>OX465489.1:15132177-16332177 GCA_950022335.1 Eurois occulta
TAGGAAGATGTTTTCTCTATCAATAGTAGCAAGAATAAAATAGTACTGTTGATCATAATACTTATATTGTAACTGTTCAAAATATTAGTAACGATTATTTTGTCAAGTTCTGTCCTTGAGTCATGCAAGAAGTAAGGGGAATTTGGTTAATAAAATACCTATGGGAAACCCACATTTTAGTCATAAAGTGGTCGTATGACATTGAGTCATGGGATGGTGGATAAGGGTCTAGCTAAGTGACTAATTGAAGCTCGTTAAGGGGACGCATACAGTACCTTCCTTTCTGACAATAGACTGATTGTTGTTAAAGCATTTGTTGCAACCGGTGCTGATTTTACATAACATAGGTTATTTACTGGTTACATAATTATTATACATACATACATTATACACGTTATCCACATTTTGACTGACACTTTCTGTCTGAGATAGAAATAAATAAATAATAGGTGTATTTTCATAATAGAGTATAATTTTTTTGTACTGCAGAAGACGGAAAGTGTCGGACATATCCGTTTTATTTGTCGAATACGCGGACTCATGTACGCAGCTTTCAGTGTCCATAAGCCCGCGCTAAACAACAATAGTGATATTTTTATACACAATAGTTTTATCTTTACACAATGTTATTGTTGAGTGATTGGACGGCTCCCGGTAAATAGTTTGTACAAAATCTCAGATATAATGAATAGTAAGTCTTCAAAAATCGTATATAAAAGGATACATAACTACAATAATATATTAGTTGTTTAGGGTGGAAATCCACATTATGTTGCCATACAAAATCTTGTGCATTGTTGATATGCCCACCACGTGAAAATAATCAGTTGATTTTTCTATTAAATCAATGGCTTTCGATCGATTTTATTACATAATGATAAATATTCATATAAATACATATTATACCATGATTTATTAATATGACCGAATGTGCGTTGGATTGGCTTGCTAAAGGGTGCCGATAGCTTAGATCAAGATTATTAGTTGATGAATAAATAATAGTTTATCCTCGTTACTTTTAGTACTTACACTTAGTCTTACTCGTCAGATTATAAAGCATAATTAAAATCTATTGAATTCTCAGAAAACTGCTATTGCAAGAATTGAATCAAAATTTTACACATGTTATTATACTTAACAATTAGCACCATACAGTTATGCAGGTTCCTAATCACTACGGTACCCTAATTCGTTGGCGAGCAAGAAATAATAAATACATAGTTATATTTTAATAATGACTTGAAGCAGTTCCAACGCTCAAACATTTGGCTTCATAATATGATAGCATAGATGATGTTGAAACCACAACTTGCCATAGATCCCACTAGCCCAGTGTCATAGTAAGCACTGTATCAACATTATAACAACGTAGAACATAAGAGGAGGGATTTTTTTATTACTATTTTTATATAAGTTTAAATTTCGATCGGTTATTTCTTTAATGTTTTTTTGTAGATGTATTAAATGATTGCCATGAAAAAAGCACATCTAGTCATTTTGTAATAAAAGCATTTAGAGGGGACACTTCTTAAAGGTATGATTAGGGTTGTGAGTAACAATATTAGTTTATCTTTTGAAAATTAATTGTAAACTTATTGGAATAGTGTGTGATCTCAAGTGACTTTATTTCCATGATCTCCAAAATTCGATCTTGCATTTATTTTTAACAGTGTTTAATATTTAAAAGATACGGACGAAAGTAAATTGCAATAATAATTACCTACTATAAATAATCGCTTATACGTATTAGTAATAGTAATTTTAAAAAGCACTTTTCTTAAATAATAATTTTAATCCCAATTACTAAGTTAAGGCGCAGCTTTTATTATTGACATATTTAAATGAAAAGTATAAATGTATAGAAAAAAAATGAATCTCTTCACACTGCTGAACTTAAATAGAAATTATATAAAACTAGAAATTTTATCATTATGATAGTAATGTTTATGATGTCATTAATACAGAATGATTATACTTTTTTATAATTTACTGCAATTAAGAACACATTAATGTACTCGTCGGCGATTAATGTCAATTTATAGAATCAGCTTCAGGTTCTTTTATAACATTGTCCCGCTTTCAAACCATGGTCAATCAAATGTTCTTTGTCTATAGTTAAGTTGTTTCCAACAATCCGTTATTTTAATGTTACAGACTTTAGTATTTCAAGCAATTACCGACTGCTAATTTGTCTATCTTTACTGTGAAAATTAATAAAATGTAATTACATACGTTCATCTGCACATTCGCTTTGTGCAGATTATTAAACTTGTGTACATACATCAATGTATTTTTTACTAAATATCAAAAAATAAAGTATTGCGAAGAAATTGTGATTTTTAGTTATCGGTGTGTCGTGTCGATCGAGTTTACCTTGATATTTCACTTTAATACTAGACCTTGGAATTGAAATATTTTTATCAAGTTATTTAATAATTTTATGCCATGGCCGCCTATCACTTATCGTGTTATGAATTGATTAGGAGTCGGTCTTTCTAATGAGACAACAATCTCTCAGCATGTTTTCATTCATCCTTGTTGAATAACTGTTGTTTCCTATAACATTTGTATGGTATGGTGTAGCAGTAGGGAGATGGGACGGTAGACGCAATCGTCCGGTCCCTGACGCCGTGTGGCTGGAGCAGCACCGCCGCGCGCTGCCCTTCGTCATCAAGCGGGAGAACGAGCGAGGGACCGCCGCCGCGCCCAGACTTGTAAGTGCAGCACTCATCGCCATTCTCCTGCCCTTATCCCAATTTATATCTTCTTCTTCCATAACTCTCTATTACTTGTCATCTCAGTCACCTCCTTTTTAGGCATACAATCTTCCACACAGTCCATCCAACGTTCATACTCAAAACTCATGATATTTTCCTCATTCTCTTACCATATAAGCGTAGTACAAACCATTATAACCCTGACTCGTATAGCATCTTGATTCAAAACGTTTATAAAAAGTTTACAGGAACCGGAAGTCGATCTGGCGTTCGATTCCCAAATCAATACATAAACATGCACAGAGGTTCTACTCACACCAGGTTCAGGAGTCAAAACTTTTTTGGGCGTGTGTTAAAGCCTCTGCTTGACGTCATACTGGATTAAATATAATATTTTGTGCATTATCTTCTAGATAAAGTTGGGTGAGGGCGTAGAGATTCGAGAGGAGCTCCTGCGTGGTGTGAAGTGGGGCGACTATCGGAAGGTGACGCGAGGGCTCGCAGCGGCGCTGTTCTCGCCGATCGAGCTGGCAACGTGCTCGGTGACGGGGCAGCGCTGGTCGCGCGCGGGGCAGGAGTCGCGGCCCACCAAGCCGCCGCTGGACCGGCGCCGCGTGCACGCCCTCATCTCGTACGTGAGCCGCCACTTCCCCGACGTCGAGGTCAGCCGCATCAAGCAGGTGCTCGCCTACAAGTGCAAGGAGAACTGCGCCGCGCTAAGGATGAGGACCGCCAGGTGAACTTACACTTTTGACGTCACGTCATGATCAGCTAGGAACTTCTAATGGTGCATATCCATAACTAAACCTTCTTACTAAACTATGACTATATTCTTCCTTGTCCTCGTTTGGATAGCAGGCCCAAGTTTTTACCACTACTAATTCTAGGACCCCTTTTAAAATCGCTGATACTAAATTATTGACTACCAGTTAGATTCCCTTGTAATCAAGAAAAATCCTTATAAGTAGATGATATACAGTTTTCTGATGTCTTGATTTTCAACAGACTCCCCGCTTCAATACAGGCGGACATGGAGATTGCAAGGCAAGCTTGCTTTATTATTTAGTTATTTAGAACACTTTATAAATAGTTATAGGAACTCTTGTAATAGATCTCTCAATTGCCCCATGAAGTACTGAGATAACGCTGAGCGACAATGATCAGTAGAATAAACATCTCTGAACTTTATCAAGTTTTAAATGTATCGAAACTTCTGCTTATATTCATTTCTCAATCGTTCAAAAAATAAACATCAAAAACCTTTTGAACTGGTGACTGGTATAAAAGTGTAGTGGACCAGTAATTTCTGTACTCATGATTATCTCCTAAATATTTGCGCACATACGATGATAGGTATATTGACCTGAGACAGACTAGGTACCTACTCTAGTAGATGATAAAGACACTTTAATTTTTATTAATCTTGAGAAATGGACGAGAGGTTATCGCTTTACCATGTGTGCCATGCTTATCGCCATAAGTAGCTACGTTACGACATGACATCACAGAATACCTCGAACAAATAAATAATGATATCGGTTGAATCATGTTATTAATGAGACAGTGTTGACATGTTTTCGCCATGCTGGCACGTTGTGCTAAACATAACATTCTGATAGCGCGTCGCGCTTGATGTGTCTTGGGGCTTGGGGGCCAGTGCCAGCCCCTTGACTTTCAAATTAAAACTTTTAAGTCAAAATAATACTCAGCTTGATGAATAATTCTTTCATTATCAATCTTGTTTGTTTTGTTCATTGACGTATATGGAGTAAGTCATGGCATAAAAAACTATCAACAAAATTCTCCGAAATTGTGTCAAGTAGAATTAATCATGTTTTCCTATGGAAAAGTTCTTTTTCAATACAATTATTTTTATCAATGCTCTAACTTGTCTGTACGAGAAAAGACCTTTTGCTCTGCATTGGGACACTTACAGACAGATAATGTTATACTTATCAATATTAAGAAGATTGATTGGTTCTATTTGGGGGGCTCTTGACAGATAGATAATACTAGATATAAATTATAGTACACTCAAAGATAACAGATAGAAGTGAAAATTGCAGATTGATCGTTTAAGTGGTACAATTTTTTTTTGCCTTTATTTCAAACATTAAAAAAATAACTGAGTGCCTCGTTGGGCTGAGCATGAGGTCTTGGCTTCTATTCCCAGGTCGGCCAAAGTGTTATTGGGGTTTTCCATCAGGAATTTCTCAGTAGCAGCCACGGAGTGTGCACTTGTTGATGGCAATAGGCTCGCCCCCTATTACGTGGGACTTAAAACATAACTGGCGAAATGTGGGTGTACGATTAGGTACACCTCTGCGTAACCCTTCCGGGATTACAGCGTGATATCACGTTATGGTGGACCTATTTTCAATAATCTAACTAATTTTTTGGTTTTTAATGAATTCTGCTTAAAAAGGCATTAATATTTTCACCATGGCATGAACTATTCTCTCCTGGATTTCAGGCAAGATGTTATGTGTTGTTATTTAAAAAAAAATAAGACAGTTATCTATCACCGCGCGGTAAGACCGCATAATAATTATTTTTTGTGTTCAAAAATTTTTCTCGAGTCTACTATGGTTGTGCAGTGGTTATCGACAGACGTATATAACATACTAGCACTTGACTATAAATATAATCTATAGCCTACTAGCGACCCGCCCTGACTTTGCATGGGTGCAATGTGCAAATATACATATACATACAAACCTTCCTCTTGAATCACTCTATCTATTTTTTGAAAACTGCATTATAATCCGTTGCGTAGTTTAAAAGATCTAAGCGTACAAACAGAGAGAGCAACTAAAAGAAGAAAGATAAACCTCCTATCATGGGACGTAACACCGTCATCATTTTAATTGACTATAGGAATATTTTTATCAGTATTCGTCCTAAAAATAGACCAAATGTTTTTGTTTGAACGTTCGGTTAACTCAAGCTTAAGGATAGTCAAATTCGTCATCGCTATATTATTATTTACAATGATTGCAGAGGACATTAATTTGCTTATTTTTTTTTAATCTACTTTTAATATATGTATATTTAAAGTAGATTAAAAAATTATGATAGGAAAATATTAAATACAGTATCTATTCTATGTATAAACGAGGCGGGATTCAAATCAATCTAAAACTTTGTGTTTAACAGAATTATGTTATCAGACGAACGCTCACCGCAACCACATAGTTTAATGGGAAACTAAGATTCAAGTTCTGTGATATACCCTAACTAATACCACATCCTTATCAAGATAATCATAAATCACCTAATTGGTACTCTGACTGAACATTCAACATCGATTTAGCACCTTTTTTTTTTCAATTTATCCAGCTCTTCAAGTACTGTTTAAATCGTTGACACCTTTTGCTTAAAGAATGAATGCGTTGTTGTGGTTGACAATGCAGGTTCGCGAGTGGTTTTCGTAGTTGTCTCCGAGATGACAGATTCCTCTACCTCTCTCAACTTTAGGTTTTTATGATGATGACTATCAGCAGTCGTTATTCCATCACCCATAGGCACTTTCACTGTAAATTCTAAACCCTTTCCATTTTTATATCTTTGCAAGAATAGATCAGACGACCAAGTTGGATGTATATTATTGTTTAGTAGAATTTGTCCGCGGCTTCGCTCGCGTTAATTTAGGGTTTTACAATCAATTTCAGTTGTACTCTGCTTGTAATAATATATTTCAATCATGATTCGAAACACGTGGCGCCATCTATTACTTATTATAAGAACGTTATTGTTGTTTTCCTCGGGAACAGTATTTTTTTTTAGCATGAAAGGTACCCTATGTCATGTCCCTATGTGTGCAAAATTTCAGGATGATCGGTCCAGTGGTTTAGGCGTGAAAAGGTAACAAATAAACTTACTTTCGCATTTAAAATATTAAAATAAAATAAATTACTGAATTACTGATAATTTGATTCAATTGCTTGTTCTTATTGGGGTTCTGTGACCCAAATGACAGGAACCAAATAATATCAAATCAAAATGAATAAAATAGTACCTACTCACCCTCACTCCATAAAAAATATACCATACTGATTTTGTAAAGTCCATCTGCTGCCTTATTTCAATATATGATAGATATCGAAATATGTTTTATAATAAGGTGCAACACTTATCGATACTACCACGATGATTACAATGTTAATATTTATTTAAGAATTGCTTTGATCTTTGTTGACAGTAAAAGTAATGAAAAAATATTTAGTTTTAAATCCGCAAAAAACGTTCAGGTTTGGATGCAGCATGCAACACCGCTTGCATCCGCAAAAAATATTCACATATAAGGTGCGCATATTGTAATGCAACATGCAACCCGTGTGCATGCAATTTTAAGTTTTTGTAAAACTAAATATTTTATCATAACATTTCACTTTTATGTTTTATTGTAATGTAATATTGTTATACCGCGCCACTCGAGGCAGTAATACAATTTGTAGCAGGCTGTCGAACTGTTTCAGCGATTCGACCAACTACTTGCTGAGTGCTGCGGCGCGGCCCCCGCCCTGCGACGCGGACGCGCCCAGCGGGAGCGCGCGCTCCTCATACTCTAACTAGTAAGTATTCCTGCTGCTGCTTTGGGAAATTCAAACCTTATGCTTCATTTTTTTTTGACAGGAATTTGTTTGCAAATTTGTGACATAAATTACACAACTCTGTCTTTAGTATCTCCTTTTCATCCAGTTGCTGTTTGTTTAGCAGAGGGTCTGTCCTAAGCCAAGCCACTGCTAACGCTGTCGATGTGGCAGAGATCTGGCAGCAAATATAACTCAATAAAAGAATCATCGATACGACGAAGGACAAAGATCTGTCTAGAAGTAATAATAACATATGAAGTTGACATCCCGTTTTTCTTTATTTTTAGCGAGGCTTCGAAGGGTCCAGGCGGCGGGGGCGGAGGAGGTGCCGGGGGCGGGGGCGCGGGCGAGGGCTCGCGCGGCGCGGGGGGCGCGGGGGACGCGGACGGCGACGCGCAGTGATGGCTGCGCGCCACGGTGTTGCATATCAATTTCATAATCTTGTTATTTTTTACCAAAAAAGAAGAGAAAATAAAGATACTCGTCGCTCGGCGTCGCTCTCGAGGCGTTGGTCGGTCGACGCGCCGCTCGGTCGCGACGGGCTCCCGTCGATCGTTTCAAAAGATTTATATTTATTTGCGCGGCGTCGCGACGACGAACGACGGCGGTGAGTTGCCCGTGTAAAATATTCATATTTATTTAGGTGATATTTTTCTATTGGCTACTGATAAGATTTTATCTCGTTATGTATCTGCCGGCCGCACCGGGGATGCATTGTCGTTTGTAAGGAAGGGGAGTGGAGTCGTGCCCGAAGCTCTAGCAATAATTTATCAGGTTCCTAAGACATGTTTTGTAGTTAGATTCTATTTGCACGAATTTTCGCAAACACTGCCGCTTTATTTCTAAATTTTTTTATAGACATCAGTCAGTCGTTTTATTGCTTTCTATATTTTATGTTTAAATATAAATCGAGTCATTTTCAACGTTACGTTAAAATTTGTATATGAGGCATTTAAGTGCTATACGAGGGACCGTTGCAATTGCAAAGTAAATATATCAAAATGGCATAATTTTTAGAGCTATCTTATAGATATTATAGTCATTTCGTTTTATAGGTGTAAATGATAATAAAGAATTTATTTTGGAGCGTCAAGGTTTGGATATTGTAAAGTCTTTGGAGAGCTGTGATCATGATGGATATAAAGCAGTCATATTTTTAAAATATACATTTAAGAGTTATAACGTAATTATACTATTGTACAGTCGGTCTGTATAATAAGGAGTCGTAAGAGGTAATCAGTAGCCGGCTGGCCGGGCGCGAGCGGAGCGAAGCGGTGTGCACAGCACAGCGCCGCGTCACACGCGAGCGGAGCGGTGTGCACAGCACAGCGCCGCGTCACACGCGAGCGGAGCGGTGTGCACAGCACAGCGCCGCGTCACATGCGAGCGGAGCGGTGTGCACAGCACAGCGCGTCGCACGCACGCACCGCTACCGCAGCACGGGCCGCCAGCCCGGCCACAGCTATGCATCTGCGCACAGATGTATAATCATATCAAAAAAGCAATAACTATTATTTGATAAAGAACGATTTATTTCATTTTTAAATACTATTTTAACCAAGTTGTTATAAATGTAGTTAGTAAATTGGAAAGATCTCTTGAGAAGTCCACGGTCATATATAGTTCTTTTGAACAATAACTAAATTCTCATAATGATAAAGTCTCACGTTTACGTCATATCAATTTGTAATACTTAGTTTTTTCACTATTTTGTACATCTTGTACAACATTTATCTTCAGATCATAGAAACAGGCAGGTTACATGTGGCAAGACTTACGACAGCGGTCGCGATGGCAGACTCATTCATATAAATACTTAGAAAAGTCGGATCGAACAAATCATGGGATTGTTATTTATATTTTGTAGACTGCCATACGATGCACTGTCCTTCGTCTCAATAACTGGTGATATGTGACGTTGCACTCGTTGCTGCAACGGCTCACATGCCACGCTGTAATGGCGGTCGATGTACAAATGTTGCCGTTTCTGTGATCTGACCGTGTACGCACTACACAGTACACTATCTGCACGTCTTTAGCAGTCAACTGTAAGAGATTGGTGTACCTATGAATAAGTTACAGTTACCAGAGTTAGGATATATAAGTAGACACGCAGTGCTACGTAGTAAAATCTTACTATTATGTAATGTTTTACGATGCCAATTGAAAGTCTTAATGCTCAATTTTGCCAAATTTTACTTGCCGAGGATGCGTCTTGTCTATTAATTTCGTGTTTTAACGTTTGGTATAGCACACATTCCCGTTACTAAAACACCTTTGGGTAATCGAAAGTGAGAAGGGAATGGACAGATTGCTCAATATATGAAATAATTGTATTTCGTTTATAGTTCATAACACATTCACATAGAACATGGAAATTTTTGGCCCAATGAAAATTATATCATTAGAAAAGTAAATGAAAATTTAATTGTAATTTAGAAATGATAAATTGAGAGTTAAAAGGATTTGCAAGTATATATATTTGTGACGAATGCTCGAGATGCAATATGTTAATTTAGTGCCAAATGATAAGTTAACTCGTAGCAATATATTGTATCCTAATGCTCTTGTGTAATTTCTCACGTAGTGTTAATGACCTATGAGGTTTCGAAGGTTTCTTTTACAAGACTATAATATATTTATACAGGGAAAGTGTTAGGTATGTACTGTTGTTTGGATTTAAGAGTGTTGTTGGGGTAAAATACTCATTGAGGCAGGGTGTAAAAATAAACGTACCTCATCGAACAGCCGAGCACTGGATACTAACTCCACCCTAGAATAGTTTTTATAAATACTTTATTTCAATATATTGTTTAAAAATAAAATTGATATCGTCAATAATCAGTATACCTCCATCTGAGACAGGGTAATGTCTTTTTACACGAACAAGCTTCCGAAGCTGTGTCTGCAGTTATTTTTACACTCTGTCCTTTATAGCACTGAATGAGCAATGGAACAAGAGAATTTATTTACTCAAATAAGTTTTTTTTAATTATTTACGATAATTTTGTACTAAATTTTAATATACATTATTTTGCATTTTATGATTGTAATGGCAGCTGTCCATATCATGTGAACGATACAATCGGTCACTATAATTTAGGGTTTCATAAATAAATTTAAAACGATACATCGAACATGACACATTGGGCACAAATATTATTAAAAGTATGAACTTTTTCTTTGCTTGCTATTGTTAAATAATTTAATAATTGAAATCTAAATAACATTGTTCCTGATACTCGGTCGTAGTAAGCTTTGTGAAACCCTAATAAGCGTTAAAGATAAATGTTGTGGAGCGGGGCGGCACACGGTCGGTGTGGCGCGACTGTGGCGTGGCGACGTCATCCGCCACCGGCCGCGTCCGCGCCGCTCGCCCTTAGTTTTCACTGAGCAAAAATCTTTGAACTTTTGTATATAAAGAGAACAACATCGATGCCACTGTGCTCTGAGAAGACACAGCGTTGTGCCAAAATTACGTGCTAGTCTTTAAAAACAAATGTTGTTATCATTTTCAGATTTTATTTAGTCCAGAATGTGTTTGTTCCTGTGCTGTGAAAATATTTTCTAACAAACCAACACTCGGTGATGGTGGTGGTGAGGGACAATGTGGTCGCTTTATTCTCGCGGTTGACGGTTCTTAGGTTTTAGTCTTGTAGAATATGATAATTAAATTGAACATTTCCTCATTGGAGTTCCTTAGACGTATCATTTTGATATTATAGATCTAGGGCAATGGTGGAAATTAATTGCCGGATCTACGGCGCTATAAAATCGGTCCTTTGTTGTAAAACTGACCACATTGTAAACTAAAATTACGGATTTAGATCGACAACTATAATCGGAACTGTCAATACTCCAAGCTATCAGAATCAGTCGTAGATTAGCTTACTAATAGTTACAAAACCTATAGGTAATGCCAAACCTTTGTGCCTAGGTGTAAAAATTCTCACTTTTATAAAATTGACACGTTTGCCTGTGATATTATTTTTTCTATTAGTTAGATTAGTTGTAGGAACACATTCATGGTATGTGCAGTGGCGGCTGAATTTTGGCAAGATCGAATTTTCCTCTAAAATTAAGTATGATAAGGATCGTCCAAAGCGCCCAAGCAATAACTGTTCCGTGTAAACGATTGTAGTTGTCGATGGTTAAACTAAATTGTGTCATTTAAGACGAGTCATAAAACTATTTAGAGTTACGAAGAGTTGTGTTGGTTTGTTGTTATATTTATAGTATTTATGAAAAATGCACATAATAATTTAGCTTTGAGCTTGTGCAATATTATTCCAAATTGTTTATAGAAGAAAACTGTTATAATTATTTCTAAATTGTTATATATTTTTATAAACGTAAAAGACAAAGGCAACTTAAATTATATTTTTGTTGTGCATTTATTATCAAATTTTATCAATATTGAACCACAAACTCATTGTGGACTGTAATGTCTGCGTCTGTGAAAACTGTTAATTAGGTACAGTAGAGGTTTTTTTATATATGCTAATATTGTGAGTCAATTCTAGTAATGTTAATGTTCCCTTTTATTTAGAATAATTTACGTTAATAAACAAATTAATCTAAGATTGCTCAACCAAGATGCAATGCTAACTGCAATGTAGATGTACGAAAATAATTTTATATTTGTCCTTTTATATTATTTATCTGATATTTCAGTTTTATTCATTTGTGAGTTATGGCAGCGCATGTTAGTCTTATGTTTATTCTTAAGAGAGGCCAAATGTTGACTTGCTTATGTGAGACTGTTTTGCCAAGAATCAGAAAGTATATTATTACCTACATTGTTTTAAAATAAATGCTTTTATATAAAATCAATACTGGTTTTCTATTTTATCTCGCCCTACACCCACTAAACCTAAGATTAAAAGGGCGGCATACATTTCTCGCCCCATGTAAGGCTATACGAGATGATGGTGCTGAGTCAACATTGCTGACGTATCACCATGGTCTTGATACTTTTACCTCTTACGAGTTGCGGTTAACCTTCTGAAAGTTAGGGTTAAAAAAGTCATCGTGCAACTGAGTCATTGGATTAGTAACCAAACCTATTCCTCGATTCCATGAGGAAACCGCAACCCTACCTAGAAGGATTGATGATCTAAATGCCACATTCTCCATCAATTTTTTTGTTCCAAAAGCTGAGAATTGCGATTTGTGTAGTTGTGGCACAGCACGTTGTCTGCATGGAGCAGACAGACGAGTTGAATGACCTATAAGTAAAAAAGGAAACATTTGTACAAAAAACGTAACTAAATGAAAATAGATCATTGCATAAAATAAATATGCGATTTTTAATATTCTTCGGAGGTTCAATGCTACTCAGGGGTTTTCTATTTGTAGCTACCACGGTAAGCGCTGGTTAATAAAATAAAACTCATTGCCTCATAACCGGTAATTTACGGAAAATACGATTTTAACCGGATGAGGATAGTTGGTAGACATAACACTACTTCCGGTTAATCAGCTGAATGGTCAGCGCGTCGCTCAGCTGACCACTGTAATAAAATAAATCACAGAAGTGTCCTTTTTAATTTATGTCATATATAAACATTTAACTCGAGAGAAATACATTTTTTTCCAATTTAGGTGTTTAAATTCTGCCCTAAATTGAAATGAATTAAATCGAAATTACGTTTCATTTCACACTTTGTGTTTGTACTTTTATTTGCTGTCAGAGAAATATTACGTCTGTGGTGGTGTAGTGATAAGAGTAGAGTGTGTTCCTGATGTGATGTCAATGTCATTGTCAAACGTGAAATTGTGAAAATCTTGTAAACTTTGTTTCTTTTCAGTTCTCTCTAAAAAAGCGATCTGTTTATAGTCATAATAAATCAATCTAGGCATCTCTTATCATTTTATGTCTACGTCGACGAACAAATTGTCATCAGCAGGATATTAGATGGCGTTTCCTCAGCCTAACGCACAAAGAGGTTATAGATGAAAAATAATTATACTGAAATTAACGAAGTGTAGGACCTTTATTTTATAACTTAACCTATTCCTTTCCAGAACTAACAAATAGGAAGATATTAGAGGAACTGCAGTTAAAAAAACAGATGCTCCTGAAGCAAGGTGCTGTTGCTCCTCTGACTGCTACCTCTATATCCCTGACACAACCGAACCCTGTCAGCCAGCTGCCTATGTGCTCTATTCCACCAGTCTCTGCTACTGCCGTAAGTACATGTCCAGAAAGTGCCCATATCCATCATCATCATCTGCCTCGCCTTTTCCCAAGTATTTTACATGGAGCGATTGCCTATCTGACCTCCACAACCCAGTTAGTACTTGGTAATACAATACCCATTGGTAAGACTGGTTGTCAGAACCCAAATCCATATTATTATTTTTCTGTTTTTTGTTGTTGAATAAACGGTTTTTGGTTGCCTTTCACATTCAAGCCTATTATAACAACATACTTTACTGATTCTTCATCACATTAGATTAAAAAAAACATTCAGGATTTATTTATTTATTTAAACTTCATGCACAAGAGTGGTACATAGGCGGACTTAATGCCACAAGGCATTCTCTACCAGTCAAAAAGAAAGTCAACTTAAGTCAATAGGATTTGTGATATTTAATATTACAATTGTTTTTCTAGGGATTTCCTCAACTACCTGAAGCAAACATAGTGAACACAAGCCACAGAGCAGCACTACAGCACGCAAACGCCACATCTTGTGGCTACTTTGTGTCCCAAGACTCTTCATTTGGAAACCAGATCCTGCCAGTTCTACCCCGATTTGATAATAAGTGAAAACAGTGGCCATGTCTGCTGTTATGAAACTGAAGACCCTACAAGGACATTTGGAGAGCTTGAATGGATTTGCAGAACCAAAAGTTCAGTATGAGCAATATGATACGCCTGCCCATCTTGCAGCTACTGCTCTTTACACAATCCAGGTAAATATATACAGGGTGAATTTTCCAAGTGAGTGTGGATGGCCAAATCCGAAACTATAAGGAATAGCGAAAAATGGTCAAAGGAGTTTCGAGCCCGGTTTGGATGAAAACTAAAACTGCATTATTAGATTTTTGAAATCAATATTCCTAGCCAAAAATCGAACTTATTGTTTTTGGGAAAAAAACACAGTATTTTTCACCACTCGATAGTGTGGCTAATAAGGATCAAATTCTGGGAAATAATGACATACGGCAAACTAAAGGAAAGAGTTCATTTTTGATAAAAACATAACAGAATGCAGTTAGTAGGTAATCAACGAAAAATTCTCTCTGTATAGCATTATAAATTCTTGTACAAATTTTAACACAAAATAATCAAGGTTTTATCACTTTAATGTCTGCACTGGGTCCTGCAGTGAGAACATTATAGAGTGGTTACTTAACTGTCCTACTGCTGATCTCCCCATAGGCTTCCTTCAAGAAGACTAACCCAAGCTTTATTGGATTATTTGTTTATGTTAACTTAACAGACTATTGTTTAAAATCGGGTTCTTCTAATCTAACAAACAGATGTGTTGCTGGGGAGTTTTTTCGCCCATTTCTTCTTCCCAGCGAAAGGACAGTCTCATGTAAATTTTGACGTAAAAAAGTGCTGGTTATCAGTCTATTTCAATTTATGACTTTAGATTTTTTGATTGTAACCTGATCCTTATTTGTTACAGACACAATTTGAATCCATAGAAAACTGCACAGTGCTTGATGCTGGTTGTGGTCCAGGCATCTGGGGCATCGGCGCAGCGTTGCTGGGCGCTAGTGTGGTGACGGCCGTGGATATTGATGACGACGCGCTAGAGGTGTTCAGGGAAAACGTCGAGGAAATGGAAGTGACCAACATTGATGCTGTACAGTGTGACTTTCTGGATTCAAGAGTGTGCAGGTAGTCGGTTTGCCCCATTGTTACCATCGAGGGTAAATCCTGGATGTGGCCGGCACTGGCAAGTGGAGCGCTTGTGTCAATAAGTAAACAGAGGCCTATACTCAGCAGTGGGTGAAGTTTGGCTTTGATGATGATAACCTCAATGTATGTATTCTTTCTTAAATAAAATCCAAGCATGGATATTGATTTAATTCTAGATTTCAGCATGGAGTATGTAACTAAATCATTGGTGCTTGTTGCTAAATAATAATAGCCAATCAATCGTCAAGGTTAAGCAGTGCAGTCCTTCTTATCCAGTTTTATATTTTTTGTAATTTATTTTCAGATGGGAGGGTTACTTCGACACAGTGGTAATGAACCCACCATTCGGCACAAAGAACAATTCTGGAATTGACATGAAGTTTCTCCGAATGGGTACTTTACTCAGCTGTGACAGTGTCTACTCATTGCATAAATCTTCCACAAGGTATTTATCCATAAAATGACATACATAACATCATGCCTGTAATCCCCGAAGGGTGAGGCAGAGGTATAGTGCAACCGCATTTCGCCAGTAATAGGTCGCGAGCCTATACATATAACCCAAAAACACTGCTCGACCTGGGAATCGAATCCAGGACCTCATGCTGCAAACACGAGAGCACGCTAAGCAGCAGGCAGCGTCCTGAGTAGGGCATGTAATATCGGAAGGTTTTCAATTCCGATACTGATTTTCGATATTAGATCTCAATATCGGAATTCCGATATTAATATCGGAATTTCGTTTTTTTTCTTTAGAACTTGCTCATTTTATTTACAAATTGCACAAATTCAGTATGAGGTTGGATTGAGTGCAATAAAAAACATTTTTAAATCGTATTGTTTAATTTGGTTCAAACATTGGTTGTTTTTAAGTATTTATTAAATTACATAAATATTTTTAACTTGCACCATTTAAGGCGATCATTCGAGAAACAATAGCTTCCATTGATTCTGAAGACCTGAAATATTCAGTCATTAGTTTCCGTTTCTTGAGCTTGGTCGTCTGCTCTTGTGATGTTGTTGTCGACGTGCTTGGAGTGGAGTACTCTCCGATGAAGGGGTTCCAACTGCAGTGATGTTTGAGTGCACAGTTCGTAAATGTGTGTGCAGGCCTGTAGTAGACCCACCAGTAGTTTGTAGTTTTTTTAAACATATCTGGCACTTAGCTGTTTGGCCGTCATCCGATCGATGAAAATGATCCCATACATTCGATGAGCGTTTGTTGAGAAATTATGAGTAAGTTTCTTTCTTTTTTGATGAGGCCCTGCAAAGAAAATAATTGTTTTTTGTAATGTAAATTGTACGTAAACTTTGACTAGTAATTTTGATAGGTACGAGTACCTAACCTAGGTACCTAGGTAGGTATGACTCTTTCTCTCTCTACATAACTTAATATTAGTTTTCTAAATTATAAATTATTAACTTCTGTTTACGATTTTATTTCGCGAAATGAAAATGGAGAAACCATCTTTTTACTATCTAATACAAACTAGCATCTTAAAGTCTACGAACGAAAGAATCATTTTCGACGTTTTTTGTTTTATTTTGAGCTAGCGCAATTATAAAACCATTTAAACACAGTAGTTTATACTGAATTGAGAATCAACAATTAGATAATAATTTGTACTTACATCTTATAAAGCGACGTTGCATGTAGCCACATAAAACACAAACACGTCTTAACTAAGTTCTTGTGCGCAACTGATTGATTGACTGGATATTTTATTCGTTTGTGCGAATAAGCAAGACGTAGACGTAGACGCAGGTAAAGAGTGAGCAGACAGACATCACTATTATTGTTCTTGTATCGCATGTTTAGCGAGCTGGCAACACCAATATGGTAGCGCGTTACACAAGGATCTAAAATATAAGTTTAGTTTAAAACTCCAAATTTTGAAAAAAATGTCCGATTTCGATATTAGATCACTCAGTATCGGAATTGTAATATCGGATCATGCGTTCCGAGATTCCGATATTGCGATATTCGGAGATTCCGAGGTTCATGCCCTAGTCCTGAGGCGGTATTTTTTTTAAAATTCGTGTCGCTGAAAGAGCATCGAGCGCATCACTTACGTTATTATATAATATTTGACACCTTCTACCTTTAGTACCAAGACCCAGCTGGAGGGTCCACTTGCAATATGTTGGTATAATGTTTGGTACAATGCCTCTTTAAAACAGCGGCCATCGAAGTATCTCTGTGCCTCTTATATCATTGATATAAAGTTTAAGTTACAGTGACAGCACATGAAAGTCCTTTTGGAAACAGTGTTCCATTTATATGGCGACTGTTTACTTGGCTATAGAGTACTTACTATATAAGTTTTATCTTCATTTATATTACTTATTTAGTATCAAATTTTACAGGAGTCACATAGCAAAGAAGGTCAAGGATTGGGGCATGAAAGGCAGCGTCATTGCTGAAATGAAATATCATCTACCTGCAACTTTTAGGTTCCACAAACAACAATCTATGGATATCGCTGTTGATATTTGGCGAGTATACCACTCACATTAAAAGTAAATTAGTTGTAATATATCATAAGTGAAAATGGATTCAGGCATAACAAATGTACTGTCAACTTTATCCTGTATATTTTATGTATTTTACATAATTATGTACTTGAAAACTTTTGACTAGTTCAAAATAGTGTAATCAACTTTTTTAGTTTTACCTTCTAATTTATTTCACATTTAAAACGATTTTATGTACAGTATGTTTAAATCTCGTAAATGTACTATGTATGTATTTACTTTTGTGTAAGATAAAGTGTAAATTTTTAATCTTATAAATAGCAAAGATGGACTGACAAATAAATCTATTGATTTTAAATACTTGTTTATTTCTTTATTAAATTCTTCAGTCTTATAGTATCCTACAAAGCTGCATAAAAAATACGGAAAACAAATTCCGAATAGATTTTTTATTTAGAAAATTAAATACTGTATACATACAATAACAAGATACTTTAAACATAATTATTTTGATATTATGACTCCTTAAAAATATTTTTTGTAGTGTCTATCCTGTCAAGATTTTTTGATGTTCGGGTGACGTTGACCGGTACACCGCTGTTTGCAAACATTTGAGAAATGTTTTGAAAAAACAAGATGGCGGCTTTAGTTCAGTTTTTGACCACACGCCAACAGATCCTTGAACATCTGTGTACATCTCATTCGTCTCCGAACTTGATATTCTGCGCCAGTTTGATGGTTCCGGAGTAGTTGATGGTGACGGTAGAGCGTCTCATGTAGTTCTTCCAGGAGTCGGAGCCGCACTCGCGGCCTCCCCCCGTGGCCTTCTCGCCTCCGAAGGCGCCGCCGACTTCCGCGCCGTTGGTGGGGATGTTCACGTTAACTATACCACAGTCGGAACCGTGGGGGCCGATCCACTGTTAATTAGAAACAACATTAGTAATGATTATAGTTTGTACCAAAAATTACTAAATGAATTAATCGATACACGTATTTAAAACATCGTTATGTTTCTGTCAACGGCAAAAGACGGATTGATGTTTGAAAATGTTTAGCGCTAAATGCAACTACCACTTGATTTGTGGTGCATGCAAGCGGGCCTATAAATCTAAAGACAGCTCTGTTGTAAAGGAATAAGTTCGAAAACAGATGAAACACCAGTTTAGGAACATCAGCTGAATTTTGAGTTTGAAGACCATGAACTTATACAATAACAATATTGAACCGAAAATGTATTTTCTCTAAAGACATAAACGTTCAAGCTTTGATCTTACCTTGAAAACATCACCAAGGTTCTCAGTGAACAGACTAGAAGATAGGCCTTGTTCCACTTCATTGTTGTACTTGATACCGGTGTTGAGGTCTGGGATCTCGATGCAGTAGACGATGGGAGCAAAGCACTCTGTCTTCACTAATGGGGAGTCGTGGGGCAGGCCCGTGACAATGGTTGGCTCCACGAAGAAGCCCTCGCGATCCATTACCTGGTGAATTAAGTACTGGATTAAGGCTATACAAATACAGCTTCAAGATTAATGCAAACTTAAACAAAAAGAAGTCAGGGAAATGCGCCATTTGTGTGCTCCATGGGTGTTCCCGTCGGCAGAAATTGACTTTTTTTTTTTTTTTTTTTCCTTATTAGAAAGAACCAAGTTCTTGCTAATTAATTGCAATCTAGCCTAAAAAGACTAATAAACAATTTAAATGTAACTTATTATGCTACGTTAAAAATTATGTTAATGCTAAGAATAGTGTCCATAATTAGGTATGCACTTTTACACACGTTCGTAACACTTCCTTAGAGTCTGGTAAAATTGATAAAACACTTTCTTCATGTGTTATATAAATAGCACAACATTGTTACTATTATTGATTCACTTACACTACACTAATTCAAATGGTTTAGTTCTCTTTAGTCTACGCACTATGTCTGTATTGTCTAACAGCTGGATTGCCTCAACATTCACGTGTCGATGGAGTCTGTGTTCGTGGGCTTCAGCAAATTTTTGTGTGATGGTTG
The DNA here is from genome assembly GCA_950022335.1 of Eurois occulta. Classification (NCBI taxonomy): domain Eukaryota; kingdom Metazoa; phylum Arthropoda; class Insecta; order Lepidoptera; family Noctuidae; genus Eurois; species Eurois occulta. Next base: position 15,151,861 of record OX465489.1, read on the forward strand.
TGACGAATTCCATGTCGAGGTCACGGTGGAGGTCATCGTTTCTTATGTACCAGGGTGCATTTACAGCAGCCCTGAGTACTTTATTTTGGAACTGTTGAATTATTTTGACGTTGGTTGGCTTAGTACAGCCCCAAAGCTGGATACCATACGTCCAAATTGGCATCAGAATATGCTTGTATATTATCAACTTATTATGTATTGATAAACAGGATTTCCTTCCCAGTAACCAATACAAACGTTTATAACGAATATCGAGTTCCTGTTTTTTCTTTTTGATATGGGCTTTCCAACGCAGCTTGGCGTCGAGAGTTATGCCAAGGTATTTGGCTGTATTAGCATAAGGTATTTGCATACCATTTATGTAGAGTGGGTGGTAGTCACTGTGTTTGTTTGTGAAGTTAATGTGAACTGATTTTGACTCATTCAGATTGATCTTCCACTTTTGTGTCCAGTCGTAAACTTTGTTCACAGCTAGTTGAACTTTCTCTACTGCTTCTCTGTGGCTTGATCCGGTGGCCATAATAGCAGTATCATCTGCAAAGGTCGCTATGGTGTTGTTTTCCAGCTCTGGGATGTCACAAGTGTATAACAAGTACAAAATTGGGCCAAGTACACTTCCTTGAGGCACCCCAGCTTTTATGGTTTTTAGCTCGGAATATGCGTCCTCTTGGCGTATTCTAAACATTCTTTTAGTTAAATACGACTCTAGGATATCTACAAATTCTGGTAGCATGCGTCTGAGCTTAAATATGAGACCCTCATGCCAAACTTTGTCAAAAGCTTGCGCGACGTCTAAGAACACGGTAGCACAGACTTCTTTATTTTCTAGCGTTTTTTCAATAACATTGGTTATTCTATGTACCTGGTCTAACGTTGAGTGTTTTTCTCTGAAGCCAAATTGGTGATCTGGAATTAGGTTTTTATCTTCTATTACTGGTTTTATCCGTTTTAGTAACAGTTTTTCAAATAACTTTGATAGTACGGGTAACAGAGAAATGGGTCTGTATGATGATGCTTCGTGGGGAGGTTTCCCAGGCTTCGCAATCATAATGACTTCAGCAACCTTCCATGGCTCAGGTACATATCTTAAGATAAAAGAAGCATTTATTAGTTTGGTCAGCTTTACTATGGCTTTGCGTGGGAGGCGTTTTAGAATTTCCCCTGTGATGAGGTCGTAACCGGGAGACTTTTTTGAGCTAATGTTGTTTTGAATTTCTCTCATTACTTCCTTAGGAGTCACAAGCTTGATTCTTTGGTTTTGTGATAAATTTACACTCTCATGTATTTCTACAGAGCTTTCGTTGGGTTGAAAGGTTTCTTCTAAATGTTGAGCAAATCGGAACGCCTTTTGGTCATTGCTTATTGCCCATTTTCCGTTGCTATCTCTGATGGGCGGTATTTGTATAATCTGCCTTTTTAGATTTCTCGTCGCTTTCCAAAGTGAGTAATCCGTTGATTTGTCATTGGTAAGCTGAAGAAGGTTGGTATTCAGAGATTCATCCTCAAATTGTAGAATTTTTCTCTTTAGTCGTTTAGTTAGGTTATTTAGTGTTGTTTTATGACGCGGGAACCTTGTTTGCTGCCACAACTTCCTTTGTTTTCTTTTCTCTGATAGTAAATCCACAATTTCTTTAGGATAGATAAATCCCTTATATTTGCGTTTTAGCTGAGGTGTATTGCTCCACGCACATTGTTGAATATTAATAATAAATTTGTTTACTTCTGAGTCAAGCTGATCTTGCGTTTTTATCGGAGTTTTAAGGTCGATAATATTATCTAGATCAAGAGCAAAACTGTCCCAATCTGTAGACTTATTAACCAAGGTTAAGTGGCTTTCTTTTAGTAGGATTTTTTGACTTAGCATTAGTATAATCGGAGAATGGTCAGAGTTCATAGTAAAACTTTCCTCCAAACTGATGTAATTGGTGGATATATTTTTGCAGATGAAAAAATCTATAAGATCCGGTATTTTCTGGTGGTCAGTGGGCCAGTATGTAGGTTTGCCTGTACTCATTACTTCACAATGTGTTTCTTTAACTGCACTTAAGAGCTGTCTTCCTTTAGTTGTGGTAAGTCTTGAACCCCAATGCGTATGCTTAGCATTAAAATCGCCGCCTAGGATAAATCGCTGGCCTAATAGTTCAAAAAGATGTAAGTATCGCTCTTTTCTTATCATGTGCCTAGGGGGCGAGTATATGGCTGCAATGGACACTTGACAAAACTTAGTTTTAACAGATACTGCCACTGCTTGAATGTCTTCTTCTTCATATTTACACTGCACGTAGTGACTAATGTTTTCTTTAATTATAACCGCACTACCCCCCCTGGCAGAGTTGCTAGGGTGGAGGGAATTATATATCATGTATCCTCTAAATTTGATAAAAGATTGCTTTGTGAAATGCGTTTCGGAGATTAAACACACGTCTATATTTTCTGTATCTAGGACCGCCTGCAACTCATGCTGATGTTTGAGGAGTCCATTGGAGTTCCACGCCATTATTTTAAGTGTGTTATTCATTTTTGATTATTCAAGACAGCTGTTTTAGTGCTGGATTCTAGCTTCTCTAATCTCTTATCAAAAGAGGTAATACACTTCAGGATCTGGTTAATCTTATCCTCTAAGTTCAGAGGTTGAGATCCTTGTTTTGCAGCTTGTGCGTAAGTACCAATGTTGGTTACTTGCATGGCTGGTTGTTTTGCAGTTGACTGGACACTTGCTTTCTGCGCCTGTTTACCAGGGTGTGTTATAGGAGGAAACTGTTGGGTATTAGGCACCGTAGGTTTCTTTTTTAAAACTTTATTTTTCATAATTTGCATCTGTTTGGCTACTTCACACCCTCTATAATTGGCAGGGTGAGGTAGGCCGCAGTGGATACATTTTGGTTTCTCCTGCGGAGATTTGGTACAATTGGCTGTAAGATGCTTGCCAGTGCATTTCACACACCTTGGCTCTTTTTGACAATATTTATGTGTATGCCCATAAGCTTGGCATCTCTTGCATTGGGGAATGAGTGCTGGATTTTTGAGTGGATGTATTTCAATTTTACACCCTAATATGTACTTAATGCCGTAGATTTTGTTGACATCTTCATCGTTATAGAATGATAAAACGAACATGTTGAGTGGTTCCTTAGTCTTCCAGCTCAATTTACTATCTACCTTTTCTATTTTTAGGCCTTGGGTTGTTAAATCTTCCTTAATTCGATCTGGTTGGCAAGAAGAGTGTAGTTTCTTTACCACAACTCTAATTGGTCTAGCCTGCTTGTTCTCGTATGAATGCCAGTGGTAGTCTTTTTCAGACAAGAACCTGGCAATTACTCTATATGAGTCTTCTGATTTGGCGTTAACCTTCACACAATCCCCATTCATCATTTTTGCTGTAAATGATTCCGCTGGTTGGCTTTCAATTCACGAATCGTAGAACGTTTGATAGTTCTTGATTCCGTCTATTATGATTGGCGGTGGTAAGGGCACTTTTTTGACCGAAGTCACTTTCTCATTTTTTCGAAGATTGTTTTGGTGGGCGCTTCCGGGTTGTTGTTTTGGAGAGAGGGAGGTGTTAATCTTCCTTTTCTTCCTGCTCCTGGCCCTAATCCACTCAGTCTCTTTAGCAAGGTCATCCTCGTCTGTACAGTATTCCACGTCATTTTTTGTAGTCTGAGCAGGTTCTGTAGTCCCTTTTGTTTCTTTAATGCAGTTCAATTCTCCTTGAAGTGTCTGCACTTGTTCCTGCAGGGCATCAATTTGTACATTCAATTTACGTACCATGACTTGCAGGTTTTCTCTATCTGTTTTCTCTTGGAGATAACAGTCATATAACTGCCTTTCCAGGTCAGTTTTAATAGTAATAGACTTTTTTGTAGCCATTATTAAGTTGTAAGGCGAGTTTAACACCTAAACAATAAATTATTGTAAACACTTCATGATTTCCGCACTTGTAACTAGGTCATGACACTGACCCCGATATATTGACGTAGGTACGCCGCGACGCGACGTTGTTGTGATCCGTCAGCAGAAAACTCTCGCGAAAGAGCTCGCGCGCGCGATCGTACGTCCGTGCACTATACTAGGCAACCAACAACTGAAGACAGACAGAAATTGACTGAACTTACATACTAAGTTTCATCCCTTAATTAACTCCTTTTCGGGTTGATGTTTCAAAAATCCTTAGTGCTTAATTACTTCGTTATAAAATAAACTTTAGGGGAATATTTCGTGCTTCTAGACCGAGCGGTTCAAGATTTCACATACGTAGAAACTTTTGGCGTTTCACGACCACGACTATGGCACCATCGGTGTCGTGTTTCCTGTCCAATGATTGGTGAACAATTTACGCATGTTTGTGCTCATCATACCTTTCCTCCAAACTCGATCTTGCCTCCTTGCTTGACGACTTTGGCGACAGTCTTCTTGTAAGCCTCAACAGCGGCAGGCGTGTGGAGGGGACCGATCAAGGTCTCTGAGAGCAGCGGGTCGCCGATCTTGCTGACCACACCCGCGAATGCCTTGGTCAAGCGAGACACGACTTGGCTGTATACCTGCGGAAGTTATGAGGGTTGTTCACTTGTTTTGTGGTCACATAGACAACAGTCGAGTAAAAAAAAAAAATTGAGGAGTACGACGCGTATTTTTTTTCAGTTCTAATTTTACTGCTGACGTGCGTCCTTCGACCGACGAACATAAATTCAAGTAAGATTTCCTAATGCTCTAATACCTATTATAATATAATCAAGAATGTCGCTTGTATACTTACAGTAATTACAGTATGCTGAGCAATGAACCTGTTCTATAGAATGTGAAATTAAATGAATAGCGAAACTCTTCAGATGTAATTTTAAACTATATTTACAACAAATACTGCTTAGCTATTTTCACATTCGACACTGGATCTTACCTTCTTATGAATAAACAGTCTTCTAGTGGTAGTGCACCTCTGTCCCGCGGTACCTGCGCACGCGAATAACGCCGCGTTGAGCAATAAGTCAAGATTAGCGTCCTCGTTCACTATGATGGCGTTGTTGCCGCCCAACTCCAGCAGGTGGCGCCCGAAACGTCTCTGGACTTCTACGCCAACCTACAATAGGAAATACAGTTAACTTTGGTCTAATTTTAGCGAATCGTTCCGATTGCTTTGAAAATGATTCTCGTCACCTACAGCTCGGACGGATCCATATTGATAGCAAACCTTAACTTCGTGAGGCTATAATTTTTGCTTCACGCCGCCGCCGCTGATATGCATAATCAGCTAATGTTGTACCACTGGGCCACAGGTCTCTTATCTTTGAGAGGAGAGAAGGTCGTTTATATCCACTACGTGGACCAGTTTAGGTTGGTGGTTGTCTCACATGTCTTCGATTTTTTAGTACTAGTTCAAAGGTAGCTAATACGCTACTCTTGGAAGACATGTGTTTGGTATCTATTTATCTGAGAAAAAAATTGTCTATCAGGCGAAAAGCGTCTTTTTACCAAAAGGTATACAGCTCCCAAGACCTTACCTGTTGTCCAACAGCCGTGCTTCCAGTAAAAGACACAAGCTTCATCCTCTCATCCTTCACAATCTTCTCGCCGATGTCCTTGCCGCCGACGCACAGAGCGGCAATTGCGCCGGGAATGTTGTTCTTCTCTAGCACGCCCTCTACGATTTTGGTGACGGCTACGGCTATCAGAGGAGTAGTGTCTGATGGCTTCCATACGCTGACGTCACCGCAGACCTGGGAAGGTTTATTTGTAGTCATTTGAAGTGGTTCTAGGTTCTCGGAGATTTGTGGGATTACACGGTACCAAAGACTATATATTCTCTATGCACGGTACTGACAGAAAAAAAATATGAACAGGATTCAGGAGGCAGATGGTGGTCGATATTTGATGGGAATCTGATATCGAGATCTGTTCTGGGAAAAAGTACCTTCCATAGTATTCATAATTTTAATTTTCATTACATTCATATAGTCATATCACGCTAGCTTAAAACCTTGTTAAATAACAGAATTAATTGTGATAACAATTGGATTTTTTTCCCTATTTGGTGTCTTGAAGATAAGATAAGAAAAATAAATCATTACATCACGACCAACCGGGGTTTTTCCTCACAGCATCATGTATTTATTTATTGGATACCTAGGTACAGGAATACCTACTCAACAGCCGACAAGAAAACCCCAGGTTCGATTTGGAGCTCGCATGGGATAGATAATTATTATAATCTGTATTCTGGAAGTACACTTTCGAATTCTTAGGTATATATATTGATTAATAGCATGGATAATGAGTGAAATAGTCCTCCTTACCATAGCAATAGCACTGTTCCAGCCGAACACGGCAACCGGGAAGTTGAAGGCAGTGATGATGCCGACAGCGCCGAGAGGGTTCCATTTCTCAATAAGCACGTGTCCAGGACGCTCCGACGGGAAGATGGTGCCAGGGAGGGTACGTGACAGACCCAGGGCAAGGTCACATACGTGGATGTACTCCACCACTTCGCCGATAGCCTCGGGGAGGATTTTACCTGAGGAGGTGGATATAGCAGTTGAACCAGGAACTCTCTTTTTCTTTTATGCGACATTTTTTATCGATTGAGAAAAGATCAGTCGGCCTCACAGATAGATGTCTATCTTATGACGCTGATAGGTAGATATACTGTCATGTTACTACGCTGCGTGAACAGTACCAGTAGTAGAACTTAGATAAATAACCATGATAGATCTCGGTAGTAGCTTTATTTTTTAGGGTTCCGTACCCAAAGGGTAAAAAGACTTCGCTGTTTGTCCGTCCGTCTGTCTGTCACCAGGCTGTATCTCAAGAACCGCGATAGCTAGACAGTTGAAATTTTCACAAATTATGTATTCCTGTTGTCGCTACAGCAACAAATACTAAAAACAAAATAAAATAAATATTTAAGGGGGGCTCCCGTACAACAAACGCGATTTTTTTGCCCTTTTTTATAGATAATGGTACGGAACCCTTCGTGCGCGAGTCCGACTCGCACTTGGCCGGTTTTTATAAAAAATATCTACTTACTTACGACAAAGTGCCAATGTTCAATTCTTACTAATAGTAACGCATCCGCATTTTACTTTGGTCTTAAATATTTTCCACATTGGTGGTACCATGGCTTAATTATTATCTTCGTTATCTGATAATGGAACATCTAACAATAATAACGTATGTTACTATCTTTAAATGTAGGTAAATAATTATCAACTTTGTCTAAGATAATATTCGAGTCAACAAACTCAATCAAGCACTGATTACCTACTTAACATTATTCAATTGACTGATTTATTATAATAGTCCTCGTGTAGTAGTTGACCACACTACCACAATGGAGGCAGGCTTCTTCGTTGTGTCGACGATTCCCATAATAATTATTTGGGTCAAATTAGCTTTGACCAGAACTCTGCCACATCGATGGCGTTATATAGTAGGTACCTAGTGGCTTTGGATAGGTCCCTCACAAGTGTAGGCTCATACGGGGTCAAAATAAGCTGCACATCTGAGAAGCTTCGCTAAAAAAAAGAATACAGGGAATACAATTAGCATTGTATTCCCCTGTATTCTTTCTTACCATATTCCTCATGATTCCTAATTTCCTATAGACCTTACTCATGAGTCGTATTTAACATAAGTACCATAACTTACCCATTTCCAAAGACACAAGCTGTCCAAGAGGCTGCAGCTTCTCCCTGAGGGCGTCTCCGATCTGCCGGACGATCTCTCCCCTGGCGGGCGCGGGGAGCTCCGCCCACGTGTGCCATGCCTCCTGGGCTGCAGCAGCACAGGACTCGTAATCAGCCGGGCTGGCTGCCTGCACCTCAGCTATGATCTTACCGTTGGCCGGGCTAAACGATTTGATAATCTGAGGACCAGAAATTCAATACGGTATCTGTGTAAATTGTTTTATACATACAACCCCTTTCATTTTTATCCTGCGTTTTTGCGCTAAAAATGCATTCTAAGTGACATTTGATTACACCACAAACCAATAAGTTATCTCATATTGTTTGTGGGAATTATACAATCTGACGTGAAAGTGTACAATAGAATAAACAAGACAGGCACGACTAACTTTAACTTTGGACTCACTCTCTAAATTTTATTGCAGCGAAAACCATTTTTCCATGCATTAGGTATGGGTACCTATGTATTTTGGGACTACTCGACTGACTGATTCACTACGACCAAAGAGATTATACAACGACACACTGACACTAAGTAGCTTTCTCTGAAACATTTTACGGGTTTCATGATATTACATTTTTTATTGTTAATTCTTGTTTAGACTTAAGTGGCAGTGGGCAGCGCACATTGCTCGCAGAACGGATGGCCGATGGCGCCTAACAGTTCTGGAGTGGCGACTGCGAAATATTTGAATGTCTTTGTCTACGACACTCACAGGTTTGATTTCCGCTGCCAGTCAATCATGGAAGAGAGTAATTTACTTTTCAGATTTCAGGAGATAGGATATGAGCATCTATATCTACACATATCTGCACGCCAAGAGAGACTTGTGAATTAGATCATATGTATAATTATGACTTTTATACCGTCCCCTACCCATTTTAGATTTATCATAAATGACGCAATATTTATTTATTTACTCGCCACATTTGAGACTTATCTTGACAACAACTACACAAAAGAGCTAAAATGTATGAACTGTACTGTCAACAATGCTTACTTATCTCACGTCGTTAGAGTATCGTTTTTAGTACCTACAGACGCCAGCACATCAAGCTAGGTACTAAAATCTGTCTCTTTTATGGATTTTGAACTTTGTCGCTAAAGTAGGTATTAGACTCTAGGTTGATTGGAAACTTTGACTGTTTCGGGTAGCTTGATGTACTGGCTTCTGTACAAGAACATCAACGTACTTGTTTGTACTTTGATAAACCTTTACCTAAATTATGCTGCACTATTACCTAGCCGAAAACTCGTATTAATTATTCCATTGTCTTGATTCTTCCTTATCCTTTCAGACTTCTACTAAAAAGAACAACCTGTAGCTTAAATCAACAACAAGGAACCAGATACCTACTACCTTTTATTTAGCCTTGATTTATGTGATTTTTATCCGTAGGTAGTAAATTTTAATATTCCCTTTCTTTCAGACCCCAAAAACAACTATCACCATTATAGGCAGCCTTTTTCCAGCCGCTTCTGAGCTTAATAGGCATCCTCCTTTTATGCCACATATTTACAGCCCGCGCCCGCGACCGCCTTGAATATAGTCGCGAGTAGTACATTTTGTGTTCTGCGCAATACAATAAGCCTAGTTTCGGGGCGGCCAAAAAGTTTGGCGCGGGCTGTACCTAGGCTGATCTGTGCGAGTCTCATCTACCTAGGTACGTCTTACCCAAAAACAATGCACCGATTGCCTGCTGCGCTGCGTGTCGCGCGTTTGATACTCGCACTGAATAAATATTTGTAAGGCCTAAAGGAAGTTGTTGCGGGTCTGGCTGTTTGCGTACGTGAGTTTAAATGTTTGTAAACACACCCACGATACAGGAGAAATTCCTAGTGGGGCAACGTTTTTCTATAAACACAAACAGAATGTTAATCTTGGTAAACATGCTCGTAGTCCATTAGGGAATCTGTAAGTTTCTACAAAGTGTAGAATACTTACACCAGGTTTTTATCACGGCTAGAACGATCTAATGATCTAATAGACCTATGCATTTACTCAGCTACACCAGAGGAAAAAAAATCTGTAACCGCAAGAAGCTGAACTACATTTTTGGTATAAGTATTTTACTCTTTGGTCTACATCTCATTTGTGATCCATCATCCAATTTTTTAGTTATTTTGACAATTACCTATGTATTTTTAGTTTTAGGATTAGGTATACCCATATTCTTTTTTATTTCTAGTTATTTTACAACATTCATATTTTCTCTAGAAGAGTAGGTAGGTAACATGTCATCAGAAGAAAGTGAACAGGACTCGGAAAAGCATATTAAATTTGTATACACAGCACCAGCTGAACAAAGTTCTTCAGAGGTACCAAGAAGTGCTTGGTCATCATTAGAACTAGAAGGCTCGATTCAAGAAGAAAATAAGAAAAAGGTATTCTATGATGAAGGATTATACAGTCCAGGAAGTGGGGAAGTATGTGCTAAAGCCATAACAATGTCAAATAGCTCAATGTTTAGACATAAATATTACCAGTACCCAAGCGTAACTGACCCCGGCATAAAAGACGCTTTATTTTTACCGGAGTACCCTGTTAATTTTCCTAACGATGGCCAGGCTCTGTATTTACAAATATGTGAAGAAATGAATATATGCCCAGTGAGAATGTTCCACAGAAATCTGCTGAACACAGAAATAAATTTAAAATATTATGGAGTCAAGCAACGCGGTGTTCGTGCTATGGCTAAAGCTTTGAAATACAACACAAAAGTATCCCGTTTCAATCTCACTTCTAATTACCTCAACGACGATGCGTGTTACCATCTTGGTCAAATGCTGCGCATTAATAACACATTAAGAGAACTGATTCTAGATGGTTGTCGAATAGGTGCTTCGGGTATGCTTCGGTTAGGGAAAGAATTACGATTCAACGATGTTTTGGAATATTTAAGTATTGGAGACAATAACCTCAGAGACGCCGGTGGACTACACTTTGTGAAACAGATATCTGACGGCGCGAACGTCAAACGAGTAAATTTAGGAAAAAATCAACTTGGTAAAGAGACAGCTTTAGGTTTTACAGATCTTTGGGAGTGGAAGAACAGTTTTACGCAACTCGACCTCTCGTGGAATAATTTCATTCATGTATCAACTACTTGCAAAATGCTGAACCAATTGGCGTCCAGCTCATGTTTACGAGAATTAAATTTATCTTATAATTCGCTAGAAGGAGAGCGTATGGCTAATGCGATAAAAAATGTCCTGCTTATCCCCACATTGAAGGCATTGGATTTGAGCAACAACAAGTTGCAAAAGGAGGCGATAGAAATAATAACGTCCGAGTTGCTTTCGGCTCGTAAATTAAAAGTGTTTGATCTACCTAATAATCCATTGACACCCCAAAATGCTTATAACGTTTTAGAAAAAATGTTAAGCCATGAAATCAAAATAAAAAGTTTATTGATGAAAAGTATTTGTGTTCAGAAACCGTTTATCGAACTTCTAGCAAAAGTGAAAGAAATGACGATTCGCCAGGACTTTGTGTGTGAGTTTGACGTCGTTTTACATAACTGGACCATAGTAGGGCCTGATGCTAGGGTAACACTTCTACGAAGAGCTCAGTATCTTGGTCACAGTGCTCAGCCTAAAGTGGACATGGCGAAATATTTCATAGCCTTAACAAAGCAGTACGAGAGACCTATTCCGATTCAAGTTTTTACACAACGACTAGGCGATGATCGTGTGCCACTCGATGAGGATTTAATTAACGAGTTATCTTGGGCGTTTGAGGGCCCAACCACACGAAGTTCACGGACTGTACAATTGAGTTCAATAACTGACTTCATATTGCGGTTATGGCCGGATAAAAAGGTACCTCCGACACCTACACCTAAGCTTGAAAGAAAAAGTCGCCGCCGGCGAAGGTAAAAGTGAAAAGAAAAGGCCAAAAGTAACTGTACACTTTTGTAATCATCTGTACCAAACCTTTCTGAGGGAACAATTTTAATTGCTTATTTTTTATGTAATTTACTTTTGATACGACGTATTTTTTTAGATTGGATTTTACCATGTTTTGATATTTTTTTATATTTATGTACTTACCATGTTTGTTTTTGATAGGTACATTATTTTTATTGTTTACTTTACACAATTACTAGTAGGTATATCATTTTATTGTGAATTGGACAAAGGGCGCGTTTAATTTAACGTCAATTTCCAAAAGTCTTTTAACTTGTAGCTTCTAACTAAGTACCTAGGTACAGTAATATTTAGTAGATATATCATGTAAGTACAAAATGTGCAGTAGATGCGTAACTATTCGGTACCTACTTTGGTACGATGTTTACTAAAGGTACTAGTACCTATAGGATAGATAAAACAAACAACCCATCTGCGCCAATGCGCCATAACTTCCAAGTTTAATTAGATACCTTAATCTAACCACGATTGTATTCTATTATCGACTTACCTGACCGTTGGCCTCCCATTTACCGTTGAACACACCTACATTCTTCTCTTGCAGTCCCAACTCCTTCAGGAAGGAATATTTGGGATCGTCAATGAGGTAGGAGGACGCGTTGCGAGCCATCGGTACTCTTATCAAACGCAGGGACAACACACCCCGACACAATACACGGCTCATTTGTGCGACTCTCACTACAATACAGTCTGTCTTATAATACGTTTATTACATTTAAATGGCGGGATATGCAGTAAACAGTTTTTATCATGTTTGTGAACAATTAAAGGCACTGCTACGTCTTATCTGACTGATAAAATGTCAGTTGCTAGGTCAGGAGTAATTGATAAAGCTTTTCCAATCGGTTTGTGAGGAGCAATTTATCTTGTTGTTGCTAATGTAAGATCCCATTCGTATTATAAAATAAGAAAGTTAACGACGTAAGTGTTATTATGGATTAGGTACCTATTACTACACAGACTACACTTTAGGTCTATCATGAATATTATGCAATTATTGACTTGATTACAAGTTAACAGAACATTCGCTTTCGTTAAGACTTGCCCTATCTCTTTCTAGAAGAGTGATATTGGTTTTGTGATATCTAACATTACAGCACTAAGTACAACATTACAATGTTGGCTGGAGCGAGAGTTCTCTGTCTGGATATTTCCACGTCGACCTCTGTAAACCCACTGAAACTCGAAGCATTTATTTCAAATAGACCAGTTACACTTTCAAATTGTCCTCCCCGCAGACGTCCTGTTCATCACTTCCTCGTACATGTAGGCGTCGCCTAACAGTTAACACGTGTCTCTTACGGACCGTGGACCCACACTCCCACAGCCAACAACGCAAAAGGGTATCCGCAGCACCGACTAACGAACAAGTAACAAGGCTGCATTGCTCTGGCTGGGCCACTCTACTAAGGCCTGCTGCATACCATGACCTTGTGGCAGCTGACAATGCTGACATTCACAATAATAAATAATAATAATATCTGGAAATCTCCAGGGCCGGACGGAATGCACAACTTCTGGATCAAGTGGTTCACAAGATCGCATGCTTGCTTGGCATCCCAGTTTCAATTAGCCTTAGAGTCAGGGTCGTTGCCCCAGTTCCTAACAACAGGTATAACCCACCTGCTCCATAAATCGGGTAGTACTGCGGAACCCAAAAACTATAGACCTATTACCTGTCTTCCGACAGTATATAAAGTTCTTACATCCATTTTGAGAGCTAAAATTAGCAAACACATTGATGACAATTCTATCATGTCCGCTTCTCAAAATGGATGTAGGAACGGGTCCCGCGGTACTAAGGAGCTACTCCTCATTGATATGGCCATTAGCCAACAGGCTAATGACATGTTGGATAGACTATAAGAAGGCCTATGACTCTGTGCCACATACATGGCTCATGAGGGTGCTAGAGTTGTACAAAGTTGGTGCAATTCTGCGCATCTTTCTGATGTCATGTATGGGGCAATGGAGGACAGTCCTTCGCTATCCAGGATGTCGGCAAATCCAGAGGAATAGCGAGCCGATAAGGATAGAGCGAGGTATATTTCAGGGTGATAGTTTGAGTCCACTTTGGTTCTGCTTAGCCTTGAATCCTCTTAGCACGCTGCTGGAGGATTCAGGTCTAGGCTATCGGTTGAGGAGAGGTGGTCAAGTTATATCTCACCTCCTTTACATGGATGACCTGAAACTCTTTGCCCCCAACGATTTGCAACTGATGGAGCTACTGAAGGTAACTGAAACTTTCAGTAGCGCCATCAGGATGGAATTCGGTGTGGACAAATGTGCGGTCATGCATGTAAAGCGAGGGGAGATTGTGGAATCTGTGGGAACCCAGCTCTCGGATTCCATAAATCTTAGATCCCTCTCAGCAACCGAAACTTATAAGTATTTGGGTATGTCGGAAGCGCTGGGCATCAATGTTGCTGACATGAAGCAATCGTTGAAAGAGCGCTTCTTTGGCCGCCTGAAAAAAGTATTTAATAGTCTTTTATCAGGCGGGAATAAGGTGCGTGCCTTCAACGGTTGGGTCATGCCGGTTTTGATGTACTCTTTCGGCATACTCAAATGGACTCAAACAGAACTAGACGCCCTGGATAGGAGGGTCCGTACATTGTTGACGGCATTTCGAATGCATCACCCGCGTTCTTCGGTTATGAGACTGTATATCCCGCGGAAGTGTGGGGGTCGAGACTTTTTAAACGCTAAGACTCTCCACAATCGCGAGATATGCAGTCTCAGGGAATATTTCCTAGAAACCGACGTGGGGATGCATCAAGATGTGGTCGCGGTGGACAAGGGCCTCACCCCGCTCTCCTTGGCTAAAGAGAACTGGCGCAAACCTATAGTACTTGATACTAACGACCGCAGGGAGGTATGGCAGAGTAAGGAGCTTCACGGACGCTTTTTCCGGGCCCTGCACGGGCCCGATGTAGACCTATCAGCGTCCGTAGCCTGGCTACGTTCCGGGGACCTCTTCGGGGAAACTGAAGGTTTTGTCTGTGCAATTATGGATGAAGTTATGATGACGAATAACATACGAATAACTACTGGAGATTTATTGTGAAGGACGGCACGGTTGACATATGTCGGGCATGCCACCGTCCAGGCGAATCAATCCGTCACAATATTATCTCCGGGTGTTCTCGTCTGGCTAACGGAGAGTACTTGCATAGACACAACCTTGTAGCCAGGATTATCCATCAGCAACTTGCTCTAAAATACAACCTTGTGGAATCGGAAGTTCCGTACTATAGGTATGTGCCCGACCCAGTTCTCGAAAATGGCAATATCATATTGTACTGGGATCAATCCATCATCACTGACAGGACTATTGTAGCCAATAAACCTAATATAGTGATGGTGGATCGATCAGAGCGGCGCGCAATGATTGTTGACATTTCGGTCCCGCATGACGAGAACCTCGTGAAAGCCGAGAAAGATAAGCAAATCAAGTATCTATATATGACTTGGCTCGCGAGGTTGTCGACATGTGGGATGTGGACTCAGCGATCATTGTGCCGATAGTCGTGTCAGCCCATGGCTTAATTGCCAAGAGCCTCGACCAACATCTCAGGAGGCTCTCGTTAGGCAGCTGGATCAAGGTCCAGCTTCCAGAGGTCCAGTTAAATTAACCTAATACATAATATTTTTAAATGCACACCCTCGCGAGGTTTAGCATACGCCCTTAGGTTTATAATTAAATAACAAATTGAACATTTAACAACTTAAGTTTATTAACTAGGTAAGGCTAAAACATAAATAAACTACATAATTATTTATACTAACTGATTTAGTGGTCACATTATTGAACAAGACTTTTTGTCATCATCCACTTTTCCTTCTCTTAATTCTTTAGCTTTCTGGGCGAGGTATGTGTTTTCATCCCTTTTTTGCATCCACTCTGGTAATGGTTTGTCCCAGTCAGCAGGTGGTGCATCTCGTTTTTTCCAGGTATCATTTCTGTAATGGGCCCTTAGTCTAGCCATTCTTCGTGCTTTTTCACTTGCTATTAAGGCTTCCTGTAAGTAAATAAAACAGAGTTTGAACTGGGTTAGTTTGGGGAAATGTCAATCATAAGAAGTTTGTGAAAACATTTTATGTGAAGGATGAGCCTATCATAAAAATCTCCTAAAAACTTGTTACCATATTATTATTAAAAAAATTAGAATTTAGATACAGCAGCCAGCAGATTTATACTTACAGCAGCCTTCATATCCCTTTTATTTTCCCATTTGCAGCAATTATCATAGTCTTTCTTCCACTGGTTACAGTCCAGAGACTCACCATAAACAA
This sequence comes from Eurois occulta, assembly GCA_950022335.1. Taxonomy (NCBI): domain Eukaryota; kingdom Metazoa; phylum Arthropoda; class Insecta; order Lepidoptera; family Noctuidae; genus Eurois; species Eurois occulta. The sequence continues at coordinate 15,167,764 of OX465489.1, forward strand.
AATACTGCTGGAATCGTCCTTTAAAGCTTGTGCAATCTTTATATTCATACTTGTACAGCTCACATTCTCTTATCTAAAATAAATTGTATGAACAACACTAATTTTGAGAAAACATAACATCACACCTATAATCCCCAAGGGTTAAACAGAGTTGTACCTGATAGTACACCTGCATTTCAACCAACAAGAGAGTCGGCAAGATAATGTAAGTTAGTCAGTTAAATAGTTATTTTGAGAAAAATAACATTAGGATTGTAACTTATAATAGGCTATAGAAATGATCCCCACTGTGAGATGTTCCCTGCTGTTGATAACAGTCATAGGGATGCTATAAGGACAAAGCCTTTGCAACTAATGTAATAAGCTAATCATATTGCAACACAATATCAATTGGTTGCTTCTCAAAGTTTTTAAATATTGCTGTTCACAACCTACCACTAATCCAGATTCCCAAGACAGAGGAGTAGTCAAGTTCATATGGTAACTAGGGAGGAGCGTTTCTTAAAAGACTATGATACTGACCACCCACTTATCCTCCGGTTCTTGCTCTTCATCGTTCCGTAATGTTTCTTGAGTGTCCTTTTGACTTTCTGGAGCGGTTTCTGTCATGTTTTTATTTAATATCTTAAGATCATAACATGCAATATAACCTCAAATGCCCACTTACATAACCTCTAATCCTTATACATTATACTTTTTCAAATAGTTGTTTGTACAGAATATTATAATTTAGAATAAAACAGTCTGTCTATATGTAATATTTCATTGAATATTCTAAAATTTTAAATTTACTCTAAATTCCATTTGACAATGACAGTGACACTTGGCTTGACAGAACATTCAGCAGCTGATCTGGGTGGAACATACAGGTAAGAAAGGGGTGGAAGCGCCAGGGTAGCCCGCGAAATTACAAAATTGTCTTTGGTTTTTTGCAATTTGTAGATCAGTGTCAGGTTGTATGTTGGTGAAAGTTGAGTCGCGCCAGTAACACATATCTAGTTACAGAATTTTAATCATTCAAATCATGAGCTCAACCCTCCAAGCTCATTTAACCCCATTCAATAACTGTTTCATGAAAAAGTCAGTCAATGGGGTTTAATGAACGAGGGTTATATTCAAGACTAGCTGTTGCCCACGACTTCGTTCGCGAGGAAATTTTGTAGTGTATGTGAGAGACTGCCTCGTTGGTCGAGGGGTTGCAAGTGCGACTATTAAGCATGAGGTCCTGGGATCGATGCCCGGGTCGGGCAGTGTTAAAAAAAATATTATTTTAATTACATAAAGTTATAACGCACATGATTTAGAGACTTTTTAGCAAGGACATGTTTGTGTGACTACGCTCTTCCACTTAACATTAAACAATGTATGCAATTGAAAAAAATACTATAAAAAAAAAAAACTAGCACTCCGGGAGTGCCGGCAGAAGTGAAAACTTGATTATTAACGTTGAGCATGTTTGATATTTTGGAATGGTTAGGGAATAATTTTGCACCAATTGCTTTATCAGTATAAAAGTACTATCATTTATGGAAGTGCCCTTAGACTGCCTTAGTACGGGAACCAGTGTCGCCAAACTCATACACTTGCAAATTAAAATGAACATTCCAATACACAGAAAACGATAAAACATAGCAATGATGCAACTGTAATATTTTATTTGTAAACAAATTACTGTCCTTGAAAAAGCACTAACTTATTATGTATAATTCTTATTTTCGATTGTGGTTCAAAACATTGTTTGGTACTATGGTGAATACGGGTTTCGAAGTAATGCATTGCGATTGATTTAATGAGGAGAGTTCTGTGATTCCCTATAAAAGGCTGACTGTCGAAATGGTCATTAATAAATATATTAATATTGGTACGTGTGCATTCCTTGTAACACGATAATATAAGTGTTGACATCACATTTTTCTCATTAAAAAATGAATTTCCTTTATGTGAACGCGCTCGAAATATCTTTTCTGCCAATTCACAGACTTTATTTAAGTCAGTAGAAGGATAAATAAGGCCTCCTTTGTCTCTTCTAACAATGATTCCGTGATACTTATCTGTGATCAAAGCCAAAAGACAATCCTCACATTTAATAACTTTCCTCAACTTTCTTGCAATAAAACCAGCAATATAGGTTATTATTTCTTTAGAATAAAGAGTAAGCCTAGAAGGATCTGTTAAATAATCATGATCTATGTTGATCATAGGATCACATCCTAAAGATTCATGCGGTAGCAGCAATCCACAAGTTTCTTATTTCGGGTTTATTCGGAAATCTGAAAATTTAATAAGATTTTTTATTATCTTTCATTTTTTGCGTCAGGTGAGTGCAGTTATACGAATTAAAATCGTATAATACGTGTGTTACTAACATAGATTTTAAGTAGTGCGTATTACTAATATCATATGAATCAAGGTCGGAAGAGTATTTTTTTATAGACATTGCATTATTCGGTATTACCCATATTAAAGGGTAAATTCCCCGTCAAAAAGTGGCAACACTGAATTTTGAGGTAAGATAATAAAATTATTGCAAAAATCACGATTATACGAGATTTATCCATTAAACGAATTAGTTGGTACATTACTGCGACTATTTTATGAGAAATAATAGGACACAAAGCGATTGAATACTTAAAAAGATCTAATACTTACGAGTGAAAGGACAGTCCAGCAATCTTCATCAAACTATCACTTTTACAGTTTATTACACTGCACCTTACCATTTTGCACAGTTGCACAAATGTACTGTTGTCGAATTAAGCTCGAAAAGATCATATAATGTGTATAATTTCGATGCAATTGTTAATAAACAAATTGGATGTCAATCTGGTACCGCCACAAACGTCAAACTTGTTGTGCACAATGATGTGCTCAGCCGACACGCGATAAGGGACAGAAATATTTATACTCTGTCTCTTTTCTTTGCTTGTGACGTTTATATGTTCTTCTTTTTCTTGTGCGAATGCAAAGGAAGATATCCAGCAGTCTATAGAATACTCTGTCTACGGTTTTTTCTATTCCGTGTTTATCCCTAAAGCATTAGGTTCAAAGTTGATTGGAAACATTTAAAAATTTCTTTAAATGATTTTAAACCATAAAATGTTGAAGGTTAAGTTCAAAATCGTCTACTCTCCATCCGTCTTACGCTTTTTCCAAATTTCTTTAAATGATTTTAAACCATAAAATGTTGAAGGTTAAGTTCAAAATCGTCTACTCTCCATCCGTCTTACGCTTTTTCCAAATTTCTTTAAATGATTTTAAACCATAAAATGTTGAAGGTTAAGTTCAAAATCGTCTACTCTCCATCCGTCTTACGCTTTGTCACGTGTCCTGACGCGAGTGTCCTGACGCGAGTTTAAGATTTTTATACCCATTACAGAACAATTTTTTTAAAGTGCTCAACGCCGCTAAAGAAGTTTTCACTTCAAAAATCTGTAGCCTTTTTTGAAGTTTGTAAATTGTTTTCATCAAAATGCTCAGAACAAATTGTACTTGATTTTGACGGCATCCAGTTCTGTCTTCCCGTAGCTTCTATCCATTTCTCCTTGGTAAAAGGATCTTTGGGAAAACTGAAATATTTAGTTACATACTTTATTAGTATTAGTTATTTTTGAGGCCTACGTCCAGCTATGAATGAAGATTGGTTTATTTGTCAGAATATAAGTACTCAAACTCAAACCATTTATTTCAATTAATCGAGAAGAACGTCAACGAGTACATAACATGTCATGGTAACGTATAAGGTTTCACTATATAAGTACACTCGAAGACACTCTTTATTATTTTATCGATACCGAACTATTTGAATGTGTCCCATCCCTAATCGAGTAGCGTCGAAGTTTCTAGAATGTATACGATGATATTCAAGACAGCGAGCAAGTTGATTTAGACTTTGAACAATGGACATAAGGTAGTTTTTAGTTCGCAACAAAGTAATAAATATGGTTTTGTCAATAAAAACAATTATATTGAAATATATCATAGTTTTATACTTACCGGTGATACGATACACCTCCGCAAGATACATTTTTTGTCCTGCTATCGTTTTTACATGTAAAAATTGCACAATAAGGCATGTTTTTAATATTTTTCGTTACGTTCGAGACGTCGTATCACAGCAAGTTTATCCCTAAAGCATTAGGTTCAAAGTTGATTGGAAACATTTAAAAATTTCTTTAAATGATTTTAAACCATAAAATGTTGAAGGTTAAGTTCAAAATCGTCTACTCTCCATCCGTCTTACGCTTTTTCCAAATTTCTTTAAATGATTTTAAACCATAAAATGTTGAAGTTTAAGTTCAAAATCGTCTACTCTCCATCCGTCTTACGCTTTTTCCAAATTTCTTTAAATGATTTTAAACCATAAAATGTTGAAGGTTAAGTTCAAAATCGTCTACTCTCCATCCGTCTTACGCTTCAGGTCACGTGTCCTGACGCGAGTGTCCTGACGCGAGTTTAAGATTTTATACCCATTACAGAACAATTTTTTTAAAGTGCTCAACGCCGCTAAAGAAGTTTTCACTTCAAAATAGTGTTATTGGGTTATTCCATCAGGAATTTCTCATTAGCAGCCACGGAATCTGGATTTGTGCTCACTTGGTGGAAATAGGCTCACCCCCTATCACATGGACTTCAACGTAACTGGCGAAATGTGGGTGTACGATTAGGTACACTTCTGCCTAAACATTTGGGGATTACATGGCGTGATGTGTGAGAACTGACTGGCTGATCAAAATGTGATAATGTGGGTGATAACTACAAAAAGAAGTCCCAAACAAAATTAAATGGCGACGATATGGCTTAAAAACTGTTTATTTTGGCGCTATCCAACTTTCTTTTCAAAGTAAACCATCACACGCTTTATTTATTCTAATACCGTTCTGTATACAACATTAAATTCCTTATTATTTTCCGCAAGCACGTGCAAGTTTTGGGCACTGAACAACCAAAATATAATTGACTGTGTGAAAAGCATTGAGTGCACAATTGAATACCTATCACTTTTATGGTTTGGCCCTGGGATCTGTTGATCGTCATTGTAAAAGCCAATTTTAAGGGAAATTGTAACCTCTTAAATTGAAATGGCAAGTTATTTGAAATAGTGGGCATGCGGGGAATTAAAACGCTCTCTCCTTTAGCAGCTCCGTTTTTATAATGTTACTGTCCAGCTTTGTGATACGAAGCCTGGTGCCGATGCACAGTCTGGTTGCATCAAGGTTTCGCATGACCACAACTGGAACGCTTTAAACTCCAGCTGATGAGACAGTACGCCCGTTAACTCCAGGGAGTTGAGAAATTCAACAGGGTAGGCAGTACTATCGTTATCAGCCATTACAGTGTCTATGGATGTGTATATTTTTAATCGCCGACAATCATGTCAATTCTTTTTTTTTGTTTATTTTACTGTTCCACTCGTTCTTTGCCAATAGCACTGCCCACTCACACAACCACTCTTTATTTTTAAATTACCTAACCTCCAAATTGAGAAAAAAGTGCATGTCATGTTCCTTCTTAGCCCTTTGTGTTCCAGGGCCGTGGTATCTCTTTCGAACAGTCCCGCAGCCCCGGCAGGCATCGGCCCTTGCGGACCCCTTCCGGTTTGCTGAGTTTGATCTCTTTGAGGCGCGCGTGGGACACGGATGCGCCGTCGACACGGCCTGTCGTCATAAGACGGTCGGACGGCGAGCTAGACCATTACTCACCGTCCACCGTCGTAAATGTCGTAATGGGTTGTAAGTAGTACCTATTATTTCCATGCAAAGAGTAAACACAAAGAAAAAAAAAACCAAATTCATTTTCAGCCATTCCGGCTACACTTCGATTAAATAAACGTTATATATAACTCGGAACAAGGCTTTTATGTTTAAATTTTTCGATTTTGAATACAATGAGGGGTTTCACGTGATGCGCGCACAAACGAACAGACAAACCGACAAACAGACTAAAATTCTAAAAATGGTAGAAATGGGTTCTGTGTGTGATCGTTTAACACCTCTACTATTTTTATTTTTTCAATGTACAGAAACGCCACGTCTACAGATATATAATTCTGGAACTACATACGTTTTACTAGCGCGATTCATTTGTCATCAACATACAACCTGAAACTGATCGAAAAATTGCAAGAAACGTAAGAAAATTTGAATTGCGCAGACTACCCTGGCGCTTCCATCTTAAGTGGCATAGGTAGTACTAGTACAACATCCTTTTCTAAAATGGCATTAAGGTTGCCGTGACCGGCCGTGAGTGAGACTGATTATGATGAAGGATATCAAGGATAAAGAAGAAACAGTCTTTCTAAAATAAATAAAAATAATGTCCTAACTAGCATCGCATAAGCTGTCATTGATTTTACGTAAAGAATGTAAGAGGAAGCGAAGTATGATAGAAAATTTTGTAAACTGGACCGAGACGTGCATAGGTTAAGTAAGTCTTCACTGAAGAGTGAGCGAAGATAGTTAGAAACCTACTAAAACCTGACAGGGCATAATCTAAGCCTGCATCGAAAACCGAGCGGAGTGAGCTCGAAACATTTGAGTGCTCAGGAACCGCGACAGATGAAGTCTTCCTAGAAGAGCGAGCGAAGCAAACTTGAAAATATTGAACCTTTCTGGATCTGATAAGTGAAGTCTAGCCGATACTCTTGCGCCATCCCATCTTCCTAGCTCATCGTCCTGTACTGGGGCTGCCGCTGCGGCTGCAGAAAACCTCAAGCGGCGTAAATATAGTAATTTTCAAGCTGTTTGGGGTTGAAACTTTAGGACCGTGGCGTCCGAGTGCTCACAGCTTTTTCAAGAAAATTTCAAAACGCTTAGTTGACATTTCCCGTGACCCAAGGGCTGGTTTTTACCTTGGCCAGAGGCTTAGTGTTGCCAAACAGCGTGGCAACACCGCCAGTCTCTTGGGGACATTACCAGTTGACAGCGCCAACGTTGAGGAGGAGTTTTTTGACGCCATTTTTAGGGTTCCGTACCCAAAGGGTAAAATGGGAACCTATTACTAAGACTTCGCTGTCTGTCTGTCTGTCTCCAGGCTGTATCTCATAAACCGTGATAGCTAGAAAGCTGAAATTTTCACAAATGATGTATGACTATTGCCGCTATAACAACAAATACTAAAAATTAAAAAAAAATATATTAAGGGGGGCTCCCATACAACAGATATGATTTTTTTGCCGTTTTTATAGATAATGTACGGAATCCTTCGTGCGCGAGTCCGACTCGCACTTGGCCGGTTTTTTAGTTTATTTTTAAGTTAGTTACTTTGAATTTTTGGATGCCCTGTAACCCTTTTATACCTGTACATATTTATTTCTATTATAGTTTTGTAGTTTGTAAATAATTAATATTTTGATTAAATAATATCCTTGTTACTTTAGGTTATTTTAATTTATAAGTGTATATGTACAGCTTGGCAAAAAAGAGTCTGACGCGGTGACAGTTGGAACTAATATCGATGATTGTGGTTACTTGTCAACTGCTAGTACATTCTGTGTCAACCGGTGTCAACAGTGCGTATATCCTAGTGGTTTTTCATAGATTTTTAAAAATTATCAACTTTCCTTGCGTAATTAACTATTTAAAATGAATAAAACTATTCGAAGCAGTGGCAGTGGCCACCTCATTTATTCCACACTCTTTTTTGCCAAGCTGTATAATATTGTTATGATTTGGCTAAATAAATACAACCATAAGAATTACAGGTTGAGGGATTTTTTTTATTATTTTCTTTCATGTATTAATATAGCTGACTGACACGGCAGTACAACTTTAACAACTTACCTCACATTTACAAATTATCAAAGACTATCAGAGGGCGTCGGCTTAGGCTGTGTAGCTCGGGGTGCTTGGTCAGAAAACCTCCTCGTGCGCCTGACAGCTGCCGGGCGCACGAGGGAACAGCAGCTGTTGGGACGGTGCACCCTGGGCGCGGCAGTATCCTTCCCCGAGGAATGGGAAGAGGTTCTTATTCCTCCGTCCAATTTGGACCGCGCTGTTCCGCATGACCCTCTGGAAGCAGAAGGCACAGCGGAGGAGCAAGGGTGGGCTCGGTGTGCACTCACCCTGCCTCCGAGCAGAGAAGGAAACAGAGAAGGATTCCATCCTTCACTGTCTCCGCCGATCTCGTAATCCCAACATCGAAGTGTCGTGGATCACGTCTCACGGCTACGATAGGGACCGAGGGTCTTGGCTTAACCGCCCGGACCAAGAGGTAGAAACCCTCTATAAAAAGTTACCCCGAATCTCAAGCGGCGGGCGGCGCACCGCGAGGGGATGTATGGCTGACGGGAGTTCCTATGGAACAATCAATCGTTAGTGTGATCCTCGCCAGGGTACCTGCAGACCCTCTGGCGAGTAATAATAACTAAAAATCTGCTTATCCGGTGTACAGGGGGCACTGCCCGGATGGACTGTTATATCCCCCATTCTCGTGGGAACAGTAATCAACAGTATGAATAAAATAAATAAAGATGTAGTGGAGAAGGCGGACGCAGTGTCAGACTCTGGCGCTGCGTCACTGAGGACGGGAGCAGAGGCTCCAGCGGAAACACGCGTGGTTCTGAAGAGGGTGTGTACGCCAGACTCTGAGAACACACCGCAAGTAGTTGCGGCCGCTCCCTCCAAGTATTGGGGGAAGCGGTCGGCCGCGTGGTCGGCGGGTCTGTCTTCAAGTGTCCTCACTTGAGGACAGACCTGCCGACTGCCAAGGTGCCAACAGCAAGGAGGGGCAGAGATCGCGGGACTTCCGGAGCAAACACTCCGGCAGCGTCACGCGGCACCCGGGGTCGCGTTCTAAAGCGCCCTGATACTCCGGTGGCCAGCGGAGCGAGTGACTCCGATCGCGTCTCATCCGCGGTTTCGATTGATGAGCTGGGAGGGGTCACCCTAGTGGGCACAAAGGCGGAGGCCAATGCCGCGAAGCTTGCGCAGAGCAGAGCGGTCGCGGCTGATGAGGTCGCCGAAATGGCCCGTCAGGCCCGAGAACGGCGGGCTGCCCAGGCGGCCAATGGAGAGAGCCTAACGGCAGAGGCTCTCAACCACCAGGTGATGGATGGCGTGGACGTTTTCCTGAAGGTTGCCACCAAGTCCGGCAACCTGAAGGGGATCAGGGAGGCGGTGAAGGTTCTCCATATCCGCACGACCTCGGTGGAGACGGCGAGGTTGTGGAGGGAGAACGTCCGTCTCCGCTCCGAGCTTGAGGACCTCAAGCCGCAGCCGCTCAGCGGAGTGTCGGGTGGCAGCAGGCAGCTCCCGCGTCGGGTCCTGCACCTGCGGTGCCACCACCTCTAAGTTTGTCAGACTACGACATAGAGAGGGTGGCAAGAATCTGCATGGTGCAGTGTGAGGGCATGGTGAGTGCCCGCCTGGAGGCAATCGAGTCCCGTCTCCCCCCAGCTGAAATCCTCCCGCCCCCGCTTGCGGCGGATAGGCGGAGGATGGAAGAGTCCGCCAGGACGAAGGCCACGCAGGTGGCCCAGAAACCTGCAGAGGGGGGCAAAAAGCCAGCGGCGGGTCCCAGGAAGCCCGAGCAGGGTGCGTCCGCGCCCCTCCACCAAACGCCCCAGGCCTCGGCGACCGCTTCCTCCCATGTGATGGTAGATGGAGGGGCCCGCTGCAAGAAGAAGGCGGCGGGTGCGACCACGCCCCCTACTTCCCAAGAGACCGCGCTCCCAGCGACCGCACCTCCTACCCAGGAGGCCTGGACGACGGTGGTGAAGAGGGGCCGCAAAAAGAGGGCGTCGCACCCGACACCTCCCCAGGAACCGACTCAACCAAAGGGCACGAGGCCGCCGAAGGTCACTACCCCACGCTTCGTGGCTGTAGTTATTACACTGCAGCCTGAAGCTGCAAACAGGGGAGTGACTTACAAGTCGGTTCTGGCAGAAATGAGGCAGAAAGCGAATTTGGTACCCCTGCTGGTTTCGTTTTCAGAACGGCAGCCACGGGTGCCAACTGTGCCAAGATGCTTCAGGTGTCGGGTGCTGCAAGACAGGAGAGGGCTGACAATTTGGCCTCCAAGCTCGGGGAAATCCTCAATCCAGAGGACGCCCGAGTGTCCAGGCCCACGGTCACGGCTGAATTGCGCGTAGATGGGTTGGACGACTCGGTGACCCCGGAGGAGGTAGTGGCGGCCATTGCCCGAAACGGTGGGTGTCCCTGTCCACCTGAGAATGTGGTGGTGGGCGAAATTCGCAGCAGCGCGGACGGTTTGGGTGCGGTGCCCGGTAGCGGCTGCGAACAAGGCTGCGGATGGCGGACGGCTGCTGTTGGGTTGGGTATCTGCCAGGGTCAAACTCCTGCCGAGGCGGGCTTCGCAGTGCTTCCGGTGCCTGGAAAAGGGCATGTCCGGGCACAGTGTACTGCAGATCGATCGCAGCGATTTGTCTTTTCGCTGCGGTCAACCCGGCCACAAGGCGGCCCAGTGCTCCGGAGCGCCAAACTGCAGCCTTTGCGCAGCTGCAGGAAAGCCCACGGAGCACAGACTGCCCTGACTGACCTGACTGTGGACTGCGGAGGGCCTGCAAGGCACCCAAACCTAAGAAAAGGAGGGTCTAGGGCTGTCGGAGGACCTACGCCTCTCCCACAGTCCGACTCCCGACCCAGGGAAGGAGAAACCGAGGAGATGGAATGTCATTGATGGCACAATTCCGTTTCCTCCAAGCTAACATCAACCACGCCGCCAGAGCTCAGGATCTGTTTTTTTTTATTTATTTGAAATTTATTTATTTGAAATTGTACGTAAATAACACCTTAACAGCTAGAACGCCAATGCGATGTTACTACCACCAAATTTTATAACAAAAAAAAACATTAGAAACAAAAAAAATAAAATAAGAATACACTTAAAAAAACACCTCAAACATTTTCAATGCACTTCAGTGCTACTCCTGTGAACTTCATCAGGCTACAGTGAAATATATCTACCTCAACTGAAATACTATTTAACAATCTTATGGCGCGTGACAAGGGGGCAAACTTATTAAGATTGTTGTTGCTCCAGAGCATGTCGGAGTGGTTGATCCACGTGGCTGTGGTCGCCGAACCGTATTTAGTCCCCCCCACCCGATAACTGGGCAGGGGACCTGGACCGTTTGGTGGGCATCATTGGTGGGACTCTTGTCAGTCCGTCCCGAGGACACGATTGGGTAGCCGCTCTCGTGGACGGCATAGTCACAATTGGGGCATATTTCTCCGCCAACAAGAGTCTCGCTGACTTCGAGGAGTTCCTTGTCGAGCTAGGTGCCGTCGTAAGCCGGTTTTACCCTCGCCGGGTATTGTTGCTCGGGGATCTCAACGCCAAGTCTGCGGTGTGGGGATCCCCGATCACCGATCCTAGGGCTGAGGTGTTGGAGGAGTGGGCGGTCGAGACTGGCCTGACCGTCCTAAATCGGGGCTCGGAGTATATGTGCGTGCGGCAGCGGGGTGGGTCCATAGTGGACGTGTCGTTCGCAAGCTCCGCTGTTGCGGGCCGTATACGCGACTGGCGAGTCGCCGTAGAGGTGGAGACGCTGTCGGACCATCGATACATTCGATTTGACGGATCTGGTGGAACCCAGACTACGGGCGGTGGTCGCACGTCGGTCCCGCAAACGGACGGTCCTCGCTGGTCTTACAAGCGAATCGACAGGGAACTTCTTGAGGAGGCCGCAATCATCCAGGCCTGGGTCCGGGAGTCACCGACGAATGAACCCGTTGACGTCGAAGCGGAGGCGCAGTTGTTCCGCGGGGCGATGACGCAAATTTGCGATGCGTCTATACCCCCTGTCACCCAACCCACAAGGCACCAGCTGTACTGTACTGACGCCCCCACTCACTGAGAGTCTGCAGCCTAATATGCTGGAGGAAGTGGTCGCAACTCTCTTTCCTGCTAGAGAGGAGCACATACCGCCGCCGATGGATTTGCCCACAGCCACAGAGTCGGAAAATGAGGAGGACGTCAGCGTCCCTGAGGTGACACAAGCAGAGATGAGGGCGGCAATAACGCGGCTTCGGGCCAAAACTGTTGCCCCGGGGCCTGATGAAGTTCCCGGTGGCGCGCTTGCCCTCGCTCTGAAAGAGCTAGAGCCCCAGCTGAGAGGACTCTACTCAGCATGTCTTGAGCAGGGCCAATTCCCTAGTCAGTGGAAAATGGGTCGTTTGGTCCTGCTCAGGAAGGCGGGGCGCCCAGCGGACTCGCCGTCCGCATACCGGCCCATAGTGCTGCTGGACGAGGTGGGTAACCTTTTCGAACGGATTATTGCTGCCCGCCTCGCCGGCCACTTGTACAGAGAGGGGCCGGATCTGGACGATTCTGATTCTGCGGAAACCGCAGAGGGCGATGGCCGTCAGGTCTATCAGGGGGTATCGCACAATCTCCTACGAGGCGGCTTGTGCACTGGCCGGGTCACCACCCTGGCACCTAGAGGCGAGAGTCCTCGCGTCCCTGTACCGGTGGCGCGAGGAGGCGTGGGCGCGGTGTGGTCGACCGATGCAGCGAGAGATCGATCTGCGTCGGTCTCAGCTCAGCGAGGTCCTGGTGCCGGAGTGGCGGCAGAGGCTCTTGCGCCCTACCGCCGGCTTCGCCACCATCGAGGCGATTTGACCAGTGCTCGAGGATGGCTCGAGAGGAGGCACGGCGGCTCCCTGTCGTTTCGGGCGACGCAAGTGTTCTCGGGGCATGGTTGTTTCGGGAAGTACCTGTGTCGCATAAACAGGGAGCCGGACGCACGTGTCATCACTGCGTCCATTGTCTGGAGGACACGGCGCGGCATACGCTGGCAGAGTGGCATGGGAGGAGCCGCGCCGTGCCCTCGTGACAGTAGTGGGAACCGACCTGTCGCTGCTGGCTGTCGCTCGCGCGATGGTCGGGAGCACAGAGTCGTGGGATGCGGTGATCTCCTTCTGTGAAACGGTCATCTCACAGAAGGAGGCTGCGGAGAGGTTGAGGGAGGTCGAGACCACTCTCCCGATCCGCAGCAGACGTACCGGGCGTCGGCGGAGGGCGGACAACGCCCTCTTCCACCCCCCCTAAACTGGTCCAGAGGCGGACGGCGGACTTGGGGACGTCCGCCACCCCTCCCGTATAACTGGACCCGATTACAGGCACTTTTGACTTTCAAAAGTGCCTGTAATGGTCTAATTGAAATAAATGCTTTGACTTTGACTTCGAGGCGGTGGCGCGTAGTGTTCCGCGCGCCCCCTATTGGCGTTACGAGGGGAGGACACCTCACTCCCCCCGCTGACTTGAGGCCCGACGCGGTCCGGAACTAGCCGGGGATCGTGGAAGGCGCACTAGTTCCCATGATCCCCGGTGCAAGTGTGGGAAGGGAACGCCGGGGTGGTTTTTAGTCGGTTAGAGTCCGACAGACCCCTCCGCCCGCCCCAGGGTGGAGGACATCCGTGTGGATTTCCCACCCCGGGAACAAAAAAAAAAACAAAAAGGCTGTGTAGCTCGCCTGTTGCCGATTATTCTTAGGCCTCATTTACGGAGACGCGGGGCGTCTCGCGTCGCGTGTGGCGTAGCGTCTCGCGGCGCGTCGGACGTTTTTTCTGTTTACGGATGGGCGGCGCGTGAAGCGGCACGCATCATCGCACGCGTAAACACAAACTTATAGCAATATACGACCATGTTCATAGAGAAGCGAGACGGGAAGCGTGGCGATGCCCGCCGCGGCGCCCGCGGCGAATCCTCTAGCGTGTAGCGAAGCACGCGGCGGCGCACGCTCGCCTCGATCAAATCGACTAGTTTTATGTTGGCGAGAGATGGGAGCGCACGATAGCTTCATCGAGAATTGTCGCTGCGTGCGCCGCCGCGATAAACGCCGCGTGGGACGCGTCGGTGCCATCCGCGGGCTCGGCCGCAAAAAACGCCCTAATTCAAACAAACGCGTCTAAAATCGCTTCTCCGTAAACGCACTCATACAACGCCATATATTTGAATTCAGTGCGGGCCGCGCCGCTCAACGCAACGTGCGACGCCCCGCGTCTCTGTAAATGAGGCCTTATTCTTTATTGCACACAAAATAACAAATTTGGATATAAATTGCAATAATATAGCTTATGTACAATAATATAGATCATGTCGATTTTAGTATGTACAATCAAAGGAAGCTTGTGCAAATGTATGTGATGCATCCACTAACAGGTCAGTTTTACGGAACGCACCTGTATGACAACAATACTAGCTATTTTATCATGTCAGTCAGAGTGACGTTGACATTGGCTATTCTAGTAGGTATGTAATCTGTGGTTGACATTAAAGGAATTCCGACATTTAATTTTGGTGAACTTTGCACATTTTCGAAGAATACCATTAGTCCATTACCGAGACTATTATCGAGTATTGTTTTCGCCAGCGTTGCCAGACCGTACCAAAAAGTACGGTTTTCCGTACTATTCATCACACAATCGTACCACAACCGTACCTCAGTGTAGACCGTACCTTTTTCGTACCTTTTCTATACTAGTGATTTATTAAAATTAAATTACTTAAATGGAATTTTCTTAGTTCCTAAAACATTATTTTCATATTTTTTTTGACAAACAACTGGTTTTCGCTGTAGAATATGAGTAGACTATAGCATTTTTCTAAATTCTAGCAAAACCGTACGGGTCGGAATACTTCTGCAAGAACTAGATGTTTTTTTTCTTCGAGTTGCGATTGATTCGAACTTCGATTTATAGTCTTTTTAGACCTAAAAATGTCAAATTACATCTAAATTTTTTTACCGGTATTATAATTCAATTAAACAAAATTATTGTAATTTTGTTTCAAGTTTCTGACAGGTATGTAAACAACAGAATTTTGCACACTTGTTTAAAAACAATCAAATAAAACAATACTTTTTGTTCCTTTAAATATAGAGAATAATATCGCTTCATATCTGAACTTCCTCATTACATTATTCCTATGATAAATTATTATCAAAATTTTCTTTTTATTCATTGCATTATTAAGGAATTTAACGACTTTACTTCATTCTATAATTGATTTACAAATGAATTTGTTCAATATTGGCAATCGGTAATAATGTTCTACTTTACCATATCCCTTTGAATATTCGATTCCCTATCGCTTTTTTTCCAACCTATGGTCGCAGACAGCCAACTCGAAGAAGAAAAAAACTGATCTAGTTCTTGCAGAAGTATCCCGACCCAACCGTACCTTGAAGTTAAAAACCGTACCTTTTCAGAAAGACAACCGTCCTTTTTTGGGAAATCACACTGGCAACACTGGTTTTCGCTGTTTTTTCATTTTGTACGAGATCTACTGTTTAATGTTGTGGTTTTTTTAACTTCTCGAAGATGGCTCTGAATAAACTGGTTGGTGGCGACTGTGGGGGCAGCAACTCCTTAGTTCAGCTATCAAATATCGTCCGTCGTGATGCTCTCTCACAGCCATTCTCACAAGCTGACAGATACGTTAACGAATTCATGGTGCAGAATTCACAGATTCCACAAACTTTCAATATGAATGCTTTGCTCAACAACTTACCTCAAGAAAATGTAACGAAAAGTGGCGCCTCTACATCCTCGTATGTACCAGATACTATTACTCAAGTGAACAGATCATGGAGTGCAGCTCCACACGTTTCATTTATGCCACGTGCCCCAATTCCAAACTTTCAGATGGTGCAGCAATCAATGTTTAACCCACAGCCCATGTTAGCGTCAAATCTTCCAATGCAATGGTTTGAGACCAATACTCAAACTATGACAAATGATGATGTGAAAAGTAAAGCTCGCGAATATGTTGAAACTGTAGACGATAATTATGATGACGCGGCATATAATGACTTCATGACTTTTATGAAGAAAATAAGTGCTGGAGAGCTCAACTTGGGTGAAGCTGAACAGAAAGACCAGCAAAGAAAATTCAGCAGAGATGAAATATTAGATGAAATCGCTGAAAAATATAAAGAAGAGTGGGACAAACTCAGTGATGTTAGTAGTTATTGGGACACAGAGGCTGCAAATGGAATTTCTAAAGAATACTCATTCTCTGAAGGTAATGTTATGTTGGAGAATAAAACTGCCCTTGAAATAGGCAAGGAAAAATTAAAAATGGGTGATATTCCTGGAGCTGTTTTGTGTTTTGAAGCTGCTGTACAACAACAGCCTGACTCAGCTGAGGCTTGGTTCCTTCTGGGAACTACACAGGCTGAAAATGAACAAGATCCTTTGGCAATAACAGCTTTGAAAAAATCATTAGAAATTAATCCAACACAGTTGGAAGGATACATTACATTGGCAGCAGCATACACAAATGAAAATATGTCCAAGTACGCATATATTTCTTTACTGGACTGGCTAAGAGCCAGCCCTAAATATTCTGACATGTTTCCTCAAGATGTAGACCCTAGAAAATTGGATGTTAAGGAATTAGAATCTCATGTCAAGACATTATACCTCAAGGCAGTGCAGTTGAATATGAATCAAATTGACCCAGATGTACAGAATGCTCTGGGAGTGGTTTTTAACATCAGTCAAGAATATGATAAAGCTGTTGATTGTTTCAAGACAGCTTTGATGGTGGCAAGTGACAATGCAAAACTGTGGAACAGACTGGGAGCTACTTTGGCAAACAGTGACAAATCTGAGCAAGCTGTGAATGCTTACCACCAGGCTCTGAATTTGGAGCCTGGATTTATCAGAGCTAGGTATAATGTTGGCATCACATGCATGAATTTGGGAGCCCATAGACAGGCTGCAGAACATTTTCTAGTGGCCCTGAACCAGCAGCACAAGGCTAAGAGCATGTTTCCAGATTCTTCTTCAACTGACACTAGTTCATCTACAATTTGGACTACATTAAGGATGGTGTGCTCATTCATGGGAGAACATGATGTTGCAAAATTGGTAGATGACAGGAATTTGAATGAACTCAACAAGTATTTTGATTTGGAGTAATTTTTTTCATTTGTCACTTGTGGTCAGGGGGTAACTTTCTATTTGTAAATATGATTAATTTAAAATGTATCCAATTAGAATATAATATTATGAATAATTACAATAATATCTTAATTCTTCTTCACTTTCAATGTTACTGTAATTTATTACATTATACCTAGGTATAATATTGGTATCATATGCATGAATTTGGGAGCCCATAGACAGGCTGCAGAACATTTTCTAGTGGCCCTGAACCAGCAGCACAAGGCTAAGAGCATGTTTCCAGATTCTTCTTCAACTGACACTAGTTCATCTACAATTTGGACTACATTAAGGATGGTGTGCTCATTCATGGGAGAACATGATGTTGCAAAATTGGTAGATGACAGGAATTTGAATGAACTCTAACAAATATTTTGATTTGGAGTATTTTTTTTATTTGTCACTTGTGGTCAGGGGGTAACTTTCTATTTGTAAATATGTTTAATATGGTTAATTTAAAATGTATCCAATTAGAATATAATTATTATGAATAATTACAATAATAATCTTAATTCTTCATTACTTTCCATGTTACTGTAATTTATACACTTCTCATCAAAAAAATCGAAACACTTTCGTTTTTATTGTTTTTGTCCTAATTTTTTACAAAAGAGAATTAATTCCATGAAAAAAAAAACATTATTGTGTAGCTGGCAGTTTGGTCATTACAGTAAGAAGAAAATATCAAAATTCGAAATTAGAATTTCATTTGTTTATCCTATAAATGAAATTAATCACTGTTTTGAGACAAATGTGTATTTAGGGTTGGAGTACGTTTCTCGTTTAAAAACTAAAAATTAGCGCTTGTCTTTAAACTTTTTGTTTCTTATTTCATTTACTGTGACTTTGGGACGTCTGAAAAAACTTTTTTTTCTAAAACATGGATACTTCGCCCGCAGAAGCCGCCCAAGTGGTGGCATTGCTAGATTCTGGACTTAGTCAGCGTGTTGTGGCTGCAAGATTGCATCTAAGCTTATCATCTGTTCATAGAGTCTACAAACGCTATCGGGAGACTGGTTCGTTCACGCGCCGTTCAGGATCTGGCAGGAATCGGGTCACTTCTGAGCGAGATGATCGATTTATTGTAACAACTTCTTTACGAAATCGACGCCTTAACGCTTTTCAACTGCAGCAGCAGCTTCGCGTTGTACGAAGAGTAGCTGTAAGTGACTCTACAATAAGAAGAAGGTTGAAGGAACGCGGATTGGCACCGCATAAGCCAGCGAATGGGCCGAAATTAACTGCAGACCATCGAAGAGCGCGCCTTAACTTTGCACGCGAGCACCTAACTTGGTCATACCTTCAGTGGAGCAAAGTACTGTTTTCTGATGAGTGTAAAATTATGCTGTATGGTAACGACGGAAGGAACAAGGTCTACAGAAGAGATGGAGAACGCTTTGCACAATGCTGCATTGAAGAAAAGGTCAGCTATGGTGGCGGTTCGTGGACGGTTTGGGGAGGAATCAGCGCCGACGGTAAGACAGAACTTACCTTTGTGTCTGGGCCACGGCTGCCTGCACTAAACTCTCATCGGTACATCGAACAGTGTCTTGAACCTCATGTGATGCCCTATGCACATTTTATTGGCAACGACTTCATATTCATGCACGACAATGCTAGAGCTCACACCGCGGGCGTCGTACGAGATTATCTTACCGAAGTCGGTATCTCCATTATGGTATGGCCAGCAAGAAGCCCGGACATGAATCCCATTGAACATCTATGGGATGAATTAAAGAGACGAATTCGAGCAAGAGATCCAGCCCCAGAAACACTTAGCCAGCTGCAAAATGCAATCCAAGAGGAATGGGATAATATACCACAACATGTGATCGTGACTCTCATCCGATCGATGAAGAACCGTATGGAAGCAGTAATAAGAGCTCGCGGAGGGAATACAAGTTATTAAATAAACGTTTCTTACATTTTTTTTTCATTTACGCGTGTTGTTTTACCCATTTCCTTCATATTCCATACAGGGTAAAAATTACTCATTATACAAAATACGAAACCTATGAAGACTTCATTTGAATTTAGAACAATAACATTAGGATTTAAAAACCTCATACTACTCACTATTAAATGACATTTTACATTTATTCCTAAATATACACATTTTTCTGATAATCCTTATCAAATCATAAACTGCGAGGTGTTTCGATTTTTTTGATGAGAAGTGTATGTATGGGATTATTTGGGCCATAAGTGCTTCATTTTAATTTGGGACTGAATAAAATATTTTTTATTTTTATAAGTTTTTGTTTTCTTTATCTTATTTTTACATGCAGAAAACTGCAATCTGAGTCACTGAGGGGGCAGCCTTGTGGATGTTTGTTGTAAAACCAGCAAGGTTTCTGCTGTATCTTTATAGTTCTTTGCTTTAACTTTCTTTTTTTAGTATTGCTAGCAACTTCATTAATTGTTTTTGGATACCTCAATCCAACTTTTCCAGATTGAACTTGAAAAATATTATGATTGTTCTTGAGAAGCGTTTGTATTCCTCCACATTCAGATTTCAATATATTGAGTTGTTCTTTAGGTATAAGTTGAACTAGTTCATTAAATTCTGCTGTCCTTCCAATAGACCAACTGGATTCTGACTCACTGCATCCCACCAGCAAATATCTGCTAATACAGTCAACAATAGAATCTATTACATTTTTATCTATTTGTGTACAATTTCTAACCTTTTCAACTGGTTCTCGAGCTTTGAAATCGTTTTCTATATTTTTATCTTGTGATGTGTTGGATGACTTTATTAACTCATCAATTTTGTTGCAGTACTCTTCATATTCCTTCTCTGGATATTTTCTGGTACTACTCACTAAGCAAATTCTCTTAGTACTTGGAATCTTAAGTCTATCTGTGTCTATTTGAAAACCACAAGCTTCACATAACTGTGTTATGTAACCTAAATAATCATTGTATTGGCTTTTATATGAGTTTTTCCGTTGATATTTGCTTCCATCAAAGTTGAATGCACAACAAGGGAGTAGAAAGAAATTGCATTTATATGAACTCTTTGCTGTCATAACTGGTATCCACGGTGTTAGCTCATCAGAATGATTTCCAATAATCCAGTCTATATCCGGAAATATTGATGTATCAGACGGTGTAATAGTTTTCTCCTACAAGAAAAAGAACAACTTTTAATTTAAATAGAATAAAATTGTGTAGACAAGTTGAAATAATTTTTCTTAAGTATATCAAATATTCATAATAGATTGTAAAACAAGTTAGGAGGGATTGTACCGAATTATAATATTATGATCACTTTGTAATGTGTTTCTTATTTACCTTTAATACAACATTAGAGGGATACATATCCCAAATATTTCTTTTTCGAACATCTATACCTAGTCCAATGTGTCCTTCCTTGGTTAATATGTACACCAGTAATCCATTTCCGCATCCTAGATCTACAAATGATTTCTTGGTGTTGGTCCCATCTCGTTCCCAGAGGAGTAACAGATATGTTGCTATTGCCACATCTTCATACACAAATTTTGATGCATCGGTGCATTCTGGCCAAATCTGTAAAATAAAGAAACAAATCATCATAAAAATGTAAAATCCAGGTAGGATTTTCAGGAAACAGTTGAGTTAACTTTGATTCCCACCTGTTCAATTATTACTTAATTTTTTTATTTATTTACGTAATTCCTAATAATTGTTACTTCTTACAAGACAGTCTGGAACAAAATAATATTTTGTATTGTCCAGGCATTGATAGCTGCGCCAGGCATTATACTTTTGTAGCTATCATTGTCTCCTTTGTAAAATTATATACTTGTACCTAATTAATTCCAAATAAACATTTTATTTATAACTTTGAAACTATGTGTAGTCTCACTCATAAAATATTCACAAAGTAAAGTTCATTTACCTTGACCATCTCTTTTCCATATTTCAACTTTAGTTCATTATACTTTTCATAATACTTAGTTTGGGAGACTAGTGACAAAGATTCATTGCATATCTTGGCCTTGGTGTTATAATTTGAGGATTCTGAACCCCACTTGATAAATTGTGGTAGCAGTATGTTGATAAGCCAGTTGTACGACTTGGAATTTTCATCTGAAATAAGAGAAATAAAAATTACAAGTACCCGTTTGTGAGACAATCATTACCCTAGTGATTGCAAATTGTAATAAATACAAACCATTTGTAGCATTTAACACTATTTGACTGCTATTTAGTTCAATTGTATATGAGAAATCAGGACATAACTTCTGTTCTTGAGTTGCTGGTGTGACATCATAGAATGTGACTGAGCATTTGTCTTTTTGTAAGCAGACAACCTGGTATGCTTGTTTATCAGTGTAGTTTTTCGGAAGCAGTTCAATCAGTAGAACTTCAGTCATGCCATCAGTATTAGACGTGACATCAAATACTTCATTATCGACATTTAATTCATGAAAAATATCAGTTTTATGTTTTTCAATGTTATCACAAGTAATTAAGTCATTCAGTCGGCCTATAGTCCGTGGCATTTCACATGTAGGAAGTCCAGGTTTACAGCAATATTTGAACCATAATTTGTTGCCCCATAACCTCCTATTGACAACATGAGGTTTAGTTATTAGAATGTTGATAGATTCCCAGAATGAATCAGGAGTCAGCGTAGTGTGAATAGATTTAGAAGTCTCCTTCATTGCTTCTAGCGAAATGGTTAAGTCCGTAAAGTACTACGATCAAAACAGTTTGTTTACGTTGCGCGTTGTTGCAAAACTGCAACGGAAAATCACAAACCAGATGGCTGTCATCTGATAATGACAGGACAGCTGTTTTCCGAGCTTCCGAGAGAATGTCAGAACATGACAATCAAAAGTACGTTCAGCAATAACAGCAGCTGATCTTTCAACAGAAAAATAAACGTCGTTTTTGTTCTGCGTGCCTACTGTGTCTCGCCCAAAAAAATATTGTAAACATGATAGTGTGTTTTGCCAAAATAATGATAGCCTGCTTGCTCTAGAAGTCTTTTTTATTTAACTTAATAAAAGAACCAACGTATAATCATCAAAATGTAATATTTTGATGATTATACAATTGTTATTACTTTTGCACTATGACCTATGAGACATAACATTTCATAAACAAGTCATTAATTTTTTTGCCAAAAGTCCAGAAATTGAAATCTCAAGATGTGTCACGCAGTGTCACAGAACTGTTTTTGATTCTGTATGATCTGTGCAGGGCATATTTTTGAAAATATTTTTATATTTTTGTTTTGTAATTTGTAAAGTTTATTTTGGTTTTCAAGATTTGGTATTGGTGTTTAGGAGCTGCTAATGATATAGATAAATTAAAAATTTAAATAGGCAGGTGTATGTAGGTAATGTCATACACTGAGCTCGAACATGGCTATCAAGGGTTGCGGCAAGCTACTCAGCCTCAATTTTATGTCGGAGATGATGGAAATCTTGTACCGATAAGATCATCAGTAAGTTTGTATTTTCATGTAGATATTGTTGTTGTCAAGTCAAACACTACTACGTACCACGTAGATACTTCAGAGCAATGACCTTTCGCGCTACAGTATAAACTTGTGATAGTGTTATGTAAACTAAAACAGATATAAAATAACAATCCAAACACAAATAGTAGTAAGGTCAGTAAGTGAAACGAATCCAGATTAAATATTGGTTCAGCTAATATTTTCTTTGTCTATTTCTCCACTAATGTAGCACTCATAACACTACTGAGCACATAGCTGTTTGAATATTGAGTGCTGGACGGCTATACCTAATAATTATCGTATATTATATGGACACAATAGATTATTATATTTATAGCTGTATATGCTGACAATGACAAGTGAGGTAATGTAGTATGTTAATTTATGTCAAGTTTATCTTAGTTATCAAGTGTAAAGTAGTGTCAACCAATCAGTGGCAAGGTTGCCTGTGTGGCTTATCATATGCTGTGATAGGAGTCAAGTGTATCATAGATAGTGTGTGGTGATGGAGTGGCAGTGGCTTAAAGATTGGTGGCGTCTCAAAAGATGGAGGAAGAACAAGAAGGGCCCGAATGATGATGACATATGCTATTGTGATGACTGTCTGCCTGATGTAAGATGATGGTGGCTTTTGTTATGTCACTCATTAGTAAATTATCATTTCATTACAATAATTTATTTGAATGTTGAAATTTTTGTTTGCGCTATTTGAATTTTAAATTTATGCCGTTGTGTGTAACAGGACAAAGACATTATGGTTTGTTCATGCAACGTGAATGGCTTCTTTTAGCATACACATGCTAATATTCTCTACTCACTGAATTTAGTAGTGTGTGTATCTCTCCTCCCCCACTCGTAAGGAGGATGGTTCTTGTGAGACTAACTTCAGATTTGTTAATGGTTTTATTTAATTGCCAACAGTACAGAAGTTTGTATTGTGGATTGATTGGAGCAGAGACTAAGTGATGCTTGAATTTTAGTAATAACATGTTTAGAAGTGCATTATAAAATAGTTAAGGTGTGTAACATGCTCAGAATAGTTAACTTGCATCGGGAGACAAAATACCCCAAAGTAAAGTCATGGACAAACTGAAAAATTTACCCTTACCATTTTAAGTTTGACATTTAACCTTTTTCTGTGTGACATTTGAATATGAAACTTATTCAAAATACACATGTGAATGTGACTATTGTTTTCTGATAATTTTAAGGTATTGAATAACTAAATACAGAGGACGTTCAAATATATCTTGTCCAAGGATTACTTATTAAATATAATGTATTTAGTGAATTTTCAAGAAATTGTTAGATTAGGGCTTTTTATTATCTCCTAAAGTGTGCATATCATACAAATATACTTACAATTTACACTGTTTTAATTTGACCAATTTTTAGTTTATTAGCCTGCTGTTGTCAAAGAAACTAAATTAAATATTTGAGCTACCAGTTTATTCTACCTTAACAAGAATCCTTCTATTCTGTAGCACACCCACTACTATTGTCCTCCTTTTGTGCAAACATGAGACAATATAGCCAGTACAGTGTTTACAATATTCTCTGGTTCTAGGCTTCTTTGAAAACATTAATTAATTTTCTTTGAAATAAGCCATGCTTCTTTAGCCACTTCTTGGAGTTCTAGAAGAAGTGGCGTTTCTGTCATACAGTATTTAATTTTCATCAAGCATGAAAGTGGTGATGGCTATAGGGCAGAGTCTCCATCTTCATCATGTGCAAATATTTGCTATTTGGATATGTATTAAACTGTTTTGTATGCACACTAATAAACTAGGGCGAGTTGGATCTGTGCGAGTCGCTGGACCCACAAAGCGATGGCGGGGGTAAGAAGGTGGTGGTCGGCGTCTGCGCCATGGCCAAGAAGTCGCAGTCGAAGCCCATGAAAGAGATCCTCACGCGCCTCGACGAGTTCGAGTACATCAAGATGCTAGTCTTCCCAGAGGAGGTTATCCTTAAGGTTCTCCACATTGTCTAACACAACTAGTGGAACAAAATATTCTGTAGAGGGGGTGGTTGAGTGACAACAATTGGCTGAGTATAAAGAGTTCAATTATTGTGCCTTCAGCACTATTGATATAATGCTTAAGAGTTTTCTGCTGATGCTTAAGCCTTAATTAATTATAAATTGATAGTGTAAACATGTGTTGAAACTTAGTCAGAACAATCATGTAATTGTTAGCAGCATTTTGTAATGAGAGATTTATATTGAAAGTGGTGCACAGTAAACATATTTTGTTTTACTATTTGTCACGCAATTTATCTTCATAATTAACACCTGTTAGAATTCTTCTTCATTAGATTAATTTATCGTTTTAACACATACATACATGCGCACGATACTAACGTTTACACGTAATGTTCTGTTTCCAATGAATGGCTTCATATACACTAGCTTTGTTTGTGTGGTCGGTGTCCAGTAGCGAATTAGTCAGTAATGGTGTATTCATAGTCTTTCACCATTCGCGCATTCGTGCATTTAGTTGGGGAAAGCGTAAGACGTATCATCTAAACTCTGAACTCGCCGTTATTGCATTAATTCGCGTTTTATCAACTTTAATTCAATGTTCTTGTTATATTTTGCAGAAACCTGTAGAAGAGTGGCCTATCTGTGACTGTCTTATATCCTTTCACTCGAAGGGCTTCCCTTTGGACAAGGCTATTCAATACGAGAAGTTGCGGAAGCCTTATGTTATAAACAATCTTCACATGCAGTATGATATTCAGGTATGTATATTTAGTATAGCCACTGCATGTATTTACGTTCATTTGACGTCCGTCAGGAATTGTTACTTGATACTTGCATATTACTTACAGGATCGAAGAAAAGTATACGCGATATTAGAGGGTGAGGGTATAGAAATACCTAGATATGCAGTATTAGATAGAGATTCACCGGACCCGAAACGTGAGTCTTTGTTTATGGTGTTTATATGAGTTTTGTAGAAAATTCGACGAACTATGCGGAATTACGAGAATGTTTCAAGTGTTTGGAAAGGTCTTGGAAACCTCAATGTTGAAAGTAGTTGAAATATGAGTGTACCTCACCTCTCCCAAACCCTTCGGGCATTACAGGTGTGATGTCATCATCATGTTGTGATATGTTTCAATATTTTTATCACTAAATATTTGGAGTATTTCGTTGGAGAAGGCAACTTTAACACATTCAGTGCCGGGAACCCAGGGCCTGGTGGATTTTTTATTGTATATCGTGTGTATACCTATCGGCCGTTAAGTTTAAAAGAGCGAGCTCATCTCAGTGTGAACACTTTTTCACGCGAAGTACGGCGGTGGAATATCTATGATTTAAATCTATGTTTTATTTGAAATAAATGCTCTACTACCACTTGTCGTTAACCCAACAAAATGTCATTAAATTCATTTTTTGTTTGATCCATCACGTCTGCGGAGTATCGCTAGCTAATTTAATTTAACCCAGTATAACAAGTGAAATAATAGGGTGGAATAATATGTAATTAATAGAGTTACCTACTGAGTGGTTCATACAAAACTAAACTGTCAAAGGATACCTACCTATAAATGCAATGCAACGTTTGTAATCATTTAAAAGATTTAAAATGTTATTTATTAAATTCATAAAAAAAAATGCATGAAAATCTCACAAAAGGTTGAACACCCCTCACCCCTGTCACAGGATCAGAGCGGGCGATTTAACTTTTGTTTTTTTTTTAATTTTTTGAATATTGCACACCTCCCACCCCACTAGGGCATGAAAATACCCTCACAGATATTATGTATAGCGACAATACCCCCTGAAAACTGTATTTTACCACTTATTTTAGGGTTTTAAATCTTAGTTCTAAACCTAATGCCGAGAACCCTCCAGGTGGGTTCACTTTAGCGCAAACGTAATGCCAGTGACCCACCTGGAGGGTCCACTTGCAATATGTATGGTGGGATGGCACACGAGTTCTATGAAACGTGGGTGGAGTCGAATGGGTTAAATACGGACGGTCGGTAAATAGCATTCGTTTATGTAGGCTAAATCATCTATCGCCTGTGTTTGTACCATAAATTGGTACAAACTTAGATTCAAAAACCAAAATGTAGGCCCAGTTTCTACCAACGCGGAGACAAGTGGAACGGTGCGGAGGCGTCCATGACTCGACCAATGTCAGGAAAGATGCTACGCGAATTTGAAATAATGACTGGTCGATTCCCGCACGTCTCCTCTGGTTCCGATCGTGCCTGCTTTTGTGGAAATCGGGCGTCATTATCATGTCGGTCGTAATTCATGCCGCGGTGTTCAAAACCCAAGTTTTACCTACCAGTCAACATTGGCGTTGTGTTGGAATACCTTTATACTTCCAGATCACGAGCTGGTGGAGTCGGAAGACCACGTAGAAGTGAATGGTGTGGTGTTCAACAAGCCCTTCGTGGAGAAGCCCGTGTCGGCTGAGGATCATAATATTTATATATACTACCCTACCTCCGCCGGCGGAGGCAGTCAGCGACTGTTTAGAAAGGTAGGAAACAGCTGACTTGTAAAGAACTAGCCCGGTTGCCCGTGACATACCTATTCCGTGTGGAGGTCGTGAATTTTCCCCCTGCGACGTACTACCGGGATAAAAATGATCCTGTCTTGACCCAGGTCATGATTTGTGCCTGTGTCAAATTTCAGCTTCTAATGAGCAGATTGACACGAGTTACTTTCGCATATTATATAATTTTAGTATGGACATCATTGGCTCCATGCCATATCTGATTGTGATTTAATTTACCCTGATTTCACCTCAACAAAATGCAAATGCTGCATTCTACTACCCTTTACTTGCAGCAGTTGCGACTCAAGCTACAATAGGCATTTACTTTATTATTGAAAACATCATTGAATTACTATAGTGCCCTACCTACATGTTTGGAAAACTTTTTAAACATCGATTTCTTCAATTGCAGATAGGAAGTCGAAGTAGTATATACTCACCAGAATCAAGAGTGAGGAAAACAGGGTCGTTTATTTATGAAGATTTTATGCCCACTGATGGTGAGTTCTGATAAATAGGCATTATTGACGTAAGTAATAATGCTACGTGGTTTTTAGTTCCACTGATGATACGCCATCTTTTTCGACGGCATGGTAAGAAGAATTAAGTATAGAGAGAGAGTCGGGTGGACGGACACAAGCTACGCAAATAACATCATACTGCGAACATCTGGATTTCCAGGAGTTGCGGAGATCACATGCCAGCCTTTCCCTGTTATACCAGAACATCATTTGAATGAAGATCTGCGCACCATGCGCTCCCAGAGCCTAGAACCCGCTGCTAGCACAGCTATCCCTGGAAAAAGTTAAGATTACAAAGAGGAAGGGCCTCCGATAAGTTACTACGCGTATTTCGCATGCGCCGTACTAATGCGCGTGAGCGTCAAATTATATTTACAGTTGCGGCGAGACTACGTGACTTTAACGCCTTCAAAGTATTGCTTATTGTACGACAAAACTCTACAGGTCACTCCTAGAAATCTGAACCTAATCTTGTTCAAAATTAATTCCAATTTCCAAAGCTGCACGCTTCCCAAAGGTCGCCCGTGTTACGCGCCGTGGACGGTGTGCGAAGAACGCGTGGCTTACCGGACGCCCTGAAGATGTTCACTTGCGACATTTATATACAAAGCCGAATGTTTCTAGGTACCGACGTAAAAGTATACACTGTGGGTCCCGACTACGCGCATGCAGAGGCGCGCAAGTCTCCGGCGTTAGACGGCAAAGTTGAGAGGGACTCGGAAGGCAAAGAGATCAGATACCCTGTCATATTGTCCAATCAGGAGAAACTTATATCAAGGAAAGTTTGTCTCGCCTTCAAACAGACTGTTTGCGGGTTTGATTTACTTAGGTAAGTAACATTTAAACCATATAACAAAAAACACTGTTTTTATTTGCACTTAAAATAATCTTTAAGGTGTGTCAGTAATAGGCTACCGTATCTGAATAAATAATCGTCCCGATACGGGATCGATACGGCCAGCCGTGAAGGTTGCGCGAACTGACGTCATTTAGGTCGAGAATTCATTAATTAACCTTGTACCCAATCGTTATGGGCTTTCTGAACGCTGTACTGAACAATTTATACCGTACTTACTTAGTTTTCATTTGTGAAAAACCCGTAAGACATGCATAACACGTTTTATTTAGCCTTTTTCTTTAACACCAAAAAAAGTTTGGGAAAGGCGTTCATAGCGTGTATCGCAAACGAGCTCCCTGTGTTTCTCAGTAGCTATAACTTGGGAGGTTTTATCCGTCAAGTGAATAGGTTACTGCTAGACCGTATCATCCCTTACTAACAGGTGAAATAGTGGCCAAACGCGAACATAAGGCTAACAATGATTGTTTACCAAATCATTAGTTAACCTTCTTTATTGCGCGTTACTTCTCCATGTAGCGTTCTTCGCATTTTTCCCTATTTCCTACCCATAATACTTTCTAATTTAATTTCCAGAGCAAACGGCAAATCCTTCGTGTGCGACGTCAACGGTTTCTCTTTCGTCAAAAACTCAAACAAGTACTACGATGACTGCGCCAAGATCTTGGGTAATATGATCTTGCGGGAACTCGCGCCGACGTTGCACATACCGTGGTCGGTGCCCTTTCAGCTGGACGACCCGCCCATAGTGCCCACGACCTTCGGCAAGATGATGGAGCTGAGGTGTGTTGTAGCCGTCATCAGACATGGGGATAGGACGCCTAAGCAGAAGATGAAAGTTGAGGTGCGGCATCAGAGGTATGTTGGACTTTTATCAAAGTTTTGTGAGAAATTTTTAATTATTGAAGTGTTTTAACCGGAGTTACGGGCACGTTCCAATCTTGGGCTAATGCCCATGTCATGTCCTGATCATTCGCAATAGTATATTATCGGTTTTCGCAACAAGTATAGAACTATACCGAAGTGCATCCTGGTGATTCGCAAGTACAGATGGAAACTTATGGTGTAAAAGATTTGATCCAGGAAAGAAGACTTCCTTTTGGAAAAAAATCACTTCCAACCTTCTATGTTCTGTATTGTGCCACTGTTGGGCAAAGGCCTTCCTTTCCATTCTCCACACAATTCTGGCTTATCAAGAATAGACAAAGCTCTTACTATTACAACTCGACATGTCTTCTGTCCGAGCATAAGGCGACCCGTAGACTCTAGTTTCTTTGAAGAAATACAATTTATCATGACATAATAATATAAATTATTTCCATAGCATGTAGATATTCTACGAATCTCGATCGTCGTGTCACTTAGTGTTGGTGTAAACAAGAATTAGGCATTCAGTTAGGTGACACTTAAGTGTTGGAGAAAACGGGCATTTAGCATTGAATTAGGTGTCACTTAGTGTTGGTGAAAACAGGAATAAGGCATTCAGTTAGGTGTCACTTAGTATTGGTAAAAACGGGCACTAGGCATTGTCTGAGCTCCGGTTAAGGCTGTACAGCATTCCTTTCGGAGTTCTCGGCCTAAAATCTGAGGAGACGGCGACCGATGAAAAACATGTCGGGATGTCCTAAACCCCGACATGTTTTTAAAATCTATTTAGGTCAATAAACACAAATAACAGAAATAAAAAGAATCTTGTCGAGGTCCGATGTGATGTAGACTATTTGACGTTTGCTGAGAAGACATGTTTCTACCCCCAGAGTCAAAAGTAGAGAAAAAATTGTCGTCATCGTTGACTTTGTAGACTTTTGTCGACTGAAGAATAGAAACATTCCTACATTTTTAGCTTCCCCATGCTTATGGCGATATAAATCAACAATCTGCCATTTTGTCGATTCTTCTGTCGACAAAACCCGTTTCCACGGTGGTCATGCCGCGTGCTGGTGCCACAAATAATTCACATAAAAATCTCGTTACAGATTCTTCGAAATATTCGAGAAATACGACGGTTTCAAACGTGGTCACGTAAAGTTAAAGAAGCCCAAACAACTGCAAGAGATCTTAGACATAGCGCGCGCGTTGTTATCGGACATACAGACGCGACACGCCGACCCTGAGATCGAGGAGAAGCAGGGCAAATTGGAACAGCTAAAGAGCGTTTTGGAAATGTAAGCTGGAATGATTCATGGCTATCCATCTATCTATCATTGCTGTTGAAGGAGATGGACCATTTTCTATTATACTTTCTCACTTTTATATTTCTGTCGTTTAGCAGTATAATTTAAAGACAACTTTCAAACTTACCCGTAAAACAAGCTGCCTTAAAGGTCAATAAATTTCTTACAACCAAGGAGCTTCTACGTTACGAGCGTATTTTTGGAGAAGCCTATCTCTGTTGCAGAATTCTTTAACAGAATTTTCTATAATTGAGGATGGATGAGACATTGCCATTACTAGAGGTCTTTCATGCTCAATTATTTTTGTTATTCTATTATGTGTCCCACTGCTGGGCAAAGGCCTCCCTTTTTCTTTCTTAACCTCTATATCGTGTACGATTTCTGGCCATGTTCGCGCCACAAACAAGATCTGAACGTCAGACCACTCAATACTTACCACTCTTAAGTTTTCTTTCTCTCTGAAAATTGTACCAAAGTTTATTACGACTAAATAACTTTGAATATAACTCCCCCAGGTACGGCCACTTCTCGGGCATCAACCGCAAGGTGCAGATGAAGTACCAGCCCCGCGGCCGGCCGCGCGGGTCCAGCTCGGACGACGGTAACGCGCCGACGCACCACGGTCCGCTTCACGCACTTTACACCGCTTTATTGTAATATGTATTGTGATTCGTATTTACTTACCTCTAATGAAAACAAGAAAACCAGAGGATCCGACTTTAACTTTTTTTCGGAGTCCACGGTCAGGATGTCATTGGCTCTTCATCTGCCTAGCCTTTTCCCAACTACTTTGAGGTCAGCTTCCAGTCTAACCGGATACGGTTGAATACTCAGTATTTAAGATGGTGCGACTGCCTGTTTGATCACCGCAACACATGGACGTTCAGTTAAATGACAAAAAACTGATAATTATGTCGAAATTTGGATTTGGATATTGCCATTTCAATACTAGCCTTGAACAGTACACTGCTGGCCATAGAGCAATTTTCAGTTGGAAGTTCAATACAACGCTGATTTTCAGCCGTTGTGCCCTTTAATCGCGAATAAAGATTTTCCGAAAGTGAAAGTGTCACCATTTTTGAATCACAATGCATAGTACAGATTATTATTTTTAAGTTACCAGCTGTATCAATAACATTCGCCTTTAAAAGTTTGTTTTGATGTGCTGTCCCATTGTCGAGTTTTGCATTGAACATTGCATACTATTTAGCTAGATAAAACTATAAAAATGCGAGCTGGAGCTTGCAGTACAGCTTAGCTGTAGGCAGCCTTTAAAGGTACAAAGTTTTCATGTAGAAATAGACTCAACTTATAAGCGCGCTCTCAAGTAAAAGTATAAGAGCAAGCCCGCACTGCGAAATCTCACCGCGCGATTTTCACATGGCATTTCATGTGTATATAGAATACAACTCCAACGGTTTCATAGTAAATAGATTAATATAGAAGATTCGCGTGGTTTTATTTTCGCAGTGCGTGCTAACTTTTAAGGTTACAGCGTAGGCAGAAATACTGTTAGTGTAGTTAGAATACTGATTTAGTTACAGCTACGAGGCATATTTTCTAATTAAGATTGGTAAGACAAAAACACTTTAATCGAATTTAAATTCTTGGTCGGTTTGCAGACGAAAATCTATTTTTAGATGTGATAGACACGCATTTGACTGCACCGGATGGTAAGTGATGTACACCGTTTGCTGAATGAGTTTTTGTAATCTAGCCACTTAGTTCTCACACGGTTTTGATTAGAAGCTGACACTACACTTGGCGTTTTATGACATTGAGATTTAGATTTGTAACGTTCAGCTCAGCTCCTAAAGTTGAAAATCCAACACGCTCAATGTCTCATACGGCATTTTCAATTTCCAATGTCGGTTTGTCAAAATGTATTCGTTAATATGCCAATACAAAATATACTTGAGCTGTATAGAACTATGGTTTATTTTGTATTAGTCAAACAACGCCAATGTTGAACCGATACACAGAGTGCCAGCATAACAATTAATACGTAATAATCGTTACAATAATACACGTGTGACCGTAACCTTGTTGATAACGAATGATAACAGGATTTACCGAAATATATTGGCTTGTGTTTGCGCCGAGTTCTTGTATGCGAGGCAGTTAGCATGGCTTTGAGAGTGCATACTCATAAACATGACGCAAATATTGGCTTTGAAGTCTTGCAGAAATCATATAGGATGCTTTGAGTAGATTTAGATAAAGTATGGATTTTGAAAATTATGATATACAGGGTTATTTGTAAAACACCAGTAACCTCTTAAGAGGTCATTGTACTCATCATTATGAACAACTTTTACTATGGGACCAAACCTGAAATCGCGAAAAAAAAATCAGCTGTTCCCTACATTTATGATCGATTAACTCGTCAAAATGTAGGGAACAGCTGATTTTTTTTTCGCGATTTCAGGTTTGGTCCCATAGTAAAAGTTGTTCATAATGATGAGTACAATGACCTCTTAAGAGGTTACTGGTGTTTTACAAATAACCCTGTATTGTGTAATCAACTAATCATGAATTAATAGATTTTACATATTGGTGAATACAATTCAGCTGTTAATATGTATTAGTAGGTAGAAAAAAACTTCACTAAATTAGTCAATGATGTAATGTATGAAATCAACTATCTTAAATACGAGACAGTTACTGATAAAATGTGTTTTCATTCACTGTTATAAATTCTAAACTTTGATTTAAAGCTTTTATATTACATAGATGGAGAATATTTTATTGTACACCGAAATTGTACATTAACTGTTACAATTTGCTAAATATCTAATATTCTTTAAGCATGGAATTCAAAACTACATACTGAAATACTTTCTTCTTACAATTACTTTGTGACTTCTACTTGGTACACTAACATCCCATACTTGTGCAGTAGGAGGCGGTGGGGAACCATCCTTAGTTCTCATCCTCAAGTGGGGCGGAGAGCTCACGCCGGCCGGACGCATACAGGCTGAGGAGCTGGGCCGGATGTTCCGCTGCATGTACCCCGGCGGGCAGGGCCGGCACATAGCCGGTATGTATCGTCATCATCATATAGTGCCATGCGTCCAGGTCATTCTCATAAGAGTATAGAGACATGAGGAGATGGTGGAATGTTCCATTGAAAAGGGGGGATCCACCGTCCAGACGTGTGTTGTGTCTGGTGGGCCAAAGGTTGTTGTCGGACGGTTAATATCCTTGTCGAGTGCATAGCTTGCTTGCGCAATGCAGGGCTACGTGACATCAGGTACGGTGAGTAGGTTGTGTGACGTATTGGCAGTTTAGCGCTTCACATGCACTTTTGACTTTAAAATATCACACATCACACTTAGGACAACAATCATAACTCGAAGAATGGTTACCTAGGTCACCGATTCACGAATCGACCTCTGCAAATGTACCTTAATCAAAGACACCCCCCTAAATTTCCACAACAATTCCAGGTGAGGGCGGTACCCAAGGCCTAGGCCTGCTTCGTCTGCACTCCACCTTCCGCCATGATCTGAAGATCTACGCGTCAGATGAGGGTCGCGTGCAGATGACTGCAGCTGCCTTCGCGAAGGGTCTGCTGGCTTTGGAGGGAGAACTAACGCCTATACTGGTGCAGATGGTCAAGTCGGCTAACACGAATGGGTTGCTGGATAATGACTGTGATTCTTCTAAAGTTCAAAATATGTGAGTATCGATTTAAATTGTAATCATTGTTAGAATTAGTGCAGTACACCGTTGAGTGAAAACCTGATGAGGGTTGCGAGTACCCGCTGGATAAAAAATACGCAAGACCAGTATTTATGGCTTTCTAGCCAAACCAGCAAAGTACCTCGACCGCATTATTGTTTGTCATAATCTACTTCTTCCTACAGACCTTTTCAAGTAATATTTCCTGTTGTTCTCTTTTCTCAGGGCGAAGGCCCGTCTCCACGAGGCGATGCAAGTGGACCGCGACTTCAACGACGAGGATCGCGCGCGCATCAACCCGTGCGACTCCGTCAGCATCAACACCGCCATGGACTTCGTGAAGAACCCCGTGCGCTGCTGCGCGCACGTGCACACGCTCATACAGCACCTCATGCACATCGTTGTTATTAAGAAGGACGATCCCAAGACTAAAGGTAAGGTGTTGCACACTTTTATATAACTTAGAGGTTTAGAATATAGCAACTCTCGCCTATTACCCTTTTTATTGGCGAAAGTAAGGGATTTAGGCCCTTTAGGGTCATAAACAAGTAAATAACTTAAAGCGTTTAGCGTTAAACATGTATAAAACATGATTCAGTCTCTTGTCGTCTTTAAACGACTAATAAAAAACGATCAATGTCGTTAATACGTTCAAAACTAAACACAGTTACTATTTTGAGGTCCATGCAAGCCTTTGTTTTGCGTGGTCCTACATCAATGATACTGCATATATTTGAAACACAACAGCACGCTTTAAACGCAATAGAAAGGTAAAAATCATAATTTACCTACACCAATTATTGTTACCATTTCAACATGTGATTACCAAATACTCTAGCGATCTTCATAATAAAGTTTAAAACTGCTAGCTCCAAAAATTTACTAAAATAAATACGAAATCCTCTCAACAGACACAATCCTCTACCACGGCGAGACATGGGAGCTAATGGGTCGTCGCTGGGGCAAGATAGAAAAAGACTTCTGCACCAAGAACAAGACGTACGATATCTCCAAGATCCCGGACATCTACGACTGCATCAAGTACGATCTGCAGCACAACCAGCATACGCTGCAGTTCGACTTGGCAGAGGAACTGTATATTTACGCCAAGTACTTGGCCGATATTGTTATACCTCAGGTGAGTGATATTATTGTTTTGAGGATCTATTACTTTGGCTTGGGAAACGTTAGTGTCATGACAAAGGATTGAGAGTTGCAGAATACTAGGTGGGGTAGCATACGATGATTTAAGTGATATAGATACGATTTGGTACACATCATACACTAGTCTCAAGAATTTTTTTCTGAGCGCTTGCAACTGTGTTCAGAAAATTGAGGCAGTTAAACGCCTTTCCTAACTGCTACAGTCGTCTTTTGTACTGGTAAAAACTTCCGGTTTGTATCATGCCTAGCATTGTCTTAGTGGTTTTTCAACCCCACACAATAACCTAACCTAACCCAACCAGTTAAACAAAAAACTGCTATTAAAATCTGCCTCTACTAAGTTTTATATTTGTATTACAGGAATACGGACTGACGATGCAGGAAAAGCTGACGATAGGACAAGGCATATGCACGCCATTGCTGAAGAAAATAAGAGCAGACCTGCAGAGGAATATTGAGGAGTCTGGAGAAGAAACTGTTAATAGATTGAACCCTAGGTATGAAAGCCTTTGTTATTTCGCTAAAGACACGTTAAGTATTTTTTTTTTAAATATGAAAGGATTTGTGGTTAATACAGAAAACTAAACATATCAGTATGATACACTCTCCTTTTTCACATTAACAGAACGTGGTTTAAGTCGTTGATTCTTCAATATAGCCCTTTTGCCCCGAATCACGAAACAAATACTGTCCTATTTCTTTTCTCTCGACATTAAGCTACAGTAACTACCTATTTCATATTTTATGTCTCTCCCTCAGGTACAGTCACGGCGTATCATCCCCGGGTCGCCACGTGCGCACGCGCCTGTACTTCACGAGCGAGAGTCACGTGCACTCCTTGCTTACCGTGCTTAGGTTCGGTGGACTGCTAGATGTGAGTACTTTTGTTTAAGTCACTGTACCTTGTAGATGCGATCTTTTATACGTAGGTCAAACTTGTTTCTTGTTAAGTTTAAGGCCGAGATCTATAAAATAAAAGTAACTTAGCTTGTAAACCCGCCCACCGCTGCCGTTGCTTTGGTTAAACGTTTTTCATAACTGTCGAAATGCAAGTTAAGACTGGTACAGGTTCAATATAAAGCATGTGCTAAGTAACGTTTATACTCGTAGATCTTGGCCGAGGTATTTCTTGCCCCAACTGTCCATCAGATAGACTTGCTCCCTTTAACACGGAACTATTCTCATTTCAAACTCATCTATGACACATTAAGTAAAAAAATCACATTTGTTTATGACACTATCTCTGTATTTTAGACTCTCAACTCAACAATAAGCACGAAAATGCTTTACATTTAAAATACCTGCGATAAAAGCTTGTGTGACCAATTTGCAGGTATTAAAAGACGAGCAATGGCGTCGTGCAATGGAGTACGTGTCCACTGTGTCGGAACTCAACTACATGTCGCAGATTGTCGTCATGCTTTATGAGGATCCTACCAAAGATCCTTATTCGGAGGAGAGGTGAGACGTGGCTTTCATTATAAGACTCATTATCACTTGGATCCCTGTCTTCGACGAGCCAAAAAGACGCATTCGCATCATTTCGGTTCGGACGACGCGACTCGATACTACAAAAGATTATTCGCTTTTATGTCATTGGCATAAAGCTCTTTCTTATCAGCTCAAGCGGATACCGCGTCGATAAGTGTAAAGTCAAACCGAACGCAATCTCGTTGCCTATCCAAAATCAGATGGCTTTGAAAATAAAAGTTTAATTAGAAATCTTTTAAGCTGACTAACATGTCTAAAGGGACCAACGCACCTCTTAACCTTTGCTACTTCACACTTATTATATTTGTACTAGGTTCCATGTGGAGCTCCACTTCAGTCCGGGTGTGAACTGTTGCGTACAGAAGAACTTGCCTCCTGGGCCGGGCTTCAGGCCACACAGTCGGAACCACTCCACTACCAACAACTCGGTACGTAATAGAGAGCACCTGTTTTGTTGATAAACTACATTTCATTCTGTATATTTGGTTTAAAAAAAACATGTTTACGCTTCTAAAACGTTTTAAAATAAGATTAGGATCTTTTTCTTATCCAATTACTAACAGAAGAAACACCTAAAACAATTTCATAAAATCTAGACATAATATTGGTCAAGTCATAGGACTAGGAGGACCATCCAGATAAGTGCCTGAGATGGTATTTTGAGGAAAGAACTTCTCCACAGACCGGCCCAAAACATTACTTACCAAAAATACAATAATAAAAATATTTGAAAGCTTCATGATGGTTTAGTAAAACATCTTATTACTTTACTGATTGAATTTATTTCGAATGTTTGTTCACAGCAGAGTTCTTCTGACGAAGTTAAGTGTATCGAGGAAGAAGGTGAAGATGACAATATGGCCAGTCAAGAAACGCTGCAGCCTGTAAGTAGACTCAGAATCATTTTTTCTGATGCATGGTTATTTAGGCACAATGGCGTAGTCAAACGAAAGCTGCCATTTTGTTTTTTATTTTTTTTTATAAAATTCCTACAGGCAGTTTTACATTTTTTTACCAACAACGCGCTCTTCAAAATGCCAAAAGAAACATGCACTATAAGGACCATTTACATGAAGACATTTTTGTGACATTTCAGGATGCTGACGAACTGGATAACACCTTTTCGCCGAAGAAATTATCGAAGTCAAAAATAAGGCCTTCTGATCCTATACCTATTTGGTGAGTATATTGTGTTTATTTGTCGCTTTTCACTGGTAGTTCAAACTCATGATACTCTTCTGAGCCCAGTTTCCACCAATGTGGAGATGAACGGAGCGGAGAGGAGTCGCAGAAATCGACCAATTACAGGAAGGTCGAGAGACGCTATGTGGATTTCAACCTATGTGATTGGTCGGTTTTCGCACGTCTCCTTACGCTTTGTTCGTCACCGCTTCTTTGAAAACTGAGCCTTAGTTCCCTCATGCAATCATAGTAGCTGCATAATAATTGCTATTCTTGTAACTTTTTAAGTTCGGATACATATAAAAGTGATTGTATGATGTGTAGCGACAATTACAGCAACCTGCACTACACGGTGAGCGGGCACGAGGCGTCCACGCTGGCCGCGCGGCTCAACGCCGAGCTGCGCGCGCGCGGCGTGCCAGGCAGCGAGGCGCATGCGCATGCGCAGGTGCATACATACAAAACAATACTTTTTAGCTATAATTACACGTCCACATATGAACTACTAGGAAATCTTGCAGATAACGATAAATCCTGACGTCGCAGAATGCTGCATCTTATGATCAGTTTGAACGTGTACTTCCGTATGCTTGAGATCAGATCTACCAGATATAATAAACTAAATATATTTATCCGATATACCCCACAGTAAATATTCGTATACCACACGCAAAATACGCGCTTGGACGTGGAGTTGCGCACACCAGCCCGTTATACAATACAATACAAATATTCGTAGGGTTCGTCAAGACAAGACTTGTTGGGTCGAAAAATCCTCCCTTTTTTAATGGAAGAAATTCACACTTTATTTCTCTGTCTCCATCTAGCTACTTTAGCTAAACACGCTCCACAATTAACTACTAAAAATGATTTCAGGGCGACGAAAAAGAGGCAAAGGACGTAGAAGAAGCTCCCCCCCGCGCGCGCTCCTACGACCAGCACAAGCAGACCCACGACAATGGTAAGTATGCCAGCAGGCGCGGACCACGGCTTAGCTACACTAATACCGACCCACTAATTATAACGCCCATATTTATACTTGTTTCTGGAAATGGGCTTCGAACTCAGTGCAAAAACAATATATCTTTTGTCAGACATGCGTGGTCATATTTTAGGATTATATAGACCATAAAACCGATAGACTCAGAACTCAACAGACAGAAACAACATCGAAACGCTAAAAAAATCTAGCTGTCGCACACAAAAATCAATACCTATTTGACTCAAATGTATGAGATAGTTGGTTAGATTTTCGCGATTATGATGTTTGTACCACGTTGTGTGGTTCAGTTTGTTAGGTCTGTATCTCGCCCTTAAATTTGCCCACACGTTTATGATATATTTATTTCTGTACACGTCAAAACTGGCAACAGGTGTCATAAAACGCGGAAGAGAGATGCCACGAGCCTTGTCACTGCTCGCACGTTTTATGACCGCGACTGGCACGATTCTTGGCGATTACGACAAATCAAAAGAGTTTCATTTTGTTAAAATAAGGAATACGTGAAGAACGATTTTCAGAAACAGGTAGAGGTGTCTTTGCATCTAGGTGATCCAACGTAGGCGTTCGTCGAACGCATACATAGCGTCTCCGTTGCTTTATCGATCGAGCGGTGACAGCGCTTAGACGCTACGTATACATTTGACGAATTTCTTTGCTGGAAATACGCTAAATGCAAAAATACAAAGAGTGAATTTCACCAGTGATACTGAGCGGCAGCGCGGTCAGAACACCTAAATAAGAAAAGAAAGAAAAAGTGGTAATTTGTCTCGCACAGGACATAACAAAAAATGATATAAAAAAGTAAACATAAGAAAAACGAAATGGTCCTGTACGAGGTCAAAAGGCATATCTCAGCATGGGGCTGCACCATTGAAAAAAAAAATGGCGTTCAGTTTCATGGGTAAAATCCGCTCTAAGAATATGGGTGTTAGTCTCCCGACTGCCGTGTCCCCGTACACTAGACTATTGTACATTTTATGTTCTGACATCACGGATTTAGAGATATCCCTGCCTTCTACCTTTGTAACCTATGTATGGATCAGGACCTACAAAGGTGAATAAACAAGCTATGAAGCTTGACGTGTATAAAGGAATTAGGAGTTACGTTAGAAAAGAGGAGTTCGTTTAAAGAAAGTCTAACAGGTCTTCAATTTGTGGAAATAATGTAGTGAGCCTGATGGCTCTTTATTACTCCAGTCTTATCACTCCATTTAATTACTATTCTGTGTTGGTCACAAAAATCTAGTGAGTTAAAAGTCCCATAAAAATCCCTATACGAAAATATTTATCATTGTTATGGAAATAATTATATTCGAAAACTGACATTTAGTGGGACAGTGGGGTTTTCCTTTTAGTGTCGTTATTTTAATTTCTATGTATCTAAGCCTATGTAGTATGTCCTCTCTAACTTCGGAATAGTCTACTATAGTTTTATGTAGAAACATAATATTATTACCTAGATTTATTTACAACGCCGTAGATAACTTCGCAAATTATATTTGAGTTTGCTTCGTACACGGATTGCAGTAAAATATTATGGCTTTCGATTTTTATTCCTTTTTATTGCCTGCTA
Organism: Eurois occulta; assembly: GCA_950022335.1. Lineage (NCBI taxonomy): Eukaryota > Metazoa > Arthropoda > Insecta > Lepidoptera > Noctuidae > Eurois > Eurois occulta. The sequence goes on from OX465489.1 coordinate 15,208,297, forward strand.
TTAGTAAACACAAACGGCACAAAAAATTTGTATACCTGAAAATTTTAGATGCTCTTAATTGAAACGGACGATTCTGAAAAAAAACGAGAACCCTGTTTTGGAGCACTTTTGGGACACATTCCCAAAATATCTTGCTGAGTTGTATCCACCCCGACTTTACTTTTGGCATCAGTCAGGCACTTTCCGTGAAGTAAAATATCGTGAGAAAACCGGCATGTCCTCGAAACAATAATTCGAAGACGTGATATTCACCAACCAGCACTGGGCGGGCATGGCGAACTACGGGCCACTCCAACCTACAGAGGGGAGGCCTGTTTCCTAGCAGTGGGAAGCCAGAGCCTACGGGCCAACAATACGCGAAGCCCATAAAGCGAGTAGACTGTTTCTAAAATCATGAAGAGTAGTAGGTTGTAAGGACAAGCCAAGCTTTTAGGCTTGTATGAAAGTATACCATCACTTAGGGAACGTTATATGTTGATTATGCTGAAGGTTAGACAAGGCAACACGGCCTTCTAAAAGTGCATAATATTAGACTGCAATTCGTGTGTTAAATTTCGGCGGGTATGTGACGTGTGTGTCGCGACAGAGTCGGAGGCGGCGCTGGCCGGCGCGGTGGGCGCGCGCTACCAGAGCCTGCAGTCCGTGCCGCAGCCAGGTCAGTGCACGCGCAGCCCCCGGCTACCACTCACTGCTGCGAGGGCCGAACTTGTGCTGTTTAGCTGTTCGGCTTGAGGAAATGTTGTATGGCTAGCTCTTTTTTTTATATCTTGCCAGAACCATGCAGGTTTTATTCAAAAATAGTGGTTGATGGGCGGGCGTAGGTCATGAATACTTTAAAAATACTGCATCATCCGTTTAATAAAATTCATTAATTCACTGACAGAAACCGCAGAGCCAAACCGATTGGTCTAGAATTCAGACCCAGTGGTTGCATCTAGACTAAGATGCATGAAACTTTGTAGAGGATGTTTGCAAATTCACTGCATAATATTGTTAAATAAAGAAAGTTGAAATAGGAGTTTCTCGGATTTAAATTCACATGGACATGCCCACGGCTTTTACAAAATAAAACACATAAAATCCTCATGACAGGCTAGGCTAGTATTATAAGGTGTTCATCATAATATCAATAATCGTGCAATTACCAACCTTTATTGAAACTTGGGCTGCATGCCAGCTTATCTTTATGGACACCATTATTAATCTAACGGTGATTTACTAATAGTAGGTAATAGGTATAATGATCTGAAAACCATTTACAATTATGTAATGTATATATAGGTATATGTGAGTATACAATCTGGCAGCCAGACAACATTTTTTCAACCTTTTGACTTAGTACAAATGAGCTCTCAGTTTACAATGCCGCAAATGCAGATTTGAGTATGGCGTCTATTGGTGATTAAATTCCAAATGTTGGTGGTTTGGCCCCAACTCTTGAACATGTTACATGTGTGCGCGTCCTAGCATCATCGGGATAGGGTTCAAATTAGTGTCTTGTAGCTGTAGCAAATCTGTTTCGTCCCTAAACTGTTCATCACAAACTTTTACTGAGTATAACTTGGGTGAAAGGTGTCCTCAGGTAAGCAAGCATGCTCGCATGTCTGACTCAATAAATAAAATCTGTTAGTGCTTTATTTAGTATAAAACAAATAGATAATATTCTCATTACTTTAATTCATCAGTATTGTGGTGTATCGTTTTTTCGTTTAGTAGTAAGTATATAAGGTTGTATGGCACGCTCGTTTGTCGTGTCCGTGTGGTTTACTTGACTTGTTACTGAGTTGTAGAGCGCCGCGCGCCGCTCGCCGCAGTAGCTCACCTGGCCGGCGATCTTGTGTGTGTTTGCGTTGCATCCTCCTGTCCTCGTGTGTGCGCACGTTTGACGATTGTTTGGCACCTGCATGCTGTTGATACAGAAGTTACTAACGTTTTTAACGATGTTCTATGTTATTATAAAATGTTACAAATCAATGTGATGCAAACGTAGCATTCCGGTGTGCGTCTCCTGCCGCGATCACACGCGTGTGGGCGCGGCAGGAGGCGCGCGACATGAGCGTTACGTGTCCGGGGCCGACAGACGATCGTCAAACTACTGCGCTGGTTGGGGTACCTTCTGTGTAGTGTGATGTCAAACGCGATCTCCGTACTGCAAATCTATCGCTACTACGAGCACGCTTTGACAATATCTATATATTTATTTATTCTATTATTAATCACTAATTTATTTTTCTCTCTATCACCACCCTGTCTACTAACGACGCTCGCATTCCACATAATGTCACCCCCACTGTTCGTGTAACCCCCACTAACGCGCGCCATCATAACACCGGGGCAGTCGCACGACCGCTCCCTCCCGCACTAACCGTGACGCCGCCCGCCTCGGCCGCCCCGCGCCCGCCGGACGAGCCCGTAACCCCCCTCATTAACATGGGCGGCGTCGAGTCCTCCACTAACGAACTCCCGCTATCCGCCATCACGTTCCGCACGGCGTCGTGGCCGCACCTGGCGGACGGCCACATGGCCTCGCGCCATAGCCAAGAGTGTAGCACCCCGCGGGACGCAGGGCGGCGCCAGCGGCACAGCATCGCCGGCCAGATGAGCTACCTCAAGATGCTCGGGCTCGGCGCGCGCGGCAAGCTGTCGGCCGCGGGACTCTTCAGCACCGCCGTCATCTCCGGCTCCAGCTCCGCACCCAACCTGCGCGTCATGATCCCCACGGCGGCCTCCAGCAACGGTGAGTGACGTCCCGCCCTCCCGCACACCCGCCCGCGCCCCCCGCTCGCCTGACGCTCGTTGTTCCGCAGCGGCCGTGGAGGGCTTCGGCGGCGTGCCGGCCATCCGGCCGCTGGAGACGCTGCACAACGCGCTGTCGCTGCGGCAGCTGGACGCCTTCCTGGAGCGCGTGACGGCCGCGCCCGTGCTGCTGGGCACGCCGCCCGCGCCCGCCGTGCCGCCGCCGCACAAGCAGCCCTCGCCCACCAACAGTGAGTCCCGCGCCAGTAGCCCGCGCCTGTCCAGCGACCAAACACTAACACCGTTCATCCCCAGGTGTAGGCTGGAGCGGTCCGTCGTCGCTGATGTCGTCGTCGGGCGAGCTGCCCAGCGGCCTGTCGTCGGCGGGGCCCTCGTCGCCCAACTCCAACTACGCGACCAACTCAGAACATAAGACTACGTCCACCGAGAGGTATATACAGAGACAAATTACCGGAACTAAATCTTAGTGAAATGTTAACCAGCTTGAATGCGTTTTCCGAACATTAGAGTCGATGCCACTCTTCTGTACATTTTGTTTTGGTTTTAATTTGTCTAACGTGTTCTGGAAGATGTCTTCAACGTCTGTTGGTTACAGCGCTATCACTTGACTAGATCTGTATTATAAACACTTCATATCTGCTAATGTTGCTTGATGTTAGTTTTACTGTTCTGTTTTCTTTTATTTGTTAATTGTCATCTAAAGGACTATCATTATATCTCATTTGAAAGTGAGACTTATGAACTGAACCTTAAGTTGACCTCTTGCAATTCAGTCTGCAAGTGGACAAAATGTGTAAAATGTTTCGTCCAGTTGCGGAGTCTATTCGGAACCATCTTGTTTTCTCATAAGGCGGCGCCAGTTCACGGTAATTCATACATCATATTGTTGGTGCTTGTATCATTCATTGTCGGGAGTTGTAGAGAGCGAGGCGCAGCCGAACACAGGCTGGTAACTAAACATTATGGATTCCAGTAGCAATTGGAGTAAAAATGTGCCGAGCAAGCTCCCTCAGTGGGAGGGCGAGGCGGCGACGTTGTGCGCGTTGGACGCGAGCCTGCACCCATTCGTGCCGCACTCCAACGTAGCAGGTACCTCACGCTCACTCATATAGCTCGACTAGACAACGACCGACAGACCGCGCGCTACTGTTACACTTTATTCACTTTTCAACAGAAGTTGCCTTGAAAGTTGTTTGAAATAACGTGTAGCAACCCACGGTGCACTTTTAGCTGTCGTTCAGATCAGTTATATTAAAAAGTTGCGGAGCTGACCGGTGGATACCTATAATAATACTTAAATATAAACGTTGCACAATATCGTCGCTTGTTATAAAATACTCCAGTTAATTAAATAAGAACACAACTATTTTAATAATACCTTCTGTTATTTTATGGTTCATTTTTGCATGATTATGAAATGCATGCGCTGCACTCTCTGCTAATTATTTCAAAGCGAGTCTTTTCTTGAGAATGATCAAATAGCTTAGAAACATTAAAAGCGACAAACAATGACTAACAATAAAAAGGAGTTTGCATGATAAATTAATATATTTATTTATTATATAAATGTTCAAATATTTAAGTATGTTTATGTTTTCATGCAAGCCATAATAATAACCACTACTATGTCACATTGCAGTTCTTACTGACAACAAAAACATATTTTCAATTGGTAAATATTAAAAAAAAGGGTTTTAAAAATCCATATCGGTCATGCAGTATATAGATAGATCTATTAGATTCTGAGTTGATAAAATCTTAAAGTAATTTATAAAAATAAATAGGTGTCTCTTTCCTATAGAAAAAGAAAGTATATTTCACACTGGCAACTTCAAACATTCCAAAAAGGGTAAAATCAGTTGCCAGTTCAAATAATCAGTATTGAAGCCTTTTTTCTGAGCTCTGTTGATATAATAAGTGTTTTTCTTCGGCGCAATGTTCCAGGTTCATCTATTAGCGGCGACGTGACGCCGGTGTCAATAGCTTCGGAACTGGACTTCAACAGCAACGAGGCTACCGCCGGATCTATCACTGACCATGATCTACTGGTACGTGACTACTTATCATCATCATTGTCCTGCCCTTATTCCAATTTATTTGGGGTCGGTGCAGCATGTCTTTTTGTTCCATACTTCTCTATTACGTGTCGTCTCATCAGACACCAGCTTTCTTGACATGTCATTCTTCTCACAGTCCCAGCCATCGTTTGTTTGGCCTTCCTCTACTCTCTTAAACCCATCCACATTCATACTCAAAACTTTCCTCATGACATTTTCCTCATACGTGACTTATATTGCCAAATATTATTATATAGGTTTGTAAGACAAAGACTAAAAAGCAAAGCAGAGTTGCTAGTATTGAAACTATAATTATGATCATTGTCTGAAACTGCAAACTAAACTCGCTCGTGTCGTAAACCCAAAGTTGTTTGATAGCTTTATTTTTACCTACCCTTTATTTATTTAATACTGCTTTATAAAATCACTTGCTGACCCGTGCCCACTTCGTTGGGCGGTAAACATTTTTGATGAAATTATGAGTGTGGTTTAATTTACTTATTTTGATAAGAATTCCTAATTGTTGATAATATGACCAATAAACATGACCTAACAATTTAAATTATTTTTTAATATAAAAATGTACTTTTTGTGACTTATATATTATAAAAGTTAGAAATTTTGTAGGCATTATCAAACTCTACAACTTCTCTAAAACTCAATCATCTCTCATCGTTAAGGCAGCGTTCATAAGAAACGTTTTCGTTCGACCATCTTTTCTCCGACTTACTCTGCAAATCCGACTACCACGAAAAAGTCTTTTCATTATTCGGGGTAATATATAGCCTATGACACTCGCAAATAATGTGGCTTTCTATTGGTAAAAGAATTAAAAAATCGGTTCAGTAGATCCAGAGATTACCCCCTTTTTTTTTTAAAAAAAAAAAACGGCGGAGCGGAAGGGAGTGTCAGACTCTTACTGACTAAAAACCACCCATGTTCCTTCATTGGCCCTTTATGTTCCAGGGCCGCGGTATCTCTTTCGAACAGTCCCGCAGCCCTGGCAGGAGAGATTACCCCCTACAACCTCACAAACTTTGCCTCTTTATAATATTATATATAAGTATAGATAATGAATTACGATATCAAGTAGAGTGGTTATCAGATGAGTTTGTTACATGAGCCGTTTAATAAATGCTATCTTAATTGCTTTTACATTTAACATCACCAAGTTATTAAGTCTTTACTGACTGATTAATAATAACTAGCTTGATTACTTAAACCTACTTATGTAAAAAGTTTAGGAGGATATTGTAAGTATGACTTATTGTTATTTCAAAGTGATTAAAGACTTCTTTTGAATATCCATGTATGCTTTTACAGAGTGCTGAAGGCGAAGACGATGAAGAAACCCTTTCAGTTGACCCGTGCGGCTCGCCGGTGAAGATGATCAAGAACGATCTGAGCCCACAAACCTACGACGCGGTCAACTCTCTAAGACTGGACAACAGTCAACCGTCCACTAGTAAATGCTCTACGGAGTTCTTCGGGCTAAGCCTGCAACAAACGAAAGAATGTTTCCATAAAGACATGCCATCGAGCAGCAAAAATTATAATTTAGATAATGACCTTACACAAAAGGTTTCTAAGGAAAATACACAGTATATGTCCAATGTTGATTCGCTTAATTTGCAAAGCAAAGATGGCAAGAATAAAGTGAAAAAGAATGAAATTCTGAATAACGGGAGTAGAAGGTATAGCGACAGTAGTGCACAAAAAAGTAATGTAAGCTCCCAAGCGACTGTGTCTGGCAGTAGGTTCAAGACGACTTTAGTGACAGATGATCAGTTGAGGCCAAGCACTTCTACAGACAGTGCCAATGCCAATAACGCGACAAACGAGCCGGGCATGCCGCTGGTGACGAAGGCTAAAAGTACTACCGTTAAACCAGGCTTTACTATATCCGAGTAGTTTCTTAGCTCCTCCATACGGTGGTTCGTCGCGGTTCGAGCAGTCTCATTTCTATTATTACCTTGAAATGTCTTGCCTTAACTTGGAAACGTGCATGCCCCAAAATGCTCGCGTACACCATCTGCATGGAGTTCAAATACTTAGATAGTCGTGTGTTTTAGTTCCAATAGTGTTAAAAGCATTCAGTGTAGTTTTATCATAACAATCTCATAGACTCAGCACAGAATAGTGACTACTGTTTTATTAGCCTTTTTGATATTTTAACCTGTGCTTGCAGTTTATTTATTAATGAATCTTTTATTTTTAACACTCATTGCTGTGATTATACTAATGATTTTTCCTATTCTCATATTTTTAATGCTTTGTATATTCAGTGTAATAAAGTAATTGATAAAAACTTTTAATACATATGTTTTACAAATTGTGCTAACTGTCATAGTACTAAGTTATTTGTATATGAGATTTAAAACAAAAGTATTTTGAATCAATGTTTTGTGTTCATAGAAGTAGCTTATTGAATCAGGGGCAATGTAGTAAGTCAATAGATTAATGTCTGTTAAGTAGTGGTCTCCGTTTGCCTTACCGGTTCGCTTGATTGTGCGCAAAAACAATTTTCAAAAAATTATGAGATATTGATATACCTATTGAATGTATTAGATAAGAATTTACATCAAAATATAATAATTGATAAGTAAATATGGTTTTCTTTTATTAAATTTACGCCCAATTTTCCACAGCCAAAAAAGACTGTGTGAGTCTATCTAGCAGGCCCCAACGAGATTTATCAACAGATGATAGCTTTTCATAAAGACAGTATTTTGTACCTAAAGAAAATAAATAAGATATATTTTGTACCTCGACAGTTTTTGATTTAATGACGTTTCCATGAAGTGTCTAGCTAGCGGGCCCCTTATAATATTTTTTTTTGTTATTATACTTTCAGATCGCCTAATAGTGCTCGAAGTTACCAACTATTATGTACCTTACAAACCCAAAATTTCGACTTTCAGCGAGCTATACTTTAAAAGATATTCGTTATTTAGACAAACGTCCAGCCAGCGGGCCCCTTTTTTAAATATTAGTCTTTTATATCATACAATAGCATTAGGAGCTGGATACTATTATGTACCTTACAAATCCAAAATTTCGACTTTCTGTGAGCTATACTTTAGAAGATATTTGGAGATATTTTTTTTTTGGGAAGATTTCTGGACGTTTGTCTAAATAACGAATATCTATATATAATGCCAGCCAAAGAATTTGTGACAGAACAGTTCGAAAGTTAGAAGCATTTATTTATGGCCGAACGACCTGATATCAGAACGTTCGGCCAACCTGAATCTCCATAACTGAGGACCTTAGAGAAACTGTTACTGAATAAATATTTTGTGACGATTTAGTGACAAACAACCACTGCTTTACTTTTACTCGTAATGCCACCGGTTAAAAGTAAAATTAATTTTAGTTCCTGGAACATCAGGCCGTTCGGCCAACGTAAAATCTGCGTAACTGAGGACCTGAGAGAAACCGTTAATGAATAAAGATTTAGTGACGAGACTGAAACGTATTTTTATTGGTTTATTTTTTTTTGTGACGGTCCCTCTATATAGTAAAATGAAAATTTAACATATAACCTCAAAACATTAGGATTATCGATTCCTCCACAAGGAAGAAGCCCAGAGAAACCGTTAATCAATAAAGATTTAGTGACGACACTAAAACGAACTTTTATTGTTTTATTTTTCTTGTGTGTGACGGCCCCTTTTTATAGTAAACTGAAAATGTAACATATAACCTCTAAACATTGGGATTATCAATTCCTCCACAAGGAAGAAATCTAGAAGACTCGTAAAACCCCTGATGTGTTATAGGTTTCCAGTGCAATAGTGTCAGTGTTTTTGTTAATTCAAGATTAATCTATAAAAATGCACTATGGCGGATGGCGACTGAAATAGGGTGACCATGTATTCTTACGAAACAAGTATTTATCGAGTAGGTACGTAATTACCTAAACAATGAAGCAAAACACGTCGAAATAGTTGAAATAAGGTGACGATGTAGGTATTGCAACAAAATAAATAGATACGCGGACGGAGGAATATGAGGAGTGCAGATTAGTTACCAATATGTTCCAGGAAGTTACCGTTCAGCGCCCTCTGAACGCCAAGCTATAATAGGTAGTACAGTACTGTACATAAATAAAATAAAGTGGGTAGTACATGTGCAGTGATATTATCTAAAGTGGTAAGTAATTTAATAAGTTATGTGTGAAACTTACGCTTTATTCAATACCTTCATGTTACTGGATCTATCTATACCTATCAAAGTCAAAGCATTTATTTCAATTAGACCATTACAGGCACTTTTGAAAGTCAAAGACAAAAAAGCTAAGCTACAGTCACAGACACAAGGCATAATAACTTGCGAAAGTACTGTAGTTGCACATTCCAAATCGTAGATCTCTATGGAGAAGAATGGGCAAGAAACTCCATGGACACTCTTTTAAATCAAAATATTGTTACAAAATCTTGGTTACATCATTCATGTTGAGATTATACATATATGTGAGAACGATGTACAAAGACGTGCACATTAAGAGCGTCCAGAGTAAAAGATTAAACTAACAATTTAAAAATAAAGTAATTAAAATAAACCGTGGCAGTTAAGAGATGACCAGTCCCAACTGACAGCGCCCGTTCACGAACATGACGCATGGATCAGCGCCATTCAACTCAACCATATTGAAGGGAACTAAATGACCCGACACACCCGCCACCATCAGCGAGACATTTGAGTGAGCATGACATTCTCTCAGCCACCAGGACACATTCAAGTCAATGAAAGATAACAAAATATAAATGGTAGCTTTACAGTACATAGTACTCACACATGTGCTATGCAATTATATAATACTAAGAGATGGAATCTATACAATGCAAAGATATTTTACAATCTTCTGAGGCACAATGTTGATATAAAATATACAATTCACTATATAGCGTGAGTCTTCATAACGTGCACATATGAAAATGAGGGAAACTATGCTTAATTTTATCTAAGGAAAAAATATTTATATCTGCACTCTTCATATTCCTCCGTCCGCGTTTCTATTTATTTTGTTGCAATGCAATACCTACATCGTCACCTAATTTCAACTATTTCGACGTGTTTTGTTTCATTGTTTAGGTAATTACGTACCTACTCGATAAATACTTGTTTCGTAAGAATACATGGTCACCCTATTTCAGTCGCCATCCGCCATAGTGCATTTTTATAGAATAATCTTGAATTAACAAAAACACTGACACTATTGCACTGGAAACCTATAACACATCAGGGGTTTTACGAGTCTTCTAGATTTCTTCCTTGTGGAGGAATCGATAATCCCAATGTTTAGAGGTTATATGTTACATTTTCAATTTACTATAAAAAGGGGCCGTCACAATAAAAATAAAACAATAAAAGTTCGTTTCAGTGTCGTCACTAAATCTTTATTGATTAACGGTTTCTCTGGGCTTCTTCCTTGTGGAGGAATCGATAATCCTAATGTTTTGAGGTTATATGTTAAATTTTCATTTTACTATATAGAGGGACCGTCACAAAAAAAAATATAGCAAGAAAAATACGTTTCAGTCTCGTCACTAAATCTTTATTCATTAACGGTTTCTCTCAGATCCTCAGTTACGCAGATTTTACGTTGGCCGAACGGCCTGATGTTCCAGGAACTAAAATTAATTTTACTTTTAACCGGTGGCATTACGAGTAAAAGTAAAGCAGTGGTTGTTTGTCACTAAATCGTCACAAAATATTTATTCAGTAACAGTTTCTCTAAGGTCCTCAGTTATGGAGATTCAGGTTGGCCGAACGTTCTGATATCAGGTCGTTCGGCCATAAATAAATGCTTCTAACAGTTCTAACTTTCGAACTGTCCTGTCACAAATTCTTTGGCTGGCATCTTTATGCGTCACATAATCGTCACTAAAAACTGGAGTAGCAGCCAGCTCCCTATCTCGACTGGCCGAACGTTCTGAGATACATGAAAATTGATGTAAATGCTTGACTAGATGACGGTGTAAAAGTTGCGAGGTCATTTTAGGTTACCATAGAACTGGATTTAGCCCGGTTTATATATCTCTGATTAGACCAAGCCTCTAGATAGGTAGGTTTCATTTTTAGTGTGGGTATCAGAATTGCAGGTATATTAATCAACAGCTTATGCCCGCGGCTTCGCCCGCGTGGAGTTTGGGAATTGCCCACGGGATCTTACTTCTGGGAAAATAAGTAATCTATGTGCTATACCAGACTGTAATCTATCTCTGTGCCAAGTCACATCCAGATCTATCGATTTAATTTTTTCTTTTTATTACAAAAGCTATTTTTTGTGACTTAAATATAAAAGTTACACTTCAGCTGTCGTTGACTTTTTTGTGTAGGCATTATCAAGCTCTACAACTGCTCTAGAACTCAATCATATATCTCTCATCGTTAAGGCAGAGTTCGTAAGAAACGTTTTCGTTCGACCATATTTTTTCCGACTTACTTTGCAAATCCGACTACCATGAAAAAGTCTTTTCATTTATCGGGTTAATATATAGCCTATGGCACTCACAATAACGTGGCTTTCTATTGGTAAAAGAATTTTCAAAATCGGTTCAGTAGACCCAGAGATTACGGCACAAACTTTACCTCTTTATAATATTTATTAATCAATAATGCACGCAAAATACGCGCATTAGACGTGGAGTTGCGGACACCAGCCCGATATACAATACAATAACCGTCGAAATGTACCTACCTAAACTGCCTTGCTTCATATGTTAGAAAATTACGTCTGCTCAATAACGTAACTATTGTAATAGGTTGTTGAACTCGTCATTTTCCTGCCCTTATCCCAAATTATATTTGGGGTCGGCGCAGCATGTTTTTCTCTTCCATACTTCTCTATCAGTCTTGTTGGACTATCTGAATTAAAGGCATCGTCATTGTAAGTGTTAAAAAAGGAATAACCCCGCATTTATTAAGTATTAATTTTATTATGTAGGTAATGTAATAAATGCCACCATTGCCTCGGTCTAGTGGTAGCAAGTGCAGCTGCTGAGCATGATCTCATAGGTTCGATTCGCAGGTCAGTCTTGTTGGGTTTTTCCATCTGGAATTTCTCAGTACCAGTCAGTGTCTGGATTTATGCCCGGTTGATGGCATGACTAAACGTAACTGGCGAAAAGTGGGTGTATTATTAAGTTCTACGCCTCTACCTAACCCATCAGGGATTAGGCCTCATTTACGGAGACGCGGGGCGTCGCGCGTCGCGTGTGGCGTGGCGTCTCGCGGCGCGTCGGACGTTTTTTCTGTTTACGGAGGGGCGGCGCGTGAAGCGGCACGCATCATCGCACGCGTAAACACAAACTTATAGCAATATACGACCATGTTCATAGAGAAGCGAGACGGGAAGCGTGGCGGTGCCCGCCGCGGCGCCCGCGGCGAATCTTCTAGCGTGTAGCGAACTGCCGTCCTTACGAAAAGTGCAATAACTCGAGTTTCGCGCCAAATTGAGTTAAGTACATATTCGTAATCTGCAGAATGAGATCTATATATTCTTTTTAGACACTTTTTACGTATCTATGACGTAGCCGGTTTTAATACTAAGCATAACTGCAATATCTAGGTCGGTGCTATGAAAAATAAAATCTTTAAACGCGTTTTTCTCGGAATCAGGTTTAACCTAGTTATTGCACTTTTCGTAAGGACGGCAGCGAAGCACGCGGCGGGCATCGTGGCGGCGCACGCTCGCCTCGATCAAATCGACTAGTTTTATGTTGGCGAGAGATGGTTGATGATTTTCTTCTAAAAAAAAGTCAATCATATCATACTCCATTGCGACGGTGACTACGTCTGTTTTGCGCGATTTCTAAATAAGACTGACAGAAGATTCCGCCTCGGACATAGCTTCATCGAGAATTGCCGCTGCGTGCGCCGCCGCGATAAACGCCGCGTCGGTGCTATCCGCGGGCTCGGCCGCAAAAAACGCCCTAACTCAAACAAACGCGTCTAAAATCGCTTCTCCGTAAACGCACTCATACAACGCCATATATTTGAATTCAGTGCGGGCCGCGCCGCTCAACGCGACGCGCGACGCCCCGCGTCTCCGTAAATGAGGCCTTACAGGTTTACAGGCGTTTGCTGTTTTATTTAAGTAATTGTCTGCACAGGTACTTCAAAATAAGCTGCCTACTTCCGTCTGATAAGACAAGTATGAGTGAGTCTTGTGAAAACAATGCCATGCCAATGTGCCTATGTGAAGACAAGAACAGGGAGGCAATAACAAAAATAAAACTACATGTAAGGCTTTGGCTCTTTAATTAATATCATAAAGTATATCACACATACTGTAATTTAAAGCTCACAATAAGCTAAGCTTAACTTAAAACTTATGACCAGACCAATCACATATTAATAAAGCTACACATATAACAAAACTACTTGTTTTTATTCTGATTTAACAGATTTAGGCGCCATGTTGACCATAGCCAGGAGAGTGTTGAAGATGCCCCTGTGCCGAACACCGGGCATGAGCAACATTACGGTAGATAGAAGGTACATCAGGAATGTATTGTTGATGGAGGATGCCACCCATGCCAATGTCACCAGCAAACAGATGGAAAGTATGTAGTACTGAAACAAAGAGAATTAGGTGGTTACAATTTTATATTTTTCACTCTTTTTAAGATGTGATGAATTTAGTTTCTGTGTTCATGTTTCATAACATTAGCTTGGATTCTACAGTATTGGGCCCATGTTCACATTACAGATTAAATCAAATGTTGATGTCAAAATGTCTTATGTTAAGTTACTACAAAACATAATGCAATATCATAAACACAGTTATTGACTTAGTCGCTACAACAATTGTATAATCTTCACAAAATAATCTAGTAGGATGAAATGATAAGGTAAAAATAATATAGCTTACCATACAAGGGCTGGTTTCCCTCATTGAATAGAACTGGCGGACATTGTGCAAGCTTTTATTGTAATTAGTTACAAGACTTTTGCAAACATCTTCAAACATTTTCTCATGATGTCCAGTCCATGCAGCAGGTCCATAAAGTGAATTACAGATAACGGGCACAATAAAATCCACGAAATTAAGGAATAGGCCAATAACAGCGAATATTGCGAGAGAATTGAGATCCAGTAGCCAAATGAGAAAATATAGACAAGAGACAGAGCCAACTATAGCACATGGGTGCCACTGTTGTTCCCATAAGATGACGGACTTCAGAGGAAGAACAGCCATGCGCCAACCTTCCAGGAACCTCTTCAGCTTCTTTACCTGCTGCTCCTGTGAAATAATGGTTAAATTTGCTAGAATAACTAGGTGGGTATCTGCATTTTATTTTGTTGCATCCAATTGTTCATTTCTCATTAATCGAACATTTCTGGAGTATTTTCTCTATGAAAAACCAAAGAAATAGTAAAACCTCTGGTTTATTTCCCTGTTTTCAGTCATGAAGTAGCATTGAAATTCTTATTTAATTTAAGGGCACAATTTACTGTTACCTGATTCAGGGAAACTGTTTGTTCAGCCATTTCTATAATTATTATTAGTTTTAGATATTATCACTGATGGGAATGTAAGTGAATTGCAAAAATTAAAACCACACAACGCACATTCAAAACAATAAAACCAAATCAATCGAAACCGCACGAAGAATGAACAGAATTATGGTGCTATTTTCTGATGGCGGTTGGTTACAAAGCACGAACTGAATAGCAAGATGCTTGTTGCAGCAGAACAGACAAGGAAGGGAAGAGAATAACTGAACATTTTAAATTGGACGGATTGATTGACTAAATGTCATTCTTTCCGATTTATTTCCCGTCAGATGGCAGCACTTTACTGAACATTTTGTCTTGTCGATTGGTTGGATTCCTGTTTGGACCTACACGTTTTTGGCACACTGATTTTTTAAAATATAGTTTAGAAATATTTACAGAAAAAAAACTATAAACAGAAGCGATAAATCGATTTAAGCTCTGTAGCTCTGCTCTGCTAGCTAGATTATATAAAATCGTCCAGCAAATGAATGCAGAATGTTAGCTGATCAGCTATGTCCATGATTGCAATGAATACCATAGGCCATGCATGGTATCATGGTATGGTTGGTTGGTAGTGTTGTATGTCCATGAATAACAAGCTATTCTTTCACAAGCTATTCTCCAGCAAACTTGAAAATAACTGAATGTCATTTTAATTACCTATTAGATATTCTTATTTTTTGCAAGAGCTAGGGGCCAACCATAAATTACGTCACACGACTTTCATGATCTTTTTACCCCCTCCCCCCCCCCCCGACCTTGTCAATTTGTGACACTCCCACCCACTCCATAGTGCAACGTCACATATTTTGTAAATTTTACATGTTAATACAGATGAAGTTCGTGTTTTAATGCTTACATTATATGATAGATTTTGATGTCACAAAATTTAGGAGCCCTCCCCAGTGGCGTAACGAGGGGCGGGGCGGCGGCGTGGCGTGGAAAAGCCGCACCGGGTATCACCGGGACCGGGGGGTGGCACCCGATGACCCGACAGTCAACATCAGTAGTGCCACCTATAAAAAATCATAAAACTGTGGCTGATTGCATAACCGCCACTATAGTCCTTTCGCTGTAGGAAGGTGCAGATGATATTAGATGTTCCGTTCCTTTACATGGCCAACATTCGCTCGCACAAAATGTTGTTGGCTTATGCGTTGATCAAAATTAGTCAAAAAATTAGAAGTACTTCGTCGTTTTATTGAAGAGAAACGGACGCGTCTTGCAGAAGAGGCAATAGATTTTGCTGTACAAAAATCAGAAGAACACAACATTCTAATGGACGTCGAATTCGTCGCAAGAAACGCATACCCGGTGACTTGGCAGCGTCCACCGAAGCTGATCTTACACTTAGAGCGCAACTTCAAAAGGACATGCTAGAATGTCTAGACAGATTCAATATTGAACTTTGGAGTTCAACGAGATCAACGTCCATTCAAAATGTAGCTTCATTGATAGAGGTTGTGCAGTTAAATACTTTGCTTATGGCAAAAACTCAAAATTTACTGGTCTTTACGTTGAGGTATCAGAAACAGAATTCCTCTTAGACATACCAAGACTGAGAAGACATTTAAAAGCGGCCAAGGTTCCAAGGTTTCTAATTTGGTGACACTGGACTATTTGAAATTCATTGTGGAATGAGTTTTACAGAATCACTTTCGAACCTAATGGTCGCACACTATATTTAGCGTTTTCTTTTTTTTTTCGCGTATCAGTTGCTTCATGTGAGATGCAAATCAAAATTATTAAAAATTCCTTAAGGTGAATGCTCCAACCAACCCGCGAAATTCAAATTTTCTTACGTTTTTTGCAATTTGCAGGCTAGTGCTAGGTTGTATGTTGATTAAAATATTATGCGCGGCTGTAAGACATATGTAGTTACAGAATTATAATCATCAAAATTACCAATACAACCCTCCAAGTTCGTAAAGGCGTAGGAACAAAAAAAAAAGAGAAAACGTCATTCCTACAGCTTTATGAACTTAGAGCGTTGTATTGATGATTTTGATGATTATAATTCTGTAACTACCATATGTCTTACAGCCGCGAATAATATTTTAATCAACATACAACTTAGCACTGGCCTGCAAATTGCAAAAAACGTAAGAAAATTTGAATTTCGCGGGTTGGTTGGAGCATTCACACCTTAAGGGCTACAATGACTGAAACCAGATTAAACAATCTTGGCATTTTAACGATAGCACATGAACCAACACGAATTATAAATTTTGCCGACATGATTTCGGAGTTTGCAAGTGTTCAAGCTAAAAGGAAGAAATTTTAATTTTTTAGTAACTAAATTTGTTTCACACATCGTTGAATAATAATAAAATAATGTGTAAAAATAATTTATAATATTTTAAAAACATAAATTATTATTCCTTTTATTTTAATAGTAGTGATTGATTTTTGGGGTGTAAACCTACAATATCCGCACCGGATGTCACCCATGCTAGCTACGCCACTGCCCCCCCTCTTAACGTGGGACGTAATTTATGGATGGCCCCCGAGCGGAGAGCCTTACTTGTCGTAGGACCAGAGTAAAAAACACAAACTGATTAGGTATTTTATCAAATCATTTAATAAAAGATATCATATAAAAATATAAAGCAATAATATTATTATTTCCCTTGTAGCGTTTTCCATATTAGAATGTATTTGTCACAGGAAGAACATGATCATTTTATAATTAAATTTCAAAGTTTCATCATCTATTTGACCCTGCGGAAGTAGCGTTTTGCAGGGGTTTTAGCCTTCTCGTGGGTCAGGGTCTGAAATTTTAATAAAATAAAAATGATTATTACTAATTAGAAACAACTTTCATCTTGCTTAAGCTTGTTTTCAAAAACCTCAGGACAATCTTTGTATTCTTAGTGATACAATTTACTCTTAATCTCTGCACCTTTATTAACTATTTATTTGATTAGAAAAACAATGTCTGCAGTATTAACACCCTTTTTTTTTTTTTTTTTTTGGTGGGTGTGAAATCATCAAATGACCCCCCCCGCTCTGGGCGGAGCGGAAGGGAGTGTCAGACTCTTACTGACTAAAAACCACCCATGTTTCTTCTTTGGCCCTTTATGTTCCAGGGCCGCGGTATCTCTTTCGAACAGTCCCGCAGCCCTGGCAGGCATCGGCCCTTGCGGGCCCCTCCCGTTTGCTGACAAGTCTTTGAGGCGCGCGTGGAACACGAACGCGCCATCGACACGGCCTGCCCGTCGTCACACGACGGACGGACGGCGAGCTAGCCCATTACTCACCGTCCACAAGCCCGCAGTATTAACACCCTTAAACGCTGTTTACAAAATATCACCATTATCAGCATAATATCTACTTACTTCAGTAATAACAATACACTTTGCCTTTTATTTTATTTCATAATTCTATTGAAAACACTGTTTCTTTCATAAACATTAAAAATATGTAGTATTACTTACAACAATGCATTCATCTTCAGTGAAGTCATACTGGCGACCGCAGCACGCACCAGTCTCCTCTATCACTGACTTGGTTTCAATCTGATTTTCATTGACCAGGGTTGTGACACTCTGAAAAAAGATATATTTGTTACAGACAAAACTGTTAATCAGTCAAAAGCAGTTTCAACTGGTTATCAGTCAAAAAGGTACAGTACAGTACTAAGTTGAAACAAGTCTCAATTAAAAATCTGTCTTTACAGAAAACCTAAGATAGGTAAATATCTACAATCACTGTAGTGTTTTGAAAAGTATCATAGAATACTAAACTTAACAACCTAATAAATTCCTAAGGCAATGTTAGTTATTGTTATAAAAATACATACATAAACTCACGCCTTTTTCCCATGGGGGTAAGCAGAAACCACAGAATGCCACCTGCTACGATCTTTACATACTTCTCTTGTCACATCCATCTTCATACATGTGGTCATACACACACCCCTGTGCCTTTGTCTCATGTTATTTGGGGTCGGAACACGGTTTTTCTTCCATTCTCCTCTGTCAACCGTCACGCTATTTTTTACTTCTTTATCTTTCATATCATTCCTCATACAATCCATTAATTGTTTCTTTGGTCTTCCTCTCCCTCTGCATCCATCAACGTTTATATTCATCACTCTTTTAGTCACATGCGATTCGTCCCTCCTCATCACATGTCCATACAAAGACAGTCGATTCCTTTTCAACTTTTCTATAACTGGCACAACTGAGAGGAAGTTTAAACTTGCTCTAATATACTCGTTCCTTACTTTATCCATTCTTGTCACACCACACATCCACCTCAACATTCTCATCTCCGCTACATGCAATCTTTTTTCATCCATCTTCTTCACAGCCCAGCATTCCGATCCATACAATATATTTTCCCCTTTTAACTTGAGCGGCATCCGTGGGTCGCAAGTTGTTCCAGTGACCTGTCGCCATTTCATCCATCCTGAGTTGATCCGGTGTGTTATGACTCTTTCTACTTTGCCATTCCCTAAAAGCGACCCGAGGTACCGAAAATCTGAACAGACCGGTATGGGCGTTCCAGCAAGAGTTATGGGCACAGGACTGGAGAGACCCCGAAATCACAGAATAGGTATTCTGTTTTGGTCCTACTGACTTTCAGGCTAACATTCTCCAGTCTTTGCCACCACACCTCCTATCTGCTCTGGACTTCTAGGCCACTCTCGGCAGCCAACTTAATGTCGTCGGCAAACAGCACACACCAGGGAGGCTCTTCCTGGATGTCCGACGTAAGTGCGTCCATTATCACCAGGAAGAGATAAGGGCTTAGAGCCGACCCTTGGTGCAAGCCAACAGCCACGTTGAAGCTGCCGGTAGTGCCCGCTGTAGACCGACTTGGGCACTACATCTACTGTACATCACTCAGATCAACTACACATACTTCCCAGGCATACCTTTCTCTTTCAGGCCCCACCACAAAACTTCACGAGGTACCCAGTCGTATACCGATGAACACCATGTGCTAGTTTTAGTGCGCACTTCTGTATTACTCGCACAGTTGGCAGATGGCAAAAATGGCATCCGTCTTCCCCGACCAGGCATAAAACCGAATTGATTTCGCGAAATTTCACTCTCTTCTCTCAGTGGTCTTTAAATAACTTTCTCCCAAACTTTCATACTGTGTGCGATTAGCTTTATTCCTCTATAGTTATTGCACTCCAGCACAACATCTTTATTTTTAAAGATGGGCACCAGCGAACTGTTGCACCATTGGTCAGGTAAGTTGGTGGTTGGTTAACTGGTACTTATGGATGAATAGTCGGTTCATGACATGTCACACTAACCTTGATTTTGGCATTAGGCATACTTTCCTCATACTCTTCTCCTAAATTGAACTTGTTCTCGACTGTGCGCATCAAAGAAGAGTTCTTGATTGTCATTTGGTTGCCATCCACTGTGATTTCCATCAGTGGTGATGACATTGACATCATTTTACGACCCATGTATGGAACACCTGTAACAATTGTATATATTTATTTTGTGGAAGTATTAGTAAATTCTGGTGGAAACAATATAAAATGATATGAAACCATTTTAACAAGTACTTAAAATATTAATAAGTTGATATAAAATAATATTTAAGTACACACCTACTGCACTAAAATAGTCGTCAATGTCTTCATTCTTGTAGTGTTGGTATTTTCCAGCAATCGACGTCATGTTTCACTTGTGTTTCTGAGTTCCCTCTTTACCAGCTACTGAGATCGCCTGAGATCTAGTTTTAAAAGTTCAGAAGAATCAGAATTAATTACTTAAATAATTATCTAATCGCCGCAATTTATCAATCACGTACACTGCAAAGTTCGATAATGCATTCAATTTAAGATAAGTAATAGGTGCTGATGCAAATACTGTGATCTGAATTTTCTGAATAATGAGACTAACCACATTAACCACTAACTATAATAAAATGATTTTGTGACCACACACTGTACCTGTATGTACACAGGCCTAACGAAGAATAGAGGATTATCGATATGTTTGCGAATGTGTATACTATATAGTTTTGCGAGTTTGAAAATATATCCTTTGTCCGGTTTAGCTGCTGTCAGATAACTCGCAGATAAACAAAATCATCATGACCAATCAGAACTACAGACAGTGATGCGCACGTGGAGATATCGATAACACCCTGACCTCAAAACATTACGTCATGCTTTTGTTTTCATATTGTTAGTAGATCAAAATTAAAAAATATATTATTAATTTATTATTCAAATTTAGCTGTAACCAAGCATAATCTCATATAGTTTCAAGAATAAACTCAGCAGATTTTATTTAAAAAATACGAAATAGTGGTGTAGTGCATGTTAAATCGAGGTAAAATCTGACTACAATCTAATTAAGCTGTTCAAACTTTCAGTAATTGGACAGTAAGTAATCCTCTCTCTACTGTCAGTATCTTTAATACTGATTTTACTGAACAGTTTCATCTTTTAGACGGCTATGTTTTAAAGATCATCTATACTACTTAGATGATCTTTAAAACATAGGCGTCTCGTCGTTGCCACGTAGTACAATGTACAGATCAACACTACTACACATCAACACATCAATACTATACATACTTTCAGAAGGCTTTTGACAGGGTGGATCATTCACTGCTTTTAGAAAAAATTGCTTTTAATGGTATTCGTGGTAATTTGCTGAGATGGTTCGCTTCATATATTTTTAAAAGGAGCCAAAGAACGGTAGTTGATGGATATGAGTCTGGGGCTGTTGTTGTTAAGTCTGGGATTCCACAGGGATCCAATTTAGGACCCCTTCTTTCTTTGTATAATATTTATTAAGGACATTAAAAACTGCTTCAAAAATTCATTTTTTTTTAATTTATGCAGATGACATAAAAGTTTATAGAGCATATAAAATACACAAGACTGTGAACTCTTGCAAGACGACATAGACAGACTTTATGCGTATTGTATTAAAAATAAACTTTTTCTCAGTCTTCTTAGATGTCATACTGTTTAATTTACCAAAAACAATAAAATAATATATTACAATTATTATAATAATAGCGCACGTTTAAACAGTGTTGCAAAAATCCGGGACTATACTATACCCGGGTATCACACTGGATTCACGTCTACATTTTGACATACATGTTGATAACATTATAAATAAGGCGTTTCGTATGTATGGCTTCGTCATGCAATCATCTGGTGACTTTGTGCGGCCCTCTACGTTCTTACTATTATACAAAACTCTGATACGCTCCCAATTGGAATACGCCATCGAGATCTGGAATCCTTTCTTCGACAAATACTGCTCTAGATTGGAAATGGTACAGAAAAAAATTGGTTGTCTGTAAAGTTGGTCTACGGACGCTATTTTAACATGACAACGTCATAACAAAACATTGATGAAATGATTGCATACTTTAATGAATAAAATTAAATAATTTTTATTGAATTATCATTATTTTGTATGGATACAAAAACATTAACTTTTCACTTCACTTTATAAACAGTCAACGAAACAGTTCACGTGTAGATGTAAGTTGTGCGCTACCGCTGTCTTTCTTCTCCTCGAACGCATAGGCCAATCGAGTGGAAGAGAGAAAAATTCGGCGCAAGCGTACAATGAGCGTAACCGGACAATATGTCATCCTTTTTCGTGCATGCAGCCAGCGTTCATCGATTTATTAGACATTGTCACGTCAAAAGTTCTTGCGGTCTATAAATGTTTTAATTCCAAGGTTCCATACGTGCAGTTACTGAAGCGGTGCGGCGTTCTGAGTTAAGAGTCCAGGACACTGCTTCTGGGTGCAATGACGCTACATGCATGGCTTATGTAACAAAAAATTCGACTGTATTGAACTCACTAATCAGTTATGTTATAGAGTACCTCTACCTACCCATAACTGTTGTCCAGCGGGCGGTGCGCGTACCCCAACTGTTCCATACAGACTTGTGCAAAACTAACGCTGGAGTGCGCGCAACTCTTCGTCACCTTGTTGAGACATATAACACTCACTTTATAGAGCTTGACATATTTGCTCTATCCAACAAGATGTTTAAAAAAGAAGCTATAGTTATTTTGTCAAAGAAGCAGTAAACAGAAGGTGATAATTTAATTGAATCGTTTTGTATTTTACTTTGAATTATTTTGAATTAAATTGTTCTAAATTGAATTATATTAAACTGAACAGAATTTAAAGAACTTAACTTTATGGAACTGAATTGAATAAATAATTTAATGGAATTGAAATAATTTGTAATCTGTGTTTAATCCAACTAAATTAAGATAACTTGAATTTCATAGGAGTAAATTAATTTGTAATACATTAAATACAGCTGTCACAGAAGGCTCTGTATTCTGTAAAATCTACCATAGTTAGTGTTATTCTTTTGTTAAGACGTGGATATTGGTGTGGGTTGCATGTTTGTGATCTTTAGCTTTTAAGGATTTTTTTTTGTATTTTCTGTAGCATGTAACTGTTCTATGTCCTTAATAAATAAATAAAATAAATCAAGCTACCTGAAACTGTCAAATTTTCCTAATCAACTTTGAACTGAATGTTTCAGCAATAAAGTTGAAAATCCATTAACGTTTGATAGATTGTAGTAGCTTGATGTGCTGGCGTCTGTACATATTTTTAAAACATAAGTAGGTAAATTGGTTGGATCATAAACAATTATTTAAACATGTGAAGTTTAAGACAAGACATGAACATAAATGCTACAGTAACATGAATGTTCAAGATAACTTGAGATATTGTATGTTTCACTTTTCACCATAGTAAGCATGCATGTACATACCTAGGAGTAAATAAAACGCTTTAATCAATTCTCTCAAATGCCTTCTGCATTTGAGATAATTGACATCAACTGTGGCAAACTTGTCAAGCCCATTGCTGAGCAAAGGCTAGTGTTGCCTGGAAAAAAGAATACTACATCAGTACATCACTAGTAATGTCACACGCGCAGGACAGTCGATAAAAGTTTGTTCTGAAACTTTGGTTTCGAAATTGAAAACTCAGTTATATTCCTTATAAAGTAGACGTCTGTCGTAAGCTGTATAGTTCTAATGTAATAATAAATTTATTTAAAAATTAAAATGAATCAATATTTTTAAATTAAATACTGAAATACAATAAAGTGAATCTTTTTTTGTAACTTTTCACATGTTTCGAATTTCATCGGGTGTGGATTTTTTTTGGTTGGTGGGACAGATAATTAATTGTAAATGGGATGTGACAACAAGAGTGGAGAAGTGTATGAGCGAGATGTGATTTTTATGTTTTGATCACAAATACAATTGAGATTAGTGCAAATATAAATATAAGTGATTTCTATGATGTGGTGACATATTATGTTGTAGTGAAAGAGTGCTTCATATTTACTAAATAAGTATATTTCATAGGAGGACTCCGACTTTTGCTCCGTTTAGCTTGTAATCATTTATTACAAGTGTTTGTTGATCGATTATTGACACGATATTATTTAGTTACCTTATTAACTCGAACGAACTATCGAAAATGGGTGAAAAAGAGGATTATTTGACATCGTACCGAGTGTTTTTTGAAAACTTTGCGGCTACTGTTAACCCTGAGGACCAGTTGCCTGTGAACATAGCTGGGTACACAATCACCGAGTCGGAGCTGGCCGGTGAAGTTCTCTATTGGACTACTCAGTATTTGAGTGAGAAGTAAGTGCTTAATGTTATCATTATTTAAAGTATGAAGGTACTAGTGTCAGAACAGTTTTTCAGCTAACTAGAAACACCTTTTAGATAAGCCTATCAAAACCATAGCTGCAGTGTTGAATCATTGTGATAACGATACAGAGAAAGAACATATTTGATTTTTGTTAAAACAGTGTTTTGTTATGCAACTACAGTACTTTACAATGCTGGTTTCCTTGTACCTACCTATTTATTTATTTATTTAATAAATTAAGTATTCATAAAAGTTAAGCATATTACTCATCACTTTGATCAATGAATCTCTTTTGATATGGATCCAACAATAGTAAGTTTATTGCAACATAATTTACCATATTCAACTAATGCCTAAATACTTACTTCTATAATTTTATTTTAGCATCAAAAGTTATAAAACTGGTTTTCTATGTCTGCAACTCTAATATTAATTTATTAAACTCTGACAGAATTTATTATTCTGTTGTAGAGCTATACTCATTTTTTTTGTCTCTGGGATTTCCATTTTGATGGCAGATATACCAACAGATAATTCTTGATTGAATCAAAATATCAAACAAAGATGAAGATGATGATGATGAGATGAAAATGATGATGAGACTTGAAGTTATAGACATCAGCCCAATTGTATAATAAAATATCACACCAGTCCTATTGTTCCATTAAAATCTCTTAAAATTCACACACTTAAATTTATTTACTTCACATCACCCTGGTGATTTAAGGTGTACAGAATCTAAACTATTAGAAACATAAACATAACATCACGGCTGTAATCCCGAAGGGTTAGGCAGAGGTCTACCTCATAGTACAGCAGTTATGTCTAAGTCCCATTTAAAAGCGGCGAGCCTGTTGCCATCAACCGGGCACAAATATAGACCGTGGCTGCTACTGAAAAATTCCTGATTGAAAAACCCAATAACCATTTGTCCAACCTGGGAATCAAACCCAGGACCTCATGCTCAGCAGTTGCGCTTGCGACCACTAGACCAATGAGGCAGTTACTGGTCGAAATGGCTGATAAATATCAGTTCCATACCATAATAATCTGTGCATACTCAGATATACCTGGCTAACAGTGAAAATTCATTATTGACCAACTTAAACAATTTCATTCTTCATTAAGAAGTGTGATGATCAATATATGCTATTGTGCCACTTTTGGTTACCTGAAGAAGAGGCTCATGTTCCTCAGAGTTTGTTTATAAAAGCAATATCTGAACTTTGACACAAGTTACAAAAATTTCTGAACCATTTGACAGAAACCCAACCCACCACCCACCTGCATTCTGGCAAATAAATAGATTTTGATTTTTTGATTTTTTCTTTTTTTTTTTTTAGAAAACACAAGCTACGCTATAGCCATTATTGAGCTTATGAATTATTTTTTTCTGCAGAAAAATGAATGGTTAATCGATGAAACTTGACCTCTATCTGAGCTAAAGGCCACTGTATATTACTTGAAAGTTTCATGTTCATAACCTACTTTACAGTGTAAATATTGTGACTAATATATTATTAAATCTGTTGCAAAACATAAAACATGGTAATTACCCTATTCTATTTTTAAGTTAGGCATTAATGATTTATGTCAACAAACATTTTACTAAGCACTTTCATACCTCGTTTTCTACACATAGAGTTACTCCTTTTCCCTATGGGGCAGGCAGAAACTAAAGTAGAGCTACGATATATACATACTGCTTTACTTCCTCCTCCTTTACTCCTCTCCTCATCATCCAGTAGCTACCTAATGCAAAAAGTAGTACTATACCTACTTTCATGTAACAATGAACCTGTCAATGGGCCATTAACCTTAAAAGATCCCAAGGGCCTGGCCTTTTGTTCCTGACACATAAACTAAACATTTGAGCAGGTGTTTATTAACATAATAATCCTTTTGTTTACATACCACAAAACAGTCAACACCGAATATTTTTACGATATCAGATGAATAGTAATGCGCCTGTCGTGCTCATAATTATGGAGGTAGATTTAAAAAATAATTCCTGCTTGCGTAACAGCTCTATGGTTGACGGATCTTATAGGACGCGTTACTCATCCCGACCGCGTGGTTGTGTTCACACACCAACCGTCAGTAAGCTGAGTAGCTGCTTACGCACTTTACCACTTTGTAATACGGAAAACTACGCCGATGTGTCATATCGCAGTACGGCAGTAGGCAGTCAGATTACGTAGAAAAATTGAGTGCCTTACCGCACGGAGACGCCTATGTAGCTATGGGGCCGTCTCCACGAGCGAGAGAATCGCGGCGATATTACGTATTTGTATGGGATAATATCGCCGCGATTCTCTCGCTCGTGGAGACAGCCCCTATGTGTACATCTGTACAATGTACATACACAATATATGTTTCAAGTAGCAGCCCTTTGTAAGCTCCCTAAACACCTGTTCAAACGGTTGTATGTTTTCTTGCATCTCACACTATACACTTACCTAATATCTAAATTACCCGTCATTTAACAGGTCGGAAAGCAAACAACGCGCTCATATTGCAAAACGTACATTACGTGAATATGATGTGTTAATTTTTCCCTCATGTAAAAGTGAACTAGACTAGAAAGATTTTACAATCGTCTGTGTAATAAGTTTGTTTGCTCTAGTTAAAACAAAGCCTAGTTTAAAACTAATTAGATAATCACACGGAAATTAGAATGAAGATTTTTAGAAGGTCATCAGTCACTAGACCGGTTATCTCCCAGATTAAATTATTTGAACCAAGTTAGTTTCAAACTCGAATCAATGATTCATTCCAGCCGAGCCCTTTGCTTGAACCTCACAACTGACGCCTTGTCTCATAGTTAACATGTAATTTGCTAGACGCTCCATTTACCCTGGCGTATGCTGTAACTCGGCGTAAATTGTGTGTTACGGTGCCGCTGACCATTTAGTCTTGCATAATATCTCACACACCGATACCAACAACGTATAATTACTTATAGTTTTTTAATTAAGCTTTGTTTTACTGCTGCAATTCTGCCGCAGTCACGAAATAATTTCGCCGGTCGTAACGATTTTTATTTGTTTTGAACTGTATTGAAAAGAAGCCAATCATAGACGGTTTTATAAGCCTCAGACTGAAGAAAAAGGCCAACAGCTGTTCAGACATTTTTGATTACCTGTGAAGGCGTTTTCACCGTTCGCAGTTTTTTGCGGCCTGTTATTAGTCTACCAAAGTCAGTAGGGACCGAAATAATTTAGCTGTGCTTTTTGATAAAAAATGCGTTTTTTCCAATTAGAATTGGTGGAACTGTTGGAAGGTGTAATAATTTTTATTTGAGAAACAAAAGAATTTAACACCGCAGGAGACGATAAAATCGTGGGAAAATGATTTGAATGCATATCAATAAAGCGTCAGCAATTCAGCAATCGTCGTTCATTAGGCTTTATATGAAACTCTAAACTCGTGAGACGAGGAGAACAACAATGATTTAACTGACACCTGCCGAGTCTGCTAACCGTATAAATACTAAGGTGTAACGTGTGAACCTAGCTTTATCTTGATTGGCCCAATATGTCTAGAATGAAACAGGCTTAAAATAGATTTGCGAAACTTGGCACTCTGAAGACTGAGGTCATCAATTCGAGTCATCTGTCCGTGATTGCATGGTCGCAGAAAATGTTATGATTGCATCTTTATTTCCGCGCTACCTTGGGGACTTTCTCTCGTGGATGACGCCGATTGTACAAGAAATAATTTCTCTAGGGCCTGTGGGTTGAGGTCGTAGGATTGGTACTGAGTACCCTCGATGCATAAATTGGCGCGCGAGACCGCGTGGGTGGATGCGGATGTTCGTGATAGTAACGCGAGCCAGTGTCAACGCTCTGCGCACTGTTTACTTCTCAAATATTCACAGCTAATTGCCGAAAGGAATTTGGCCGAATTGTTTGTTTACCGAACAAACAAATGCCGCTTCAGAACGAACGCGAACGCCTTACCTCTGATTAATTATTCTGGCAAAAAAATTGGTGAAGAACTCGGGGGCGAATTTTTGAATCAGTACCGAGGTACAAGCCTTTGAAATCCTTAAAATGTTGAAGATTCTTACGCAAACATGGCAACATCAATGTTGGTACTGTAAGCAAACCCCACAAAGTTTGGTTGATTAGGCGAAACTGTAACTGAAGTTGTATCAAATTCATATTTTTGTTTTATCTACGATGAATACTCTTGCCAAGGAACCATCAGCATGAGCCGAACTCGCGCTATATCGTTCTGAATAAACTTAATATAATCTACGGTATTTAGTATACGACAGTTATGTCTGAAATATTGTGTCAACTCAGAGAGAATGTATGTACATGCATTCATTTTAAGAACGGGGTCAGCGACCTCTTTATGTATTGTACAGACAGACGTACACGTCCGCATTTTATTTTATAACTACAACGGCAACCATACCGAGGGAAACTAACATATGTTCCAGCGATGTGAATGCCCGCTGCTTTGTTTACCAACTGTTTTCATTGATCCGATATCTCTGGTTTCCATGTTGTCTACTATACAATGTTTAACTTCTAGATGACTGAACTTTAACAGATAGCTTGTTTCTAGTCTGTTTCTCGTCATTAACACTCAGCTTGTATAATGTTGCCTTTTAATTGTTCACTCAAGCTAGTTTTCAGGCAACTCCCATACTGGGAAGCAGATTTCTCAGTCCCTTGATTGCGTATTACATACCCGATTCTTATATCCTGAAACATCCCGGTCGGATTCGATATTTGAACCAGGCGAATTATTGTTGCAAAATGGTCCGACGGTCGTCTATACTCCGGAATCTTCGAGAAGAACAGGTTTTTGCAAAGTCAAGAAGGATGCTGCTTCGGGCTGCCTGTCTACCTGAATTCCTATGTCGCCTTGGCCTCTTACGCCAACCCACGGAAGAGAAGATTCGATACTCTATTCTTAGCGGGGTACCACACGGCACTACATGCAATGACTTAAATGCTATTTTAAACATATTATATTGAATTGCAGTCATCCATCAGTCATACGAGGAAACCGATTGAAGCATGATGCAGGTGAAATTACCCACCTGTTCGGGTACTGACCGTATTGAAAACATTTTTTATCTTATCAACATCATTCATATGTAAACTAGGCATGTTCTAACAGTATTATGTACTTGCCTATCAGGTTTACCTGTTTGGTAAATATTGATTTAGTTACTCGAGATAAAATACATGACCACAATATCTATGTTTTTCAGATAGCTTTTGTGGTTCATGAATAATAAATTAATGCGTTGTCTCGCCTAAAACTGGAAGAGTGGGTGCTCTGCTAGACATTATACTTGCTGAATGTCGAAGTTTGAAACAGCTTTCAAAATTTAATCAAAACGCTACTCTTACTTATATGTATGATGCAGAGCATTCTGATTATACATTATTCAAGGTCACTAAAACGAATTGACGAAACTTCAAAGACATGTGTATAATATTAAAAGAGAGTTAAAAAATCCTTTTAATTTTCCTTCCCCTTACAGCCTTCATTTTACATATCTGTATCTAAGAGCAGACGTTTTAGTTTCCGAGTCAGAATCTCAAAAAATCCTTACTGAGGTGTTCCTTCCTTGGTCTCAAAAAATACTTTTACTACACCGTACAATTTAAATAAGTAGCACTAAAATAATTTTCAATATGCTACACAAGCACAACAGCCGCTGTAAACCTATCTCAGAAGTTTACGCAGATTTTGGTTGTTACAAAAAACTATTTTATCAATGAAATGAAGACGATAAAATCCCCCAGAGCATTCAGTAAAAACACCTCAAAACAACTCATGGGTCTGTTTTTGCCAAACACCAGCAGAGATGACATTTCTTTTAAAGGATAAAAAGTTTATTACATTGTCGATCTTGGAAAGATTAAAACTTGTGTAAAAACGAAACCTTTGGAAAGCTTTGAAATAGCAACAGAGATGTAAACGTGGTAATATGCTCTGAATTACCGAATCGGAGTGCTACGCATTTAGCGGCTGTTTTTTTACCGCTCACAGCTGTTAGCACTGTCGGCCATTGTTGGCTTCCCGGATATTCAAGCAGCTGAATAAAAAGCCTATCAACTTTTTGTTATTAAGCAGTAATTTGCTGAATATAAACTAGTTTTTTTTTTCTTTTATCGTCCGAAATGATAGCGGTATCAGTTGGTCGCAGTCGCTGTTATTGTTTTGTTAGATTTCAGATTCCGGTATCTTGAGATTACCCAATGTTTTTCTGCGAGGTTGGTCTGCCGAGACCGACCTTTGTTTGTTTTCTCTCATTACGTACTGCCAAGGTACAGGTACTGCATATTTGACGAATGAAGTTAAAGTAATAGTACTATACTATTTAATTATGCAGTGTATTTCGCCTAAATACATAAGTACTTTAAAAAGACTTAGCTTTACCTAGTGAAATGAAATGATCGACGACCTATGAACGTCCGTACTCGCAGTGATGATATGATCTTAGTATGTGTTATTTAAGAGCAAAATAGTTGCAGGCCATTTTCTGGCATTCCCATTATTCCCAAGTTATCTTACTTCCTGAATTGTCAGATCTTTTTAATCATTTAATTCTAGTTTAAAGGCCACGCTGCTAATGGTATTTCGCTTAACTATGTTTCTAGGATGACGGCTGTCCTCATTCAAGTTCAATTTACAAACATGACAAAAAGAGGACTTATGAAAACGTATCACACTCACGCTCTCAATGTACATACATTGTGAAAATATTTTATTCACATCCTGTGGCGACAGTTTTTCCTAGAATGTACCGCGTGGGTTATGTTTTCCACAATATTTGTATGTTATTAAATGTTGTTGTATTTTTTTTCCAGACAATGTCCGCTGACACTGATGACTCCGCTGCGGCGGATCATACTTGACGAGGTGCGAGTAGCATCGAAGAAACAACCCAACGAATTTGGGTACAAATCTGACGATTCAGGTATGTTGACCACCTTTTGTAGCTTCACCCACCATGACATACAACGTCTGTTATGGAAATGTGGACGCAAACCTCCACACCTACTCTAAATTACCTTCTTTGGATTATTTGGAATCTGGCATTTTCGCAACGTAACCTTATCTAAAGATATTTTAACTGCAATAGCAGACATTTAGGTGGGTTTTAGTTACAACTTAGATATAAAGTCTTCTCTTTTACCATCGAAGGCAACGTTTACATTTTCGCTCCATTTCCAAAGAACAATATAATTCCTTTCAGTTTAATAGTTCCTGAAAACATCCGCCACAGACAGATATAAACGCGTCCCATATTTTATTCCGTGTAGGATACGCTCTCGCTTCTTTATTTATGGGAGCTTCACGCGTTACTCCGTCCGATTGAATCCGCTGCGAAGTAATGGATAGGCATCCTACATGCTATCGATCTATCACTTGTCCTACTTCAGGAGATTCCGTTTAACTCGTGGGTGGTAATTTTCTAAGTATTTAAAATCATAATGCAACGACTAAAGGATCAATATTGTGATGATTAACCACATCTTTGAAACTGTAATATACTGCAATCCCAAATCCTGCTAAGCATGATCATTATTCCATAGTAGGTCGAAAACCAGTTTCTGAAATAGCCGCTTATTCAGTAGCCATTTATGTCCTATTATAGTAATGTTACGATCCATCAAATGTTTAGATGCTCCGACGTAATAACCATAATTGTATCGATTGAGGAACAAACCCACTTAGCAAGATTCTTATTTGTACTTACGTAATCTATTACAAGTGGTCATCTCATAAGGCAGCGCGTTGTGTGTAATGTTACTATTGTTTAGGGCACCTAGACTGGGCAGATAGATAATGATATCATGCAATCTCGTGTTTATTGTGTTACGTCATTCTGACGTTTCTCAGTCCACTCAACTCGCGTCTAAATTTAATCTAATCGAAATTCGACCGATTAATTTTAAATGCACTTCAGCTGTATAGTGCATCGGTCTTAGTCTTGAAGAAAGAGGTCACATGAATATAGACGAAGATGCTATAGCAGGAAAGGGCACGAAGACTTGAATGTAATCTTGACTCATTGTTTATCCTGACTTTTACATTCATTGTTTTCATGTTTTAATTAGCCTCATTTGTAAAGCTTCGACGTATGTCAGTAGTTGAAAAGGAACCTTAGCGGAATATCAATACAAGCTTGAATGAACGTTGAGCGCTGCATTATCGATAATATCCATGACGGCACGCGACGCGCCAATACCTTTAATCAATGGCAATATAAGTGAATAGGTACTACTCAACATATACTTAGAACCCGCAGCCACAATCGTTTACGACAATAAACACAGGCCTCGAGGAAAAGAATATTATTTCCTTGTAATACGTCAGTAGAGCTATAGCGTTATGTAAGTGATTGTACATGTCTTGTAACTATAGACTAGACAGTCTAGAGACCCACATCTTGAAGATGTTGCAAAAACGAAGGTACTAAAATAGTCAATAATATTAGATTCCTTCTTTAGCCTTATGGCTTTTTATAGTTACTTGATTACTAAGTCAAGGATATAATAGATTATGTTATGACTAATCAAAACTGTATAATATCGCAATAGTAGACAGAATGGCATTAAGAAACGCTACGTTGCAATCGCTAAGCTGCTACTACGGGCATCTTTAACCAGTTTGACCACTCTCTTTGGACGAAATTCACACAGGAATATATTCAATCCTGCATTATATCGATTGGCTATTTTCCTGCACGAAATGTTGTCCTGGATTCGTTTATCTATTATATGATTTAGGTGTATTATTTCCCTATAGGTTTATAATAAACTAAATTATAATTGTTAACCTATATGCAATCAGAAATACTAAATTGAAACAAAGCAATTTGTGGTTTTCGAAATTATACGCGTGTTAAAGATTTTCTTTCGTCTGGTAGGAGTTTTTTAATAGATTTGTATATCCTCCAGTCACTTTTCAGTGTAGCTAAGATCGAACTAATGAGATAACCAGAAACTGCCAGAAAGGTTACATCGGTTTACATAGTTTCAGCCATTAGCAGGCATTTCTGCCATTTATATTTTGATGGGAGTTAGTTTGACGCATAAAGATGTCGAAAATACTTACATACAATCAAAACTATGCAAGTGTAATAAAGCCCGCACGACCCGCACTGCCTTTTCGTTATACTGGTTAGGGGTCATCCATAAAGTACGTCACACTAATTTCGTGATTTTTTGGCCCCTCCCCCGTCCTTGTCACAGTTGATCACATTTGTGAGACCCCCCCCCCCTCCCTAGTGTGACGTCACATATTTTGCAATTTTACATCAAGAAATTATTAAATTAAAACAGTAATTCCGAAATTATTATTATATTTCCATTTAAATTATTTTAATCATCGTCATCATCATCCAAACAAAGAATTTCTCTGGCACGTCTAGCAGCAATTTTTTGAGGACGAATCTTTGTGATGGGTGTCTTGGGGATGGATGACTTCTTGTTGCCTCTAGTGTGATAGCTAGTGTTGGTTAGTGGCCTTGTATGATGCAAAATATGGACCACAGAAGCCACAAGATCGCTTAAACAAGTATGCCTCGACACTGGGGCAATAGCTATCATATGGAACTTGCTTCAAATGTGATGACGCTCGGAGATCCAAAGATAGCTGAAGTAACAGTGGAGAAAATTTACTTTCGGAGTCATCTTCGTAATAGTCGCCAAAGGCTAGATCGTCGCACTCCACAACATGGGACAACTTCACTATTTGTAATAAATATTGTGATTCACGCACATGATTTGCATACCAAGCCACATCATTCCTCATGTCATTCCTTATGCCCATATAGATATAGTTGGAAATACATATTTTTAAGTTTTTCGTTAATAGTTCAAATTTGGATTTCAACACTTAGTCTTGTAAGTTTCGTGACGTCACATTTCAAAATCTAATACAACATTTTGAAATGTGACGTCACGAAACTTACAAGACTAAGTGTTGAAATCCAAATTAAGACCCCTCCCACCCCTTGTCACATAATGTCACACTTTGTCGACCCCCTCCCCCCTTAACGTGTAACGTACTTTATGGATGGTCCCTTATAGAGGAGGCACAGAGCAAACTTAAACCTTGTTGCAAATATGCAAATCGCGACCACTTTGCTGCAACTCCACACAGACATCTAACTCCTCTCCATCTCCTTTCCAGTGTACATAGCCTTACGGCTGATGCAAGCAGTGACAGCCCGCGTCAACGATGTCTGCCTCCGATACCTGGACAACTCCAAGTTGGACACCCTGCCGCCCCCGCCGCCCCTCGACCAACGCGACCTCAAGACTGTCTCATGTGCCACCAAGAACTCACGTCGAGTCATGGAAGACCGACATGTCGAGATTGGGAATTTAGAAGCGCTTTTTGGAATTGATGTGAGTTTCTGCCTTTTGTTGTTAACTTAGACGGTATAGTTTTCAGAAAATACCTTTTTCCACACCCAGGGATTACATACAATGGTATACATGGTAATAAATGGTAATAATGGTATAATGGTGTATGCTTAACACTCACACATACACACGCACATTAGGGTAAAGGGTACAAGTGTTACTCATAAGGGTTGAATTGAGCCCACCATTTTGGGTCAGACTTTTGAACTGCCTCCTTCTTAGCGTATCGAAGGCAAAAAGTTCACAAAAGGTTTGGCTTCTCATTCATGAGGCTAACCGTCTCCTGTAATCATTATATCGAAAAGAGTCTCAGACTTCTCAGTCTAATTAAAATTTTCAGATATTCAAAGCAAAAGAACATACGGCAATGCCATATTGCGAAGATAATTGCCGCATTTTACAGTACCTACGTATTTTCATATTAGGCACAGGAATACGCTTGTATAAGTTTATGAATTCCTACTACTTATGAATGGTGCATGGTATGATTTTATATGTATATTCACTTAGGCAGCTTATAGGGCAAAGTACCGTACGTTGCATCGTGGACGGCCAATGCTATGCAAACTACCTACTTCCGTAACTATTTATTTATTAGAAAACTGACTGTGCTCCGCGATCTTCGTCCGCGTAATAGTATTATAAAAATATTACTTCCCTATGTGAATCGGATTTTGTTATCAATTTCAAGGGTTTTAATATTTTTTGAACGGAACCCTAATCTTTATTCTAAAATAAAAGGAGCCTAAGTTACTCCTTATAACATCAGCTTTCTGCCAGTAAAAGTCCCGTCAAGATCAGTTCAGCCGTTTCGGAACAAACAGACAGACAGACAGACAAAAATTCAAAGAAATGGTTTTTTTTTGTTTTAAGTACCGTGTATACTTTGGTACGCATTCAAAAATAAGCTATTATTTTAAAATTACAATCAGACACTTCATTTTATTTTGTTTATATAGATTGTGAGGTAGGTAGTGGTACAATAGTGTTAAGTCATTGAAGTCATACATACATCTCTTACATCTCTCCTCTCATCATCATCCTATCAGCCCGGAATCACCCACTGCTGGGTATAGGCCTCCCCTTTTTTCTGCCACACTTCCCAGTTGTGTGAGTCCCTTATCCAAGTGTTTCTCTCATACACTTAGTTTATCACCCTCGTTGCTTCTGCATCCTTTCACATCTGACTTTGAAACAAAACAAAAGATCATCAGTTAAACAGCATTTAAAACCCAATTGTTTAAATTAATAGAACTACCTCGTTGGTACAGCGGCCGCAAGTGCTACTGCTGACCGTGAGTTTCGGTTGAGGGTTCGATTCCCATATCGGGCAAATTGTTATTGAGTTTTTTCTTACCAGGAATTTCTCAGTAGCAGCCTAGACTTTGGATTTGTGGCCGGTTGATGGCGATAGGCTTGCCCTTGTTATATGGAAATTAAAACATGACGGGCGAAATGTAGTTGCTCTATAGTTAAGCTCCGGCTTACCCTTCGGGGATTACAGGCATGATGTTATATTATTCTAATAAATCAATTCCATCGTTACAGGCAACAGAATCGACGAGTTTCTACGCTGTCTACGACGGTCACGCCGGCTCAGCGGCCGCCACGTACTGCGCAGCCCACCTACATCAGTACCTGGTGGAAAGTCCACACTTCACCAGCGACCTGCGACGAGCAATGAGGGACGCTTTCCTCAGGACCGACGCCGAGTTCATACGGAAGAGCAATCAGGAGGTAATACCAGATACTGGTTTAGGTAGTGGCCACACTAAAAGACGCAAAATTGAGTCATGTCTATACGGTAGAACCGAGCAAGACGATTCGTTTAGGCTCATACGTCGCGACTCGACACTGCGTCGAACTAAACGCGACAAATGTGGTGAGATACTTGATGGGGTCCAGTCAACCCTCTCGATACAAATAGTAAAATTGGTTTGATGTAAGATTCTACCACCACCACTAAGGTAGATGATGATGTAGTACTATTGTACGTGCTAAGTCACCTATTCCTCGCACTCTGGCCGCGCTTAATGATCTCTTGGATTCTAATCCAACAGACGATTTGTTTGTTGATGGATGGACGAAGATTTTATTGATATGTCAGAAGTACTATGAGAGGAATTTATGAAAGTGTTGTAAACCTTCTTTTATTTATATTTTCACTTCAATTATTTTGCTTAACTTTGTTATTTTTTAACATGTTTGTGTTATTTGTCTCTTTTATTTTTATAATTTTAGTTACTGTAATGGTTTTGTAACCCAACCGTTTTAATGAAATAAATAATAATAACAAGCAAATCTATTGTTTCAGCCAACCTATACTCGTTCGCACATAATTATGACGTAACAGCTCAAGCCAGTTTGTGGTTTTGCAAGGCTCGTAAAAGGTGTTAATATACTCATTTTACTCAACGCGCAATTCATACAACAGAAGTAGGTAATAGGTATTTTAATTTTAAACGCTTGAAAATGAAAACACGAATATTTCGGTGACCTCTGTCTACCATTGAAAAACCCGTTACAGTGTCCGCTGAAATGCAACTACAGCAGAAAGTTTCATAAAATTGTTTATTACGTCTTATCTTCGTAATTCTGGCAAATACGTGAATTTCTTAAGGTGCGTCTACATGGGCTACTAAAATTGCAATTCTCGGCTGTTCTGTTAGGTATGGTTAACTATGACATCTCGGCAACTCCTACTATAATATAAAAATACTAAAATTTACTGGCAGACATCATATAGCCTACACCGTTGGGACTATAATCTTAACATTTTGCACAAGAGTTCCCTATTAAAAAGTGTTATAAAAACTTCTTGGGATAAACAGTGCATAATATTTCGTATGGAAATCGATTCATCCCTTGTCATCACATACATACATCATTGGCTTGTGGGACAATATTTTTAAGTACAGTAATGGCAAGATTCCAGAGAATTGCGCAGTTCTATTAGCCGATATAAGCATAATTTTATCTTCGTATTATTATTGTTTTGTTTGAACTGTTATAATATTCTATGGTCGGTTTATTGTTGAATACATAATAAGATTATCGTGGTCACGTAGGGACGCGGAAATGTCCCCGATTAATATTCTTGAGGATTATTGTTACCTTTGTCTAGTGTCATTTAGAATTGGCGGCAAAGTCTAATTTAAACCATTTTACTGGTAGAAAATGCCTTGACGCATTAACTATGCACATACCACTACTGTACATGAAATATACATAAATAAGTATTTATTACGTACCTACTCTTACATAGGTACATTGAAAAGTGCTATTAATAATCTCGAGAATGATCTTAAGAAATAAGATTTATCAAGATCCTACTTTAGATACCTATTCTGACGACGTCATATTCAAATGATTACTCCACTTACAAGAATAAACTTATATAATTATCTAGTAATGTGTGTGTCACAATATAATTTACGTATTTATAAAGTATACTTAAATGAGTAACGAAAATATCTTAATTATAAGAATAGAAAATTATTGTAAAATAGTGAAGACTATGTTCCTATTCTAGTGCAATAATAGCTAGTTAAGTTAGTATAAAATGAAAAAAGAGTTCCTAAGAATAGTTATATCACCCATTTCGTTTCATTGTTATTATAAGCTTTTATTTAATGTTTCGTATACCAGAAATGGTTAATATGAGAATCCCTATTGTTATATTATGTAATGTAACATCTATGTACCCAAATTATGCAAATAAATTATTTGATTTGGTTTGATTTAAGTATCTCATATACATAATTGTTGTCATCTTAATGTTATTCGAGACAGGATCAAATGTTTGCAAAAGGTCATGGAAAACAGCGGCGTCTCGTTAATAAAGAGCCATCTGTAGTCTGTACATTCAACATGAAAAACTATTACGTAGTCCAGTATCGCGACAAGAGTAAGAGCAAAGGACTATGGGCAATTTTCTATGAAATCCGGAAACAGATTTGAAATACATATATAAGACTTCACTTCATTTTAAAACAACATGTATTTAAGTCGCCGGAGTACAGAAATAGAGGCACCTAATGTTCCCTTAAGGTTTGACCTAATATTCTAACTAATAATACACTTAGTTGAACAAGGGGATTCTGTTATAGTGTTTTAAAAGATCTTGATCGATTATAGGACTTCGCGTCAACCTAGTTAGTATTAACTACTGTGTACTGTTGGTCTTACGGCCATTTTGACCAAGACCCTTTCACCAATAAACTAAGACCAGGATATCTAAACCACAACTGGTCATAAATTGCTATGGAAAATTGACACAGAGGCTCTTGAACGCCGTGTGCTGATTCGTCGCGTTTTTTCCCGATGTTTCTCGGGTGTTCTCAGGGCTTGTCTGGATGAAGGCTGTAATATGTAGGTAATTTAAGCATCCGTGTAGTAAGATTTGTTCCCGTTCCCAGCGCGCATGCGGCGGCAGCACAGCGGTGGCGGTGGCAGTGCGCGGGCGCCGGCTGCTGGCGGCGTGGGCGGGCGACTCGCTGGCGCTGCTCGCCAAGCGCATGCGCCTCATGCAGCTCGTGCGCCCGCACAAGCCCGGCCGACAGGTATGCTGGACTATAATATTATACGTACTCAATGATCGTCAAATCCGATGCACCGTTTTAGGTAATATTATGGATAAATGTTTGACTCTTAAGCTCATAAGCTCTCCTGACAATTCCCCACACATCTTTTTTACGTTCTGCCCTCACAATCTGATTTTCATCTACCTCTAGAGACAAAATTATTACTAATAGCAAAACCTCAGAGTTCTCTATCTTAATCAGCTTTTTTTTTGTTAGCCTGATCAGTCCCAATCCTGTGCAAAGATTCCTTCCACTTTTCTCGATGTTGCGCCTCTTCTCGCCAATTAACGAGAAAGCCATCCAAGCCGTCCCGCTATCTTCTCCTCCGGTATGCCGCGACCCCGTCTAACTGTCTCAGAACTCCAGTTTTGCGATATGCGGGCCATTCGCCAGACATAGTCTGCCCAGTCCAATTTTAGTTTTGCAGCTATATGAGCGACGTCAGAAATTTTTGGAGTTTTGGTGTTAAAAAACTTATAACGATCGAATTTTACATATT
Source organism: Eurois occulta (assembly GCA_950022335.1). Classification (NCBI taxonomy): domain Eukaryota; kingdom Metazoa; phylum Arthropoda; class Insecta; order Lepidoptera; family Noctuidae; genus Eurois; species Eurois occulta. The sequence continues at coordinate 15,247,763 of OX465489.1, forward strand.
GTACGCGTGTGTGAAGTTTCACTGGATAATTTAATTTAACTTTGAAGATCCATACTTATAAATGTCAAAGTATTTGTGTGTCTATCTGTCAGCATGGTACTTCTTCGCGCCTTAACGACTGATAGGTAGACCATAACCTGGTGACTGGTGCCTTACCATGACGTCTTAAAGCAGTACTGTTTTAATGTTATTCCAGATTGGGAAAGAGATTGCACTAGACGTCCTCCAAAGCTCAATCATTTAGTTTAATTTTATGATCCTTTAAATTATACATGACCTTGACCATTGAATTTTGTAATTGTAAAACAAATTTTACCGTCTTTCCTTATTATCATCATTAAGTTTTGCTAGGTGCGGAATAACTCATAATTTATTGTGATTGGAGATCGCTATTAAAATTCTAAAATAGAAAGTAATTGCAAATAAATATTAATAGGACTATAAGAAGAATAACTAACAACAAGTTAGTTATTTTATCAGACGAGTCTTGTCTGAGCACATCTGACTAAAGGCGAACCAATTTAATCTCTCAAGTCTTGACTAATTTTCTCTTCTTCCTGCCCTTGTCCCATGTTATTTGGGGTCGGCGCAACACGTTTTTTTCTTCCATTCTCCTCTGTCAACCGTCACGCTATTCATCATTTACTTCTTTATCTTTCATATCATTCCTCTCACAATCCATCCACCGTTTCTTTGGTCTTCCTCTCCCTCTCCATCCATCAACGTTTATATTCATCACTCTTTTAGTCACATGCGAGTCGTCCCTCCTCATCACATGTCCATACCAACACAGTCGATTCCCTTTCAACTAGCAAGTCTTGACTAATGATGACACAAAATTAATATCGATTTACTTATACTACAAACGAAGCATTAGCCTTCCCGTTTCGATGATAATCTTTGCCGGGTACACATTGGTGTAACGTAACATGAAATATAACACAAGCATAAACAAATTCGCCTTGTAACATAATGTAATCCAACCAGGATTACATTTAATGTTGCATTGCGTAAGTCTGGACGGCTCATTCGTGTTACATTTCACGTTACGGTACACCAATGTGTACCCGGCAAAGACTATCATCGAAACGGGAAGGCTGATGCTTCATTAGTAGGCATTAAGGCTTAGCTAGTTAGTTTGGTCAGTTACTGTACGGCAATACTGCTAGTTACGACTAACTTTGTTCTGAAAGTTCGATTGGCTGACAGCAATAGAATGGGCTTTCTGTTTGCCTTGCAGTCGGAGACTAAAGCCTGATAAAGAAGAATTAAGGCCTCTTTCGTACTAAACCTCTTTATTAGACGAATATTAATATAGTCTGTTTTACAGGACGAAAGAGACAGAATAGAGTCGTCGGGAGGCACAGTCATGTACTGGGGAACATGGCGGGTCAACGGACAACTGGCTGTTTCTAGAGCTATCGGTAAGTTTTTTTTTATATTAAATGGGCCTACTCTTGACCTCAATCTAGTCCTGAGGACAGAGATGAGGTCGACGATGGAACGAGCTAACCCAAAAGAAGCCTATTAACTCGCGACTTAAATAGATTGGGGTCATTATGAACTTGGGAACACCGACAAAGGCAGGGAATTCCACTCCTTGTGCATATATCCTTACTATGCTTTTTTATTGGCAAATCATTTATAAACAAAATGTTGTCTGAAATACAGTGGAGAAGGGACACTGATGCTAAAATCAGCTGTTCCATACATTTTGACTGTGTAGGAAACGGCTGTTTTCTTTTTTAATAACCGACGAATACGTGGTGACCGTTTTAGCGTCGTAAAGATTAACTAAGAGAGAGAAATAGAGATTTCAACATGTTTTTCTTTGTTCCGATGGAACCTTGATAACTTTACTTTTTTGTTAGGTATATGATTGTTTTGCTATTGTGACACAGCTAAGCTTAGTTCAGATTATTTTACTGATTTACCAAATACTTTTAAACTATAATTAAGAGCTTGTTCATAAAATCATTTAGTGTATGATGTTCATTACCGACGCCTCTGTCTATCCTTCCGCGTAAACCAGGCGTGAAGTTTGTTATGTGTGTTTTTTTCAGCAAGCAAACGCCCTCCTTCCCACACATTCGTAAGCGGCCAGGCGCCTAATGCATTCTTGACTTCATAAGCGCCTGGCGCCTTTCACTCGTCCAAGCTTTATACAATTTTAAGAAGGTTACTGTACTTCTGCTCTCATCCTTCTGAAATCCCGCAATCCACTCTCGCGTTAAACAAGCGAACGGAATGCGTATTTTTACGTGGTAATACGCAGTAAAACTCCACGTTACGTTCCGAACGACAGTTTCACGGGAGCGCGCCGCGTATTTAACTTTTATAGTCAACATAAACTTTTACTAGCCCGTCCATGTTTTCATCGTCCTTTATAACAAGAGCTCGAACATGATGTTCCTACGGTTGACGCAAATTACCTTCCATATACATAATCACCGTTCTTGGTTAATTGACGGACTTTTCATTATTTTAATCATTTGATTTTTCTCGTGCGACCTGAGGAAATATATTTGCAGGAGATGTGTATCATTTCGCACTAGTTGTTAGGAACGGTTTAGCGTTGGTTGTTAAATATCTAGGTATGTTGATATGACATGAAATGGAATGTCCGTGGGAAGTTTTCTCGTCCGTTAACCTGTATGAAGGTACTTATAAAACGTTATAGGATGGCGTAGCTTTATATATTTTTTTTCAGTTGATGCGTGTTATATTGCCGTGTCTATTTTATTGGCAATCAAGACATCTTTTAAGTAAGCCTCTTGAAGTCTACTGTTGATGTAACGTTTCTCCCAAGTTTTTTTCTAAGTCTATTTCTACCGTCAATAAACTGTCTACCCCGCAAGGACTAAAAAAAGCACATACCAAAAATGTTGCTATAGTTATGTATTGCCAAGGAATGGTCAATAGGTTCACAATGACAACTTCATCATCATCTGCCTAGCCTTATACTTACGATGTACACTTCGTTAGGGTCGAAAACAATAGATATGTTCTGCTTCACATCTTTAGAGTTGACATCCCTTAAAAACGACTTACAATAAGAACGGTTACGGATATTAACAGCAAATATCAGAAACATCTTTAATAATACAACGACAAATACGATAAACATTAAAAAGGGTTGCAGCTCCCTTGTAGGCGTTACACGTAAAAGTGTGAAGTTAATAGGTCGTTTTATTGTTATCGGCGGGCGGGTGCGAGCCATTTCTCACGCGGTCGGGATGCGAGCGTGTGCCGATCATTATGCCGTTAATACGGACCCCGCAGACGGGTGAGATGGGACGGGCCTTCATTCGGTAAAACAACGCTAATGATGCTACCGATTGAGATGAATAGACGAGTTCATTTTTGGCGGTTCTGTTTAACAATGAAGTTGGTTTGTTAACACCTCGTAGGGTTGCCCCTTTGCCTCTCAGGCAGGCGACAACCCTACGCTACGACGAGAGGTTTTGTCTTGTACCTATGGCTCTTATTAAATCTCAATGTTGATGGTAATACTTAGCGAAGTGTGACATAGACCGTGTAAAGTCCTGTAATTAGGAAGGGGGGGGAGGGGGTCCGGGTATGTCTCTTCCAATTAATTTCTTCTTTATTAACTTTTAGTTTAGTAATATATCAGAAACTAGATTTGAAGTAGTGTAATTTAGCAGTTTTGACAAGTTTCACCACTGAACAGCTGCGTTGATTTATAGAGCGTAATAAAATTCTATTGTTTTGTCATTCTGTCTGTCTATTAATCTAGATCGACCATATTTTAGGCAGTACTGCTTCGACAATGACTAATTATTATGATGTCAAGTAAAATCAGTTAGCAAGCTCTACATTGTTTGCTATAAAATCATGACCTAACTGGCTTACTGGCTATCGAAAGCTTTAGCCTTAACTGTTGACCATGAATAAACAAAAAAATTAAACGAGAACAATAAAATGTAATTTAAACAAGTGCTGAAAGGAACAATACTTAATAAATTATGATTCATCAAAAAGATATCAATGTCACGCATGTCATATTTGAATAGAATTGTCAGGACGAGTGTGGTAGGAATACTTATTCAAAGTTGCGCTGGTCAACATGGTAAACAAAAGGTCGAGCTCATAAAATTTGAAATCAACTGGCGGCTTGGTTTAAAACTATTTTAATCTATAAGTTTGTGAAAGGATTCGGTTCGATTCGGTTTGTGGAGGAGCTCGTGGCTAAATAAGAACAGCCGCTCGGATCGATCTTTAGGTTAAGCCGTGCTTACCTAGGTTGGTCCGTGGATGGGTGACCACCCATTATATACCAAGTTCCCTCCGTGCCTCGGAAAGCACGTTAAACCGTTGGTCCCGGCTGTCATTTGTAGATCTTTGACAGTCGTTACAGGTAGTCAGTGGCCCGAAAGTCTGACAACCAGTCTTACCAAGGGGTATCGTATTACCTAGCACTAACTGGGTTGTGGAGGTCCGACAGGCAGTCGCTCCATGTAAAATACTGGTATTCAGCTGCATCCGCTTAGACTGGAAGCCGACCCCAACATAGTTGGGAAAAGGCTAGGCAGATGATGAAGTTTGTGAAAGGATTCAATCGGAATCTGAACCAAACAAAATCCAGTCAGTTTCTAAAAGTTTTGCTTTCTATTAAAAGTCAGTTGCATTAATTTTTGTCTTCAATTCGTTATCATTATCCTAATTTATTTAGGGCAGGCGCAGCGTGGCTTCTTCTTCCATACTTCTCTATTAACCGTCATCTCAGTAGTCGTCTTTCTGGCCATAATCATGTTGGCACAGTCCTCCACAGTCAGTCATTTCTTTGTTTTTCTTTTTCGTGTATAGCCATCTACATTCATACTCAAAATTTTGTAGGTAATGCTACTCTTACTACTTACTACTCTGCTTACTCTTTTAAAAACATAGCTGACGGAACATTAGTAGGTACCTAATACATTTTAATTTAAAACTGTCCGCCTAAAATGTAGGCGGACAGTTTTCTTAAAAGAGATTGGATTGATTTTTCAAGCCCGTTGGCTTTTTACCTCAGCGTTTCTTTATAACAACAATAGTATGAATGTCTGAGCGGTGGTGGCGCCGCGGTGTCGGCGGCGGGACCCACCCTCGCGTGAGGCACTCCCTACGGAACAGCGAGCAGCCCCAGACCCCACTGCACACTATACCGCTATATCGATCACCTCGGACACGCACTGTTTAGGGATTCACGGGAGTGTAAGGAGGTGCAGTGTCGAATATCGATGAAAATAAAAACGAAAAGATATTAAATTAAAAATCCTTTTTGGTGCTAAGGCATGGATATGACTGCAAGGTGGTGCAGTGGCGAATATCGATGAAAATTAAGTTTTTACTGTGCCCGTTAGGGTCGAGAATGATCTCATTACATAGGTAATAATTAGCTGGTACTACATTTACACATTGTGGAATGCAATGAATGATTGAGTAATCTTCTTCTTCGTGTCGATGATTCCCATAGTTATTTTATTAAATTACTATGGGAATCATCGATTGTTTCGACTGATTGAAAAAAATAAACAGTTTTCATGTTTAATCAAAATATATTTAACTCTTTTGAAAGCAACTAGAGACTACATTAGATCATGTTGCGTACCCTGATTGAGCAATTATAAAAAATATATTTTAAATAGCAGAAAGCTAATTTAATTATAATATTTTATATTGCTAGTTAGTAGCTGTATACTTTAATGGTTAACAATTCTCGGTTTTAATTGACAAATTATTTTATTACTTAGTTACGTACATTACCAGTAAGTTTTGAGACCGTTTTAAAGCAGCTCCATTTTATTTTATTAAACTTACATTTATCTAAATTATCGACAAATATCAATATTCCCATCCCTTGCAAGGACACTAAAGGGCGACGACGGCATAGTAACATAATAATGTTGACATTTTCTTCACAGCTCTGCCCGGCCCCATATCGTATTGGGATGAAACTCATCGATTTCGCGTTCCATAGAAGATTAAGCCCCGAACGTTTACTCTATCCCCCTTCTCAAGTCAACGTGGCTCTCAAAGCTATCCTCAGATTTTCACGCAAGATTAGTCTACTATGGATTGACTTGTATCGGATGCACATATTGTTGCCACATTGACGTTGATGGTGGAAGTATTTACATTTCATTGCTCTTGAAGAAACTTAGAAAGTAACTTTTATTTGTTTTACTGGTACACATATTCCAAATATTACTTACTCTTTTAAACAAGCCATCTTTCATTTGAACACTGATGTTAGCTAGGCTTAGTTTTTGGGTAAATATTTTTTTGAGTTTTTTTAAGTTTAGTAAGTGTGTAATTTTATTTACAAAGGTATGTTGATATAATCTAATTTTGATTACATTTACATAATTTTCATACTATGCAATTTGAACATTCATTTCTATTTCAAATGCGTCCCTTAGCCTTTTTATCTAGGACACGCCCTTTAAATTTACCACTCTACATATAAATATTTGATTGTAATTATTATATCTTTATTCTTATTTTAGTTACCATTGACAAGTAAAAAGAGTTTGTAAGGATCGTAACAAGGGACGTTCTGTCGTTTCTGCCTATCCAAATTGGCAAAAAGGCGAGAATTTATGTACGTATGTTTTGTCAAGTTATGTACGTATGTCGTTATACTTGGACTGTACCCACATTAAGAGGTTGTTTACTATACAAATGTATATTTAAGTTGTTAGTGGTTCCATTATTGCGGTGCACGAAGGCGATAAGCTAATACTTAGGTGTAACCTGTTGTTTCTTAAACCACTGACTTAGGTTGCATGCGGCTTTAACCTTAAATTACCACATTTTTTATTACATGTATTGAAGAGTTTAAAAAATGTAGGAAAGTACGTAAACCAATTAGTTTTCAGACCATCACTCCCAAAAAAAACTGGAAATAATTATGATACGAGTATTTATTTGATACACACATAGACATAATAACAAACAGTCTAATTGAAATCGGTGGTTTTTTGGATGTGATGCAAAATATTTTTTCCACTTCTTAGATAGTTTTATGGTATAGCCAATTTGAAGTTACGTTAACAAATACTTTCACTGAAATATCCCCTTCCAGACCATATTTCCATACAAAAACAATTCCATCAAAAGAAAAAAACATCATCATTGCCATTTCCCACATATATCGGGGTAGGATTGCAGTCTAACCTGCATTCGGTTAGACTGCAATCCTACCCCGATATTATGTGGGAAACTGATACTGCCGATATGCTGAACATCAGTATTTTACAAGGAGCGACTTCCTATCTGACTGTTACTGGGCAACAGGATATCCATTAGCAAGACTGTTTGTCAGACACTCAGGCTTCTGACCATTCTTAACGACTGTCATTGACAATAGCCGGGACCAATTGCTTAAATCGCGCTTTACGAGGCACATGACAAACACAATAATAAAAAATCTTTCCTCTGCCCAGGTGACGCACAATACAAGCCATACGTGACGGCGCGGCCTGAGATCGCGACAGTGGAGTTGGACGGTGATGAAGACTTCGTGGTAGTGGCATGTGATGGCCTGTGGGACTTCGTCAGTGAAGACGATGTGGCTTTGGCAGTGTACAGGCAACTAACTGCTGATCCTGGTAAGTGGTAGTGAATTTTTTTATGCTTTTTCAGCAGTTTCGGGAGGGCAAAGACGGTCGGTCGAATTGGGACATTGTGGCGGTTATGCTGTCCATATTCAATGTTAATCACCCTATTTAGAACATAAGAGCAAGAATTATGTTTTAATTATGCAACGAGTAACTAACGACTCCATTTATTTACATGGCTGCACCGATTTTATCTTTACTCCAATTTAACATTTGCTAACGCCAACTGCAATTTGGCAAGCGTTGTGTGTGAATGCATTAACGTGTGCAATATTCATTACGGCTGAAACAGGTTCGTTTACGTTTGCGCGGTGTTTGCTATCTATCAATCGCGCCGCCGACCTTGAGCCTCATGCTTACACAATGACGTGAGTCACCGCGACTCACTAGACAGGATAAAATGACAATTAGCCGTCAAAACAAGTAACCTGCAAGGTTTTCAAGTGAATTATGAATACTTATTGTAGGTGATACGATACGATTCGCTTCAGCTGTTTGCTGAACGGCAACAAATCCATTGTTGAAAAACGCCTAATGTGTTGTATTGATGTTCAATTTGTGTCGCGTAATGACAGCAGATCAGGTAACAAATGGCTTGGCGGTATCAGTTGGCACGAATCAAGTGTGATTATGTCGTCACAAAGGGTCACATGATTATGACGTGTGCGCTCGTGAACCGAGTGCCCTCGCCGGAACATTCAGCGGAGATCTTTGACACATATTATCCCCCCGTGTTTCTCGGCTCCCAGTTCTCCCGCTCGATGGAGCTCGTAGGCTCGGGGAGGGTCTAAGTATTATGGTTAGAACAATAACTTTGGCGCCCTCAAATCTCTGTGAAGTGTCGCTCGCGGCGATAAGAGCTTTCTCGTTGTTCAAAAGAATTTCCCTTTGTTTGTAAATATGAAAGTTTGTATTGTGCCACTGTTGAACAAAATAGGGTTTGTGTGAAATTTCTTTTTAATAATTGTAATGGAGGGGGAGAGGTGGGTTTTCAGTTTGTCGAGTAGAATACTCACTTTTCAGTCTTTAAATTACACAGAGAGGAACACTTTTTAATCTGAAATACTGGGAAAAACTCTGTTATTACGATTGCTTAGAAAATTTAACACAGATCTTAATGAGTACGAAAAAGGTAGTTTATTTTTTGGCAACTGTACATTTCCCATTTTTGATATCTTCTTCTTTGCTTCTTTGAATCTAAAGCTCTCAACATTGAAACAACACCTAACAGGATTGTCAGCTGTAAGTTGCCGTCAGTTTTGTGTAAAAATAGGGTGCAATAATGCTCCATAATGTAACAATCCGACCTGTCAACGCATTATGTTATCATCGCATTTAATGTCGTAGGGATCCCCTCAACCCACCAACTGTCAGGGCTTCTATTGGCTTTGTACTCAACCAATATCTTAATTGATCCAATATTCTAGTTAACAGGATATTTCATATAAGAATACAGCTCTTTGGTAGGTTAGATCCTGTTGGAATTGTTTTTGGATGAATGAGGTAGCAGCTTATAGAACAACCATATTTCACTGTCAAAAAATGAAAATTGAGAAAGTCTCCGAAAAATGTCTCGTTGGTTACTTTTGTAAACACTTAAGAGCTTACAGTTTATTGTTTTAAAACGTTTTTCTTCGTCTTGTCTAAATTATGAAGATTAATGTATACAGTCATTACGGTTCAGGTGTATTCTAACGTAAAACACCTGTAGACCCGGTACTTAGGCACTCACAGGTTTCTTTGTTTGAATAGGTATTGCGAAAAAACCAGTCGAACAATAAGAGTGTATTTTATGTTCCGTAACGAGATTGCTGCGGTACCTAGATTTCAGTCAGGCTGCGGTCAGGCGCGCCGCCACAGCCCCACAATATTGTGTCGTAATTGCGTCGGAAGTGGGGAAGTGGAGAAATTGGATACTTTGTTTTGCCCCCTGTTGCAGCCCTGCCCTGCCGCGCCCCCGCACTCCCCCGACACCGATACGAAGCCTTTCTAATTATTACTTTTCTAAATGCATGTAAATACAGCAGTTTCCAATTGCTTCAAAATTATAAGAGAACATAAAATCGAACAGGAACTGCTGTACGATAATATGCAATCTATTGTCGTTGTAATTAACTTTCCAGTGCGGAAATCGATGATCTCATTCCTGCAAATTCTAGCTCGTTGGTGTACCATTGATTTGTTCACTTGTATCAAATCTGAAATCCATTCGTGTCCTTTAAGTTTTCCGCTTCGATGGACAGCAGAGCCGTCTGATTGGATTAAGCGATTTAAATGTTTAAACTGTCGCGAGCGGCGTATTCAAATAGGGGAGGCTACTCGTACTAATACACCCCGGGGCTTTGGATTAAGACCCTCGGTATTATGGTCATTTTAATTTAGCTCTTATTCCGAAATACCAAGGCTTACATTCGACCCTTATGTCCAGTGAAGTAGGCTTTTTGTGTCATTGGTCAGATGTAAGTCCTCTCATAACACTTTCTCCGCTTTCAATACTATTCGCATGGAAACTTAATAGTCTGCTGTCATGTAAAAGAATTTATGTTGACATTAGCTAATAGCGGGGCTGTATGAAGTTATGAGCTTATCATTTGACGCTTATGTGTTGTCAAATTGTTGTTTGAATAGCTGTGTTGACAATGCATCTTAAATTGGGTGCAAATCGTGTGTAGTTGTGTTGACGGCCCGCGGTCTGGTCGCGATGCACGATAACATTGTGTTTAGTTGTTGATAGAGCGATAAACGATTGATACGCTGGCTGGACAAGCACGCGCTAGTGCGCTCCTACCTTTAGATGTACTGTAAACTAATTGAATAGCTTGGAAAATAGTTGAAATGTTATCTCGTTTTGTGTTGCTAATAGGAAATGGATTCAATTAGTCGAGAACATTTCTTGTTGCATAACTTAGTGCGCTATGTAGAGTCAGATTGCTTATCAACCATGTCTCATGTTCCTTTATAAGACTACTCCTTTCAGGAGTTGACAAAATATGACCAAAAGCACTTAACTTTTACACAAGCTGTCTCATTATTTACTTTCATTCAATCCCAACCGCGTCCGCATCTCGAAGAATGTTGAAAATGTGTTGAATTTCTAAACTAAACAGTAAGTTATTTGTTCTTGTAAATCACGAATGCGTGGACGCAGTGTTTTTGTATTAGTTGGCAGCGCTGGCGCAGACCAACACGCGGTGGCCTTGACACTGTTGGACAAATCTTCGTTATCTGCCAACTTTCATTCATTATCTTGTTAGGAATATGATACGATACGGATGTCTCGTGTTAATAAGATAGTGAGTACAATAATACTGTGTTTTTGTGTTGCACTGAGATTTGCGACTAGTCTGCGCCAATCCATTAAAGTTTAGCAAGATGGGCTCGTTGATAGTACTAAGAGTTTTGGTAATCTATGTGACGCCATGAGAAACCAGATGGTTTCTATCTCTCAACTTGGCAAATCTAGGTCTTTTTGCTAAAATCTGACCAGACCTAGGTCTGACCAGATGGACAGATTTAGCGCTAAGACTAAATTAATTAGATTGAGTATACCAGCTTTACATAGAACAAGTCTGTTTTACTATACCAGAAAAGGTAGACTGAGTCAGCTGCTAATCATCTCATGTGGGTTGCAAATTGAGGGAAGGGGTGGAATTGTCCTTTTGTAAATATGCCAGAGGCAATTTGTCACACAGTTGATTGTATCAGCATTCATACATACTGGATCCTATTCTGCCGCCAAATAAGGTATAAATTATCACCCAGCTGCTTACAATAAAATCCGTTTCACCTACCAAAGAGTAAAGTGTGTTTTTAGGGTTCCGTCCCTCGAAAGGAAAAAACGGAACCCTTATAGGATCACTTTGTTGTCCGTCCGTTTGTCTGTCTGTCAAGACCCTTTTTCTCAGGAACGCTTGGAGAAGCTGAAATTTATATCAAATACTCAGGTCTACTGTCCCTTGGAGCTGTGAAAAAAATCAAACTTCTAAGCCAACGCAATCAAAGATACAGCCGTTTATGCCGCAAATTTCCGCAAATTTTCAAACTCGCAACTACTCGCAAGGGAATCAAAACCTAAAGGGTACTTCCAGTCAACCTAGAATCTTGAAATTTGGCATGAAGCAATGTGTTATAGCACATATAATGGAAAAATTCCGAAAACCTTAAATTTTTAGTTACATCACATATTTTTTATAGATAATGGTAGGGGACCCTTCGTGTGCGAGTCCGACTCGCACTTGGCTGGTTTTTTTTTTGCTCATAAAAGCCTAAAGCGCCACACGAAATGTTTCAATTCGGTAACGTGTAGCATTAACACCTCTCTCCCATTATCAATTATCTCCACTCTACCGAACGTTACAGCTCTTCCCGTTTTACCACATTACCTACCGTTTTACGGTCCAAGTCGTTGATGTGTCATTCACACGTATGTATATGTTAAAAGAGACAATGTGTGCATCGTTAAGGCTATTACAGGAACTACCGGCCTAAATACACTTAATAAAGATAATTGTACTCTAAGACAATTACTGTCGTAGCTCTGACCTGGCATACTACTAAATTGTAAATTGTTCGGAATTTCTAAAATAAAATGCTAAATAAACGTAGCGTTTAAAAGAGAATGTGTATTGATTAATGAGAGTGGGCCCTAGTTGCTAAACAAGGCGTGGACTATTGCGAGCTCATTAGCATGTACGGCTAGAGATTGTACTATGTAGACAAGAACGGCCCTTTCCTATATCCTCGGTAAAATGCACCGTGAAACAGAACGCTTTACTAACTCGACAATACTTTTAATTCAGTATTTTCTGTAAAAGCGTCTGTTACAAAAACACTTCGCTGAAGTTCTCATTCACAAAAATTCAATCAACTTAAAAGTAAAATTAATCTTTGACTGGGTCTCTTTGCGAGCACCAAGTAATTTATGTAAATTCTAATCATGTCATAAAATCGCTATGAAATCATTAGAAAGCCCTTCAGTTAATTTCTTAATTAAACACTTCATTATACTTTCTTACCAGTCGAAAGTGTATATGATTTGTTCGTTTGTTCGTTTGCTCCCTACGAAAGTATAGTGGGTAGTTTCGCTCCATATGACATGTCGGCCGATTGGATGCGAGTTGCGCGACTTGCGCGAGTGAGGTGTGCAGGCGACGCTCGATGATTTGCATTGTAAACACAGCGGACGGTGACCGGCGCGGGCGCATGCCTCGCTTCACTAATGGCCTGCTCATCATCACACTAGTAGGTGTCGATTATTTTTAGTATTCGAAACTAAAAATAGATAAGAAACACTGGATAAACTCAGTCTGGCAGTTCATAGAAAGTAGTAAAGCAGGCGTAAGTTTGTAGAAAGTGATGTCTTATGCCTAAAACTAAGTAAACGCAGAATTATTTTAATACTTTTGTAACGAATTTTTAGAGCATAGCATAATCAGCGTATAGTGTTTCCACTGCTGGGACACGGCTTCTTCTCTATGAGAGGGAATAGGCTATAATCCACCATGCTGGCCCAGTGCGGGTTGGTAGATGTCACATGTCTTTGAATTTTTGGTTCTAGAACATGCCGGTTTCCTCACGATAGTTTCCTTCCGTTTGTGAGAGCAGTGGTGATGATATAAATTACACAAAGTAATGCGCCTGCCTGGGTTCAAACCCACGACTTACTGTTCGTAAGTCGGGGCCGCCACCACTTTGCCACCGCTGCCCTTCGAGTTTTTAGAGGCTGGTCTGTAAAAGGGTTCAAAGTATTATTTCATAAGCCTTTAGTCTGACAATGTTGTTTAGCTAAACGGATTTGAAGTTGATGACAGTTAGGTAGGTACCGACTCAAAAATGGGTTTGAACTCCCAAAATAAATGTAACCTGACGCAATTCATCACTATATTAAAACAAAATTTTAATAATTCAGTGCACTTGCCACAATATTGTCGAAGGGTTCCTTTATCTGTAATGATTATGTATTTTGCAGTTGAGTGGTCTCGCTGCACGAGGGGTGAGTCCGCAATAAAAGTGCAGAGTTTGTTCGCGAGAAGGGCGCGCTCGTCGCTCGACGCGCTCGTTACACCCCGTCTCTTTGACATCCGCAGTTTTATTGTGCAACCCCAGTCCTTACCGCGGCACTATACACTACACTTGCGATCTTAGAATTACAAATGTATTTAGAAAACATTACGAGACTCTTTATAAAGTTTTGATATATGCTCGTTGTCAGTTGTATCTATTAACAAAGCACGGAAAGTTAGACGTTTTGTTAGTTTGTCTGTTTGGATATTTATTTGTTGGAATAATAAATAACAATAGGAAAGTTTATCACAATACAAATCCGTTGATCATAAATATTTTCCTTCTTGTTGTTATTTCTGTTTTATAAAGGTATTCCTGTTAGAATTTCCATTACAAATGCTGTTCCTCTTTTTATCCTATTGTACAATGTTGCTGATCTATTAATCCGTCAGCAGTTAAAAATACCAAAGCTCCAGTTAAAATTAAAACATCCATTCCTTGTGAAAGGAGGCGAGGACTGACTTCCTCAATTTGTCTCTTTTTGTCATTACAACCGGCCCCCTTCCTAGGGCTGATAAAGAACACCGTAATCCTTTCAATCGAATAACGGGGGATTACTGCGGCGCAATTTATGCGGGCTATGTGAATCCGTCAGCTTAAGTCGTATTCAAAATTTAAATAAAAGTGTAGAATCATCAGCATCACGATGACTCCGTACATAGTCGTCGATGACGCGTTATATGGAAACATTGCACATTTTAATTTTACTTCGTCGTAAATTGTTGGATCTCGGCCAAATGTACAGCGTCTCATTCCGGAGTTCCGGGCCACGTGGGTGGCATAGCGCGCGCTGTTTCATATCACTAACGATATCAGTGACAACAAGATTGCACATTATGATAGGCGTTTGTGATCATATGTTACAACCACTTTATGCGCGACGTGTCAGCCGTTGACCTTATCAACATTGTGACAACTTTTATACATGTGGAGTTTGTTTTGTGGTTTATTTATAAATAGAAGAGCTATTTCCGTTATTTTCAGTTTCCGTTTGCCTATAATTTCTTATTTAATGCCAGTTCTTGAGCAGTTCGTTTCGCAAGAATAGTTCATGAATTATTCCGAGGTAAACCTGCATCGTCAGAGACAGATTTTGGTATGAAAACAGATTACTGTGGTAACGTATACATTTGCTTTAGGACAAGAGGACAGCGAATCCCTCCATAAATTATGTAATGGAATTGCGAATCAGATACGGGCCGGGCCACGACCTGTCTACTCTGGGTATACGATCGTTTTATTCGACCGAGTCCCTTTGGGCTTGCCTGCATCGCTGCCAGGTGGTTTGACCGTAATGTCATGTGTTCTCCTTTCATATCCTTTATTTATTGTTAAATTTTCATTACCAATGCCTTGCCGAATCATCATCAGTTATTATTATGATAGCTTTAGTAGCTTCAGACAAGTATCCAACAATATTACAAATGGAAAATACTACGTCTTAGGAGCTTACAATCTTACATTATATTTTATGGTGCCTAACGACGACTACCTATTTATTATCTGCACTAGACATGCAGCTCTGTGAAGTGTTGATTAGCACTCGGTTGATGTTTTAAGTAGAGGTACGTTCGTAATGTAAACACTGATTTGTATAGAGGTTAACGACATGTAATGTGTTGAAACGTAGTGTAAGCTCGGTTTACATGTTGCAAGGGAGAAAGTAGGCGTGGTTACAGAGGCGTCTGCGCGGCTCGACTTACTAGTCCTCATCGTAGTGTCACGAGTTTTCTTCTCCCCAATTAGTCCTGCTGTCGTTGCTGTCGACATGTAAGTCTGCCACGAAGAGCGAAACTATCTAATTGACTTCACACATGAACAATGCTGCAGAATGCATCGCGCCCACTCCCAGCATAGCTCGGCTGCATTCGTTCACTTACGTCATTTTACTGTGCTTAATTATTTTAAATTAATTTATGTGCTGCAGTAATGAAGTAAATTGGGTAACGGAAAAAGATAAATATTTGTACTCAATGTGTCTTAATAATTGATACTTACACGAGTTCTAATGAACACTTGGTGAAACAAATCATTTGGCGTATAATTTCAAGAATTAGCGCTCACTCAAACTTCTACTCTGGGTAGATGCTCAAATAGATGCTTTAAAAATTACAATGTAATCTTTAGCCTGTAAACAGACAAATTAATTTAAAGGCTTCACATTCATTCAACGTTTCCGTCGAAAATGTTACACGCTTTTCGATTCAACTGCGCTCTTTTATTAGAGGCCCGAAAACCTTTTTAAAGGTCCTTCCTTACATACAAATAATTGCTCCACATGTGTTCAATTTGCATGTTGATTACTAAAACACGTTTTATTCTCCCAGCGAAATCTGTCAAGCAGAACACACATCATGCCTTCCGTGGCTAAACGTCAAAAGTAAACACAAAAATTATTAAACACTGCAAGTCATGCGCCTTATATTGTTGCCCATTCACAGCATAATCTGCTATAAATTAAAATCTGTCGCCATATATGGTGAGCTTTTTCATTTTCGAATCCGCGACGACGCCGCGCCGTTTTTTTGCCGAATCGAAATTTGCATGGAATGGTACTAGTTTGCTAAACAGTCTGTGTTTGCTGAGCTCTGTTCGGTTTGATCCATGTTTGCTCTTCGCTATTGTGCTGCCATGCCAGTGCCCAGACGGTGTAATCTGACAACCGATCCACCGGTGAAAGCCATTTGCGGTTTGTTGAATTTAGCACGAAATCCTCCTGAATTTCTCAGGGTGGAAAATCTGGACGGTGCGGTTAATGCAGTAATGCTGAGAAATTTTCACCTATTTTTAAAACGTTTAATTTCTACTTCAGTTCATTTTTGGCCAGCTTTACCATGTGTGCGCTTGCTACCACGATACGGTTCGTGCGACGCACTTCCACAATAGACTGTTGTTTTTGCGAAAGCCAGTTGAATGACCGAACAATTTTTGTACGCGGCCTCCAAATATTACAGATGTAAAAGCCATCGTTCAGGAGACTGACGGCCTATGCAACTTGTAATAATAGTTAAAGCTTATTGTATGCTGCCGATGTTCCTTAATACTTACACTTATTAATAAATAACACACGCATGAGTAATGTCCCATAATTGGCGACACAGGCTATCGCCACTAAATAAAGACGCCGTGACATCCGCCCAACCAACTGTACAGAAATGTTGTCATATTATAGACAAGTACTTTTGATTGAATAGCTTTCAGACCAATTTCATATTTTACTTCATATTAATTGACTATAACTCATTGATTTGGAAGCATGTTTCCTGGGATGGCTGCTGTGCGCAGTGCATTTAAAGGCCTGGTCGAAACTAAGTTGCTCTACGATGCTATTGATGGATTGTGCAAAATATTGTTTGATTGAAGCAAGCATGAGTCATGTCGACTTTATAATAGCTCCAACTAGACATTTATGAGGCGTGGAGCCGACTGTGCCACGAGCATCGCCGCCTCATTCGGAATTCAGCACGACCCGATGTGGATCAAACTTCACCTTATCCGGCCAGCTCGTAATGTCTCCATTGTTTACCAGATTGGTTAATCCACGTATACTTAATATCCACCATCGTTCAATAACCGACTGTCAAATGGACATGGATCGTATTTCGTATGCTCCAAGACTTTAATTGATCTGAAATCAAATC
Source organism: Eurois occulta (assembly GCA_950022335.1). Lineage (NCBI taxonomy): Eukaryota > Metazoa > Arthropoda > Insecta > Lepidoptera > Noctuidae > Eurois > Eurois occulta. Next base: position 15,265,089 of record OX465489.1, read on the forward strand.
CTACTTACGTCTAATCATCCGTATCAAAACGAAATTTTATGCTTGTGCAAGAAACTGCTTACATTTATATTTTTGGTTTTGGCGAAAGCAAGGCTTTAGAAAGGCTAATTGTTCCATGAGAGTAGACTGCGAGGTAATTTAATGCAAGTTATACACGGCACTTGTTCATTCGCAACTATTTTGTAGTTAGATGTTAATCAAGATTTGATTTTGCATGCCGAGCTACGGATGCAGGAAAAGTTGAATTGATTTCGAATACAACACTTTCTGCTGCGATTGCAAATGGTGATACAGATCTTCCATCAACCAGCTATGCTGAAAGTCGGGACAAGCATAGTTAACAAATTGGATTTCCTTTGATTTTGAGAAAGTGATTTTTGGCTCTAAGCTGAGTCGATCAACACACGTTCAGGGCTTGATACTAATTTTTCCTGTTATTAGGTGCCCGTACCTGTATTGTTGGTTAGGTTACAGTTTTTGCGGAAAACATCAGGAAAATATGTTCGCCACCATTGTTCATGTAAATATTAAAATGTGAAGACGCTGACATGGATAAGTTGCTGTACCTATTCATATTTACGAAGTACAATTGAATAGGCATTGTATTGGTGCTTAAGGATTTAAATAGATCTGATGAAAATGTTGGCAAATCATCTCTAGTTGCTGGAATCAACAGAGTTTCTGTATTTCTGTTTGTACAATTGTCTCTAGTAGAGTGAACTGACGGACGACTGTAGTTACGTCAGTTTTGCGGTAATTTCACGGCTTGCGCCTTTGAACTGTTCCTTGTAGAAAAGTGAAGTGCGAAGTTTCGGCGAGTCGGCGCGGCGCAAGGCGCGGCGGAGCGTGGCCGCCGGGGTCGTCGGCTGATGGTCGCCATCTTCCAGCGCCGATTTAGCTATACTATCAGCGTCGCACGACTTATGAGACTTTGGATATACTCTAGTTGGGTACAAAATGTATGTGCGGCGCGAGTAAATGCTGAATGGGACAGCCATTGTTTTAACCGACACAATCCGTTCAATATTTTGGAAAATTATGGGGGTTTTCCAAACACTCAAAAATATTTTGACAATCGTTACTCCAGAAATGGATTTGGAAGCAGTGGATTCTGGAGGCTTCTCTGAACGGCGATAGGCGGTAGCATCTGGAGGGCGCATTGCGCGGGCGTCGGGGGGGCGGCGGGGTGCGCTGGGGCGCTGCACCGGGCTCGCGCGGCACCAGTCGCCAGTCCCCGAGACACCGGCCGCGCGAACGGCCACCGCGAGACCGCACGCTTTGCGAGCCCCGTGACGTTCAGTTTAGTGACTCCGCCCGCCCAGGACCAGCGGCGCTTGCACCCCTGTGCTGACACATGTGAGTCTAGCCAGAGTACCCACTAGACAGATCACCGCGCCGCCCCGCACTCCGCACGGCCGCCGCCGGTACCTAGCGCCGCCGGCCGGCCGGCTTTTCACATAACCTCTTTGTGGTGCTTTTTTTTGAACTAACATTTTCAGTGATTGGTGTTGTTGATTGAGTATTTTTTTCGCGTCAGCGGTGTTAAGGTTACCCCTTAGTATGTTTGACTGCTATTTTCAGGACTTAGTAGCAAATCATTGTTGAAGATGTTAAGTAGACAATAAGTTTTCAGCTCTTGAAATAAATAAATGTGACCGATTGTTTCATCTAGGCAAGGATATATTGAAGCCATATCAAGATGTGATAAATATGTATGTTGAGAAAATTCTGAGAACAATTTCTTTCAGAATCAAAGACAAAAGAGAGTTCTTTTAAGATATGCGTGTGCGCCTTCACTTATGTATGAAAAATTCAATTAAAATGAAAAAATGGCTGGTTAAAGCTTTGCGTGACAACGTCTAGTCATAGCAGCACGAGTGGCATGACTAATTAATTAAACTAATCCCTAAGAGCAAGATGGTAGACAGCGGTGCCATAACAAACGGTCGCAGTGAATGGTTAGTTTTCGATAAAGTAGATTAATTAATGCAATTCCCGTTGGGCGGAGGCGCGAGCACGCAAGCGCCAAGTGGGTAGCAAGTAGCACGGACACGCCGGCCGGCCGCAGCAGCGCCGCCCGGCCCGGACGCCGCCGCCGGACGCCGCCACACGCCGGAGGTCTACGAACCTACCGTGGAAATGGGATTATTGCACGACGGACTTAATGCTATTTCGCGCTCGTTCACCGTGGTTCTGCTCCGCAATGAACAACCCATTCTAATTCTGTACAATTTTACATTATTTTATCCAAATCCCGACTGCCAACCCTGTTACTCATCAGTATAGTAATAAAGTTTCAAGAATAGTTTTCTCTGAACGCAAAAATCTCATAAATGAGAGTCGTGTACAACGAGCGGTTTGCGAATCGCGTGCTTAACTATGTTGTGTGTACTTAATAATAAAATGTCGCGCGACAAAAATCGCATCATCTGGAATTCTGCTTCAGTTTTTGCATAGTAAAAGTTTCTAATTATAAAGTCTTGTCGTAAACATGCATACCCGGCTATCGGAAGGATTGGAGCCGTTACGATCATCAGCAATTCGCCATCACGTAACAAGTTTGCACATGCAACCCGATTCTGTACTTTATGTATTGTATGTAATTTAAATTACATACTGAAAACGAAATACCAATTAAAATTAATCTTTCTACATGCTTAGCTCGTGTATCACCTCATCACATTCGGTCCATATCGTCTTCCACTTACCTATCACCTCTGAGAGAGCATTCATTTACTACATGTCGCATGATTCATTCAATTCATTAATAAAAGTAACCCCGACCTCCAGTGATAACTGTTAGAATAACGCCAATACAGATAAGTTGTAATGGATGACAAAGAATTTTAATCTCCAAGATAGGGCAAATGCCAAATATTAGTTCACAAAAGTTGGCGAAGAAATTACAATTTCGGTTCTTCGCACGTCAATAAAAATTAACCCCACCATTTCAGAAGAAAATGAGAAAATTGAAAAGCCAAATCATAAACTTGTATTGTCATGTTGCAATGAGTTAGACCATTTCTGGGGACATGTGGCTTTCTAGCGATATATCGATGTTGGTGCAATCGGCCCCATTGCGCCGGCCAGCACGAGACAGATGTATGTCCTATTAAGCTGTCGTAACTCAGACCACCTGATCGATTGGCGCTAATGCCTCCCGGTGCACTCCGAAACGTGTCTGTCTAGCGCTATACATTCGTATACAATCATCCGGTATTCGCTAAGGCAACCACTCTATAGACTACTTCAAACCTTGGACAAAATAACACAAAATCCACCGATAGATTTCGACATAAATTCATATAAATTACATGTAGGTAAAGAAAATCAGCGCCACTGTTATAGTTTTAAATGCAAAATAAAATGATACTCCCAGAATCTGTCTGATGAGAGTTATTATATCTTTTGTGTATTATTTTTTTGTGGGGCACAACCGTGCAATATGGTTTTCAAGATGGCTCATCGTTCGCGGTAGGTATTCGGCGCAATTACAAAAACAGCAGCCGTGAATCATACAGTGGCGAGAAGCGAGCTGATTCAAATCTTTAATAGGGTCTCTGGGAAACTACAGTGCGATCATGTGAACGATTCGCCGTGTGAGAGGGTTTTTGTAATATCTAAACATTGTTCTGTGCCATTTGCATACTAGTGCTGTTGCCCTGTACTGCCTGTACCGTCATTGTTTAGGCTATCTGTTCGTTATAATCTAGTATCTGCATGTTAACTTTGTTTGTGGGCCGGATTCCCAGACTATTACCGTTCGTATTCGTACCGTCATTAGATACAGTTGCACGTGAAATATTCTCCATTCGAGAGCACAATTCGGTGTTAGCGGGCGCGGGTGAGACGGCTCTCGCCAGTTATGATGAGAAATCACGGCAATCCCGCTAGTCACCGCTACGGTACTTTCTATGGCTGTTGATCTCCATTTAATGCGTTTCGTCTTGCCAATGCGGTCAATTAATCACTTACACAGTGTTTTAGTATTGTACTGCGTTTTACTTAGCAAATGAATGACAGTGTTACAATACAAAGCTAGGTTGTTTGAACAGATGCCGGTTGTTAAACTCTCAAATCATAAATTAGTTTTTAAACGTAATATGGAACAGTACTTACTGTCAAAAAACATGTGGTACTTAGCCTAATCTAAGTGCCAAAGTCAACTGTCGGTAGATATAGGTTATTTGTTTCATCAGCTGCCTAAATTGAGTCTAATAAAGTTCTCATCGAAACACAAGTGTTCGTTTACGTCACGTGACTAAGTAACCACACGATATCGAATTTTAATATCACACTCGAGGACATGTGGTAACCACATTGTTAGCCGATGCGAGATTGAATCATAAGTTTAGGGACTAGAACACGCTTTGGTTTGTTGTGACTGCGCGCAGGGCGGCGAGGTGACGTCATAGACAGCTGTAGGGCGGCTGACGTCACGTCTCGCCCCGGCCGTTGACCCGCTTCAACCCTCGCACCGCGCACCGCGCCTACACAGTACCTAGGTACCGCACCACCCACAGTCATGAATAACTTATTATATTATACGAGCTGGACGCAGTGCCGACCTGGGGCAACCTGCACTCGAAATATTCAACTTTATTTAAAAATCTGGCTTTATAAAAGCTCTTTAAAATTTTCTCTTTGCAAGCTTGCCTCGTCCTTCGCCGAGGCGCTTATTGCAGCGAGTAAGTATCTGTATTTCACATCATGTCTCCCAGTCTCCGGCCTTTCAAAATAGCGGTTCATATTTATTTTTATAAACATTAAAGTTTGTACTTTGTACATAAATGACACCAGTTTGTTGCAATTTAGAAGCAAATTATGATAGTGCGATTATTTCCACTATGCAATGAAATTAGTTAGCAGACTATGGCAATGTCTGGATCTCTAGAGATGCCGTTTGAAGTCATCATTAGTTGAGTTATCTGTAATTCCAAAATAGAATAGAATATACTTAAATAACTTCTCTGATACGACTACAATTTTCATAGCGGATTAATTTCAGCAATGACTCTTACCGTTATCAAGCAATTGCCTGTGATATCAAACACCTCATCGCAACTGATACCCGTAATACAGGGAACGGTTATCACTGGTATCGATTTATACTGCAGTTTATGGAATTACCTAGAATACATGTTTTTGTAATGGCGGTGTAATATCGCGACCCCTGCGTTTTGCCACCCCACCTGAATCCGGGAATTTCTCGTGGGAGTTCTATTGTCGTTAATAAGTGCGAAAATGCTATCCCTTCCTCCCTTGCGCCGCGACAGAGATTGCAATGAATACTTTTAAAACTTCCCTGCGTGTAAAACTCACTCGAGAAAGCCACATCACTATGCCGAGACCTTTTTTCTTGCTCAGCTTTAAATCCTATATAATTATACTAGGCTTGTTAATTAAAAACACCATTGTAATTATAATTGATTGAATATTTCGATGTATTGTTTAATAGCATCTAACTATCTCGCTGATCTTAATTTCTCATTCACATACGTTAGTTAACATCCAGGTTGGTACAGCGGTGTACAATAAACAACTGTACAGTAATTTAGTCTTTATGTAAATATGTTATAAACAGCATTATGGCGCACACTTTTACCGCTTTTACAATGTTCTGTATCAAGCGTCACGCAAAGTGATCTCCACCCATCATACTAATTTCTACCACCTTTATGCATACTCTTTAAGATTATACATAATAGAGAGTATGTAGTATAATTAGATGCTTTCGTTTTTGTCATTTCACCGTACATAGTTCTTCGTAACTAACTTTCTCCTATGTTGCTCAGAAACTGCTATGAAAATGATAAGATCTCTCCGAATGTCTTGGAAAATCACCAAGTGGGCGCAGATTTGAACTATCTTACCCTGTAAGCACTTTATTAAGTAGCCAAGTTCAGCTTCAGCAGCTTTATACTGGGTTCAAAAAAATGCTTCTTAGAAAAGTGATCGTTACTTACATGTCCTTGAAAACCATTGTTTGCTACATTGCGCAAGCAGAATGTTGTATTCACGTCAGTTGTTGCAAACATAATATCTTTGCCAGAAATAACTTTTATTTTTCCTCACTATGTGTCACAATTCTGTTTTGTTTATATCGCTTCGGTATTACTTACTTATCGATTTTTTTTTATTTCGTCAGTAGTCCATGTAGACTGGCCATGGGGCAAGACTGCATATTGTAGATTGCATGCACGTATTGCACGTACCCACCGTTCCCTGAATGAAGGCTGGCAATAGACTCGCTACGTGAGGAAATGTCTCCCGGCGCGAACTACTATTTCTATTGGTTATGAGCTCGATGTAGAACTGCACTTATTCCACCTAACTTACACAAATACAAGCAAATGAGATGATAAACTGCGGCTACTGAAGTGTTTGTCAAACAAAGCTGTGAAAATATTCTCATAGTCAAGAGGATCATCTTACTTGAGCCAACAGCATACGTCGGAGTGGGTCTGGCACGCGACTGCGGCTTTCCTCTACGTCTTAGTCATCGATAAACAATAAACAAAATGCTGCAAGCTTTCTACAGTCTATTCGTAAAAGTAAGTGGAAAGCAACTGGCGTTTACATTAATTGGCTTTACAGCCAACAAACGAAGCCGAGTCAGCTTCGTCGTCACGAGGGGAGGCTGACTGGGCCTCATTAGTGTACTGAAATGGATCACAGTTTTAATTGCCGACAACTACCTGCATAACTACTACTATTACGTACTTATGCTAACTCAAAGAGACTAGTGTAATTGCGGCATTTGCAAACGAAAATCGTTAAGACGGAATAACAATTTTTATTTTCCCGAAGTACTGCGACTTTTATTTTTACACACTGCACATCTTTATTTTATTAATTGGTTTTCTAATAACTGTCTGTGATTTTATTTATATTCTATGAAGTAGTTTTCTTTATCCCGGCCGCGATCGGACTGTATACGCGTGTGAGTAATGGTGTCTGGTATAGCCGAGTCGTGACTGCGACTCCAGACTGCCATGATATAAATTAACTCTATTTGTACATTCTTTTTTTGTGACTTTACTACTCATGGACATGCTAAAACGTGATCTTGTAATTAAGAGTAATTTTATGCAAATTATCAAAATTTTAAATCAGACAATCATACCAGACGTGCCTAGCCGTGTGAACATTATAAAATTAAATGCTTGCATTTGCATTATTAAGATGATGGAATAGAATTGGTCGTAAAAGCTAGTTATATCTAAACGTATTTTTCTTCGTATGACAATCATCATAACACCATTGGACTTAAATCAACAAATATAAAAAGTCCAGAACTGCCATCAACTGCTTTCACAACACCATATTTTAAGAACACCATTAAAGTCTCGCTTGTTTTTTTTTTCACGAAGCTTACAGTAGAGTCAACACAAAAGCGTGTTTCGAGAAAGTCAAACTGTTTCCGATTTAAGGCGTGTAATCTAAAGTTATACAAAACTGTTGCATTCCTTAAAAATAGTCTCGTGGGTTCCACACGTGGCTGGAAGCATGCTACCACTCACCGCCCTTCTATGCCACGCTTTATTTATCCGTAGTCCGTACTGTTTCGTAATAATTATGTAATACGTACATGTTAAGAACACGTTACTTCGAAATCCGGAAGGAATGAAGGCGATAGATAAAACAATGCGATGCAATGAATTGTTGTAACATAAAATCTTAATAGCTTCATTTTAAACAGTTTTCCGTTAGCTGTCAGTTATGTAAAAGGTGAATTGTCAGGAAAGCTGATACGATTAGCACCTTGCATTTGAACGCAGGCTAATTTTTGAAGCTCCTCCGGTTCGTGTAAGGCCACTTGCACAAAATAGTCATCATCATCTGCCTAGCCTTTTCCCAACTCTGTTGGGGTCGGCTTCTAGTCTAACCGGATGCAGCTGAATACCAGTATTTTACATGGAGCGACTGCCTATCTGACCTCCACAACCCAGTTAGTACTGGGTAATACTATACCCCTTGGTAAGATTGGTTGTCAAACTTTTTGGGGCACTAAGTACCTGTAACGCGACTGTCAAAGATCTACAAATAACAGCCGGGACCAACGGCTTAACGTGCTTTCCGTGGCTCGGAGGAAACTCGGTATGTAATACGCTTCACTTGCACAAAATAGTGAAGCTATAAATACGGTGCACCTTGTATTTCACGAATTCGGTAAGTATCTAAGTTTGGTTCTAATGGCAGGATACTTGACAGCAAAATTGTGAATATTAATATTCATGTGTCAGGTTTATTAACGCGATCCGAGGTGTTGTTGCATGTGGGGCGTGCTCGCACATACCCGTATTTACATTTCGTGCACGGGAGCGGCTTGATTTACTGGCCCTCCGCCGGTTGGGGACTTAAATTAGTGCGCTGTCATATGTCACGCGATATTTTATTTTGTTTCTCTCGCACTGTACGCCTGCCGGCTTATTTCGCTCAAAATCTCCATTCTGGAGCTCGTCACGAGCTATTTATAAACGGACCATATTTAGAAGAGTTCCTTCACGCCCCGTTTTATCGCCGCTTTGCACCTCTCATAGGAAATGTCAGTGTCTATAAGATGTTTTAGGAAACGAAAAGGTCCAGTCAGTAGTTGGATGTAAACATTGCTTTCATATAAACGGTTCGCCGAAACAGTTGAGGAGCCTGATTTCATTTTGTCTGTCACTCGAGTTGTTATTAGAAAGAGGAGAAGTGACAAGATTGATAGTAGCTACGTTGGTCAATAACGATTCGGGCGTGGGGCGCACTTCAAAAGACTCGAGGGTGATTGATGCCTCAGTATCCCCTTGACGGAACACAGAACGCCCAAGTCTACGTGTGTCCACTGAAGCCAATTTGTGGCGTAGGACCGAGATTGGCACTCGTTGACAAATTGATATCGAAATGTAGGTACATTATGTTACATCTAACTCAGTTTCACCATCAAAAGCCATTGTTGTTCTGTTATGTCTTGTTATTGGCCGAATAATCTTTTGTATCGTTTTCGTCTGGTATCACGCACACTTGAGACGTCTGTCTGGAGTTCTGAGCTCAAGAACTTTTCTAGCCTCTCTGGAAAGCTTAGTTGAGAAGATGCTTTTAAAGCGTGGACTGCAAAAACCACGTTTCGATCAAAAGCTGCACCGTTCGTTCATCGAGAACTAAAATTATAAATTACACATCCATGCGTCTCTGCACTGAAAGCGCTGAAGCGCGCGGCGCCGAGCGTCGTCGCGACGATTGGTCGCCATTTCTTCAGAGCCTTCTTTTTTATTCAGAACATGCTTGTGTGCTACCAGTAAAACATAATACAAGGCACCTAACTTTCAGTATTAATTGCTCCGAACATTTCATTCACATCTGGTACTCAGCAAGAAATTGATTTGGACTAACAACAAAAAAGTGAGTAATAAAATTGTCTTATAAGGAACAATATAGTATAGCACTGCTTATTTTGGTATACCAAATGGATAGACAATAGAATATCGGGCGGGTCACGTAGCAAGATGATGTAAGCGGCGATTTCCTGCGAGCTGCGCAAAGCACTGCTGGATGAGCGTGTGGCGTGCGCTTGCCTGCTAATTAGTCGCGCTGACGTCATCCGTGGGGAGCGTGGCTTCGACTCGCCATTACCGGAGGCCTTCGCGCGGAAACGACAACGACCGACGCTTTCTCTGCGGCTGCAGCAACTCTGCACACTGCCCACAGTGCCCACTGGCCCGCTATCAACCACCTGTCAAGGTCAAAACAGACTAAGCTAACACACGTTTGTTGTAAGACAAAAACTTAAAACACATTACCAACAAAGCGCCAATTTACTTACAATCTCTTTCAAATCTAATGAATAGCTATTACACGTTACAAAGAACAGTGAAAGAAGTGTGCAGGCTGCAGAGAGGCGTCAATCTAACGATCGCGTTTGATAAAATAGGCGGAGCTCAGGCGCGTCGCTAAGCGTGACTCATCTTAATGGCTGCAATTACGACAGCATGCGGAGCGACCAGCATCGCGCCGTCTCCCAAGAGTCGTCACGTGCCAATCCTCACTTACTCACCAAACGAACTATTATGGAATTGATGCGTTGAAAACTCAATTTTTCCCTTCAACTGACCAGCTTGACTTCTGTCACAATATGCTTCCGTATTGCGTCTTTGACAGTCTGGAACGTTCGACCCGGAATTTCCACCGGCAACCGGCGCCGGTGACTGCCGCCACCGACACTACGGACGATTATCCAAATCTATTGGCAACAATTGAAGGTCAATCCCCAATTGTCGTTTCGATGCAGTGTTGCACGTCTACATCGACCAATAGGAAAACCTTTTTCTATTAACTAATGAGGTCGGTTAGTATTGTAAGAAGTAATATAAAAAGTTTATTATCCGTACGACTGACTAACCGCTAATACCGTGAAAACTCTAGATTTTCTGTTTTTCTTATTAGAGTTAATGATTTCTTGTTATACAAGGCTAAATAAGAATAAATTAAAGCAATTGCACCTACCAAGTATTTGTTTTCGTAAATGTGATCCGTATGTATGAATATACGTAAAAGTTTAGACGATGACATAATACCAATACCATTACTTTCCTTTTGTCTGGATATGTCCTCTGCCATGGCCGTCTACTTAGAAATCAGGCCGAAGAAACAAATGGTTGCTTACAAAGCCTAGACTCAAAAGCTAAATGGCAACATATTTTAAGTCCTATTTAGTGACTAAGAGACGAAATCGTGAATCATGTCACGGGTGACTTTAAATGTCACGCGCTTCTCTGTGAAAGGACCTATACTCGCTGCAGTAAATGCCGTCACGATCTTGTTTTGGAGTGTTGTAAAAACTGGTATCCCTTATGCTCTTACATTCAGTTGACTTTGGGTATCTTCCAACTTTATTGACTCGTACATAATGGCTGAGGATTTCTCCGTCCGTTTGGAAATTCTACAAGCATGCGATGAATCAGCCGAGTGACGTCAGGTTTGTTTGCGAACTGCCCTCTCGCCCCAATTGCTACTTTCTACTACGTGGTCACAGAACGCATCACCACCGCAATTCCAATTTGCAATGATACCCACGTAATAATTATACACATTTGCTACAAATCTTACTTTTTTGCTCTATGCGCCAAGTCTGGGTCCGAGTAGTGAAACGTGATGCATTAAAGATTGCAATACTGTCCAAGTACAGCTTTCTACAACCACTGTAAAAGTCGATTTATTTCGTTGATTTACAATATTTGTAAACAACCAATAGACTATGTACGTTTTCCCTTCATTCAGTATATTGTATCTCTAACATGTTATTGTAATAAGATGCGAAACACTTGCATCCGATTTCATCGAAGTCGTTGCCCGAAGTGGATGCTCCCCGGAATGTGTAGCGCATTTGGAACTTAGTTTAATAATGTGTTGGTATTTACACGTCGTAATATGCGCCCTGAATACCAATCCTAGAAATGTTAACTTCTCTACATATATGATTTAACATTATATTCGTTATTGGTTTATATCTGTAGTGAGGTGTGAGTGGTGCTTGTCCCCATTTAAAGGTTCAGCTTACTCGTTTCTGCACTTATATTCTTATGAGATTAGTCGAGTTGTTAATGGCATTGACGTAAGTACCTAGTAGATATCAAATTGCTAATTTAGCGCTAATAGATAAATGCCATAGAAACCTTAGATTTTATTCACTAAATTGACATATTGACTCTATTAACTTTTGGCGAAGATATCCAAATCAATGTTTTGCCTGTTATATTCTCGTAGCTCGTTGTACAATACTTCGCGTCGTCGCGCGTCGTAGAAGTTTCACAGAATTAAAATTAATTACATTAAGCTGGCATCGATGCAATGTAATCAGAAACTTGTATCTGACTTGATTGCTATTTCGACACAGAACAATGAAGCTTTTTCAAAAACAATGGACTACTAAATAACGCTTTCTGCTTAACGAAACGGAACTTGATTTTAGTATCAATTTTGAACTCCTACATTCGGCCCACGATCGGCGTAGTTATTCAAGTCGAACATTTTTGACAGTCTACAGAATGGCTTTCATTATGGACGTTAATAGAAGCGGGGTTTTAAGAAATAGTTTAATTGTAATGTATATGTTTAAGGAGTGGTATCGGCAGTGTTATCGTGGGGCTAGTTACTGGGAGGCTGCAGGATAACTCACGGTGTCCTCCCACGCGACACCGTCGGGATAAAACCGGCGTGTAGGCTGTAGGCTGCCTGAATATCTTACTGCACTCCACTTTGAAAGCTCGCCGTTAATTATTATCCGATCTTTGGCGGGCTAGCTGCGGTGAATGGGTGATGTGATAACTCGTCGGTGATATGTGTCGAACGAGAAAATCATGTTGCTAATTATGTGTAGACGATTTATCTCCACTCTAAATAATTTAATAACTACCTCTGTATGTGGTACGTTAATCTCTATATGAACGCTATAATGGTTGAGGACATGATTAATGGCATCACTCAATACATTGCGTTAGTTTACATTACAGGCACGAAGCACTCAACCAAGCTTTATTGATATGAAGCTCTGCTAATAATTTATTTCTTATCCCTCAAGGAAATTGCCGCGATGATACTTTACTCATAAGCTTTATAGACAACACTAACCCGGTATAAACGTGTCATTTTCCAATTACTATTTATCGTTTAATATCCCCTTATCTATTCCTGTTATCTAATTCAATATAACGGCAGCGTCTATCCTCATTGTTGGTGGTACGCCCGCTTTATTAGCGACATGTGATTAGTTTTTTATTATCAACCAAAGAAAAAGGTACGTTTAAGTAGATATAAATAGCCGAAGGCCACCTCCCGGTCTCGGTTTATACATTTATGCCTGCATTTAGTCGATTGCAGAAAAGCTTGGGGATTTATATAGAAGCGCATGAGTTGCATGACCCAAACAGGTTCTGTTACAAGTTAGCTCCACGCCCACATATTCGCCATCCTTCTGACCCGACACGTAACCCTCGCTGAGTCATTTTCAGTATTCACTGTACTTTCTCGTACTCCAAAGTATGGTAATTCAGTGGCCATACCATATATTTCCTCATATACATTCGTTTCTTTATACTGTGTACTTCTACTTATTCGGTGAATCTAATTCGACGCAGACCATTTCTTGGGGTGCTAAAAATAACACATGTGTTATCCTCAATAATTTAGCGCGAACAATGCATCATTCAGTTGGGCTGAATTAACAAATAGAGTCGCGTGCTTTCGTGATTCATTCGGAACTTTAGGCCAGCTAATAAATTGTTTGAAGTTTTTCAAGGAAACCAATAAGCAGAAACAATGAGGACTTCGATTTTTTTAATATCATCTAGTAGTGGCGAGAATTAGTCTGTGTAAAGGATGATATGGCAAGAAAGGAGGTGTCAGATAAGATGACGAGTAATAGAGAAGTATGGAAGAAGAAGACATGCTGTGCTGAACCCATATAAATTGAGATAAGGGCAGGAGAATGATCATGATGATCTAGTGGCTAGTGATATTCGGAAGGCCCATTCTAAGGTAGTCAAAGTGTGAATTGGCCTTTATATCTGAAGTACCTCAGATCAATCATTATGATTATATGAATCATGTTATGGTACGATCTGTTTACAACATACTGTTACAGTTTTTAGTCGGATATGTCATTCCTCCATGGTCATAAACAAAACCAGCACACGCTTTATTTAATGGTCTGACTTCTTTTACAGGAAAAGTTACCCGTTAATGTTTAGTCACGTACTTTTATAAAAATACTGAGTTATAAATATAATAATATACGGCAAAATACATAGAGGGCCTCTATAGGAAAGTTCTCAACCTAACATTGTTTCAGTTCGAAAAATGGATGGCGCTCTAGTCCTGCTTTGCTTCTGATCGCACTAGATGCAGTTTTTTTTTGTTTTTCGCTCAATAGGCATGAGGAAGGAACACAAAGATCTAGAATGATACAGCTTAACATAATTTGATAAAATTGCTTCCCCTCTTTCATTCATCTGTATTTACTAACATTTAAATTACATAAATTACATTATGACCCAACATTCTCACGATGTTAAAGCCAGTCCTGGTCTGCCCATGATGGCCGCAAACCGGTGGTTTGCAATTAACGTGCGCCCACATTTTTAACATGTAGAGTCGAGCCCTCTCGGGTGTCGCTGTCACATTGTAAAATTCCTTTAATTAATCCATGACATCACCACAAGCTAGAACTATACCGTATTTAATTGTGGGTAGGGCTTCAGTACTGTTAATGGAACAGAAATAAATGTAATTAATCCAAAGATCGACGACCCATGCCCAATTCCTCAAATAAATTGTAGGAACACGCCAAGCGTACTTGTGTATGAGTGGGTTCAAATTAGGTTGTTCTGGTATCTGCATAGAACAGGCGTCATCAGAGCGGCGACGCATTCTTCCGTGATTCTTGTGATCTTTTTGCATTCCACGTGTTTATATGCGAGTGGAAGCGAGCATCGAGCCACGCTCCATTTGCGTCGCCCTCCTCCTCCTTACATTACACGACTATACAAATATTACCTATATACTTGCTGCGACTCGTGTATTTCAATTGTACCGAATACTTTCTCGAGCGAATGTTCCCAAGAAGTACTTGTATGTCTCTCGATTCCCTAGAAGGACACGATTTCTCAGATTGAACAGTACCAGTTGGTCGGCTTTCGGCAGAAAGTTTTTGTTGGCACAGCGTTGCGTGCAGGTTTCGTAATGTACTTACCACCAGTGCAGCTCAGCCTGCCAGTCTGTCGTAATTGCAATAACTTGTCCTTGATTTATGTGACGATAAAGACGAAATAATCGGTGATGCAAATCTTTACTTTTGGCGAAGAGTTTTTAAGACCGGTTTGCGCAAGATATACCGTGTTACTATAAAAAGCCTCCTCTTGCCTGCCCGTCTGTTTACTTTCCTTGTGCATTCTCGATTTCTTGTATATCGCAGGATGTCTGGTAATTTTTTGATAAAAGGACAAAAAGCCATAGCTCGCCATCAAATGTTTATGGCTTCTATTTAGAAACGTTCAAAGTAAGCAGTTAAACGGCACGGCGCTTTGAAGTGCTCAACACTGGTGTATGTCATTTTGTATTTTAAGTGCTGCTGTTTTTATTTGTTTTATTATGTGCAAGGAAACTTGAGATGCCTTTGCATTTTCAACGAAAATCTGGTGTGTGTTACATATCTAACGTTTCCAAAGGTGTTAATCACGGCCGTAGCTTAGGATCCGTCTGGAGCGTTGCCCGTTGTCCGCAGCATGGCCGATGTTTCACAAGTAATGCCGGCCATAATATCTTGAATGTTAACGACAGTTCTCGCGAAATGCACAGAAATAACCGCCTCCCCGCACTGCGAACGCTTCGATAATTCTGTAAGTGCATTACCAATGCACTTCGCTGCTGGAGACGACCGACGCCACAACTTTATTTAAAACTGGCTTTCAATATTGAACGCATCCAATCTTGCAGCTAGATTATTTATGTCTGTATGAGGTGTAACGAGAGACTTTCTTTTGTAATTTTATCGTTACGACCCGTGTCCGCTTACACTTTTGCTTCCATTTCTATTTAACTTTCAATCACATTTTATTAAGCCGTACCATGCAATTCCCTGATGAAAAAAAAGAGAAAATTTATCGTTTTCCTAAAACGAAATATTTATTACTAAGTGGGACTGGTCAGAAATGCGGAATATTTTAACTTGAATTTAGTTCCAATTTATAAATACCTCATTAATTCAGACACGAATTATACTTTTACATTGAACCAATAAATCAAGTTCTGCTTAATGAGTGTCCATTTTGTTTTCCTACGTAGTTTAGCCCCAATTAGGTGTATAGCGAGATAAGCCTCGATCGAAAATCCATTGCTGGAGCTTTTAGTCTTAGCTAGATTACTTGGCTTAGTAAATCTTGATGGGAGTGTATTTTTAACTTGGGGCTGGATCTGCAGGCTCGCTAAAGTGCCCACTCGCTAGATAATACCTACGCCGACAACTTAGTAACTTCTAATCAAAATGGACGTGTCTGGTAACTGAACCATTAATTACAGCCTTTCCAGAGGGTTAGAACTGTCTCGGCCGATGTTAATGCGATCGACTTTGAGAGTTGATTTGTTGTGTAATCTGTGCGAATGTTCTTTTTACGAGGAGAACGATAACTTAAACTAATTGTTTCAAGATTATTCAGTGTAAGATTTAACAATTTGTTTCTGAAGAATTATATAATTTGGCTCAAAGACCTCTAGTCTTGTTTACTAAGTCTAAGTAATTTGGCAACGGCTTATCGACTCGACTTTCGTCTGCTCTTCGTAGGTCACAAAGTCACAATTGAATTATGTAAGTACCTACTAGAAACTTTGTTCTTATGACCTTGTAGTTGTAGGACGATTGAAAAAGGTACTGGCAACTGAAATACGTTCACTGGGCGAACGGTTACGTTCCACTTCGTACGCTATTGTTTTATTTGCGGTAAACATTGAATTCCCGTGTCCAGTAGACTGTTGCCTTTCGTAGAAAATTACAAATAAAAACTTGAGGAAATGAGTAATCGAACTTTTTTATTCAAGTATCAAAGTTATTTAGTAACTTTCCCACATTGAATTGTGAAGGATATTTAATCAATTGTTGTAGTCTTCTGAAAAATAGGTTCTTACATGGGTATTTTGTATTTAATTTGACCTCAATGGACCATTGTGATGTTAGAATCGATTTCTCTCGACCTCGGCCTTCTGCACGCAGTCTGTACGCGTTCGTGTATCACGCTAAATACGTATAAACTGATGCAGGACTTTACTATAAGAAAAATACAGTCCGTTTGGCTAGAGCCGAATATGAGTGCTAACTACTCCGCATATTTATGTATTCTGTTTATAATCCGTATATATTTCAAAATTATCAGATCTAGGAAAAATAATCCGATATTTTCTACAATTTATACTCCAGAATTGCCGAATTGGCGACAAAACGCGAATCTGTGATTTTGCTACGATCAGCGAAATACGCGCTGTTTTTTAGGGTTCCGAACCCAAAGGGTAAAACGGGACCCTAAGTATTACTAAGCCTCCGCTGTCTGTCTGTCTGTCTGTCTCCAGGCTGTATCTCATAAACCGTGACAGCTAGAAAGCTGAAATTTTCACAAATGATGTATTACCGTTGCCGCTATAACAACAAATACTAAAAATTAAAAAAATATATATTAAGCGGGGTCCCCATACAATAAACGTGTTTTTTTCGTATTTTTTATAGGTACAGAACCCTTTTTTTTTTTTTTTGGGAGGGTGGGAAATCATCAAATGACTCCTCCCGCTCTGAGCGGAGCGGAAGGGAGTGTCAGACTCTTACTGACTAAAAACCACCCATGTTCCTTCATTGGCCCTTTATGTTCCAGGGCCGCGGTATCTCTTTCGAACAGTCCCGCAGCCCAGGTACGGAACCCTTCGTGCGCGAGCCCGACTCGCACTTGGCCGGTTTTTATTTAACTATTTCTTTTGCGAATGTAATGATGATGCGATGATGATGTTTATGTTTAAAGCCAAAAGAAATAGTTAAATAAAAACCGGCCAAGTGCGAGTCGGGCTCGCGCACGAAGGGTTCCGTACCTGGGCTGCGGGACTGTTCGAAAGAGATACCGCGGCCCTGGAACATAAAGGGCCAATGAAGGAACATGGGTGGTTTTTAGTCAGTAAGAGTCGATATATAGTTCGAATTGATACGTTCCATATTACCAAAAATATTTACCATTTTACGTGAAAAAAGGTAGTGGCTCGATTTATTTGCTCCCAAGTGTAATAGCCTACATAGCACAATGATCGAAACCGACCGTGGGAATTCATGGAATGTTTTGATAACATTGACCGCGCACCGCCAAGCGAACTCGGAACTTGAGAGTTCGAACTAAGACTTGGGGTAAAACAGAGTGGAAAAAAGGACAGAAGAATCGACTATCTCAATTGAACTCAATATTCGTCATTCCCGGGGATTTCAGGCGCGATGTAATGATGATTACATCGCGCCTGAAAACGTATCAATTCGAACTATATATCGCCTAAAAGTTTAGTTAATAACCTTTACAATGAGGGTAAATTATTGAATAATAACCTTATTGAATGATAAATTATTGGCTCTGCAAGAAAAATGGTAATTTTGATAGAAAATTTAGTAGGGCTAAAACAGTCCATAAAAACAATAAAAAAACAAAATTATTGCAAAAAAAATATTCTTAATAACTGGTATTACCCCCCCGGGCCCTGATACATTCTTGTAGCCTATTAGTCATCGATCTGATCAGCGTTACGATGACATATTGTGGTATGTTCTCCCACTCTTCAAGCACAGCGACTTTAAGCTCGGGAATGGATGAAACAGCGGGAACCCTGGCTCGGACTCTCCGTTTTAGCTCGTCCCATAGGTGTTCGATCGGGTTCAAATCGGGACTTCGTGCTGGCCATACCATTTGTTGAATCCCGATCGCAGACAAGTATTCCGTAACGATCTGCGCGGTATGAGGTCTCGCATTGTCATGCATAAACAAGAAATTTTCTCCGACAAAACCAGCATACGGCATTACGTGGTTTTCAAGAATGTCAGTTATGTATCGGTCAGCTGTTAATCCACGTCTACCACTGCCATCGTTGGCGGGGTCGACGAAGACAAGTTCCGTTTTTCCGTCTAGAGAAATTCCTCCCCACACCATACAAGAACCACCACCAAAACTCACCGTTTCTCGAATGCAACATTGGGCAAATCTTTCACCAGGACGTCTATACACTCGGTTTCTCCCGTCATTGCTAAAAAGACAGATTCTTGACTCGTCAGAAAACAAAACTGACCTCCAGTCTTCTAACGTCCAATTAATGTGTTCTCGAGCAAACTCCAAGCGAGATCGGCGATGAGCTACAGTCAATTTTGGGCCAGTTGCTGGTTTGTGTGATGTTAAATTTCGTTCTTTTAGTCTTCGTCTCACTGTCCACCTACTGATTGCGACTCCTCGAACGTCACGTAACGCTTGCTGTAGCTGAACAGCATTAAGTCCACGGTCGCGCAACGAATTGGTTGCAATAAAGCGGTCGTCACGTTCTGTTGTTGCCCGTGGTCGGCCAGTTCCAGGTCGCCGAACAAAAGCACCAGTCTCCAGATACCTGCGGTATACCCGCTGTACCTTTGAACGACTCAAATGAAGTCTGCGTGCCACTTCACGTTGTCCGTGTCCAACCTCAAGTAAAGCTACAACTTGGGCAGCTTCCGTCGGTGTAGTATCCATTTTATCAGGTTATTTTGATTACACAGACACAGATAAAGACAACAATAACAAGTAATATGGGTATGATTAACAAAAACCTCAAATTTAATCTTTTCTTAACAGAGTACAATAAAAATGTCATAAGCAAATTAAATGCGATAATTTTATTCTACCCTTTAAACTTTAATAAAAATGAAATTTTGACAACTAACTACCCTCATTGTAAAGGTTATTAAATACCCTTTTAGGCGATATATGTTTCGAATCGATGCGTTCCTTAATACCAAAAATAATTACCATAATGCGTGAAAAAGGAAGTGGCTCGATTTATTTGCTCCCAAGTGTATTACATCACGCTTCGTAATTACGTTATTGGATACAAGTATGGGTTAACGACTTAATTACAATATATGGCGATGTGTTACTGATGCTCTTATAAGGTTCGTCTTGTTCAGTTCTTAGTTTCTTACCATGTTTGTATGTAATTGGCTGAATCTTTACTCCTCGTTTGTTTTGATTAGGACTGTCTAGTCGGTTCTAGTAATTTCTTCATTAAAATTTGTTTGTAGTTCTAATATTTCACCATGAATAAATTATGTGCTACTACAAAAGTTGCATATATCCTTCCACTGTCCTAGCTCCTTTTGCATTAATCGAAATCCAGTTATGTGTACGTTTAAGTAAAGCTATAAATAAATGTTCGATAAATGTTCACTTGTAGGACCTCTCAAGCGGATACTATCAACAATCAACCAAGTGATTATGACTACATCCCTTCACAAAACGATTCTTTGTAACGGTGTGTGAAGAGCCCCATGTTCAGCACTTATTTATGAGCTCTTTTCTTGAGTGATTGAACTGAACGTAAACAATTTTCAACATTTTAACTGCACATATAGTACTCATTGTGAAACAGGAAACATTTTTCATAATGCTCATTAGAAATGATTTTATTTATGAACTGTAATTGCAGGAATCAACGCTACTATAACCCCAATAATTTAAGATTTTAGTTCTAATTAGAATTAACTATTGTATTGAACAAAACAGTTAGTGGATTACTTAACTGAATGCAGAAACCTTTCAATGTACCTAACTTTCAAAGACATACAATGGCTATCGTTGATAAGTAACTTGAAATGGCTATGTTGAATCACATAAGTTGTAATATTATACCACCTGAAAAACGAAAGCTCCAAATAATTTCACAGCAGGTTTATGAAAATGGTAACTTTTTCCAAAAATGTAAATAACGTGGAACATCAAAGCTTGTAAACGCACAATATGAAGCCCCGTAATAAATGTTTATTTTTAGCGGAATCTTCGCGTCTTTGGTTGCGGACTGTGGTATAGCATGTATAAGTTGTTTCATACAATTTGCGAGTACGTGCCCCGTCACACAGGATACTGGCGACAACACCTTGGCCGGCTTGCAGTTTCCGCTGCTTACTTTACAATCAGCCATTTTATATTACAACATCTAAATACGACTGCGACGTTATTGCTCTTTTTGTTACCCATTTCATCAGCTATGTTTAGTTTAGCTTCATCAACGAATAGCCTAAATGCTATTCCGTAATTGACTTCTATAATATTTTTGCTACAATCACTTTTATTTCTTGTCTGAGATTCTGAAACAAACATCTGGACGGATGTTTCTAAATTTAATAGTAGTATTAATTTGCCGTTACGATAAGTATTGTTATCGAACCTCGTTTTTGTGTATAGCAATTACAGCTTGCCGGTGAATCACCACCTGGCTGCGTAATATTTCTTTAGCAAAAGCGTTTTGTTGAGTAACTTACTCAACAACTTACATTACCTTTATGTGTGAATATGTGGATACCTAATTCCGTTGCGGCTCATTTAATGCACAAGCTACAAGCGTGCTTCACTGGGCCGTGAAGTAGTTGTATGTATTAAGATTGAGACATTGATTTAGAATTTTAGATAAAAGAGAATGCTCATGGAAGTATGGAATCCCGTACCATGCTGCATCAAAATCAAACCTTGTTTTTTATAGACTACACTGATCGTATTAACTCCTACAAAAAATATTTTTGAAAAAAAAAACCCGCGTTTCAGAGTTATTTTATAAAATCGAAACTAATCTAAAAAGTAGGTCTATTTTTTCGACGCTACCAACGACGTATTTTAACACACATACATTACATTATTGCTCTAAAAACAGCGTAATACACTAATATTAGTAAGAATTACGAGTTAAAGTAACATCCACAGTATGCTGACTGAAACTCGATTTGATTTTAGACCTTTACATTGCCAATAGTCAGTCAGTACAGTACAAATGTCAGATGCCACAGATAAGATAACTATAAACCATAGAGTATAGTAAGTGCTATAAACTAGTCGGGATTTAGGGATGTAATCGATAAATCAAAATCTTTAGGCTGAGAAAATCTATTTTGTTGCAAATAGCAATAAACCAAACTAAATCGATTTGGTGTACTGATCTTACTTAATTGTAATTAATTTTAGAGTCCGCTCGACAGACAAGGGTTTGTTCAATTGAAACGGAACGTCATTTATATTCAGTTGAAACGGAACGTCATATAAAGGGAGTAAAACAATATTCGTACTTTTAAACTCGAAAAGTATATTTCCAGTTCAAAAATCAAATCCCCGACGCGTAATGCCGTAAAAAAATATGAAACTAATTACTATAATATTTTGGTTTTGAGGCGCGAGACTTTTTGGTACCAACTTTGGTCATTGTCCTTTGTAAATTACACGTATTATGGTATTCTTCATGACTCTATGAACAGCTTTGCTAGGACAGGCAGGGCTTGCAGGGCTTGGCTAGGATAGAAGTATACCACCTATTTCCAAATAGTTAACGGTTTTAACCGTGCGAAATTCAAGCGTGAAAAGTTACATCTATTTTGAAACATACAATATTGTAGTCTTCTGAATAATATTTTGCGAATTATATTTCACAAACAGTTTTTGTTATTGATGGCATCACTGAGATATCGAAACGTACCGTTTAAATCTTGCCTGCCATTATTCTGATCGTAAACTCTCGCACGGATTTCGCAGTGGCTTTCGCCAATTAATGTATCAAATCCTTCACGGAGCGACTTTTGAGTGTGTTATTAATCTTATTGAGTGTAAACAAGCCCGTATGCGTCGCGGCGCCGCGTGGTGAGTCAGACAATCGCGATGTGGGCTGCCACGGGGCATTGTGCGGGCTAGGCTGTGGGGCGCTTGCATTGTATGATTGTATGTAAAGGAGGCGCAGGCGGGCGCCCACCGACGCACTCCATCTACAAGAAAGCACCGCTTGCTTATCATTGTCAACCATTTGAAATCTACACCCATCGCTTGTAAACTGCACCCATTGAAAGATTGACAATCCGTGCCAAACTACCAACACATTCTCTTACCAAAAATAATCCCATTGTTTCTAAAACGTTCATTTCTGTAATCGATCGCTTCACTTTCATCCAGTGAACACGGTGCTGTTGTTTGTTTATCTGGTGGCTCGCGTCTTTCTCTCACGATTTGTGTCGTGATGAAGAGTCTCGCAGATCCACGAAATGATAACTTTCCTCCATTCGTGAGCAGATCTTAACATTTAAACTCCCGGCCAAGAAGTAAGTAATGTTTATGTGTAATTAATTTTAAGCATTTTACTTCACTCATCTTCACGCTCTTCTAACCTTATAGGGCGAGCAGATAGAACCAAGCACTATCACTAGCTCGATAAGAAGACACGAATGTGGCTTCATACAAATACTTAGTTGTTTGTATGTAGAGCAAAGGTGCCACCTTTGACCGTAGCATTTCCTCAACCAAGAATGAGATACTCTGGCTCTCGCTAATATCTACGCCAGCAGCCGGCAACATAACGATTCACTGAATGTACCTACAGACGCCAGCAGGTCAACCTACCCGAAACTGTCAGATTTTCCCAACCAACCTTGAACCTAATGCTTTAGAGATAGATGATGATGTGCTGGAGTCTGTACTTACACAAATCCCAAAGAATTTTGGATCATGTCATAAATTGAGGACGTTAGAATGCCTTTATAATCACGAATCTGGTTGTTAGGGAGAGGGACTGAAGTAACTGATGTAATTTTTGAAGATTTGGAGAAAATCATAAAAAAATGCCGAGTTCTAGTACTATAGCAAATCAAGAAACGGATATTTCTTTTGGAGGCCCATCATAATTTCTCAAAAGACGAACTTAAGCTCGTTACGGATCTAAAATCCGTGGCTTTAATGAGCGACGCGAACCGGGTAAGAACTAAGAAGTTAAGAAGCATGCAGCATAAAATAGCGTAATACCCTTGACCCGGCGTGGGAGGGAGACGCGGGTATTTTTAACCGAACAGGTCAACAACCGGCGACCGGTGTTTCTCTGCAAGGTTGCAATCTTGCAATTTGAAGATGGTAATTATAAATTATCGCTATCATCATCAGAAGTATAAGTATATTTTATGTTCCTTGATAAATACATCTGCTTAGCAAACATGCCCTCAAAATGTTTTTAGTATACAATACAAACGTGTTATTTATTTACACAGCTGTCGACAGTGTTACACTCCAATTTGTGCGCTATGTCGTAGGCGATATCTAGTATTGGCTAATGTTGTTACGAATACATAATCACACCGTATCTTAAGTAATAAATACCAATAAACTGTCGTAGTACAATGTACAGGTAACAGGTACATGAATTCGCAGTCATCGGTCGTGACTCCAACGATGCGTGTCCGTTTATTTCTAGACGTTGTTTGTTTATGTCTTGACTGTTCTTTGTACATCATCAAAGTGATTTCGATCGAAAACCATCTCAGGCGCAACTATATAACTATTTACTTTTTTTTCTCCGTATTATATTAATAACTTTGTTTGGTACACAATTTGTTAAGCTTAATCAAGCTTACTAGTCAATTAATTCTGTGAAACGATCAAAAAGACAGACATAGATCAATTTTGATAAACCACCCGTGGTGCTCAATATGGGTGCACTGTACTCTTTCCAATTTTTCGTTTCTATCTATCTTTATAGGATCTTTAATTGTAATCAGGGTTGGGGAGTAGCCTGCAATTTGGTCGAGATAATTCGATAACCGGAGTGTATGTTAGGATTCGGAAATTGCAATGATTGCGTCGAAGCTAGGCAGAGCAGTCGAGCAGATGAAGAGGCGCAGTGCGCCGCCCGCTCGGCGCATGTTGCCGATATTAGCAATGCAATTACTGATAGGGCTGTCATTTTAACACTTCGATGCACATCTGTATCTGCATTTGGAAACTGTTCATAATTGCTGAAATATTTGAAGTAGTCATAGGACGTCATACTCCGTATAATTAATTTTTGCAAGGGTCGCAACCTACCTGCTAACAAAACGGGAAATCCAGCACATATTTATAAGCTCACCTCCAAAACATTTGCGAATGATGGGTAAATATTTGCGGATTGATGAGGAGAGTGAAATATCGTGTCGCGACGAATATAGTACACGTCACGATTGAATTGTCAACCCTGTTGGTCCCCGCCTCGCCTCGTCCACACCTCATCCCTGCTGGTTTGCTACGCCCTCACAAATATTTGCCGCGCTACAAGAATTTTGCATTAGCACCTACCGGACTGACCGCTTGTAGCGTTTATTGAACTGTAAGTACTTTATCTATATTAATACGTAATATGTACCTATCCGATAAAAAGACTGCGTTCTCACTGTAGAATTCACCTTTTGGAAAAATCAATCAAATTTATTGGAGCCGTGACTTTCATACCGTCGCTTTAATATTAAAATGGGGCTAAACTGCATAGATAGCAGAACATGAGTTATCTCGTTCACATGGATGAATCATACATTATAAACAGAGATGACCTGGGTGGCAAGCCGTCAAAACAAATTATCTCCTTAAACAACTAAACATTCATTTGAGATTGTGGTCTGTGGAGATGAATTCTTTTGCAAAAGCAGAACACACCTCATCATCGTCTCCCTGCCCTTGTTCCATATTACTTGGGGTCGGCGTATCACGTTTTTCTTCTTCTTCAATTCTCCCCGGTCAGCTGTCAGCTATCATTTACTCCTTTTGCATTCCTCACACAATCCATCCCTCTCTTCTTTGGAAGATCACACAAATGCTTATAAATTGAATCTCCAACATAATAAAATATACTTACCCATATTTTGATTACGGAATAAATTAAAGTAAACCAAACACGAATTGTAGCACCTGTTTCGCCACCTGTCACCTCGCACATTTAAGGCTTTTAAAGGAAGGAAGGAATGAACTTAATATTTGCATTCGTTGGTGAAAGTTTATGGTCTGGTAACAGTGGTAACCTAATTTTGAAGAGAATGTCATAAGTTACTTATATGCATTGTATTTCATACAAAGAGATAAAGTAAGTACTGGAGGTACTTACTTTATCGAAATAAAAAAGGTGCAGTTTTTGTTGTTGCAATATCTTAATGAATCGAACTTATCAACGTCAGATTCATTCGTTTCTGATAACGCAAATGAGTTTAAAATAATTAACACAAAAACGTTACTGTTAACAGACTTTTATATTTTGAAGGAGTTTTAAAAGGTCAGTGGCCGACCGCTTCGACTCGTGATTACACTTTCGTGCACTTTTCAGTAACCCGAGCTATTGCGTGAGCACTACAAATCTGTTTAGGTACTGTTATCTGAAACTGGGAAACTGGGGCCTTATCGCAAAATCTTCTAGGAGATGAATCTATCTGCAAGATTAAGCTGATTAAGCTGCTTAAGCTTTCCTAGAGAGCAGGCTGTATTTTTTTGGGATCCCTCGTCCATCTCTGGTTGGCTATCTTGGCCTTAAGGGCGTATCCGTCAAGACTATCAAAAGCCAGGAGGACGGCTGGGCTTACACCCTACTTTTGTCTCTTTGATGCGAAGGAAAAGTCACTTTATGACATCACTATTCATCTAATTGCATTCAGCCTCATCTGAGTACCGAGAAGTCAACCCTAACACAATAGATATTATGAAGTAGTTTCAAAAAGCCATTGTAAGACAGTGACATTATACTCGTATCAAACAATTTCTGTACAGGTGGATGTGAAATTGTTTTAAACTACACAGTATACTAAATGACCGAGTATGTCCGTGGAGTGCATTGACACTTGGCGAGTATGAACATGGACGATGTAGAGCTGCTATTATTTTATCTGGTTATTAACCTGTGATGGGAATAAAGATGCGGAGGCAGCGTTATCAGATAACGACAGAGTAAGTTTAATTACATAAAACTAACTAGGTAGGTAGTTTTGTCTCTTTCGCTGTTTTTTATCGTTACAAACTCGGTGAAAACAAACTTATCTATGTCACTAAATGATTCAAAACAACTGATAATTACACATTTTCCCTTGAAGTTTTCCGATAAATTTTACCTGTTAATCACTATTTATGTTTTGATTAACCTCGTTTCCTGAAATAGCTCATACCTATAATGTACTTACATAAATACTTGTAGTGACTAATTAAATGAGCAGGCGTTTGAATAGGACTACATCAAGCCTGCATCGGGTAATATCGAGGGCGACAAGTGGTACTTGTTGCGTGGGATCGAAACTTTTGCATATAAATGCGTTATGCAGGATTGCAGGCGTGATTTGTCGCCCCACAACCCGGACCAGTCGCCTGCGCTAAATGCTAAACTGTGTAATAACTCGGAAAACAGCTCATAACATAACTTGTGCGGGAATAATACACGATCGATAGTGCTGTTACATGGCACACGAGTACGTTAAATATAGGATATATTTCAGTTCCCGTATAACAAACGTGCGTCATTTTTGCAGCCTTAACAATGTAAACAGCTTCCCGGAACATTATATTCAGCAATTGACACGATTCTCATCTTTCACATCAAGTACTTTACATGCACCGCACTGGTTTCATATTTAGGTCGCTTTGTATTTGAACGCAGCCCTCTGATCCACATTTCCTCTGTACGATTAGCGAAATTACGCCACATGTGGACAGGATGCCTGGAAGTGTTTGCAAATGTTGCATCCTTGCATCGTTATATATGTAAAGTTGTTTTCTTGCTCCATATAAAGTTTTGTGATTTAAGCTGAGCAACGTTTATAAATAGAATTGCAGCGTTTATTCTCCACGATATACCAGATTCAGCAAAAAAATTAAGTAAATAAATGTACCTACTTGTTTAAAAGTTCGTATATTTGTCTGTCCATCACATGACTTACTATATACTTAATACGTGGTAATGTTATTTTAATGGGATATTCTTTCTCCTTTCATCGCTTTTCAAAGGGTTCCCAGAACCACGTGGAAATAACGGAAGATCTTTTAGAAGACATGTGATCGTTAATCTATGACAGCATTGTAGTTATAAAGTGAGTCTATTCAAATAAGAATCAGGTTTAGATTCGATTAGGTAACAAAAGGAAAAACTTTAAGTGTCAACGCGACGGGAGGTTACATGAAAATGGCGAGTAATGGCGAGAGAGTGGCGACATGGACAGCCCAGCAGCCTTCCAATTACGAGAGCATTCGGATTGGGAGCTGCGCGCGTTAATTAGAAGGATCCCCGGTGGCACGGCCACGTATAACTCCATACAACTCTTTGCGAAGCAATTACTGGGCAACTGATGAACGTTGAGCGTGCACGAAAGTTCCCACTCAATTTCATTACGCTTGGCTGTGCGCACTAACAATTAGAGAGGTTTCTATAATCGCGATTAATTCATTGATTAGCAAAGAGGTGGCTTTAATAATTATGTATGCATAAATCATTGCATATTATTTTTTATTAAAGAATATTAAGCAAAACTAAGAAGATGAGTTATTTATCTTGTGCTCAAGAACTAAATTGCTATTTCCCATAATATCGTTAATTATATCGACGCTCTACCAAAAGCTTTTAGCGGCAATAGACATCTGATGTTTGCCGTACGTCGCGGCGCGCGGCGTCTCATCGGAGCCGATTTTATAGACTGTATTTCCAAAGTCGTTCGTCTCTAAGTAGCCCTGTCAAGATTTGTTTGTCTGCCATCATGCTTGCGTAAATAACAGTCAGCAAGAGCATCCTCCCCTCCCTGCTAACACTCGACTAGCTTATTTACGTATACGTTTAATTAACACTTCAGCGGGAGACCGGGAGTGGATCCAACGCTGCGTGCTGGAGTAATGCTATGAGTAGCGCAGTTGCTGATATCTTCACAGGAATTATCTTAAGTGGTCTGCAATGTATAGCATTATAAATAGTAGCGATGTAACGCGTATCGACTGTACTGTACAGTTAGACCGCTAGTTTGATTCCTGCGTCTACATTGCACAATGCACTCACATTCCACGCGCTGCTCGTATTCTTCATACCACCGAACGATCTATTAGACTTCTATATCTTCTAAGAAACTGCTCTGACAAGAAATCTTGTGTCCTATGTCCAATCGCAATGTATCATTCTTCAAATCGATATCTTTCTCAGAATAACGAAAGATTATTATAATGTTTTATTTTCTTTGAACTCTAATCGATTTTTATCAAACGCATCTTTGTTATGTTGAAACATATTTACTGCTTTTTGATAAAGACTTACAAAAGTTATTACTTTCTCGTATCAATAGTTGAATGCGGATTATTATAAAGCTTCGTCGAAAAAAGCTGAATAAAATTGTAAGCTGGAATAGATTTCATTTTGTGCAGACTACCTCCCGATGAGAGGGGGATGGGGACTTTTTTTTTTTGTTGAGGTTCGCCTTTGAAACCTGTATACATAGTTCAGTTCAGCCGCTATATTAAAATACGGACGAAACTTTTAGTGCATCATAGAATAAAAAATACTACGTCGCTGAATTTTATTTTATGTTCGGCAAAGTGAATAAATCTTTCAGGTTTGTAAATTGAATAAACGATGACATTGGTGGTTTTTGTTCGCGTTTTTAATACAGCATCACAAATTCTGTTTTGGCTGAGTTCGTTAAGCTTGTTTGTTGTGAGCTCAATGCAAACATAACCTATTTTACTTCTCTTTCAAAAAACGAAACGTTGCCAAAATCATTATTGTTGTTTTGTTCTGACTGAAGCATTGCGCCAGCCAGCACGGCCATTAAGGTATACCGTAGATATTTAAATAACTATGCAATCCAGAACCTAGAACGGTAATTTAGTTTTCAATGAGTACCAATAATAACTGTTTTTAACTAGGTCGTAATCGTAATAGAGGCTACATTTATTGTGTAGCTAGCGGACATGGAAATAATCTTTGCCGTCTACCGTCTGCCGGCCGGCTTTGCACGGTGCGCCGAGCCTTGCTGGAAAATTGCACTTGATCCCTCCCCCCGACCCACCCACCGCACCGTCTGCTCTCTCTGCTCTCTACATTTGATTTCCGACCCAGTATAAATAAAATTATATCTAGGTCTTCATCACAATACCATTAATATGCATGACAATACTGCACAAATACTGTCCAGCTTCAGAAAACACATTGCAGACTTGAACACAAGTTAAGCCCTAATTCTACAAACCAGCTTGCAGTTAGACATTATCAATAACGGCTGCAATAATTATAGGAATTCTTCGATAACGTCCGCGGCAGGTGGCTCGCGGTCGGCTTAGTATGCGCCGATGGGCCGTGATCGGTTTTTGCTTCGAGTTGTAGTGTAGGGAACAATGGCCGACGACGTGCATTCCATCCGCACCACCGTTAGCCGGCGGCAGTAATCGCCGCAATGATCACCTCGACCGCTGCGAGCTACTTGCACCACGATCGACATGATACACCTAACTAATAAACATTTACCGCTTCCGCGCACCGTAAGAAAAAGTCATTCCTCAAACATTATACAGCACTAACTTTTTACCGCTTGGGACGAGGAAACAACTTAATGGACATGCGAAGTTCTAAAACGCATCCGTTACGATTATGAAACATCGCAGTGAAACGCTTTTATTATTCTAAAAAAGCTCTTGAAGCATCTAAATATATTTTGGATCTATAAATCAAATTAACAACTTTCTACGGACTTAGATCGAAATAAGAGAAGACGGGGCGCGGTTGGCTACGAGCCAGACCAAACAGGGTAAAAAGCAAGGGCGGCGGCGACGACCGCGCCCCGAAATAGCGAGCAAAGTCAAGGCGTGCGCTTAGACGACGAACTAACGGCCGCTTGAAGCACATCATTGCACGAATTGCTGGTACATGGTTTTAAATTCCGGTTAGACACGCCCTGACAGGGCGCGCCTACTGGTCACGTTACCTTCCACAGAAAAAAGAAACAACCCGTGTGAACTAATTAAATTATGTGTGCTTATCATGATACTAACGCTTCAATAACTACTATAAAACATAACGATAACGACCTAAATGTAGCAAAAAAACAAGGTGGAGCGCGTAATAAATTCGCAGACATAGCGCAATGTCTGGCTGTTCTAAATGACCCACAAAAATGGTTTTCTATTAACGTGTTGACGCGATGGTGACAATGTTCTCCTGAGAATTTAACATAATGTACACAAATTACCATTACCACTCGTATTTTTATGAAAGTAATAAGGGTTGGCAGAATACGTAACTCAGTTGAGTCAAGGTCAATCTAATTACTCTACAGTATGTCTCAATGTAAAATAAAAGGAATGACACGGCGGCTTTCATATCAACGAAGGCCTATCACGTACTGGTGTCATGGGGCACACAATAGCGGTGCAGTGGCCAGTGAGGCAGTGACTCACGCGCAACAGGCTCGAGACAGAACAAGGACATCCTCACATACAGCCAGCGCTGTAGCAAATCGAAACATAAACATGGTTACTCCATATCCGTCGGAGCTATTCACCATTGTGCCGCAACAAATTGCAGACATAATAGACTTCGCAACACTTAAAAGTTTTGCGCTAGATGACACATAGATATTTTAAGGATAATAACACTATTAAGAAATTCTGTCGGTCGTTAATGTGTTCTTTGTGGTGGAAACTATGCCTAATAAGATTTTAATTGGTCGTTGTTTCTCTTGCAAGAGAGATAGAATATGCTCTATTGTACAAACGATTTACTGAGCTCGTACACAGTATCTTTAAGATATGTTTTCCTTTGTGCAGATGACTTGAAGGCGGTGACAAAGCGTCTGATCGTGCAGGCCAAGCGGCAGGGCTCCGCCGACAATATCTCCATAATCGTGGTGTTCCTGAAGGACCCGCGCGACATTGCCGCAGACAATCGCCCGCCCATGGATCTTGGGTGAGTGTCATTGCTATATCTTCAAAATGTATATGCTTTCTGATTTCGATTACGAAATAATTGTCTCCTCTTATTTCGTCCATATCCATTTCCAAAGATCCTAGTGCAAAGTCCCGAACTTAAGATCTCAAAGGTAGCAAACGTCCTTCAGAAAATAAAGAGAATTTATCTTCTTCACTAACCATTTACTTTCCTCTCTTATGTCTGGCTCAAAAAATATTCCAAAAATTTCAATTCACAATTTCTTTTTATAAGTTTAGAAAGAATTTTGCTAGCATTGATTCTGAAAGAATTTCGTCTGGGTCATGTTTTGCTGTAATAATAGAACGCCAAAGCAAAGCTTTGAAAGTGTTCACTTCTCATATCCATAGCCAGTTCCTAGTTGCCTACACGTAGTTCGAGAGACAACCGATATTATGACTGATTGAGGACAATTATACCTGTTTTTATAACTTTTGTACGTGTTGCTAATGGCATTACCATACCACATGTCTCGGGCGGATATTAATAATCCCTATTTTTAGTTCACGCTATCATTATGATGTCATAATATGTTGAGTGCAGGCATCTACAATGCCAACAAATTAGCTAATAACGTCTACATTGGAAGTCTCCTGCCTATTTTTTTTCGTAAAAATACCAGTTCCACAGACATTTGGCCGTTAACCGGTTACAGGTAATTCATACATATGGAGCTCGGACGTACAAATGACATTATCTTGA
This sequence comes from Eurois occulta, assembly GCA_950022335.1. Taxonomy (NCBI): domain Eukaryota; kingdom Metazoa; phylum Arthropoda; class Insecta; order Lepidoptera; family Noctuidae; genus Eurois; species Eurois occulta. The sequence goes on from OX465489.1 coordinate 15,297,279, forward strand.
ACCACGACCTTGGATGTTGTCGGCATATATTCTAACTAGTCTTGAAAACGAAAGTTTGTGTCACTTTCTTCGAATAAAAAGCGGGATATTATTTTTTTGGCCGTCATTACATGAATGAGCTTAAGTTGTTAACTTATTATCGATATCAGTGAAAGGATTAGTGAATAAGCCCGATTATAAGATAGGTACCAGATAGTAATATTCTGGGTATAGCTATTAATTTAGTATTTCGTACATATTAAGTACCTAGTTCCTAAAATTTGATATAAATAAGTACTTGTATTGCTTCGTTCTAATATCATCTACATCCATTTAGCTTCCTCTATCTATTTAAACAACCTTGTTTAAATTTGACTTCTTCGACTTTACTCAAACTCATTTCAATATAGGCTGGACAACGCGATGATGAACGCTCCGCCGTTCACCATCGAGACAGAGCAGTGCCGGCGGCAGGTGGAAGCTGCCGCAGCCGCAGCTGCCACCGAGGCCGAAGAATGCGCGGAGGCCGAAGCCGAGGCCGAGACCGCGGACAACGGCGTGGACAACTCCGACAGTGACAGCGAGGACCTCGGCCCTGAGACAGCCGTCGATATGGATGCAGATGACGTGGATGCGGAAGCGAGGAATCAAGAACCGCAACCACCTACCCCACCTGCACATGTTGGTGAGTCTATTTTGTCTATCTGTATCCATAAACTAGATCCACCCATCACTATCTTTGATTCCAATTAATACATGTACCAATTTCTGTCCAGTGAGATTTGTCATTCAAAAGAATTACATCCAAGTTCTACGTACAGATAAGTAAAAGTGGTTGAAGTGAATATTATAATCCACCCTAAATTGGAACAAGTCTATACCTGTTCCATTTAGGGTAGGTATATGTATTGTCAAAGTTCTCAAAATATTTGCTGAATTTGCAAGTCATCAGACGCTATTTACAGGATCTTCAAGTGGTGTTTTTAAGTTTCCCTTTTGGCCTTTTTACTCGCTGTTAGTGTTTCGTTTCTTGTTAATGTAGTAGCCAAGCGGTAAACCACGTATCGCTGGATCTATTCTGCGCAGGACGATATCTAGGTTGAGCCTACAAAATCGGCGTCTGTAAACGCACCTACAACTGTAGAAAGTGACAAAAGATAACGAACTCTCAAATTCGGCGAATCTCACTGCAGTAACCCCGGCCCCTAGATCTCATCTGACCTAATTTCGGGACGGTCACGGGCGAACCGTCGACCTTCCTGCCAAACCCTTTAACCATTACGAAATGTTTCCCCGAATTTGAAGCTGCGTCGATAGCGTGAGTTTCTGGCAGCATTCGAAGCCAGAACGAGGCAGGTTAGAGATGGCTGGTATGGACGAGTGACAGGTAGCCGCCTAGCCGGATAGCCTACGTTTCATAACAACCCACTTCCTCATGCATGACTCGACTGACTCATACTACGCGAGATTGTGCGGGATGACAAGCAGGTTGATGCTTTTAGCTTCATACATGGGAATAATTTTGTTTAGTGATTCTACTGTACGCTACAATTTATTACATACTTATTAATTCTGCGGCATATTATAACAGGAAAAGTTATAACTATAAGAAAATCCCTAGGGGGAAATCAATTGGATGTTTGATTGAAATAATCAAAAAGACTTGTCTTAGCTATAATAAACTGCCAAAGCTAGAAAAATGTGCCTACAATTAAAAAAGATTACCTACGTGCCTACACAGAAATATTAAAAACAACTTCTTTATTATATCTATGATTACGTAGGTACACAAAGTTTTAAGACCTTAAGAAACTAAACTCAAGCTTCACACTAATGCTTGAGCCACATTTCGCTAAGACCAAAAGAAAAAGTAACAATCGTGTGTGTCACGCTTTATTGATTGTCATTGTTACACACATTCACCCACATCCATGCTGCGTTACGTCCGTTTGTAGCCAGTGTATACCTACTGTACAGCGAGTACCTACATTCTCTAGATGGGATTGTATGCAGATGAACCGATCACTGATTAAGATTAGATTTGAGTAGGTATTTGGAAATTCGAGATGAGTGCGTTAGCCCGAACCCGAACGATGTAGGTATGAGCAATGGAAATATACAACAATTAAAGAAGCTAGTTAACACAAAAAAAAAACTTTTTTTGTGTTAAGTAGGTACCTACTAGCTTCTTTATGCAATTCGTGAAAACCAGTAAAATACAAGTAGACATTGAAAAAGATAAAGTTGCAATCCAAAACATTAGTCACGAAAATTGATTTTCAAGTGCCTCTCTACTTATTATTTCCAATCTAAATAGGTAGGTAGATTTCATTTTTATAATGATTGTTACTCAACTTCAACAAAAAGGTTTTTTGACCAAGTACCCAACTACAAGTGTTTACTCGTCACAAAAAAACAACTGACTTAAAAAACAAAAGCAAAAACAAATTTAAAAGTAAATGAGTTTCAAAACTACCTAGGTAGCTTGATTTGGAAAAATCACGTTAATTGGCATTGTAATCACTGAGTTATCGGTGTACCTGACAAAATCGTCGAATGCATCAGCACCGGTTTTTTTTAAACGATTGAAAATAGATTCTCTAAAATTCTTCGGCACACCTACCGTAACTCAAACATTTTATTAAATCCTCCGTGAAAGTTCCCCAAAAAATATGACCACGAGTTATTGTTTACTTATATACTTACAAATTACATATTGAGCACTAAACTAGAATCATGTAATTAATACTCCTATCTATGATAAATCATGATGGCACGTACAAAGTTATATTTTTATAAACTAAGGCTAGGTTACTAGGTACTTTATTATGTAAAAGGATAAAAAGTGGGAATTATTATAAAACGACACGGCATACGGCATCCCTATCGGGTGCAAGCGGGCGCCCCGCGCGCCGCACCTCTCGCCCTCGCGCCGCTGCCGTCCCGCTCGCTCGCCTCGTCCCTCTCGCAGTCGCTCATTGAACGTCCAACGGATCTGTGCTACTCTCGAAACTCGCTGCTATTGTAATCGGTGCTTTGTCTATATTTTTACGGCTCGAATATTACACCGCCAGTGAAGATAATAATCTGTGCAGTGAAATTACCGTTCACGGTATGTGGTTTTTAGCGAATGTTGTTGATTATTTTCACATACCGAACAGTTTGTGAAAGGTTATTTCTGTGTTGATTCATGCGGAGCGGTGTTCTGGAAATAGATCGGTTCGCCCGAAGGCGCATCCCTCAGTGGTCGGTGAGCGCAGGATTCCCGGAGGTTCACACACATGTTCTCGACACTGTCCAAGTTCGATCTCGGGCGTGTCTCCACTGGCCGTTCTCGAAACTCGAAATGGCGTCCGCGAATGTCTCGCAAGTTTGAAATCGCGACGACCGGTAAAATATCGTTGCTAGCACGCCGTTCGTAAACAACACCGGCGTTTATGATTTACTGCGGCTAGCTCAAAAGTTGATGTTTTTGTCTCCAATCGAACGAATGAGTTTTTTTTTCTGTCAAGGGTGTGTCACCTGTTGATGTCGGGAATTGCGAGAGGAGGGGTGAATGTGGCGTGTTCGCCAGGTGTTCAGCGAATTCCTATTGTACTGTTGTAAATATCATAAATACAGTGTGTTCTTGGTGTTGTGTGCAGTGGAGCAGGGCCACGTTGACGGTTCTGTGGCGGATAATGTAGCTGAGAGCGGCGAAGACTCCGAAGACGAGTGGAACTACTTCAAAGGCGAGGGCGAGCGTGAGGAACACCCCAGCGAGGAGCCCGACGAGCAGCCGCGCTCCGAAACACCCTGCCAGGATAATGTGAGCTCATTCACACATTTACGACACTATCTAATCGATGAATGCGTGTTTTGACTCCAGAGCACGATGTGTGTATTCACAGTGAAAGAACAAACATCTACATTCCGAAACAGATGAAACATAGACATTCTACAGTAAGAAAATAAAGTTCCTTTGTGACAACATTTTTCGTATATTCATACACTAATAATCAATTGACTTTCATATCTTTGGTTGGTACATAATGATACATTATTCAAGTTGACCTTCAAATCATGATTCAATCTGTATTTCAAGTTGTGACTAAATTATCTATTCAGTCATATTGTAGGTTATGTAGGGATACCATGACTAAGTCATGTGTTTGTACATGTTTCAGTCGGCTTGGGAAAGCAGCTCAGTAGACATGAACAGTTCACCACTGAATCCTGACGCCCCAGTGTTCATCCCTGGGAGCGTGGCTGGTGCAGACGTCCTGCTCGCAGAGTCACCTCGCAAGCCGCTGCCAATGGATGACATCGAGCTCCCAGATGAGGCACAGTTTGACACAGGAGCTGTAGTGAGGCCAGCAGAATTATTAGACTTGGACAACTGTGATCAGCTTAATGGCCATCATGTAAGTGCTATTATTTATTATTTTATAACATCATAAAGTTAAGTTATAAGGATAGAGATCCAACATGGCAATTGTTTTGTAAAAGGTGTAATGTACATTCACATTATACCTTTTTACAATTGACATTACAAAAGAGAAAGTTTTATAAACACCAAAATACTTATTCAAGTGAGAGTGTGAGAAAAATGGTTTGTCTGATTAATTTGTATAACTGTCTCTATGTGAGTAACTACTACATAGCTCACATAATTATATCAACACTATGGATATGTAACTTTTGCCCTGTACCTAAAACAGGTAACCTCAGGGCCACAAGTTACCACTTTCATGAACAAAAACGAGAATTCCTGAGTATAATGACTTGCTTTAGTTAAAAGTTTATGTATTTCTTATCAGCTGTTGTATTATCGCGTTTATGCGGAATTGCGGCTATTAGTAATAATAGATTATTTGGCAGGAGTGTAATAACCTTTAGTGGAAACAAAATAATGTTTGATTATTAAGAAATGTTCCACAAGAGTGTTAGTCACATACAAGAAATGCAAGGAAAATATCCAAAACTGTGTTTAATGAACAATTAGATAGCTGAGAATTAATGGCCGTTGTTTATACGTATTCAATTAATATTCAGATAAAATGTGAACTCAAGTAAAATCATTAGTACTGAAACATGAGTGTCATGGGAACTGTTGCAGTATTATTCGGAATTAAGATAGATGAACTTTGTGTTTCATGTAAGTTTTTCCTCAAAATGTTCCAACAAGTTATTTATGTAGGTAGTCGGTTACATAGTGATGACTAAATAAGACTATGTATATTGTATACTGTAATTTTAGATTTAGTTAGCAATTGTAAGGTACTATGCAAATAGAGTTAGGAATGGTTCAAAACAGCAGCTGTCTAATGTAATGTAATGTTAGGAAGCATTATGTAAGTAAAATAGTAAAGGATTATTATTTCAGTAATTAGATTGTAGCTTTCTCTTAATTTCAAGTTGACAAAAACAGAGAAGAATATCTTTTTGACATATTTTTACTAAGAATAATAGGCACCTCTATTGGTTTCCCACTGTTAGGTTTTTGTATGAGTATCCTTAACACATTCTACATAAAGTTGCAATTATTGGTATATTAAAGTGATAACACATAACATATGATTTACTTTCAGAATGTATCAACAGAAGAAGCTGTTAAAGAACACTTGAATGGAAATGATAAGTGCAACATGGACAGTTTGGGCTTTGGATTCAATGTTGGCATTGAACCTGATAAAGTCAAGGATAGTGGTCTCATACAAGACTTTGAGAGAATACAAAAAGATACTACTGACTTTTGTAATATTCAGGTTGGTGACATTTTGGTTTTCTTTTTACTTTTGAATTGATTTTTGTTCCTGAAAGTTGCTCTAACTTTAGGCATTTTACAAGGAAAATTTATCTTGTGATCCAGCACCAGACCGGTGTTTTTGTTGTAAAATGTCTAATGGCAACAAAAACATCACTCAGGTTTTTTATGGGTTTTTTTGTTTATTTGTACAAATCTCTGACAAGCAATGTAATAGTCTAATAAGATTCCGCTGACCTTCATTCACCTGCTTACTGAATGAATTTTGTTTATTTACTATCTTGATACATATTAATATTATTATATAGGCTGCTTGATGAAATTAAGTCAAGACACTACAGTGGAGAGAGTGACAGACAAGTGCGACAACCTAACAGCACTGTGTTTGTAATAAAATTATCTGTATTTTTATATACCAATAAATAAAATTGAAGTGTCAGTTTGTAATATCAAAATAACAGCTTTTTACTGTATGCATATGAAAATATATACGGCACTTCACTTGTAACAAAAACTCATTTTTATCTTTCTGTTTGTTCCGGCTAATCTCCGAAATGGCTGGACCGATATTGGCGGGACATTTACTGGTAGATAGCTGATGTTATAACATAGGCTAGTTTTATTTTAGAAAAATAATGAGGGTTCTGTGCAAAGCAATTAAAACCCTTGAAATTGTTAACAAAATACAATTAAAAAAGGAAAGTAATATTTTTCTATAATAATTTCACGCGAACGAAGGTCGCGGGAACAGCTAGTATTTCAATGAGAAAATAGTTTAAATACATAATATCAACTGAACTATATATATTTGACATCCCTGGGACAAACAGATAGACAACAAAACAGTTTTTTGTACTTTCAATCAATATTAATTTTGGCCAAAACTTGAATTAATAGTTAACACAAACAAGTTATTGGTTAGTAAAAAGTATAATATTAGGAATTTAATTTTAAAAAGGCTAATGATATTAAAACTACACAAATATTATACAAAATTAAATAGGAATATGATGAAATTATCAATGACATTAAATTATTTTATTTATTAATTTAAAACACATACCACATCACCACAGGCTTACCTAATATAGTGTAGTTAAAGTTACAATAGCTATTAAATGGAATAAGAATATTGCCTTATCTGTTTTCTAGCCATTAGATGGGGTCTTTGTGTGAGATTCTTTTTGTAATGTTCCATTAAAAATTCACATTATTCGGCTCAGTACTAAAATAACTTAAAATTTTCACTGTCTAGGGTCCAAGTTCACGATTTGCCATCGCTTTTAATGCGGGTTATATCCCATTGTCTGTTTATGAGGTTCTTGCCTTAGACTTAGACATTGCTGTGCTTGCTCAGTCTGTTTGTAGGTTTTGCATTTTTCGCATAGTTCTTCTTTTCGCTGTTGTTGGTATCTTTAGGTGCTTGTGTATTTCTGTATTTCTGATAAACCTAAGTGCCCTTGAGGTTGATCAAGCTAAATTTTGGAACCTTTGAAAAATTTCGATATTGGAGTTGCTATCTAACTCCGTAAAATCTATTCTGTAAGTCCAAGTTGGTTTAACTATAGCTTTGTAAACAAGTGGTTATTAAAAGATATTTTTGATTGTCTGCTTCTTAAGCAGACAAACTAAAGCCAAGATAGACTTTTCATTTCAATGGTAGCTCCCTTTTTCTTGGCCTTAATAGGGTTGACTCAGGTAAGCCTTTTGTCTAGATCATTGGTTCCCAACCTATGGTCCGCGAAAGGTTAAAATGTTATTCGTACTTTTTAACTTGCACAGAAGATGCAAGCTCAACCCAACCTAATTGAAAACCTATCAGAGGCGAGGTGGTAAAATTTTTTGAGCTTGCTGCGCTCGCACGTGCAAGATTCATAAGCATTTCTGCAAAAATCGACTTACATATTCCTATTTCTATGGAATGATTGCAAAATTTTTTGAGCTCCCTTCGATCGTTCTAGTATCCTTCGCTATCTTAATTATAAAAGGTTTAGATATAGCCCAATTATTTTACTTTGTTACTGTTTGGCAGTGGTGTACTTTCCATATTGTACACTGGGGCACATTCGCCTTGCCGCGAGTGAAAGTCCTTTGAACTGACTTAGGTATACTGGGCTGTATCCTCCATGTTTTCAGCTAAAGATCAATTTTATTCAGCGGGATATGTAATTTTTTGGGATGCCTGAATTGGATCCACTTGCAAGTCATGCAGTGTCGTCTGCATGAGTCGCCGTTACCACGTCATCACAATTAGGCAAGTTCAGTAAAGATCGAGGTCACGAGAGGCCCATTTTGTAATAAAAAAAATGTTTTGTTCGTAACTTATTTTTTAAAGTGAATGTTTTTTTCATATAAGTTAGACTTGACTGAATTTCATCAGACAAGCCATTCGCAATATGTTTATTCTTGTATTAAGATTTCTAAAAAGTATTTTTCATTTGGTAAGCATATGGGTGAAGGTTGATCTTAGGTGGGATCTCTGAATACAATCTTGGGAAAGCATGACAGTTAACTATAACAACACTGGTGATTTTCAAAGACAGTCTTAGAAAGTTTTCTTGGATCCAAATCATTATTTTTGTTTACGACCCAATGTTTCTGTTTACTTTGGTTAAGCAGGAATTTATGTAATTTATGACATGAACAGCATTTTAGTTTATTACTAAGTAAAAAATAGTGAACAATCAATTTATTCTAATTTTCAGGTATTCCAGACACAGACAGAAACCAATCCCTTTGCCGTTGAAGGCAATGAGGAACTATTTGAAAGGCTGAAAAATAAAGAAAGAGATCCAATGAGTATGAGCTTTTACCAAGAAAAAGATGATGACACGTCATGCGAGAGGTTTTCCAAAAATGAATCGCATGTTGATCTCAATGCTGTCCAGACCTTACCTGACAGTGATGATGAAGATATACAGCCAAACGGTGTCTATGAAAATGATAAAGAAAACATCTCCCCAGATCAACACAGAGAATTTAATGAATTAGACACTATAGAACCATGCAATGACATCAACCTCCCTAGCATCCCACAAAACATTCGTAACTTTGAACCAGCAGATAATTTTGCAGATTTTTGTATTTCTAACCCTAACAATTTTCCAAATATTGTTTTTGAATCAAGCAACATTAATGAAGATACTGTGTTGCAAACAGACACTCCCGAATCTCACAAGTTACTCTTTGAACAAATACCTGAAATACCTGATGGCAAGAGTTCAGAATTAGGATTTACAAATGATGAGACACAAGACCCATCAGAGAGCGATAAAGACCTCCGGCCTTTCACGCCTCAAGATGAGACATCACAAGACATTGAAATGGAAAGCAAACTTGAAGATTCACCCTGTGTAGAAACAGCACCACAGTTAAACATTGATGACATAAAGGATGATGATCAAGTAGAATCTCACCATTTGCTTGAGTCTGAGCAAGTGGTTTCTCCTGTACCTACAGACATCCAACACGCTCACTCTACTGAACAGCTTCCAGTATCTCCTGCACCATTTGACGGATCAAAACCAGAAGAATCTAAATCACCAGAACCAGTTACAGATATTGATGAAATTGTTGCAGTAGAACATGAAGATGGTCAAGAAATAGCAGAATCAGCATGTGAACGTGTGACAGTTTCAGTTGAAGCTGACACTGAAATTCTAACACCAACAAAGTCCAGTGAAGAAATTGAAAAGGTTGAAGTCATTATTTCCGAAATAGACACAGCACATGAAACACCAGAAATTAAACTGGACACTGAACACCTTACATCTGAAATTTCCCACGCTATTGATGACGAGCTGGCAGCAGAGTCTCCTGTGCCTTCCAAGTCTCCTCTACCAGCTGAAACTCTTCTTCCCAGTGAGTCCCCATTGCCGACGGAGTCTCCTCTTCCAAGTGAGTCTCCTATTCCGAACGAGTCGCATTTAGTGGCAGAGGCGTCGCTACTCCGTGACTCTCCTCTGCCCGCGGAGCTGGCCCTGCCGACCGAGTCGCCTCTACCGGAAGATACGCTGTTGCAGGCTGAGACAGTGCAAGTTAGCGAGTCTCCGATGCCAGGAGACTCGCCGTCTCCATTGCCGAGCGAAATCATTCCACCAAAGGAGTCTCCACTACCAGTCGAAACCGAAGCTCCTACAGAATCTCCGACGCCGGTCGAGAGTCTGCAGCCGTCTGAGTCCCCACTACCTGCACACTCGCCGCTCCCTGCACACTCACCATTACCTACAGAGTCTGACTTGTTGCGCGAATCGCCACTGCCGAGCAAATCCCCACTACCCAGTGAGCCCTTGTTACTTAGTGAATCATTGCTGCGGAGCGAATCCCCACTGCCGAGCGAATCCCCACTGCCGAGCGAATCGCCTCTCCCGAGCCAATCACCGCTGCCGAGTGAATCTCCTCTGCCGACCGTCGTGGAGCCGCCTCAGACGATCAACGCCGAGCCCTTCGAAACTATCGCTGACGCCGCGCCCGTCCAGGAAGAGCCCGCCGCGTCTCCTGCGCCACCTGCCGCCTCCCCCGTGCCCCTCGCCGCCTCCCCCCTGCCGGCCGACGTGCCGCTGCCGCGCGAGTCGCCCGTCCCTGTGGAGTCCCCCGTCCCTGTGGAGTCCCCCGTGCCTGTGGTGGAGGCCCAGGCGCGCGTGGAGTCTCCCGCTCCCGTGGAGGGCTTCGCGCCCGCACTGTCGCCCGCGCCCGCACTGTCGCCCGCGCCCGCCCAGTCTCCCGCGCCCGCACAGTCTCCCGCGCCCGCACAGTCCCCCGCGCCCGCACAGTCCCCTGCGCCCGCACAGTCCCCCGCGCCCCTGGAGCCGGTATCGCTGTCGCCGACGCCCTCCGCCGAGGCGCGCCTCGCCTCCCCCTCCCCGCCCGCGCCCTCCGCGCCCGCACCCGACCTTTTGCCCGACGAGCCCACGGCGCACTCGCGACTCGAACTCGTCACCGACGTCGACATCGGCATTCCCGAGTCCAGAGCTCAGGAGATATGCGTACCCGTCACTAGTGAGATCCAACTGGAAGAGGCCGTGCAGCCGCCGGCCGCGGCCACCCCGCCGCCCACACCCGCCGTGGAGCCGGCCGAACCCGCGCTTGACACTGCACCGCTCAGCGACACGCCCATAGCCGCCGATAGCGCACCCGGAGCTGAGCTGGCGGTCGCGGCCGCCGCCATCGCCGCGGTAGGCGCGGTCGCCGGAGTGGCTGCGGTGAAATCTAAACCGACCGGCGCCAAGAAGTCACCCACGACTCCGACTGCCAAGTCCACGCCGAGGTCCGCCCCCAAATCTGCGACACCCGCGCGCACACCGACGACCACCACTCCCGCACCCATCAAGAGGCCCGGCACCACGCCCGCCGCTCGCACACCCACCGGCAAGGCGCCCACATCGGCCACCAAGGTACCCTCCGCGACCAAGACCACCCTCGGCGCTAAGCCCGCCACCCCGGCCAGCAAGCCCGCCACACCCAGCGCGCGCACCACTCCGGCCTCGCGGCCCACCCCGCCGGCCACCAAAGCGCCCGCGCCGGCGAAGGCAGCCGCTCCCGCGCGTTCTTCACTCACCAAGCCCGCGGCCGCTAAGCCCGCGCCCCTGACCGCACGCACGGCCAGCACTACCACTCGTGCGGCCCCGGCGGCTCGGCCGGCGCCCAAGCCCGCGACGACGGCCGCGCGGCCCACCGCTCTGAAGTCCGACGCGGCCGCCAAGCCCGCCGCGCCGCGCGCCACGGCCCCGCGCCCCGCGCTTTCCGCGGCGAGGCCGCAGCCGAAACCCGCCGACAAGAAGCCGATGACGAATGGCGACTCCAAGGACACGAAACCAGCTGCGAAGCCCGCGCCCCGACCTGCGCCCATCACGCGGCCCGCGCCGCGCCCCACGCCCCGCGCGCCTACGACTACTGCTGCGGCCCCTGCCAGGTGAGTCACGAAAGTGACTAGTTATTGACAGTTATTCGTGTTTGGTCCATAGAAATTATTATGAGAGCGTAACCGTGTGAATTCTCTGCAGGCCAAGTGCACCGAAGCCAGCGCCCCGCGCTCCACTGGACAAGCAGAGCAAGGATCTCGCTAACAAACGCATCACAGCCAAGGCCGCACCGCCCAGGACCGCACCCCCAAAGGTGAGCCTTAACCACTCTTCAAATATCTTACACAAGAACTTTTGCCAGCATTTACACCATTATTATACATTTTGAGCATATGATATGGTTGAAGTTGTCTGTGACCTGTTTTGTCTCACATCAAACCTGATGCGTAACTCCTACTCTACACGGATCATTGTTCATTTCAGTCGGCTAACACAGGCCAGAAGAAGGCCGTCACAAAGAGAACCATCACCACAGACGTGAAGAAAGAGGTGGTGTCGAACGGGCTCTCGAATGGCGACGCGACGCTGAGCAAGCCGCCACCGAGCCCGCCGGCCGCCGACAACGCGCTGCTGCCTGACGTCATCGCGTAGGCGCAGCCCGATACAACAAAACGATTCCTATTATTTCCGCTTGAATTTTGTGATTTTCTATAAGTGTATGATAGTTTTAACGTCGTTCGTGGCGGCGAGTCGTTAGGTGCGGGAGTCAGCTCCCAATTTTATATTATAGAGTCGCTTTTTATAGACGTGTACGTTGCCGATTCGTTGTACGCGGAGCGGAGCGAGCGGCCGGACGAACGCGACCGCTCGCCCCGCTTCGGCTTTAAACGGTTATTATCCATTATAATGATTATAAGTCTGTTTTAGAATTTTATATTACCAACGAATGATTGATTAAATCTGGCTTTTAATTTATTTTCTTTGTATAACCGTATTATTTAAATAAAATGTGAGGAAGGACTGAGCCATTGTTTTATTTATGAGTAAATTTTTATTACCGGACACAGTGAATGGTATTGAAACACAATTGGAATAAATAGCATTGTTTACTTATTGCTAGCGCTTTCTTATAAAATTTTCAATATCCATGTATACTTAAAATATGGTGTTACAAAGAAAACTGGAACATAGTATATTACTGAAATAAATGTTTATCACCCTTTTATGTTCTTTTCTTTCTGAACTAATATTATAATTTAAAGTTTCATGTGTGGGAAGCGCAGGTCAGTATCTCGCAGGTTTTCTTCGATCCATTTCTCGGCTTGTTGAATCATTTCCTCGTCGAAGTGATCGCGCCAACCTCCGGCTTTGCCTGAAATTATACAGAACAAAATAAAAAACCGGCCATCCGAGTTGGACTTGCGCATGAAGGGTTCCGTACGTACCCCCTATAATTTTTATATATTACTAACTGATGCCCGCGGCTACGCCCGCGTGGATGTTTTTTTGGATTTGGCCGCGTGGATGTATTTTTTTGGATTGACAAATTATACACTAAAACTTTCCTCGAGAACCACTCTATCCATTGGTGAAAACAGCATGAAAATCGGTATAGTAGTTTTTGAGTTTATCGCGAACTGACAGACGCGGCGGAGGACTTTGTTTTATAATAGGTATGTATTGATATATTATTAGTTATGTTTAACACTAGAAACGGGATATTTACCATGTTTACTGTTTGTTTTGAGTTCCCGATATTTCTCAGTTCTTGTTTTTTCAGTTTAAAAACTTATTCTTAGTTGATAAAGCGGCAACAGAAATACACATTCTGGTGAAAACTTCAACTGTCTACCTATTACGGATCATGAGATACAGTACAGCCCGCTGACAGACAGACGGACGGACAGCGGAGGCTTCGTAATAGGATCCCGTTGGTTACCCGTTGGGCGTACGGAACCCTAAAGACGTAGTCAAATTACCTGATACAGAGTCTGTTGTTCTTTAGTACAGTTTCAAAGGGAAAAAAAGAGGAAAGTCAAGTTTTAATTCCGCAACGTACCTTTTCTGATAAAAGACTGTTCGCCAGGGATCAGAATGCCGAGCACCTTCATGACGTCATAGTTGACAGACTTGTTGTTCTTAAAGTTGTCGATGCTCAGGTGGTCGCACAGGCGGTCTATTTGGTCGTCTGTGTACTCTTTGTCGAAGAACTTGGCTACACGACGCACGGAGGTCGGCAGATCCTGAGAAAGAGTTTACATACCTACTGTAGGGTTCCGTCTCATCTTTCAGCACTGAATCGTATTTGCTAGAGCGAGAAGCCGAGCGCATCGTCGATGCTGCCGCGTGCGATAGCACTCCTGCTCTGGTCGCTCTAGCAAATGATAGTTCACGACGCGACACGTTGCAACGCGCGACGCGGAAAAGAATAGGAGCATGGAAAAATGCGATTCTGTGCTGATAGATGAGGTTCAACCCATATTATCGCGGTTGCATTAGGAATCTTTGGTTAGAGACAATAATAGGGGGCGAGTATTGCAATTAGGCGGGTCTACTAAGAGCGACCACCCTCGCGAGACATTTGCCGCGCGAAGCAGCTCGGTGGTTGTGGATGTGGTTCGCCCAAGGCAAGCACACACGCCACGCCCGAACGCAGCCGCGACCGAGCCATGCGGTGTGCATGGCTCGGTCGTGTTTTCGTAAGCAAAACCAATAAATTTGCATGTCCCGGGAATGAACCTAGGACCTTGCTCATGATTTTCAGTAGGTAGTTAACGCTAATTTAATTCTTTTAACAGAAATGGTTAGTGGGTATGTTATATGTTTCATACCATTCAACTTCGCTGCTGTATAAAAATACTAGGAAAACAGAACTTGGGTAACGGTACCTTTGATAGCTCTTCGTAGAATAAGAACAGCATATTGGGGTGGTCTCTCTTCTCCCAAGCTTCTTTTAGATGTTCAAAGAATGGTGTCCAGTGGTCTGAAACAAAACGCTTTGTTATAAAAAGATGAATTACTGCGTAACTTTAGACTGGGTTTGTCGACGCAAACATAGGTAAGTCTCCTTGCGCGTGCTCGAGGATCCGTAAGCACCCAATATGATATACGGATATTCAGTGATATGAAAATAGTGCGCGAGAATTTTTCCGCTTGATGAAAACAAACCATAAGGTGTAGGCAGAGGCAAAGAACTTGCTATGACACTTGTATTGTATAACGGGCTGGTGTCCGCAACTCCACGTCTAATGCGCGTATTTTGCGTGCGGTGCTATGACACTTATAGCCGAGTTCAGAGCTAAACCAACAGGTTGGCGTGGTGGTACTTTTAAGTCATAGGATAATAGGTAATACCGAAAATTGCGAAAATCGACCGAAAATTGTGTACTTCGCTGTTATTATCAATTCATCTTCATAATATTTTGTCTGCACCAAACCTGATCATGAACAAGTTTGACTAGGGTCAAACTTCATCTACGTAGTCATACATATAATTTATATCATTTAGTATTCTGCGTTTATGACAAGCCAACGAAGAATTCTTGTAGATTTAGCGCGATTCTAATCTCGTGCAAGATGGAATATTGTAAACTAGAAAGTTTTTCATTCCATCTGAGAATCGAACTCTGCAAGTCTGGACCCATCACATTCCTACAGCTGAGAAGTTAATTATGACCGCATAATAATTACTATAAATTACGGATGTGAATAATATCGATAGTTATTTGCTACGAGCAAGTAAATACTTCCTTATGGCAGGAAATTATACCGTGCTAAACACTAGGTATTTAGGACTTAGGAGGTACAATTAATAAAGTAAATACAACACGAACTCACGCAAGTCCTTTATGAAGAAGTTCCAGTAAGTTTTAAAGTCGCCTGTGTACCCTTGCGTTCTCATCAGCCTGTTGAGGTGGTAGAACGACACTACAACGTCTCTGGGGTCCCGGGCGACGTACACCATCTTCGCCTTATCGAGCAATGTTGGGGGCAGCAGAGATAAAGGCATGTGCGACTTGACGAACCTCGGAGAAGGCGTCGCGGCGAGCTGGTCAGTGCCTCGTTGACAAACAGCTTCGAGTAACTCCAGGTTATCTTTGCTGTGACTGTTCTCTGCTATAAACTTCTTTTTATTTTCTGGATGCACGCATATTGTAAACCTGGAAAAGTTACATCAGATTTATATCAGTTTTACGATTTTTACTATTATGCAATCAAAATCAAGTCATTTATTCAAACTAGGCTGAAGATCAGCACTTTTTGAACGTCAATTTCACAAGACAGTCCTGGTAAAATAATGGTCATTTAGTAAATAGCTTTTTTTACTGTATTAATTGTCTACGTAAGCCACATCGTAGTGCCTAAGTAACTAAAGTAACCCAGAGAATATAACGGTTTTATTTCTTCATTTCTTCTGCGACTAAGCATTGTAATAGGCTTGATTTATAAAGAGAAAGCGTCAACGGTGTCCGTTGTTACAATCAACCAGTTACGTAAAGATACTTTATTTATCTTATTTTTCATTTTTACGGACAAAACCAGTAGATAAGTGACTACAAGCGGTCTTGTAATTATTGTCACATAATGCTCTCAAAAACCATTTTGCATATGAATAAACCTACCAATTAATTTCACCAAGTCCTATGAAATGGCGGTCCGGGCCAATCCTATGACTATAAGTTCCAACTGATTACTACGATTTTTTTAATGGACCTACCTACTACTCAATGATAGTATTTTATCCTGCCCTGGGAATCGAACCCATGATGATTGGCATCCATGATTAGCTGCCGCGGTCAGCCGGTGGACGAGTTTGTAGAAACAAATGTTTCTGCAAATAAATAACTCACTCTAAAAAGGGGTAGCGTTCAGTCAGTGGCGTTGCGTTTGATTTCTCGTAATCCAAATCATTTGCTACCATCCAAACCAACTCTTGTGTCCATGTAGTTCCTAAAACAGAATTTAAACAATGAGGTATTGCGTACGAACAAGTTCATAGCTGTAATTCAGTTATTCCAGCTTTGTCTTTGGAATGCCCAGGCAGTCCAGGCACCTAATGGCATGTACCGTCAGATGGGCTACCTGCTTATTGCAATGTTTACTAACCAGCTATTTAATTTAAAGAAAAAAATGTTTTTGAGTAGGTACCTGATCGTGGATAACTGGTGACGAAAACATCATCTGGTCTCAGTGGCATATTGTAGATTTCCGCAGCTGTTTCCTTGTATTTTTGTGGGAAGAAGTATTTCTTTGGGCCGACGCGGACGAACCCTGTCATCTCACCTGAGTTTAAAAAAATGACAAATATTTAGCCACATACCTACACAAGTAAAAGCTACAAACATTACATCAGGCCTGTAACTCCGAAGGAAAAGGTAGAAGTGTATCTAATAGCTCACCCTTTGGACAGTTTTATTTAAGCCCCATGTACCTATTAGGGAGTGGGAAATTCCTGAAGGGAAAACCCAATATCACTTTGCGCGGCCTGGGAATCGAACCATGGACGTCATGCTCAGTAGCAGTTGCGAGGCAAACAAGTAAAAGCAGACGTAAAAGCTATTCTATTGATTACCAATCAAGGATCTATTCTATTGATTATCTAGGTACCTAGCAGTGGCGAAGGGTGAAAATTGAGTCAGGGAAGCCGAAAAAAAAATGCGAATCGAATGATTTGCTTTTTTTTTATATATATTTTGACCTCATTTTCGTTATCAGTGACCACAAGAATCATGAAAATGATAAATAACCCTGATGAAAAAACCAAAGAAAATTGTTGGCGCCATTTTGAAGTTTCATTTTGACCTCATTTTCGTTATCAGCGATCCCGAAAATCAAAATCAAAATTTTGTGATGTGGTTTTTAAGGTTTTGTCAGTTAATGGGTTGTGGAGGTCTGGTAGGCAGCCGCTCTGCGTAAAATACTGGTATTCAGCTAAATCCGGCATGACTGGAAGCCGACCCCAATACAGTTGGGAAAAGGCTAGGCAGATGATGATGGTTTTTAAGGGTCGCTGATAACGAAAATGAGATCAAAATAAATATAGAAAAAAAATTAAAAACAAAAACATTAATTTCTCAATTTTTTTTTCTTCGGTTTTTAGACTGAATTTTCACCCTTCGCCACTGTCATATGCGTGAATCGAACCCTCATGTTCAACAATAGCTCCTGCACTAATAAGCTGAATGTACGTACAGACGTCAGCACATCAAGGTACTACAATCTGTCAAATTTCTTTAATAAATTTTCAACTTTATCGTTATAGTATTAGGTTCAAAGTTGATTGGGGTAATTTGACAGTATCGGGTAGCTTGATGTGCTGGCGTCTGTACATCTATTTTTGGGATATTATGTTAATAATGATCACATTCAGGTTTTTAATCTTAATTATATTACTTAATTAAATGAATAATTAATTGTCATTGTGTTTAGTCGAGGCTCGTGATAAAAATAGCATTTACTTATAATATTAGGCATCTCAGGAACGGTAATAATTTTTAATATATTTCTAATGACTAATGCAATTTAGATATTAAATCAAGAGGAAAAATCTATGTGTTTAAACACCTCTAAGCGTAGTTAGCTAATTGATTTTTGACTGTAAAAACATGATAAATCTGGAATTCGGAGAAGTGTGAAGAATACCTTACCCACATGATTCGATCAACGTGATTCAACTCGACCCGATCACCATTTTTTCTCTGGAATTCCTTTTTTTTTAATGGCATCTCGCTGGTCACCCTATGAGGCTGGCTTCTGCTATCCTGTGGCCTTACACCTTATCCTGTGGCCTCCAGCCAGGGGCAAAATATAAACTAAGCGACGGCCTGCTAAGGCTACCCCCGCTGTGCTGTACGAGCCTCTGCTTAGGCACAGGCTGGTTCTGAGTGATATCATTATTTAGGGGCTGTTCTAAAACTACCGGCTCAGCATCGCGGGCTGGCTCGAGCAAGGGTCAGGGGGCGGGGGTATTTTGACCTCATTTTCGTTATCAGCGACCCCGAAAACCACGAAAATGACACCTTTAAGTAACGAATAACCGAAAATGTTCATCGGTGCCTTGAATTTTCATTTTGACTTCATTTTCGTTATTAACGATCCCGAAAACCACGAAACAGGCACCCATGAAGAAAAAACCGAAAATTTTCATCAACGCCATCTTGAATTTTCATTTTGACCTCAATTTCGTTAGCAATCCCAACAACCACGAAAATGACACCCATGACGAAAAAACCGAGAAAAAAGTAAAGAATAAAGTCCAGAAAAAAATAAAAGTGACTTTATCTTATCGTATTATATATATAAATAAGTCAACAAAATAAAAAATCTAGTTGTTACCAAATACGATACCGACCATTACTCATTCTATCTCGTTCTCCCCTAAATACATTTTTTTTTCTGCCCCTGTTGTAACTTGATAATCTTCGGCTTACCGAGTTCCCTACGAAACGGTACTGCCAGCCGTGAAATCGCGTGTGCGCTTTTGGTTCTGAATTCTTACACCCGAGCACCGGCTTATTTGGCGCCACCTGTTGCTTATTTGTTGACATAAAAAATGTTTTCAATCCTATGATGTATTAAATGGCTGTAGTGTGATGTTTGACTACAGTAGACACTTGTCTGAGTGCCTTTTTGCCGAAGGGAAGCTGGCAGGAATCGGCTTCTTAGGTGCCTTCGGCCCTGGTACCTAGTACTTACTACCTCTTTTTTAAGTGCAGTCCGTGTCATGCTTTGCTTGACCTGACCCCACTTAGGTACAAACAAGAAGAAAACAGGGGACAGATAATGCAGGGCACTGACTGATTGTTTTTATTATTAAAACTTAATTGATTCTAAATTGGTCGAATAAAGCTAAAAACAATAAATCGAATTATTGGTTTGTGCTATAAAACCTTGATACAATCGCTGTGAATGAAAATATTACGTCCGGGGAAATCAATTTGGTAGACCTTGCAGTGAGTTTCCGCAATTCAAAACGTGGTTCAATTAAATATTTGAATAAATTGCATTTATAACACATTTGCTCGTAAAGGGTCTCTTATTTCACCAATTTCAATATCGTATTGTATCTCATTACGTACTTTTGCGTTATTGTAATGTAAAACGCACGAGTTTCTTTTTAATAAGGTAGAAAGCACGGTTTATCAAGATCCTCCGTCTTAAACGAACGGTACTTTTTTAAATCTTAGCAAAGAGTTTTTATGTCAGAAAAGTGGTCAACATTTTATGAATAAAATTGACTATGGGAGATAAAATATAATAAATAAACATTTAATTCTTTAATTTAATTAATTTTGACAATAAATTACAACCATTTATTTGTAACAAAAACACAAAAATATTAATTTACTTTATTTTAATATTAATATTGGCTGTTTTTTGTGCTAAGATTTGTTTTTTGTGCTTTAATATTAATATTGGCTGTTTTTTGTTTACGTGACTCCCAATTCCCCCATCTCCCCTATGTGCGCTTACCTAAACATACAGCCTCTACTTTTTTGTAGCAGTATCGCCTCGGCTGTGATTTTCAACTTACCGCACTTATAATCATAAATTCATAATATTTTATTTTATTTTTATTTTATTTCTTAAGAAAACTTACAGCTAGGATACAGATAGTTGACAGTCAGAAAATGAAGGCCAATTAAAAGTTTTCACTGATAAATATAAGGTTAGGCCAAGAAACAGTAGACAGGCAAGAGAAAGTAAGAATTAGTAAGCACTCGGAGTGATATACAATATAAGAAATGGTTTTAGTGGATGTCAAAGAAGTTTTTACATAGTAATTTCTTAAGTTTAGGAACACTGGTGGAGTTTAGGAACACTGGTGGAATATACTATTATTTACAATTTGCGCCTATGATCGCACATAACTACAATCAAAGTTTATTCCGATCTAAGTAGGTATTAATATAATATCATAATAGAATGTAACCTAGATATGTTATCGCCTTTATTTTCTGTTATAACGTTACATATGTATTCTACCTCTTTCATAAAGAATGCTGACAGCCGGTTATCCCTAATACGGAATATTCAAATGTCCAGCGTTATATTCTATTGTCCTAATTTACAAATTGTAAAGTCAATGAACTGATAAAATTCTAATTTTAGATTACTTACATTACGGCCATCGGTATTTATGTTCGGCTATTTATCTAGTTAAATCTAGTAGGTTGGTACCTAGTCGAAATAGTCCTGAAGATTGCAGGGCAGTCTCGACATAGATACCGACAACGTCGCAAACTTTTGATCGCTTAATAATAACAGAAAAAAACAACGTAGGTACATAACGTTGCTTGCGAGAAATGCAAGTCTCAACATCCAAGATGCGTTTCTCGCAAGCAACGTTATTGCAACCGATTTTTTCTGTTATTATTAAGCGATCGAAAGTTTGCGAAAGTGTCGGTATCTATGTCGAGACTGCCGGCCCAGGTATGATTAACATTTACGTATGGCAAAAATCGTCGACATTTTCGAGGTAGTTAAAAACAGTTTAGAAACTGGCCCAGGCTAACTCCCTGTGAAACCCCTGCTGTATGTTTGCTGTTTATTCACCTAGAATCCTGCCGCTTCTCAACTTGGACAGTTAAAATTAAAGGTCAACGCGAACTCCCGGGCATTACACTTTTGGTAATTAGGTAGGGATAATGCGAGTTGATAAACAATAACGAAACCAAATGCGTTACAAAAAATACTACCATTAACTTTACATCATTGGCAGATGTAATAGCAAACTCTGCATTTGTTTTAGATATGATAATAAATTGTTGTATTTAATTATATAAAATAATAAAATAGGTAACAAAGCAATTCTGAGTAACTTTTTATCGTATTAAACATACTGACGATTTATGCAGTTATTTATTCTACCTACTTAATGAAACAAGTTAACTGTTATTAACCGTGGTCTCATTTGTTGTACCAGTAAGCAAAAGAAATTCTTCCATATAAATTAGCTTACCAGTAAAATATTCCAGCAATGTTTTCGTCAGTCCTGGCTCCACATCTTCTATCTCAAAAGGAAACTTTTTTTCCGAATCCATTTTAACACTTTCGAATGACCAATGTCTTGTAAAATACTAGGAATGTTTATTTACGAGTGTCAAAATAATTGCCTCGTTCCAAATGACGCGATAAAGTGAGAGTGGCCGCGAGGTGCGCCAGCGACTGCGAGCGTTGTACTGCGAGATTCGAATCAACGGCACCGGCTTAAGGTCGAAACAACTTGGAAAAGCAGTTCTATGCTGTGTGCCCTTAAGAATTTGTTTGCTTGTGTATCAACAACTGGCTCTGCAGCGCGGCCGGTCACAATTTAATATGCATCTCAAGGTGCTAGATCGGTGCACGCGTCATTTTCGATTGTATTCCAACTAAACTACTTCCTTGAGTTGTGGCCCTCAGTCCTTTCCACTTCTGGCTTCAGGCTAACTTTAGTTGATCTACCTATTGTTGCATTTATTGCTTGCAGTTCATAACAAAAGATATTATTATTTGTTCAAGTCAAGCTTTGTAACAATACCTAGTTGTTTGTAAAAAAAGCTTTTTCAATTTATCACTTAAGTACCTATGTACCTATGGTTATTTTACATGGGTAACTGTAATAACCTAATTATGTCCCGGATCTCGATTGAAGATTCTCACGATGTTGATCTAGTTGATGCACATATACGACACACAAGTTTTATTAAACAGCTTGTCTAATCTAATGAATTCATTAGCAATCATCATTATTTACTCAGATATAACTAATGAGACTGAACTAAGAAGTTATTTACTTGTATGTGTTTAATCTTGAATGAAGGATTCATATAATTAATAAATTCGTCTCATCTATTATTGTTGTTTTTTTGCGAATAATATTCATAGGCAAATGCTACTGCTGAATACAAGATACCCAGGTAATTTATGGGTGTTTCCATCAAGAATTTCTCAGTAGCAGCCCGAAGTCTACACTGCCCGGTTGATGACAATAGGCTCATCGTCACCCGGGCCCCTACCTTCCCCCTTACCATCGCACATTTCCCCATCTCGTATTTTGTTTAAGTATTAGTTGCTAGTGTTGTGCTTGACCACCATACCACAAGGATTAGCATGTATGTATGTGAACGAGAATCGGCTGCAGTGACATCGGCTGCTGAATATTCACTTCGATTTTCGTATTTCAAAAAGAAATATAAAACCTAGGCAGTGTTACAGGAAACAAAGGAGCCCCTACAAAACAAAAACAAATTAGTAACTTAATTAATTTACTTAGCATTTTAATTGGCAATAAAATTAAAACAGCTTAAGGTTTCATGTGTGGGTATCGCAAATCAGTATCTCGTAGGTTGTCTACGATCCATTGATCAGCTTCTTGTGTCATTTCCTCATCGAAATATGCACGCCATCCACCGGCTTTACCTGGGAAAGAATAGGGAACTTTACTTCTTTATCTGTTTTTCCAGTTTTAGCAGTGTAGGAAAAATTACTAACCTTTCCTTATAAAAGTTTCGCCCTTTGCAAGAAATCCTATCTCCCTCCTGTTTTCTAAGTTCACTGATTTATTTTTCTTAAAGTTTTCGAAGCTCAGGTGGTCGCAGAGGCTATTCACCTGTTCTTCATTCAGCTGCTTTCCTAAGAAGTCTGCGACAAGGCGAATCGACGCCGGCAAGTCCTGCAAATGTGACTATAAGTTGGTATAGGTAAGCTTTAAGGAGATGATAATGATCACTGTATTCACAGCTAGGCACTTTACTTACAGCCATGATTCGATTCCCAAAAAATATTTAATCAGAAGTCTTGGTAATCGTTGCCACGATCATGCCACTGGCCCACCATGTTTCACTAGTGTGATTTGGATTTATGCAGAGTGTAAGATTTTTTATTATTGCGCGATATCGAATCTGCAAATCTACCTTGATAACAGATTAGGTACAGACGCCAGCACATCAAGCTACTAGAATCTGTCAAATTTCTTTAATAGATTTTCAACTTGATTGCTAAAGCATTAGGTTCAAGGTTGATTGGGAAAATTTTACAGTTTCTGGTAGCTTAATGTGCTGGCGTCTGTCCCTAAAATAATGGCACCGAAGGTTTTTCAAAATGCTCGTTGGATGTTTTATCTTCATACACTTATTGACCGTACACTTCTTCGTATTGACAACGTTCTTGACGCATCCGACATCATGTCCATGATAATGATCTCTGATAGATCTAATCATCTCATGGCTCAGATGTACAGCTGCAAATGCTGAGGCGTTTCATTGCTCCTTGGACAGATGGTTTAACGTTGGGAAACAAAACAGTATAATTTGTATTACCTTTACTAGATCTTCATAGAACAAGAACAGCATGTTCGGATCATGTCTTTTCTCCCAAGCTTCCTTGACGTGTTCGAAAAATGGCATTCGAACATCTGTAAATCAAAATATATATTTATGTACGTGTAATTAATTACAGAATATTATTATGCTATAAAACATATAGCGGATGTTGCTGAATACCAATATTTTACATGAAACGTTTCCCTATATGACCTCCACGTAGCCATCCGACTGCAAGTACCTGTGCCTTGCTAAACCTGCTTGCTAAACTTTCGGGCTGATAACGACTGTCAATGATTTACAAGTGACCGACGAGGTGAGATACGGAGGTCGGCAGGGTTTCGATATTTAATTAATGGAATCCTACCACGGATCCTACCACAGTTGTCGAACGGCGACACTTGCTGGTTGTCAGCCAGCAAGTGTCGCCGTTCGACAACTGTTCCTTTAACCACAAGCCCCAATAGTAATATTTTAAACTAAAACAAAAGACTACGATACTCGTACTACAAAATAACTGAAATAAAATACTAAAAAGTCCAAAAGATCAGTTGTCTGAGTCTACCGCGTTGTCGTTTGCCAGGTAGACTGTTCCATTGGTCACGTAGTGACCGTCATTATAAGAATTATTGCACAGAATACGTTTTGAACACTTACACAAGTTCCTACGAAACATGTTCCAGAAGGCTTTGAAGTCTGGGCAGAAAGACCGCTTAAGCAATTTGGAGAGGTGGTAGCAGGATACAGCTACGTCTCTGGGGTCCCGAGCAATGTACACCACCTTCGCAGTATCCAATAGTTTGGGGGGCAGCAGGGACATAGGCACGTGTGACTTGATGAAGCGAGTAGCAGTCAATGGGGCCGCAGCCATCGATGTACTCACTGGTTTAGCCAAAATTCTTATAAACTGTGACAACTTCTCTCTATCGAAGTTTTCTTCTGTTGTCTCGATTACGTCCATGTATTCTTCTATAGTTTCTTCGTCAATGGTCATAAAGCCGCTGTAATTAATTATTTTAAAGTTAAAGGTGTCATTACCAGTCATGATATTTGATCGTTTTTAATATAAAACATATTCCAAAAAATTACTCACTCTAAGAAAAAGTATCGAAGAGTAAGGGGTATGTCTGCCGCTTTATCGAAATTCAAGTCGTTTGCAATCAACCAAACTAGTTCTTGGGTCAATGTAGTTCCTGAAGAAAATAATATATGTAACTGCATTAGAAATACCATACATATTACATTAGTTAGGAGGGGCATTTTAAGGCAAGAGGTAATCTTATTGACATACGAAGTGAATGACGAAGATTCGTTGATATCATTCATTTTCAAGCAAAAAATATCTTCCGTTTATCAGACCTACAAATGTAATGTCTTCCGTTTATCAGACATATATACATAGAATACCTGGAGCTGACGCTGGGTGTAACTGTCCGTCAGCGGTGAGGAAAGTCGGGCTCCTACCGACAAAAACTGACGGACAGGACAAATACCCCTGTAGAACCGTATAGTCCGAGCACAGTCTCATACACACCTTCTAGGCGATCATCACCATCCATACCATCGTCACCAACACTTTCATCACCCCCATTATTAGTTTAAATACAGTTCCACCTACTCCGACCTTGAATGCTGCGCGGGGGGTATCTACCTTTTTCCCGCGTCCACCAAGGCTGGAAAAGCAAGAGTTCGCATGAAATGGAGTAAAGAAGTAAATCTATTTATCATGCGAACTTACCTATACATAACTAAGTTAGAGACCGATATGACCACATACAGACAACAATTGCATGCACTTTTCACCCGACAATATCCAGATATTACGGTTTCAGAACAAAGAAGAACCATAGTTAGGAATAAACTTCTATCTCAAGAAGTTATAGATCAGTTAAAAGAAGAAGTACAAACACAATTACTACAAGAAGAAACATTACATTATTCAGATGCTAACAATATTACACAAAACGTAAACGAATTTGGTCATCAAGAACAACCACAATTACTTAGTCAATCACAACTTATTTATACCCAATCTCAATCGATCAACACTTAACAACAGATACATATATTCAAGGAATTAATGACACATTTAGAACAACTAAAACATAATATTTTAGGATGGACCCAGCTGCAGCTCGACCTAGGTTACCTAAACTAAAATACACACCTAACCTATTTCGTTTAGTTAATTTATTTAATGACATACTTACACAATTTATATCTAATGACACACAGCCTATAGACATACACCTGCTTATATATTGCACAGCCGTAGTTATATCTGAAGAACTAACTTTTAAAATCACAGACCACACAGGAACTCCAAGAACACGACAGAATGTAGCACCATTATGGCAACAAAGACTAGAAAAAGATATTGAAAAATTAAGGGCAGACATTGGTAGACTCACTCAATATATTAACGGTTGCAGATCTAATAAACTAGTAAAAAGAGTTGAGGTCATATTTAGAAATAATTTGACACACACCAGACACAAAAAAATAACAGAAAACCTGAAGAATTTTTAGACACCTTAAAACAAAAACTAGCACTCAAAGTTCATAGGTTCAGAAAATATAAAAAGCACAACAGCGCAAAAAAGATAACGCCACATTTGCTACAAACGAAAAAATGTTTTATAGAAACTTACACAAACCACAAACAGACACAATTGATGAAAATAACACAAACACGCCTAACCTACCTACAAAAGAACAACTAGAAGAGTATTGGGCTAGCATTTGGGAAGAGCCAGTACAGCACAACGACAAAGCATCATGGATAGCAGAAGAAGAAGTAAAATGGAGAGCTGTTGACGAAATGGAATTTATAGAGGTCATCGAGATCGACATTACACCAAGTAACACATCAAAGCATTATATCGGCCGACTTACAGCATTTCTGTATCGTTTTCGCATTTTGAGTTAGTTCTATGATAGCATTACAAACGTTTATACGGCTACTGTAATGCTAATTTGGGCACAAATTATACGGCTTTAGATCATAAATAAGTTCACAAATAGTTGTTTAATTGCATTACAGGCGCATTATATTAGCATTATTGTGACCAAATAAGTTGCGAATCGCATTATAGAAGCGTTATTACGGTCAATGAAGTTGCCAATCGCATTACAGAAACATTATACTAGCAATATTATTGATAATGAAGATGTTAATTACATTACAAAAGCATTAGACTAGCATAAGATTGTTCTAAAAGTATGATTGAGGCTATTTAAGTGTTCACAGTTAGAACTTAAATCATAATTGCAAAAACATCTCTAATACCATGGCACAAATGTTATAATACAATCAACGTTGTAATTTAACTACTTTGTCCAGCAATATAATATGGACGAAGATCGTCAAAACTGAGTGCCACCATACTTGTATTTGCATCAAAATAAAATTTATAGTACCTACTGGCTAAGTTTTTGACTATTTTGTTATTTCATGCCTATTTTAAACGCAATGTAGTTTACTGTAAATATCTATATAAGTTTCATTGAAAATTTTCACGCGCCTTCGATATTTTGTAGTTTTGATATAAAATGTTATATAAAAATATGAGTCAAATAATCAAAACAATTTTTTATTCCTAGTCTAGAATGAATTTTGCATAATTAACGTAATAGTATTGATTGGGCAGTATTAAATTAAGTTAAATCATTATGATAAAGGTCTATTGCTATTATAAATAGGTTCGAATGATAATATTTTTTGGTTATAAAATATTTTCAAAATGGCGTGAGTCTACAATAGCCCGCTAAACCTTTATAAAGGCCAATTAATGCCGTCAGCAGTATAAATAGTCACACGTTAACAATCGTTAAGCTAGAGGCCAGAGAGAAGACTTTTGATGAACCACCGTAGTGCCATTGGCTATAAAGTAGTTCTCTAAGGGTTCACCGATATACCAATAGACTTGATGTAGACTGAAATAGTGCCATTGCTTGAAAGTAATTTTGGGGATCCTTGAGCAAAACAATAAAACTCATTTCAGAATTTGTATGACTTGAATAATCACAACTTAATTTTGTTATTAGCATAATTATCATAATCATTACACACACGGTTAGGCAACACACCATAAAAAAATGCTGTTATTTGTTGATGTATACACATATTATATTTTATGTGCTTTTCCCCAATATGGCCGACAAATGGTTTTAAGAATACAGTAAAGTGAATGTATATATAGCTTTACGCATTACAATAACTCACGTGTATTTGATTAAAGAGCTGTTACTCGCACAACAGCACTCAGTTGATCTTTAAAAATGCAAGCATTATATTGATTCAAGTTTATGCTGTTCAGCAGTATTAGGCTTTTACTTAGCACTTAAAAGTGCTATAACACAACAAAGGGCACTAAAAACAACCTAAAGCTGTATAACGGTTTTACGGTGCATTATAATGGTACAAGTTTATGCTATTAAGCGGCAATAGGCATTATGTTACTGCTTAAAATGCTATTGTAAACCCTAAGGCACTAAAAACAGCTGAAAGCTGTATACTGGATTTACGATGCATTATAATGGTACAGGTTTATGCTATTTAGCAGCAATAGGCATTATCTTACTACTTAACAATGCTATTGTAAACCCTAAGACACTAAAAACAGTTGAAAGCTGTACAGCTGCATTGTGGTTGGCTTTCTAAAACTAAAGACTTTACAAAAGCATTTTGATAGGCTATTATCCAACCGTTATACATTGTAAAGCATCATAATGGTTTTGAAATACGAATATAAAGCATCAAGACGCTCGGTGAACTTTTATAAGAGTTTATACGGACCTTAAGTTTTACATAAGTTTATTATTCGTATTTTAAAATGCTTCCTGTGTTACTTGGACATAATAGCCAAATTATATAACTGGAAATCACCTGGTATCGATAAAATACATAATTTTTGGTACAAAAAGTTAACTTCATTACACAAATCTCTAGCAAAATATTTTACAGAATATTAGGACAACAGCACACCCGAATTTATTGCAACAGGAATTACTACCTAAAACTAAAAATTCCCCTCAGCCTTCCCAACACCGACCAATTACATGCCTACCCACAATTTACAAAATATTGACATCTGCAATTACAAAGAAAATTAGCTCGCACATCGACTACCACAATATAATAGCAGAGGAACAGAAGGGATGCAGGCAGGGCCACATGGGCTGCAAAGAACAGCTGATTATTGCAGTGCCGGATTTAGGGAAGGGCCCCTCCCTTGCCCCGGGCCTCCACAATTAAGGGGCCCCGGCCTCCACAACCTGGTTAAGAAAAAATTCATCCTTTGCGTCCAAGAGTCCATCAAAGAGTGTTTACCCCCCGAAATCTCGGATATCTACCTATCCCAGGCGGAATACAGTCAGAAACAAATTAGTCTTTAAGATGATTATGCCAACATAAAATGTATGCCTAAAAAAATTATGCCGAAGTATTATTATGCCAAAACAAATTGTGTCAAAATCGTTATGCCGAAGTATATTAGGACAAAGAACATTATGCGAAAAGAAGGGATCCCGCACCGAGATGTGGTCGCAGTGGACAAGGGACTCACCCAGCTGTCCATGGCTAAAGAGAACTGGCGCAAACCTGTAGTACTTACTAATGATGACCGCAAGGAAGTATGGCAAGGCAAGGAGCTTCACGGGTGCTTCTATCGGTCTCTTCATGTACCGGATGTAGATTTTCTAGCGTCCGTGTCCTGGCTACGTTTCGGTGACCTGTTTGGGGAAACTGAAGGTTTTGTCTGTGCGATTATGGATGAAGTTATGTTAACGAACAACTACCGGAAACATTATGAAGGACGGGACGGTTGACGTGTGTCGGGCATGCCACCGTCCGGGTGAATCCATCAGACATATTATTTCTGGTTGTTCTCATCTAGCTAACGGCGAGTAATTATCCAGGATTATTCACCAGCAACTTGCCTTGTAATATAAACTTGTGGAATCTGAGGTACCGTACTACAAGTATGTGCCCGACCAGGTCTCGAGAAAGACCATGTCACGCTGTACTGGGATCAGTCTATCATTACTGACAGGACTATTGCCGCCAATAAGCCTGACATAGTGGTGTTAGACAGATCAGCGCGCCACGAGGTTGTCGACATGTGGAATGTAAACACGGCTATCATTCTTCCGATTGTCGTAACGGCCAATGGCCTTATGGCCAAGAGCCTCGATGACCATTTATCGAAGCTCTCCTTAGGCGGTTGGATCAAGCGCCTGATTCAGAAGGCAGTACTCCTCGATACGGCTCGCATTGTGAGGAGGTTCCTGTCTCTGGAGCCCTGACCACCGGTAGCTTGGACCCTGCTCCCGACACCGACGGACTACTATTTTTTAAATGTTTTTTACATAATTTTTGTTAATAAAAATATTTAAAAATGTAATTAGTATGTAAGGATAATAAATAAACGACATAATAATAATAATTTATTTGTATAGAATGCAGGTGTTAGCTTCAGATATATTCCCAGTACATTCTGCCTGTTGGCATACAAAAATACAGTGGTTGACTTACCGATAAAAATTTAGAAAGGTACTTAAAATAAAGTGAGATCATGGATCAGCTAAAGACTTAGCTGATCCATTATTTCACTTAGTACCTTTCTAAATTTTTTACATAATATAATATGAAATAAAGTGAAGCAAATATTACAATTCATCACCTATGAAATCGGTAACAGAGTAATAACATTTCTCTGTCAGCAACGACGACAGGAGTTGCTTGAATTTTATTAAGGGCTTATCCTTAATACAATTTGGCAATTTATTAAATACTAGCTTCTGCCCGCGACTTCGTACGCGGATCCTGTTGCTTATGCCAGCGACAACGGGGTCGTCAAAATTGAAAATTTGAAACGTCTGATGTAGAATTCTAAGGCCCGGGGACGGAAAAACAACGGGATGATCGAGATGATTGGAGTCGTTCCAGATCATTCATTTTTGTATGTCAACAGGAAATGCCCATCAGACTAAATAACTTTTGCTAAGACGTCATTCCGTAATATGTTATAGCGCTGCCATGGGCTTTGGAGTTCCACAGCAGGTGTTCCAGATCTTCAAATTTATTCTCACAGCAGAAAATGGTCTTCATGTGGAATATTTTTAGCTGTGGCACCATTTTTATATCTCTTATACTGTAGCTGGTCTGTTGCGGTTCTGCATCAGGTGTTAATTTTCCAAAATAAATTATATCCTTTATGTTGCCCAGACTATACAACAAAAAACTTTTCTTCCCCTTACTCCGCAGCAGATCCCAAGGGTACACTGAATTAACTTCTGTCTCTTCATGCCGTACTCCAGCAATCCTTTCTCTCTCACTTTCTAACTGATTATGAATATTTTGTTGTGTGCGTGTTCGGGACAATGTATGATAATCTCGATCAGCAGTTAGTCGCGCATCACGTTCATCACTCGTTTCAAAAGACCTGTTAGTAGATGTGCGAATTCGCTGAGAACTCAAGCGTGATTCTGTATCGGTAAACGTTTCTGACTCGCGAGACAATGCATGTCGCTCATGATCAGCAGACAGTCGCGCATCACGTACTGCACTTGTCTTTAGAGACCTAGCAGCAGATGCGTAGATACGCTGAGAACTCAAGCGCAATTCGCTATCCGTGAACGTCTCCGACTCGCGAGACAATGCGTGACGTTCACGATCAGCGGACAGTCGCGCATCATGTTCCGCACTTGTCTCTAGAGACCTAGCAGCAGATTCGTAAATATGCTGAGAACTCCAGCGCAATTCTCTATCCGTGAACGTCTCCGACTCGCGAGACAATGCGTTACGTTCACGATCAGCAGACAGTCGCGCATCACGTACTGCACTTGTCTTTAGAGACCTAGCAGCAGATGCGTAGATACGCTGAGAACTCAAGCGCAATTCGCTATCCGTGAACGTCTCCGACTCGCGAGACAATGCGTGACGTTCACGATCAGCGGACAGTCGCTCATCATGTTCCTCACTTGTCTCTAGAGACCTTGAAGCAGATGCGTAGATACGCTGAGAACTCAAGCGCAATTCTCTATCCGTGAACGTCTCCGACTCGCGAGACAATGCGTGACGTTCACGATCAGCGGACAGTCGCGCATCATGTTCCGCACTTGTCTCTAGAGACCTTGAAGCAGATGCGTAGATACGCTGAGAACTCAAGCGCAATTCTCTATCCGTGAACGTCTCCGACTCGCGAGACAATGCGTGACGTTCACGATCAGCGGACAGTCGCGCATCATGTTCCTCACTTGTCTCTAGAGACCTTGAAGCAGATGCGTATATACGCTGAGAACTTAAGCGCAATTCTCTATCCGTGAACGTCTCCGACTCGCGAGACAATGCATGACGTTCACGATCAGCGGAGAGTCGCGCATCATATTCTTCACTGGTCTCTAGAGACCTGGATGTAGATGCATAAATACGCTGAGAACGCAAGCGAGCTTCGCGATCCGAAGAGGTTTCTACAGAGTGAGTTGCAGCCTGATTTTCTCGAACAGCATCAAGTCTATCCTGACGCTCTTCGTTAGATTCTTGGGATCTTATATGATCCTCAATCTTTTAGCTCCTTTGGAACGTTGGGAAAGATTTGACCTCTTTCTAGGCATGGTTATAGTTTTATTCTGAAAATACCTGATCAATAAAAATCTAAGTGACTGCTCCTCTGCGTTACCGGGTAGGCTACCGTGTCACGAAGATAAATGGAAAAGGAAATAAATGGGAGTTTTAGCCAGTAGAGTCAAATTTGATTGATAGAATTTTCATCGAAAATCAGTCCTAAACTGTTACCGCCTTCACCGCGTGGAGGTACTCCCAGCTTATGTTATTTTATAATTATACAGTGAACTCTTGGAGTTCCACAACAGGTGTTCCAGATCTACAATCTTTATATGCCAACAGAGAGTGCTCATCAGGCTGAACAACTCTTGCTAAGATGTCATTCCTATATATGTTATAGTGTAGCTAGGCTCTTGGAGTTCCATATCAGCTGTTCCAGATCTTCAAATTTTATACGACAACAGAGAGTGTTCATCAGGCTAAGCAACTCTTGCTAAGACGTCATTCCTATATATGTTATAGTGTAGCTAGGCTCTTGGAGTTCCACATAAGCTGTTCCAGATCTTCAAATTTTATACGACAACAGAGAGTACTCATCAGGCTAAACAACTCTTGCTAAGACGTCATTCCTATATATGTTATAGTGTAGCTGGGCTCTTGGAGTTCCACATCAGGTGTTCCAGATCTTCAAATTTATTCTCTTAGCAGAAAATGCTCATCACGTGAAACAATTTTTGCTGAGGTACCATTTTTGTATCTCTTATAGTTTAGCTGGTCTGTTGCGGTTCTGCATCAGGTGTTCAAGTTTCCAAGATAAATTATAGCCTATATGTTGCTCAGACTTTATACCTATACAACAGAACAAAAATCATTCAAATCCGTCAAGTAGTTCCGAAGATTAGCGTGTACAAACAAACAGACAAACAGACAGAATTTTTTTTTTGGTTTCGTGCTCTATTACTGTTTCTAAACCCCCCTCAATTTTTTTTTTTTTAATATATTCAATGTACAGACACAGTTTTTTTACTGTTTTATTATATGTATATATAGATAATAGGTGCCATATACCAATAATGTTTTTTTTAAGCAAAGCAGTGTTATATCTACCAGTACATAATAGACTCTGATATTTTGATCTCATGGCAGTAGTTCGCATCCTCGTATCATTTAATGCAGGAAATAGATGCTTGTTAGTTTTAACGAATATGCTCTACTTCGAGAATGCACTATACTAGGAAAAGTTAGAATTTTGTTTTTCTTAAAAAAAGGAATGCAACTATCTGTAAACTTGAGAATGAAAATGGATCTTATGCACCGTTTTTGGGCTTTAAATATAGACTCCCTTTCGGAACAGTGTCCCCAGAATACTACACCAAACCTTAGAACAGAGACCACCAAACCATGATATGCAACCAGTAATGTATCAACGTTAACTTTCTTGGACAGCTTGTTAGAGAGCATACGCAGACGTGCTTAATCTTTTGCAAACTTCTTCAGCCTGCGGTTTCCAAGTTAGTTGACTGTCAATCAATATACCCAGAAATTTTGCCACGTTAACGCTATCAATGGTTTGTCCATTGTAATTAATTTTTAGGTTTAAAGGAAGAATTTTTTGATAAAAATGCATTATATTTGTTTTGTTGAGGTTTATGATAAGATTATTATCGTTGAGCCAGTTTATTATTAATTAGTTTTAGAGAATTATTTATTTCATCTTCATAAAGCTCCTTATTGAGGCAGTCTATTAGGATCGTACTGTCATCCGCAAATCACACAAGGGTGTGGGATGTGTCGGGGTAGATCATTTATATACAGCAAGAATAATAATGGCCCTAGAACGCTGCCCTGCGGAACGCCATATTTAGTTTTCCTAGGACCAGACAAATATGTAACCTCACGTTTTGATTTGACGCATATTGTGGAGATTTCTGTATATTGTATTTTGTAATTCATAACTATACATGTAGTTACTCACCGGATCGCGGAAAACTTGCGACAAACACGTCACTAGGTCTTAAGGGCATGTTGTAGATGTTCGCGGCATCTTTTTTGTAAGGTTTGTACATCATGTAGCCTTTTGGACCCAACCGAATGAAGTTTGCAGGTATGACTGGAGGAAACACAGAGAACAATCATTAGTAGCTATTTTAGACCTAGATTTATCATAGGGTCAAAATAAGAGTAATTTTAGAAGTGCCAGCGGTGACTGAAAAATTTTGTAATGATCGGGTGTATGCTGTGGTATGGAATAGGCATAATATGTAATGCCGAGGAATGAGGAAAGTCAGATAGGATAAGATAAGATAAATTTATTTGTCAAAACATGCGTATACATGCAAGTTAAGCATGCAGGTTGTCACAATCTGTTGATTTCGTACGAACATGTTTCACCCGTAAGGCATACTAATTTATAAAATTTACAAAAAATTGAATTACAAAAATAAAAACTAAATTACTTGAGGCACTTCAATCCAAGTGTACATAATATTCAATAACAAGATTTATACGTCAGTCAAATAAAATGTCACAAAAATAATTATTATTCTGTCGAAGTGTGCATAATAATACAGTTATAATATTTTTAACACCCTTGCTCGTAAAGCTGATGTAATTCCACCGGTTTTAAATATCAAAAGCGGGTCATAAAAAACGCGTGTGTTATGAAAGCAAATAATTAAGTTATAGTCCATACAAATTCCATAACAGTATTATTTGGCATTTCAAATATGGAACTGATCGCCGCCGCACAACTCCAGCTAGTGAGCAGCGCGCTGTTGCTATTCAAATTTCGAACTAATCGCCGCGCGGCGCCATTCAGTAGGCAGCGCTAGCGCGCTGTTAAAATGACGGGAAAGCAACAGTGTGCATTCACAGATTGAGTTTATTTAAAATAAAAAAAAAAAACAGTTTATTCGGTAATTTAATAACTTGGCTGCATGCTCTAGCGTCTTTGCCAACATTTTCACGCAGCCACGGCAGAAAATAATCCTCGCGCCATTTTTCTCAATTTTTCTTTTCTTTGTACTTGTATTGTGAATATCTTTTTTTTTCTGTTTCCTTGCAAATGTGTTAAAAAACGTCGTACGACATACGTGCGTATTGGTTATAACATGCTCGGTTCAATTACGCCCTCGCCTTCGGCTCGGGCTGAAATTCCGCCTCGCATGTTATAACCATCTTAACGCACTAATATCGTAATGTACTAATTATAAGTCAGTAAAATAATTTAATAATAAAATGTCAAATAGTGTCATTTAAAAAATCATTTATATAATATAAATGATGAGAATAGCACTTGTCTGTTAATAAATCTCGAATCTTTTTTTTAAACAAATTTACCGACAATGCTTTATAAGACTGCGGTATTTTATTATAAACTAGCTTTTGCTCGCGGCTTCTCCCGCGTGCAGTTCGGGAATTGCCCACGAGATCGAGATGAATACTTCTGGGATAATAAGTAATCTATATCTATCTATAACAGACTATAATCTATATCTGTGCCAAGTTTCATCCAGATCTGTTCAGCCGTTCTGGCGTGATTGAGTTACAAACATCCATTCATCCAAACTTTCGCATTTATAAATAGTTTATGTAAGTTATAATAATATAATAATTTATTAGAAAGAAAAAAAACTCAGTTTACAAAAACTCTGTGTTCGATAACAACTGCATTAGTTTAAAACTGTGTCGCAGTCATTAACGCCCACCTCCAAACAGTCGAGGCATATGCAAAAATGAAACTGAAATCTAAACTAAAAACAAAAAAAAAACAATTAATACTTAAAATTTAAAATTAACAATACTATTTTCACTTTGTAGTTTTATGTGAGACTAGCTTCTGCCCGCGACTTCGTACGCGGATCCCGTTGCTTATGCCAGCGACAACAGGGTCGTCAAAATCGAAAATTTGAAACGTCTGATGTAGATTTGTCAGGCCCGGGGACGGGAAAACAACGGGATGAGCGAGACGATTGGAGTCGTTCCAGATCATTCATTTTTGTATGTCAATAGGAAATGCCCATCAGACTAAATAACTTTTGCTAAGACGTCATTCCTTAATATGTTATAGCGCTGCCATGGGCTTTGGAGTTCCAGAGCTGGTGTTCCAGATCTTCAAATTTATTCTCACAGCAGAAAATGCTCTTCACGTGGTATATTTTTAGCTATGGCACCATTTTATCTATATATCTCTTATACTGTAGCTGATCTGTTGCGGTTCTGCATCAGGTGTTAATTTTCCAAAATAAATTATAGCCTTTATGTTGCCCAGACTATACAACAAAAAACTTTTCTTCCCGTTACTCCGCAGCAGATCCCAAGGGTACACTGAATTAACTTCTGTCTCTTCATGCCGTACTCCAGCAATCCTTTCTCTCTCACTTTACTTACAATATTTTGTTGTGTTCGGGACAATATATGATAATCTCGATCAGCAGTTAGTCGCGCATCACGTTCATCACTCGTTTCAAAAGACCTGTTAGTAGATGTGCGAATTCGCTGAAAACTCAAGCGTGATTCTGTATCGGTAAACGTTTCTGACTCGCGAGACAATGCATGTCGCTCACGATCACCAGACAGTCGCGCATCACGTACTGCACTTGTCTCTAGAGACCTAGCAGCAGATGCGTAGATACGCTGAGAACTCAAGCGCAATTCTCTATCCGTGAACGTCTCCGACTCGCGAGACAATGCGTGACGTTCACGATCAGCGGACAGTCGCGCATCATGTTCCTCACTTGTCTCTAGAGACCTAGCAGCAGATGCGTAGATACGCTAAGAAGTCAAGCGCAATTCTCTATCCGTGAACGTCTCCGACTCGCGAGACAATGCGTGACGTTCACGATCAGCGGACAGTCGCGCATCATGTTCCTCACTTGTCTCTAGAGACCTAGCAGCAGATGCGTAGATACGCTGAGAAGTCAAGCGCAATTCTCTATCCGTGAACGTCTCCGACTCGCGAGACAATGCATGACATTCACGATCAGCGGAGAGTCGCGCATCATGTTCCGCACTTGTTTCTAGAGACCTAGCAGCAGATGCGTAGATACGCTGAGAACTCAAGCGCAATTCTCTATCCGTGAACGTCTCCGACTCGCGAGACAATGCATGACGTTCACGATCAGCGGACAGTCGCGCATCATATTCCTCACTTGTCTCTAGAGACCTAGCAGCAGATGCGTAGATACGTTGAGAACTCAAGCGCAATTCTCTATTCGTGAACGTCTCCGACTCGCGTGACAATGCATGACGTTCACGATCAGCGGAGAGTCGCGCATCATATTCTTCACTGGTCTCTAGAGACCTGGATGTAGATGCATAAATACGCTGAGAACGCAAGCGAGCTTCGCGATCCGAAGAGGTTTCTACAGAGCGAGTTGCAGCCTGATGTTCTCGAACAGCATCAAGTATATCCTGACGCTCTTCGTTAGATTCTTGGGATCTTATGATCCTCAATTTTTAGCTCCTTTGGAACGTTGGAAAAGATTTGACCTCTTTCTAGGCATGGTTATAGTTTTATTCAGAAAATACCTGATCAATTAAAATCTAAGTGAGTGCTCCCCTGCGTTACCGGGTAGGCTACCGTGTCACGAAGATAAATGGAAAAGGAAATAAATGGGAGTTTTAGCCAGTAGAGTCAAATTTTCAATGATTCATAGAATTTTCATCGAAAATCAGTCCTAAACTGTTACCGCCTTCACCGCGTGGAGGTACTCCCAGCTTATGTTATCTATACATATAATTATACAGTGAACTCTTGGAGTTCCACAACAGGTGTTCCAGATCTACAATCTTTATACATCAACAGAGAGTGCTCATCAGGCTGAACAACTCTTGCTAAGACGTCATTCCTATATAGGTTATAGTGTAGCTGGGCTCTTGGAGTTCCATATCAGCTGTTCCAGATCTTCAAATTTTATACTACAACAGAGAGTGTTCATCAGGCTGAGCAACTCTTGCTAAGACGTCATTCCTATATAGGTTATAGTGTAGCTAGACTCTTGGAGTTCCACATAAGCTGGTTCCAGATCTACAATCTTTATACATCAACAGAGAGTGCTCATCAGGCTGAACAACTCTTGCTAAGACGTCATTCCTATATAGGTTATAGTGTAGCTGGGCTCTTGGAGTTCCATATCAGCTGTTCCAGATCTTCAAATTTTATACTACAACAGAGAGTGTTCATCAGGCTGAGCAACTCTTGCTAAGACGTCATTCCTATATATGTTATAGTGTAGCTAGGCTCTTGGAGTTCCACATAAGCTGTTCCAGATCTTCAAATTTTATGCGACAACAGAGAGTACTCATCAGGCTGAACAACTCTTGCTAAGACGTCATTCCTATATATGTTATAGTGTAGCTGGGAATTGGAGTTCCACATCAGGTGTTCCAGATCTTCAAATTTATTCTCTTAGCAGAAAATGCTCATCACGTGAAACAATTTTTGCTATGGTACCATTTTTGTATCTCTTATAGTTTAGCTGGTCTATTGCGGTTCTGCATCAGGTGTTCAAGTTTCCAAGATAAATTATAGCCTATGTGTTGCTCAGACTTTATACCTATACAACAAAACAAAAATCATTCAAATCCGTCAAGTAGTTCCGAAGATTAGCGTGTACAAACAAACAGACAAACAGACACAATTTTTTTTTGGTTTCGTGCTCTATTACTGTTTCTAAACCCCCCTTTTTTTTTTTTTTTTTTGGGGGGTTAGAAATCATCAAATGACTCCTCCCGCTCTGGGCGGAGCGGAAGGGAGTGTCAGACTCTTACTGACTAAAAAACACCCATGTTCCTTCATTGGCCCTTTATGTTCCAGGGCCGCGGTATCTCTTTCGAACAGTCCCGCAGCCCTGGCAGGCACCGGCCCTTGCGGGCCCCTCCCGTTTGCTGACAACTCTTTGAGGCGCGCGTGGAACACGAACGCGCCGTCGACACGGCCTGCCCGTCGTCATACGACGGACGGACGGCGAGCTAGCCCATTACTCACCGTCCACAGGCCCGCGCCTACGGTGGCCGAGAGCCATCACGGCGTGGCCCCCGACGCCCGGTGCTTCTCCCGCGGCGGCTGGGACGTGAGGAGGTTCTCTCCCTCTCACGTTCCGCCGCCTCCTTCGCTAGCATGACTGCTTCGCAGAAGGAGGCGACGGCTTCCCATTCCCTCTCGCCCCGGACCATGGCTTGAACCAGGGCCGGACGCGAGAGGTCGCCGCCGCCAATCGCCGCTACGAGGACACGGCGGTGCTCCTCCCAAGCGGAGCAGACCTCGACGGTGTGCTCCACCGTGTCCTCCGGTCGATCCTCGCAATAGTAGCACCCGGGCGTTTCCTCCCGCCCGATTCGGTACAGGTACCTCCCGAAACAACCGTGTCCGGTGAGGACCTGCGTCAGGCGGAAGGTGAGGGCGCCGTGGCGCCTCTCAAGCCACTCCTCAAAGAGGGGACTTATCGCCACTATCGTGGCGTGCCCTTTCTAAACCCCCCTCAATTATTATTTTTTTAATATATTCAATGTACAGACACAGTTTTTTTACTGTTTTATTATATGTATATAGATTATGTTTGTATGGAAGGATTGTGTATGTTTGTGCGTGGAGTGTATGTGTGTGTGTTTGTGTGTGTGAATGTGTGTGTGTGAGTGTGTTGGAGAGGAGTGTAGAGAAGAGGTGTGTGTTTGCGCATGTTTTATTATATAAAGGGCAATCAGAAGAAGAGTTAAATTTTCACATAGTTTTCTAATTCTTCATACGTGAGGGAATGAAGCCATTTATCCGTGATAATTCGACAGTCACGTAAAGTCCGTGGAATATATTGAGCTGTTTATTTACTCGATTATACAAAGTGGAGCTGAGAAAGTGATATTGCCGCCGTACAACTTGAACTGTGGCAGATTTCACCTGGCAGACTCTGTCAGATCTACGTTTTTGGCTAACGATAACAGGATCAAATGGAAGGTCCGAGTTTTCACGCAGCACCACAGCAAGAATAAAATGCGTGTGTAACTGGTTGGCAATCCGCAAAGAGCGTACAGTTCAGTGGTTGGAAATCGAACCGGTTTGTGAGTCATGACTTTAAGTACTGCCCTCTGTGCTCTTTCCAGACGGAGCTTTAAGCATTTCCCAGCCCCACCCCAAGCTGCAATACAATATTTTAGGATACAATGTTCCAGAGCGAAGTATAGTATTTGTAGTGTGGCAAAATCAGCAGATGTTCGCAGGTTTTTAAAACCATAGATTCATTTTCTGACCCTGGCTACCAGAGCCTCAATTTGCTCTTTCCATGTCAGCGTACTATCTATTATAACACCCAAGTATTTATTACTATGGGTGCGCGTAACTTAAGCACAAACGCTGCAATCATTCGATATTAAACCGCATTTATAGGCCGACAGGGTATCGAGAGAAGGAGGTTGGGAATCTTTACTTGGAGCAAATGTAATAAACTTTGTTTTTTCTACATTGAGGATAAGAAGGTTTTTATTCAGCCATTTCATTGCAACAACCAGAGCGGACTCTGCATATGAGCTGGTTTTCAAACAATTTTTGCCATGAATGAGCATGACGGTATCGTCCGCGTAGGTTATAATTTTAGTGTTAGTTAGGGCCAGATTGCAAAGGTCATTTATGTATATAAGAAGCAGGGTAGGTCAAAGGACACTACCCGCCGGGATTCCGTAGGTTAGGAATTGTTGTTTGCTAACGTGATTTCCTAACTTTACGGTTTGAGAACGCTCACTTAGACTCCTGTAACACCAATCCGTTCCAATCCAACTTTTCAAGCAAAGAGGGGAACAGAGACTGTGTCAAAGACTTTTGATTGGTCTAGGAAAATTGCAAATGTTTTGAGTTTACTCTTTATATTTTTTTCTATGGTTCCGGTTACTTCTAGGAATGAGAGATATAAATGTAATATTAGTATTTAGGGTTCCATACCTCAAACGGAAAAACGGAACCCCTTATACGAGTAGGATCACGCGTGTTTGTCAGTCTGTCCGTCTGTCTCAGCCAATTTATTCCGAAATTACCAGACCGATTCAGTTGAAATTTGGTACACATATGTAAGTCAGTGACCCAAAGACGGACGTGTAACGTAAATTAATGAATTCTAAACATGGCAGCCTCTTTTGGGTGGTAAATTAGAAAATGAAAAAAAAGTTTTGTAAACTATATCGTCGTTGTCTCATAATTTTAATTGAAGAGTGAGTGTGTACACTAATTTTTGTAAAATTTCATGTGATTAAGACCAGCGGTTTAGGCTGCTCGTTGATATATCAGTCAGTCAGCCAGAACTTTGAATTTTATATTGGGGGATGATTTTGGAAAAACTGTGATACACACTGCAGACTTCTAAGTCTATTGACACCGAGAATAAAAAGTTTCACAGAAAACTCAACACCCATTTTAACCTCTTAGGGGTGGAATTTCGAAAAACTAATTGGCGGAGTACTTACTCTTCACAAAGAATTCACCCTTCAAATTACAGTGTTTAAGACCAGCGGTTTGGGCTGTGCGTTGATATATCAGTCAGCCAGGACTTTGAATTTTATATTGGGGGGTGATTTTGGAAAAACTGTGATACACCCTTCTCATAATTTGAACTGAAGAGTATGAACACAAATTTTCAAGTCAACCGACACCGAGAATAAAAAGTTTCACAGAAAACTCAACACCCCATTTTACCCTCTTAGGGGTGGAACTTCGAAAAACCCTTCCTTAGTGGATATTTGCTTTTCACAAAGAATACGACCTCCAAATTTCATTTTTCTAGGACCAGCGGTTTGGGCTGTGCGTTGATATATCAGTCGGCCAGGACTTTGAATTTTATATTGGGGGATGATTTTGGAAAAACTGTGATACATGTTTCTCATAATTTTAACTGAAGAGTATGTAGACTTTCAAGTCAATCGACCCCGAGAATAATTAGTTTCACAGAAAATTAAAACTCCATTTCACCCTCTTAGGAGTTGAATTTCGAAAAAAGTTTTCTTAGTGGATATCTACTATTCACAAAGAATACACCCTTCAAATTTCAAGTCTATCGACACCGAGAATAAAAAGTTTCACAGAAAACTCAACACCCCATTTTACCCTTTTAGGGGTGGAATTTCGAAAAACCCTTTCTTAGTGGATACTTACTCTTCACAAAGAATACGCCCTCTAAATTTAATTTCTCTAGCACCAGCGGTTTGGGCTGTGCGTTGATATATCAGTCGGCCAGGACTTTGAATTTTATATTGGGGGATGATTTTGGAAAAACTGTGATACATGTTTCTCATAATTTTAACTGAAGAGTATGTAGACTTTCAAGTCAATCGACCCCGAGAATAATTAGTTTCACAGAAAATTAAAACTCCATTTCACCCTCTTAGGAGTTGAATTTCGAAAAACGTTTTCTTAGTGGATATCTACTATTCACAAAGAATACACCCTTCAAATTTCAAGTCTATCGACACCGAGAATAAAAAGTTTCACAGAAAACTCAACACCCCATTTTACCCTTTTAGGGGTGGAATTTCGAAAAACCCTTTCTTAGTGGATACTTACTCTTCACAAAGAATACGCCCTCTAAATTTAATTTCTCTAGCACCAGCGGTTTGGGCTGTGCGCTGATATATCAGCCAGCCAGGACTTTGAATTTTATATTGGGGAATGTTTGTGGAAAAACTGTGATACACCCTTCTCAAATAACTAAAGAATATGTACACAAATTTTCAAGTCAATCGACCTCCACAGTAAAAAGTTTCACAGAAAATTCGACACCCCATTTTACCCTCTTAGGGGTGGAATTTCGAAAAACCCTTTCTTAGTGGATATCTACTCTTCACAAAGAATACGACCTCCAAATTTCATTTCTCTAGGACCAGCGGTTTGGGCTGTGCGTTGATATATCAGTCAGCCAGGACTTTGAATTTAATATTGGGGGATGATTTTGGAAAAACTGTGATACATGTTTTTCATAATTTTAACTGAAGAGTATGTAGACTTTCAAGTCAATCGACCCCGAGAATAATTAGTTTCACAGAAAATTAAAAACTCCATTTCACCCTCTTAGGAGTTGAATATCGAAAAACGTTTTCTTAGTGGATATCTACTATTCACAAAGAATACACCCTTCAAATTTCATGTCTTTAAGACCAGCGGTTTTGGCTGTGCGTTGATATACCAGTCAGTCAGGACTTTGAATTTTATACTGGGGGATGATTTTGGAAAAACTGTGATACACGTTTCTTATAATTTTAACTAAAGAGTATGTACACAAATTTTCAAGTCAATCGACCCCGAGATTAAAAAGTTTCATAGAAAGTTCAATACCCCATTTCACCCACTTAGGGGTAGAATTTCGAAAAACCCTTTCTTAGTGGATACCTACTCTTCACAAAGAATACACCCTCCAAATTTCATGTCTGTAGGTCCAGCGGTTTGGGATGTGCGTTGATATAATATCAGTCAGTCAGTCAGGACTTTTTTTTTTTAAGCTATGAATAATTCTTTAATCAAAATATTAATTATTTACAAACTACAATACTATAATAGAAATAAATATGTACAAGTATAAAAGGGTTACAGGGCATCCAAAAATTCGTCCGCATCGCTGTCAACAGGAAAAGTGCCCAGAAGGCTGGCAGCATTACCA
The DNA here is from genome assembly GCA_950022335.1 of Eurois occulta. NCBI lineage: Eukaryota > Metazoa > Arthropoda > Insecta > Lepidoptera > Noctuidae > Eurois > Eurois occulta. The sequence continues at coordinate 15,341,303 of OX465489.1, forward strand.
CGTTGGATGGCAATGCTGATTGTTTGGCCAAAAAATAGGCCCGCCCTCTGGTCACGTGAAGAGTCGACCAACCGCTTGGCGATTTCCCGGAATACTAGGTGGGCACTCGGACCCCATGGCCCTAGTGTTTCAACCCCAAACGGCTCAAACACATAACTACCAATTAAATTATTGTATTTGCGCCGTTTGAGGTTTTCAGCACCTGCAGCAGCCGCCCCAGCGCAGCCCACTGTGCTAGGAAGATGGGATGGCGCAAGGGTGTCGACGCAAGTTGCGTCCCACACCAAAGGCCTACCCAACTTCCATGGCATTATGGTCATACCATCTGGTCTCTTCCCATCGACGCGTGCCAAGCCGTTGGGTTCTAAGACAGCTGGCACCCCGGCGGTGGCAAGAGCACGACGGATGAGATCATTAATGCTAGCGTGCCGCGCAATCCGACCTGCACTCTTACTGCATGAAAGGCCATGGTGTCCGAGGCAGTCGACTGCTTCACCACATTGACAGCTATGTGGAGCCCCACAAGGAGCGCCCAATCGCAAACACGTAGCGACATAACACGTCAGGACTTTGAATTTTATATGTATGTATAGAAGATATAAGTTTAGAGTAATTATTACTGATTCTAAAGTCCTCTTCGCCGATAAAATCACACAGAAATCATTTTTCGTGTAGTCAACAAGTTTTGTGTTTATCCCCTCCGTGAGATTGCATATGGTTCCTCTTGGTAGTACATAGTGATAAAAGTTGAATTTCTTGTCAACTGTCTCTTCTGCTATTGCAAGTACCTTGTTATGTTTATTGGTACTCAAAATGCAGTTTGTTTTGCTTGTATTGCTCCTTAGTGTTAGTGATGGTTCCTGAGGTACCAAAGACTGTTTTCTTCGAGACTCATGGTTGTTTGGTTCTCTGTCTGTGGGTGCTAACCTTTTGAGTGGTAATTTGTGGTAATGTCTTTGCTGTATTTCGTCAGCACTACATATTGATCCGGCCGTATTGAACGAGACGCTTCGTCGCTGTCAGGGTGATGATGAGTCATATTAGAGAGGGCAGAGTTAACTTTGTCGGGGTAGAAAAGCAGCTCGTTCTTAGGGTATTTATTTTGCGCGCAGACTTTGGTGGGAGTCTCCTTGTTTCTAATATATTCACTTTCAATTACTTTCTGGTATTGGCCTATCCATTTAAAGGCGAAAATTTTCACTGTTTAAATTGTCGATCTCAAGATGTGCACTTTTTAACTCCATGGTTAGCTTATTAATTGTTTCTTTGAGATTTAATATGGTATCGTTGTCATTTATTGAAGTAGTTAGTAAACTCAGCATTGTTGTATCCAGCTGTGTAGAATTTATGCTTGAGTTTGACCTTGGTGTTTTACGGAACATAATATTTTCCATCTCCATACTTTTCCTATGAAGTTTTAAAGACAAAAGAAATAAAAACGTTCTTTCTTTTTACGTAATATTCTTCCTGGAGTCAAAGCAATGAAGGCACAAAACGGTGACCGGTCTGCGTCGGTTACTCTTTGGTGCGGGCCGTCGTATGCGTCACCGCGCGGTGAAGCAAGCGACAATGTAACTTCTGCGCGCTATCGAACCCTGAGAATTCTATGCACTGTGCGTAAAGTGTATTGTCCTTGTCATTCACTCACCAGCTGACCAGTAATGTTTAACTGTTAACACGAAATTACTTCAGTTTACGTATACACGTACACTGAAGTACATACGTATTTAAAAGATGGTTTTTTGTGTTCTTTTTCAAGAACTTCACTTCACTGATGTACTACTGTCACTGTGATGTAGTTTTTTTAAGCTTATATAGGAATTGAATACAATTAAAGAAAAAAACATAGAGCAAATTAACACATAATTATGTTGGCCGTATGAATGCCGGAACAAAGAGAACCGGAACCGGAACAGAGTATGAATGGGGACGGCTAAGATAAAAAAAAATATATGGTTGATGGACTGTGTGAAGGATGAAATGGCTTGAAAGGAGGTGACTACAGAGATGACGAGTAATAGAGAGGTATGGAAGAAGACATGCTGCGCCAACACCAAATTAATTGGGATAAGGGTAGTAGAATGAAAGTTAACCAAATCACTCACCGCCGAAAAAAACATTAATTAAGGCTTCTTCTTCAGGTTTCAGTTCCTCGAATTCATAAGGAAATTCTTTCTGTTCCCCCATGTTTACTGGACACAGGCACACAGCACAACCTCAAGATATGAAATAAATGTCAAGACTGTTCTAATCTCTGATCTCCATGATAAGCAAATCTACATATCTACTAAATGTCTTGATACGAAATATTCCATACTTCCTGATTTAGAAATGATATTACTCACTACTTACTCAAAATATGAAATTTACTGCTTAATATACAGGGTGTCTCAGAACTCAACGTCAAGCCGAAACGGGGCGATAGGATTGATTGTAAACATCATGAGAAAAATCAGAAAATCTATCCCATGCAGATGAACATTATGGTCATTTAAGAAAAACCTAAAAATTTGGTCAATTTGTAATCATTTTTCGGTTATTGTAGTTAATTTTTATTATTTTTGTTAATTTAAACTTTGGAACCGTAACCCTAAATAACATTTCTAAGAATCACAGTCAAAAATAATGACACAATTGCCCCAAGTTTCCTAGAATTAAAACTTTGTTAAACTATGAATTTAAAATTTTCAAAATTTGTCGACTTTGAAAGGCCCTCCTTTAAAAAAATGTACTAGAATGCCTTGGCAAGTGCCATTAAAAGTTTGCGCATTTAATCAGGATTGTAAAATGGTACAATACTTGTTAGGTTTACTTATACTAAAAAAAAGAGTAAAAAAATAAAAACCTCAAGTAACCCGATTTTTGCTAACCCATTTTACTCAGTTGAAATGTTTTTTATTCGCACAAGCTCTTGGTAGGTTCTTAATTTACTCAAAGAAAAATTTTATTCAAAACCCATTGAGAGCGTACAGGACACCCTGTATAGGAGTGCCCAACAAGGCGTTTGATGTTTTAGTTTGAAAAGAAGGCTGTATAGCGCCAAAATAAACGGTTTTAAGCCATTATCGTCGCCTCATTTAATTTTTTTTCGGATCTCTGCGCCCAGAATTACAGTACCATTTTGAAGTCATCACCCATATTATCACATTTTGATCAGCCAGGCAGTTCTCACACATAACATAACATCACGCCTGTAATCCCCGACGGGTTAGGCAGAGGTGTACCTTATCGTACACCCATATTTCGCCGTTCGTTATGTTGAAGTCCCATGTGACAGGGGGCGAGCCTATTCAATTCTATTCCACCGGTTGGTGGAATAGAATTGGGCACAAATCCAGATTCCGTGGCTGCTACTGACAAATTCCTGATATTCCATCAGGAATTTCTTAACTCCAATTGCCTAACCCCAATAACACTATTAATTATAGTATTTTTTCAATTGCATACATTGTTTAATGTTAAGTGGAAGAGCGGAGTCACCTAACACAAGCATCTTCTTGCTTAAAAGGTGATCTCCAAATCATGTGCGTTATAACTTTATGTAATTTAAATATATTTTTTTTATAATAATTTTACGCGAACGAAGGTCGCGGGCAACAGTTAGTAAATAAATAAGAATAATTATTATAAGTTTTTCAATAAAAAAACCGTTGTCTCTAATTTTTATCTATATTTATATACACTCACATTTTTCTAATGACTGAGTCTGGTGAGTATAATAAAATATATGATGAATATAAATTTTGATGGATGGAGAGGGAGAGGAAGACCAAGGAAACGATGGATGGATTGTGTGAGGAATGATATGAAAGAAAAAGGATTAAAGGATACCGTGGCGTGTTGCGCCGACCCCAAATAACATTTGACAAGGGCAGGAAGATGATATGATTACAAATAATATAGAACTAGGCACCGTTTGGCTATTACAGAAAATAAAGTAACAAGTACGAACATACGTTAGTTTGCTCCCATATTTTAACAGGCGCAGAGGCTTTTAAACTCGTGGCTAGCGTAAAGAGTGAATAAACAGGGCCTTTGCTTATAAATTGTGAAATAAGCAATTGATAAGCAATCTTTCGCCCATGAAAATTTCAGTAATTCCTCATAGTTACTACTATAGAGATTAACTAGCCATTCTGATATCAGAATGGCTGGTCAACCTTACATGTTTTAATTCTTTTTACTTATGAAATAAGCAATTCTCTCATCATGGTAAGCAAATATAAGTAATTTTTAGGCACAATTTCAAAGCTAAATACGACTGTTGACCGGCGAATCTGACGTTCACGTTAATTTTGCTACCAATGAAGGGATAAGGTTTGTGTTCTCCCCAGGGCTGCGGGGCTGTTCCAGGGCTGCGGGACTGTTCGAAAGAGATACCGCGGCCCTGGAACATAAAGGGCCAAAGAAGGAACATGGGTGGTTTTTAGTCAGTAAGAGTCTGACACTCCCTTCCGCTCCGCCCAGAGCGGGAGGGGTCATTTGACGATTTACCACCCACCAAAAAAAAAAAAAAGGTTTGTGTTCTCTCCCACGTATGTTCCACATTTTGGCGGCATCTGGGATGCCGGCGTTAAATCCGCGAAATACCACTTAAAACGTGTTATGGGGAACAATCATTTAACTTTTGAGGAGATATAATTATGTACTCTCTTCACACAAGTGGAAGCTGTGCTTAATAGTCGACCTTTATGCCCACTCTCCCCTTCCCCTAATGATTACCATTTCCTAACGCCCGGTTACTTTTTGTTAGGGCGTGCGCTAATTGATTGCCTGGTCCATCGCTCGAGCACTAGAACCAGAACAAACTTCAACGTTACAAGAAACTTGAACAAATTCAGCAACATTTCTGGCAGCGCTGGCAAAGGGAATATGTAGCAGAACTACAGCAGCGCTCCAAATGGCGTACAAAATCAGCATCCCTGTAAGTTGGAGATTTGGTTCTTCTCCAGGAGGATAACGTCCCACCACTCGGCTGGCGAATGGGACGAGTCAGCCGCCTGTTCCCTGGAACCAATGGCGTCTCACGAGTCGCAGACGTGAAAACTACCAAAGGCTGCTTCAGGAGGCTTTTCACTCGGATTTGCCCCTACCTACCTCTACACCGGATGACGACTGAAGAAGTTGAAAGGAGTCTTTCAACGGGAGGGGGGGGGGGGAAGATGTCTGTGCCATACTTGCGCCTGATAGTTTTTTGATACCACCAAGTACTTCATAGATAGCGTTACATGTCTCAGGGATAATGATGCCTAGGGCTTGAGGTGATATTATTGTAGAAAACTTAAGATCTTCGTAACTTCTACCAGTCGCCAGGAATCTCAAAGTTGCTGTTAACCTCGCATGCGGTGTTATCACTGGGCGCATTATCGTGTCATACGCAAATAATTGTGCCAGTCCTTCGGAGCGAATTTCAATTCATTTAAAAGGTTGGTGTGGGAATACTTATTTCTTTTCAGTAACCATTCTTTACACTATACAGAACGTTTCTTCTTACACTTCTCTTTTTTCTTAATAGCTAGCACCAAACCAACAATAGCCAAAACGTCATCATTTGTGGGTGTCACTTTAGATAGAACCGGTGGCATGTTTCACAAAATACTTATTGCACAACACGACTTCTTCAGTTTGTCACAGGCGCAGAACTGAGACTGCACAGGCATACTTGAATCGTGTGTGGTCACTATGGACATTAGGTATACTTGCACAAGCCTTCAGTTCCGGTATACCGTTCAGGGGCCCGATTCTGCTATTACAATAGTGTCAGAATGGTCTGTCATTGATTTCATAATTGTTGATTTTGACAAGTTTGGTAATCACTGACCTCTATTATAATACGCTGGACTGGCTATCCCATACAAAATGACAGCTTTTTGCTGTGCCGATTCAAAGCGCCCCCAGTGAGAGTTCTGAGAACTAATAAGATTGCAAATGGCCGTTGTTTAGGGATGTCGGAAATGCAATAAAGTATCGATACATATCGATATCGATATTTTAGAAAATATCAATATCGATGTCGTTTTTTTTATTTAAAAATATCGATATATATACCCATGTCATATGTTAAAAAACATAAGAAATTGTTTGGGTGATCTAAAAGTTTTAAAAGATGACAGAGGTGATTTAATTAAATGGGTATATGTCGAGAATTTGGCAAAATTGCAAGAAACTGAAGGCCTAAGATTAGGAAACAAATTGAAAAACTTGCATATAAATTATAAAAAAATGATTATGAAAGTTTACCTTGCGGCTCAAACTCTCAGTAGCAGTGTAGCAGACGCGATTGAGTTTTGTGATAAAATTTTAAATCTCCTTGAGTTTAGTGGTTCCGCAGCTACGGTCAGGTTCATAAGAGCCGTGGATAGAATCTTTGAATTCTTTTAAAAGAAATAATAACTAAATATATAGACATCCGTTTGTTCGCAGAAACAAAAAAATATTCTTTATTAATAACTGGAGAGAAGGTTAGACATTTTTTGACTCGGCAAATAATATGGGCTCGACAGTAAGTTTTAATAAAATAAAATATGTGATTTGAGAATGCTTTTTTATTTCCCTGTCCCCTCCCCTGCGGTAATTAAGTTGTTACAAGTTAATTACCGTAATTACAGACCTAATAAAAAGTGATTGTGTCTCGTACCACATGGCGATCGAATCTTATCGTATTTTATGTTATAAAACCTAATAATAACCTCAACCAATTTAATTTATAGAAAATTGTAACGAACAGCGTTGAGATTATTTCTATCATTGTGGTCGATATCAGAGAAGTTTTTATCGATAACAAACCGTTTGTTGTACATCACTAGTATTAGTTCCATTCCCCCTCACTGCTGCCGTCAGCGCCAAAATGGCGATTTTCTAATAGGCACAATAAATTGATAGCGGTAGCCAGTCCAGCGTATTATAATAGAGGTCAGTGTTGGTAATCTACTAATATAATGGCGTCATTATAGGGCCTACCACACGCACAAGCTTCACCACAGATCTGCCTGCGCAAGCCGGTTTGTACACGGAACACCGTGCGTGCGGTTGGTGTCAAACTGTCAAACTGTCAAACTGTCACGGTGTTCCGTGTACAAACCGGCTTGCGCAGGCAGATCTGTGGTGAAGCTTGTGCGTGTGGTAGGCCCATATGACTTTCCAATGGTCAACCACTGACAGTCCATTGAAAGAAATGGCATAGAATGGTAATCTTGTACATAATGACAAATGAATGACTGACTTAGGCGGTAATCTGCTAAAATTTTGACAGTTCCTTTGATCACTGACCTACCATTAGAACGTCATCGTGCAGTCATTGCTTTTATTTAGTTACGAGTAAAGTGTTTGTGGAATATTGAATGGAGACAATGTATTCTCGAGCTAGCCAACGCAGTGGATGTTAGATAAAGAAGATGGGTGGAATGCAGAAGACGTTGTCGAGCCCATAACTTGACGAGAATGAATACGAACCCATGATATACCCGAGGCGGAATTTGTAAAAACTTTTCGCCTTTGAAAAGGGGGTTAATTAAAGAACTCATTCCCCTTATGGCCAGACCGCGCCGAAACGATAGCGTAACGGCAGAAATGAAGGTGAGAAAACTGAATTTGACATTGATTTATTATTCTATAGCTATATACACGAAATAGGTTGATTAATGTTATATTTTTTATTGCAGATTCTAATAGCACTTGCATTTTATGCATCAGGGTCCTACCAAAATTTGATTGGACAGATTGCCCTCCATAATGTTTCACAAATTACTGTATCAGGAGCAATTAATGAAGTAACAGGCATTAGAGAGGTATTGAATGAATTTCTTGTTAGAGAACTTTAGATGCAACAGTTCTTGTACCTATATGTCAAGAACAGTGAGTATATAAAAGTAATAAGACGTTCAGTAAAATGGGGTTGTATAAAAGTAAATTTATTTTTTGCAGGTGTTTGCTTGCAGCGTTGCAGCACATGCTTTATGTTATAGTCCAACAACTGCAGGCAAGATTGTGAATGCATGTTGCATATTGCACAATATTGCAAACATGGCAAGAGCACCGTTGCCACCTGCCTGATGAAGTTTATGCAGAAGCACTTGGGCTTGCGATAGGTATGCGATTTCTATTTCATTATTTTGGAATATAATGGAAGTTGGAATTTTAAATGATACTACTACTATGTTAAAAAATCAACATTTAAATTACTTTTTATTTATCATAAACTAAATATTTATTTAACAATATTTAAGTTGACTTTCAAGCCAATTGAAAAATGTGAAAATCATTTAAATAATAAAACAAATCCAAGTTAAATTATCATATAATATTTTAATCATCATTTCAAAAACAAATAACAAATTTTACCACATATAATGAAAATAATAACAGTCATGTCATTAATCACTAATCAGTCTTTTAATTTAGGAGGAAAATAATTAAGCAGCACCTAATCATCAAGACCATCAAAGGGTGAATCGGGATCTTCTTGAAGGTCGGGCACTGCAGCAGGCTCTTGTTGACAGACTGTGGAGAAATACATAAATTAAATTAGCAGATATGTAATGTAAACCCACCTCAATATTCTAGTGAAGTGCGAAAATGCTCTAATTATTATTAAAATGATTTAATTCTTTTTTACAGATCCACAGTATTGTACTAAATATGATTTAAAATAAATTAATACTATTTTTATAAACACTGTTTCATTTAATCATTTATCATTACAGCCATTTGGAATCCACTGCTGGACATAGACTCCTCCTTAAATAGATTTCATTTATCTTTTAATAATCTGACAAAACCTCTTGCATACTTTAGAAAACATTAGTCAGACTCAGAATCTGATGACATTATAATTCTGCGGAGTTTCTATGAAAACAAAGGACAATGACCAAAGTTGGTACCAAAAAGTCTCGCGCCTCAAAACCAAAATATTATAGTAATTAGTTTCATATTTTTTTACGGCATTACGCGTCGGGGATTTGATTTTTGAACTGGAAATATACTTTTCGAGTTTAAAAGTATGAATATTGTTTTACTCCCTTTATATGACGTTCCGTTTCAACTGAATATAAATGACGTTCCGTTTCAATTGAACAAACCCTTGTCTGTCGAGCGGACTCTAAAATTAATTACAATTAAGTAAGATCAGTACACCAAATCGATTTAGTTTGGTTTATTGCTATTTGCAACAAAATAGATTTTCTCAGCCTAAAGATTTTGATTTATCGATTACATCCCTAAATCCCGACTAGTTTATAGCACTTACTATACTCTATGGTTTATAGTTATCTTATCTGTGGCATCTGACATTTGTACTGTACTGACTGACTATTGGCAATATAAAGGTCTAAAATAAAATCGAGTTTCAGTCAAGCATACTGTGAATGTTACTTTAACTCGTAATTCTTACTAATATTAGTGTATTACGCTGTTTTTAGAGCAATAATGTAATGTATGTGTGTTAAAATACGTCGTTGGTAGCGTCGAAAAAATAGACCTACTTTTTAGGTTAGTTTCGATTTTATAAAATAACTCTGAAACGCGGGTTTTTTTTTCAAAAATAATTTTTGTAGGAGTTAATACGATCAGTGTAGTCTATAAAAAACAAGGTTTGATTTTGATGCAGCATGGTACGGGATTCCATACTTCCATGAGCATTCTCTTTTAACTTTAATACAATAGTTACAACACTTCAATAGGATGTGTAACCTAGCGCTCAGTATCTGATCTGAGTTACAATCAAGATGTCAAATTCTGCCCAATGTACTACCACTGATGTGAGTCTACACCTAACAAAGGTTTTAAGCTTAGCTGGAGGGGTTATATTAATTTTTATTGTATTGTTTTCAATGCTCCTTAATACTTATTGTGGGTATGTTTGTAGGTACATACAATGAGTAACCTGTTGCACTTATGTGACTCTTCTGTGATTTAATTTTCTTTAACATTTTACTCTTATATTCATTGTACTTAGAACTAAAAAAAGTGTAAATATTACAATAATGATACATTTTATAATGCATACCTAATTACATATACTGTATTTAGGTACTTACTGTGCGCCACTCTGCCGGCGTTTTATTGGGGCAGTCCACCGATACCCAATTTAAAAATTGGGCGCACTTCATACAATATCGTTTCGATGAACTTCGCCCTTCATTGGTGCGGCTGCAGGGGCCAAGAGTCGAAATTTGCTCAATTAGCACCGTTTTGTATAAAATCAATAAATATAGGCTTCTCTGTAAAGGGAATTTAAATATACAAACAAAAATCTAATAAAAACACTTAAATGGAAAAACAACAAAACACCGGCTGCTAGAAATAAATAAACAGATAAACGTCAAAGTAATGTCACATTTGACTTTGACAGCTAAACATAACATAAATTTAATGTTTTTTTGCTACTTACGAACTTCTTACTACTTCAGATTGCTTATAATACTAATATATAATATGTAAAAATATATATAAATAAAATCTCACATGAATAGATGTTCAAATTTAGTAGTAGTTTTTCGAAAATCATTTCTACCAAGGAATTTTATAATAATGGCAATACTACATATGTCATTATAACACAATTCTATTACGAGACCACTGACCGACCAATGATCGACCATTATGAATTTAGCAGATTACGAACTTTAAGCAAAATGACAATGGGATCGTGTTGGAATGTCGAATTTTATAAAAATAGCAGAATTGAGGCCCTGGTATACCGCTACGTATGTAGCCGCCATTACACCCGCACACTTTGAACATTTTTAACTTTTCTCAGTCCAGAATCTGTACACGGGTGCGTCGCAAGCAACGTAACTTCGTAAAATCTATTGTAATAACTATAAAAGTTGAGATTAAAGCTGTTTTGTGAAGAAACTGAGGTTTTCACTATTAAACTTCCAAATGTCCACTATCAGACAATAGTTGTTCGTAAAAAAAGCTTTTTCAATTTATCACTTATGTATATATGGTTATTTTACATGGGTAACTAACTATAATAACATAATTATATCCCGGATCTCGATTGAAGATTCTCACGATGTTGATCTGGTTGATGCACATACGACAAGTCACACAAGTTTTATTAAACAGCTTGTCTAATCTAATGAATTCATTAGCAATCATCATTATTTACTCAGTATAACTAATAAGACTGCAATAAGAAGTTATTTACTTGTATGCGTTTAATCTTGAATGAAGGATTCATATCTATACATAATAATAAATCTGTAGACGTGGCGTTTCTGTACATTGAAAATATTTAGAAAAAAAAAGTAGGGGTGTTAAAGGATCACACACATAACCCATTTCTACCATTTTTGTCTGTTTGTCAGTTTGTTGGCTTGTCTGTTCGTTTGTGCGCGCATCACGTAAAAACCCCTCATTGTTTTCAAAATCGAAATATTGAAACATAAGAAGCATTGTTCCGAGTAACATTTAGAGTTTATTTCATCAAAATCGATCAACAGACGCAAAAGATATAATGTTTAAAATTTAGTTAGTAACCTCATACGATTTCTATGATTTTAATTATTTACGTAAATAGGTTTAGTCGAAGTGTAGTCTGAATGGCTGAAAATGGACTTTATTTTTCCTTTTGTGTTTACTCTTTGCATGGAAGTAATAAGTACCTCGTACAAAACATTACGAAATATAATCTCAAGTTTAAAAATCAAAACAAAATTATTATAAAATCCACGACGCTGTAAATTTGATCCGTGCGGGAAAGGAACCCGCGACGAGCAGCGCCGCAATCTATTGCTCAGCCACGACGCCAACCGTGCCGTCATATAACTGTGGTTATGGCTTCCTCGGGCAACCGCAACTTTGGTGGCTGGACTGCAGATTCCATTTTCAAATTGCCGCTGAATCTTGCAAGCGAAGATACCCCACCATGCAACATCACCAAAAACGGGGGAGCACTTTTGCAGCAGTGGAAGTTAACAATGTCGCAGAAGCATGCATTAGAGGCGTTGAACACCAGCTTGCAGGACATCCGCGGCAACCAGGCGCTGATGGGTGGCGTCGTTCAGCGACTTTAGACCCTCGGAACGGTGAGTAATGGCTAGCTCGCCGTCCGACCGTCTTATGACGACAGGCCGTGTCGACAGCGTATTCGTGTTCCACGCGCGCCTCAAAGAGATCAAACTCAGAAAACCAGAAGAAAGGGTGGTTGTGCGAGTGGGCAGTGCTGTCACCAAAGAACGAGTAGGTTAGTAAAATAAACAAAAAAAATAATATTGAAATGATCGTCGGCGATTCAAAAGTATACACATCCATAGATACTGTGATGGCTAATACGATAGTACTGCCTACTCCGTTGAATTTCTCAACTCCCTGGAGTTAACGGGCGTGCTATCCCATCAGCTGGAGCTTTAAGATGGCGTTCCAGTTCTGGTCATGCGAAACCTTGATGCAACCAGACTGTGCAACGGCACTAGGCTTCGTATCACCGAGCTGGGCACTAACATTATAAAAACGGAGCTGCTAAAGGAGAGAGCGTTTTAATTCCCCGAATGCCCACTATTTCAAATAACTTGCCATTTCAATTTAAGAGGTTGCAATTTCCCTTAAAATTGGCAATGATGATCAACAGATCCCAGGGCCAAACCATAAAAGTGACTAGAAAATAAATAGTGCCCAACAAGGCGTGTGATGTTTCAATTTGAAAAGAAAGTTGGATAGCGCCAAAATAAACGGTTTATAAGCCATATCGTCCACATTTAATTTTGTTTGGGACTTCTTTTTGAAGTCATCACCCATATTATCACATTTTGATCAGCCAGTCAGTTCTCACACATCACGCAATGTAATCCCCGAAGGTTTAGGTAGAAGTGTACCTAATCATACACCCACATTTCACCAGTTATGTTGAAACCCATGTGATTTTTGGGATACATGAAGAAGCCTCCACGTGTAGCGCAGTTTGTTCCGCCAGTGACTTAACTGAACCGAGCGCTCGGCGTATCCTGGGCAGTCACACCCAACACCTTTTATGACTGGCCAATTCTTCCCTTGTGGTGGTAGGGCTAACGCCCGCCTGGTTTTACGACCACCCTCCCACCGGAATCCGGCGTCAAGCAGCCTGCTGTGTTTCGTCGTTGCGTGGGAGTTCCAGTGCCTTATGGAATTCGACAGTTGGTAGTTGCGTTGTCCAAGGCTAGTCTCAGCCCAGGAGTGAACCTCGTCATGGCAACTCACTTTGGAGGGTAGCGGGATCCGAAGCACGGTCCTGTCGTTGGCCGACCGCAGGAAGTTGGGGGCCCAATTAGCACGCCAGCCACGTGTGAAAGGCTGCCCCGCCACCTCGCGAAAAATCCCGAAATGTTCCGCCGTGCCAGTCGGCGACTGGAAGGGAGGACCCGGCGGGCATCTTCGGGGGGGTTCGGGCGTCCCCGCAGTCTCCAGGTGAGTTTCCTTATCGTCGGGCTTTGCTAGTGGGAGCTGTTCAGTAAACTGGACTCGCCTCGCTTTCTTTAGAATTCCATTGAAACTCTTTAAACCCATGAAGCGAAAAAACAAAAAGAATACTTTTAAACAACGGCGGCACTTCCTCCCGCTTAAAGTGCAATTCACTAACATCCGTGGATTGCACTCAAATATCAATCCGGTCCATCACCACCTTGAGACCGAGAAGCCGCACTTGTTCTTTTTGACGGAAACTAAGTTAGCGACCCCGTTAGACGTGGCGTACCTCAACTACCCAGGATACTCACTTGAACATAAGTTTAAGAAGCAGGCTGGGGTCTGTGTGTACGTCCGCGATGACATATGCTGTCAACGTCTCCGTTGCTACGAGGTTGCGGGTTTCTCCACTCTGTGGCTACTGGTGGACACCGGCTCTATTAAAACTATTTATGTCGGTGTTTACAGGTCGCACACTGGTGATCAGGAGACAACAAGACTCTTTGACCATCTTACAGAGGCAGCTGAACTGGCCCAACACAAATATCCGACAGCGGAACTTATCTTTCTGGGGGATTTTAATGCCCACCATAAGGAATGGTTGTTCCCGTACCAGAAAACTGACCATGCTGGAAGAGAGGCGCGCAAGTTTGCGATATCGCTAGATCTCCACCAGCTGGTTGGTCAAGCTACCCGCGTTCCGGATGTTGATAGCCACACACCCAACTGCTTAGACCTTCTGCTGACAACAGATCCGGACAGGTACTCTGTATCGATCTGCGCTCCACTCGGTTCGTCTGATCACTGTCTGGTGAAATCCGTGTCTTCCTGTTCTCCTCCAGATTTAAGCCCTAGAGGCACGAGGCGAGTTTGGAAGTACGGGTCGGCAGACTGGGATGAGATGCGGCATTTCTTTGCATCTTATCCATGGCGGCAGACTTGCTTCTCTTCGCTTAACCCTTCTGACTGCGCTGACTCAATTGTCGACGTGATTCGCCAGGGAATGGAATATTTTATCCCATTCTCTGATGTTTTACTTGGCTGCGAGGCTCAACCCTGGTACAACGCGTCTTGTGCGCAAGCCGATTTGCTCAAAGAGCAGGCATACCAGGCCTGGGCTTCGGCCCGTAGTGACAGGTGCAGTAGTCAGAGGGCTCGCGAAACGAAAAAAGCGTACAATTCAGCCGCCAAGGACTGCAAACGGGTGTTGCGGAAGGCGCGCTTCGATCATGTTGGACGAATTGGGGCTAAGCTGGCGTCCTGCCCCTCGGGTAGTAAGGAGTTCTGGACCCTGTCGAAATCAGTCGAGACGAACTTCTGCCGTCCTACGCTGCCTCCTATGCTGAAGTCTGATGGAACGCTGGCTCATACGGCTCTAGAGAAGGCAAATCTATTTGCCTCCATCTTTGCCGAAAATTCACGCCTAGACACGGCCTCAAACATACCACCTAACATATCTCACTGTGGCTCCGCAATGCCGGTGATCTCAATCCACATAAAAGAGGTCCGTAAGGCCCTATGCAATCTAGACGTGAATAAAGCCAGCGGACCTGACGGAATACCTGCAAGAGTCCTGAAGAGCTGTGCTCCTGAGTTATCTCCTGTCTTGACGCGCTTGTTTCGCCTTTCTCTAAAAACCGGAGTGGTGCCGGAGTCCTGGAAGCTTGCGAATGTGCAGCCAGTGCCCAAAAAGGGTAACCGTGCCGATCCTGCTGACTATAGACCAATCGCCATAACCTCCATACTGTGCAAAGTGATGGAAAGGGTACTGAACAATAAGCTGCTAACATACCTCGAAGACAATGAGCTCCTCAGTGACCACCAGTACGGCTTCCGTCGTGGTCGTTCAACTGGGGATCTTCTTGTGTATGTTACGCATTACTGGGGCGAGGCCATTGAGAAACACGGCGAAGCCCTTGCTGTATCGCTTGATATCTCAAAGGCCTTTGACAGGGTCTGGCACGCTAGTCTGTTGGCTAAGCTTCCTGCATTTGGCATCTCTGCTGACTTTTGCAACTGGATTTCCGACTTCCTGAGTGGCCGTTCGATTAGAGTGGTCATAGATGGCTGCTCTTCGGATCATAAGGCCATTGATGCCGGTGTTCCTCAGGGGTCTGTTCTTTCCGCAACTTTATTTCTGCTACACATCAACGACCTGCTACAGCTTGGTGCAATCGGGTACGCTGATGACAGCACAGTCGCGGAAAGATACCTGTCCAGTGCAAGAGCCAGCAGAGAGGAAACTGCTACTCATAGAGAGGCCATGGTGGAGCGAATGAATCTGACCCTAAATCTCGTTTCCAAGTGGGGCGACGACAACCTGGTCAGATTCAATGCTCTGAAAACACAGGCATGTCTTTTTACGGCTAAAAAGAGCCAGTTCCAGTTGTCTCCAGCTTTCCGAGGTACAGTTGTACCAGTCACCGACCGCCTACAGCTTTTGGGCATGGAGTTGACATCGGATCTCAACTTCGGCTCAACCATCGAGTCGAAAGCTCAGACCGCAGCTAAGAAGCTGGGCATCCTGAATAAGGTGAGGCGATACTTCACATCTGGACAGCTTTTAAGTTTATATAAAGCACAGGTCCGTTCCTGTATGGAGTATTGCAGTCACTTGTGGGATGGTTCAGCAAAATACCAGCTCGCTGCACTTGATTCGGTGGAACGCAGAGCTAAAAGACTCATAGGCGACGAGACTTTGATAGCTTCGCTTCACAGCCTAGCTCATAGGCGTAATGTCGCCTGCTTGTCGGTCTTCTACAGACTGTACTTCGGAGAGTGTGCACAGGAGCTCCACGATTTGATTCCACCATCACCCTTTTACCACCGGACTAGCAGACGTACTGCGGCGTACCATCCACACTTGGTTGATATCCCGACTAGTCGTACTCGGCGCTTCTCCTCCACGTTTATCATGCGCACAGCCAAGGTGTGGAACTCTCTGCCGGCTTCTGTGTTCCCTCCCACATATAACCCGTCTGCCTTCAAAGCAAGAGTGAACAGGCATCTTCTGGGCACGCTCGTTTCATCATAGACCTCATCCATCGCTTTCCACCAGGCGTGATCGAGGTCAAGAGCAGGCCCATTTTGTAATAAAAAAAAAAAAAAAAAAAAAAAAATAGGGGGTGAGCCTATTTCCACCAACTGGGCACAAATCCAGATTCCGTGGCTACTATTGAGAAATTCCTGATGGAATAACCCAATAACGTACGTAACGTACGTAATTATAGTAACAATCTCAATTGCAAACATTGTTTAATGTTAAGTGGAAGAGCAGAATCACACAAGCATCTCTTTGATAAAGGTGATCTCTAAATCACGTGCGTTATAACTTTATGCAATTATGTAATTAAAATAAATATTTATGTTAACACTGCCCGACCCGGGCATCGATCCCAGGACTTCATGCTTAGTACGAGTAGTCGCACTTGCGACCACTCGACCAACGAGGCAGTCTCTCATATACACACCAAAATTTCCACGCGAACGAAGTCGCGGGCAACAGTATTTAATAATTTCGTCTCATCTATTTATTGTTTTTTTCGCGAATAATATTTATAGGCAAATGCTACTGCTGAACACAAGATACCCAGGTAATTTATGGGTGTTTCCATCAAGAATTTCTCAGTAGCAGCCCGAAGTCTACACTGCCCGGTTGATGACAATAGGCTCATCGTCACCCGGGCCCCTACCTTCCCCCTTACCATCGCACATTTCCCCATCTCGTATTTTGTTTAAGTATTAGTTGCTAGTGTTGTGCTTGACCACCATACCACAAGGATTAGCATGTATGTATGTGAACGAGAATCGGCTGCAGTGACA
This sequence comes from Eurois occulta, assembly GCA_950022335.1. Lineage (NCBI taxonomy): Eukaryota > Metazoa > Arthropoda > Insecta > Lepidoptera > Noctuidae > Eurois > Eurois occulta. Next base: position 15,358,508 of record OX465489.1, read on the forward strand.
TCGGCTGCTGAATATTCACTTCGATTTTCGTATTTCAAAAAGAAATGTAAAACCTAGGCAGTGTTACAGGAAAAGGAGCCCCTACAAAACAAAAACAAATTAGTAACTTAATTTACTTAGCATTTTAATTGGCAAAATAATTAAAACAGCTTAAGGTTTCATGTGTGGGTATCGCAAATCAGTATCTCGTAGGTTGTCTACGATCCATTGATCAGCTTCTTGTGTCATTTCCTCATCGAAATATGCACGCCATCCACCGGCTTTACCTGGGAAAGAATAGGGAACTTTACTTCTTTATCTGTTTTTCCAGTTTTAGCAGTGTAGGAAAAATGACTAACCTTTCCGTATAAAAGTTTCGCCCTTTGCAAGAAATCCTAAATCCCTCCTGTTTTCTAAGTTCACTGATTTATTTTTCTTAAAGTTTTCGAAGCTCAGGTGGTCGCAGAGGCTATTCACCTGTTCTTCATTCAGCTGCTTTCCTAAGAAGTCTGCGACAAGGCGAATCGACACCGGCAAGTCCTGCAAATGTGACTATAAGTTGGTATAGGTAAGCTTTATGGAGATGATAATGATCACTGCATTCACAGCTAGGTACTTTACTTACAGCCATGATTCGATGCGCAAAAAATATTTAATCAGAAGTCTTGGTAATCGTTGCCACGATCATGCCACTGGCCCACCATGTTTCACTAGTGTGATTTGGATTTATGCAGAGTGTAAGATTTTTTATTATTGCGCGATATCGAATCTGCACATCTACCTTGATAACAGATTAGGTACAGACGCCAGCACATCAAGCTACTAGAATCTGTCAAATTTCTTTATTAGATTTTCAACTTGATCGCTAAAGCATTAGGTTCAAGGTTGATTGGGAAAATTTTACAGTTTCTAGTAGCTTGATGTGCTGGCGTCTGTCCCTAAAATAATGGCACCGAAGGTTTTTCAAAATGCTTGTTGGATGTTTTATCCACATACACATAATGACCGTGCACTTCTTCGTATTGACAACGTTCTTGACGCATCCGACATGATGTCCATGATAATGATCTCTGATAGATCATCATGTATCAATCATCTCATGGCTCAGATGTACAGCTGCAAATGCTGAGGCGTTTCATTGCTCCTTGGACAGATGGTTTAACGTTGGGAAACAAAACAGTATAATTTGTATTACCTTTACTAGATCTTCATAGAACAAGAACAGCATGTTCGGATCATGTCTTTTCTCCCAAGCTTCCTTGACGTGTTCGAAAAGTGGCATTCGTAAAACTGTAAATCAAAATATATATTTATGTACGTGAAATTAATTACAGAATATTATTATGCTATAAAACATATAGCGGATGTTGCTGAATACCAATATTTTACATGAAACGTGTCCCTATACGACCTCCACAACCCAGTAACTGTTACCCACACGGTAACACGGTAACCGTGGTAGCCATCCAACTGCAAGTAACTGTGCCTTGCTAAACCTGCTTGCTAAACTTTAGGGCTGATAACGACTGTCAATGATTTACAAGTGACCGACGAGGTGAGATACGGAGGTCGGCAGGGTTTCGATATTTAATTAATGGAATCCTACCACGGATCCTACCACAGTTGTCGAACGGCGACACTTGCTGGTTGTCAGCCAGCAAGTGTCGCCGTTCGACAACTGTTCCTTTAACCACAAGCCCCAATTGTAATATTTTAAACTAAAACAAAAGACTACGATACTACAAAATAACTGAAATAAAATACTAAAAAGTCCAAGAGACCAGTTGTCTGAGTCTACCGCGTTGTCGTTTGCCAGGTAGACTGTTCCATTGGTCACGTAGTGACCGTCATTATAAGAATTATTGCACAGAATACGTTTTGAACACTTACACAAGTTCCTACGAAACATGCTCCAGAAGGTTTTGAAGTCTGGGCAGAAAGACCGCTTAAGCAATTTGGAGAGGTGGTAGCAGGATACAGCTACGTCTCTGGGGTCCCGAGCAATGTACACCACCTTCGCAGTATCCAATAGTTTGGGGGGCAGCAGGGACATAGGCAAGTGTGCCTTGATGAAGCGAGTAGCAGTCAATGGAGCCGCAGCCATCGATGTACTCACTGGTTTAGCAAAAATTCTTATAAACTGTGACACCTTCTCTCTATCAAAGTTTTCTTCTGTTGTCTCGATTACGTCCATGTATTCTTCTAAAGTTTCTTCGTCAATGGCCATAAAGCCGCTGTAATCAATTATTTTAAAGTTAAAGGTGTCATTACCAGTCATGATATTCGATCGTTTTTAATATAAAACATATTCCAAAAAATTACTCACTCTAAGAAAAAGTATCGATGAGCAAGGGGTATGTCTGCCGCTTTATCGAAATTCAAGTCGTTTGCAATCAACCAAACTAGTTCTTGGGTCAATGTAGTTCCTGAAGAAAATAATATATGTAACTGCATTAGAAATACATACATATTACATTAGTTAGGAGGGGAATTTTAAGGCAAGAGGTAATCTTATTGACATACGAAGTGAATGACGAAAATTCGTTGATATCATTCATTTTCAAGCAAAAAATGTCTTCCGTTTATCAGACCTACAAATGTAATGTAATAATAATAATAATAAACCACACGTCCTGATTGACCATCTATCTATTCACGTGGGGAGTGGACACACGAATGAGAAATTACTGCCGTGGCTAACATGGCTCTGGAAACCCATAAAAAAATGGAGACTCGTTCTAAAAGTAAACGTATAGGGCCGCTGCCCGGGGGCGATCGCCGGGGCGCACCTGGAGCTGACGCTGGGTGTCTCTGTCCGTCAGCGGTGAGGAGTTGAACAGGCGGGCTCCCACCGACAAAGATACTACAGCCGAAATCATTGACAATGGGGACAGACTGACGGACAGGACAAACACCCCTGTAGAACCGTATAGTCCGAGCACAGTCTCATACATACCTTCTAGGCGATCATGACCATCCATACCATCGTCACCAACACTTTCATCACCCCCCATTATTAGTTTAAATACAGTTCCACCTACTCCGACCTTGAATGCTGCGCGGGGGGTATCTACCTTTTTCCCGCGTCCACCAAGGCTGGAAAAGCAAGAGTTCGCATGAAATGGAGTAAAGAAGTAAATCTATTTATCATGCGAACTTACCTATACATAACTAAGTTAGAGACCGATATGACCACATACAGACAACAATTGCATGCACTTTTCACCTGACAATATCCAGATATTACGGTTTCAGAACAAAGAACCTTAGTTAGGAAAAAACTTCATCTCAAGAAGTTAAAGATCAGTTGAAAGAAGAAGTACAAACAAAATTACTACAAGAAGAAACATTACATTATTCAGATACTAACAATATTACACAAAACGTAAACGAAATTGGTCATTAAGGACAACCACAATTACTTAGTCAATCACAACTTATTTATACCCAATCTCAACCGTACAACCAATAACAAGCTTACACATACATCCACACAAACCGAAATCATTACCTTTACGCTGGAAAATGACATTGAGACCATAGTCGTCCCAGATCAACACTTAACAACAGATACATATATTCAAGAAATTAATGACAAGAACAACTATAACACAATACTCTGGGATGGACCCAGCAGCTCGACCTAGGTTACCTATACTAAAATACACACCTAACCTATTTCGTTTAGTTAATTTATTTGACGAGAGTATACTGACACAATTTATGTCTAATGACACACAGTTTATAGACATACACCTGCATATATATTGCACAGCCGTAGTTATATCTGAAGAACTAAACTTTAAAATCACAGACCACACAGGAACTCCAAGAACAAGCCAGAATGTAGCACCAGCATGGCAACAAAGACTACAAAAAGATATTGAAAAATTAAGGGCAGACATTGATAGACTCACTCAATATATTAACGGTTGCAGATCTAATAAACTAGTAAAAAGAGTTGAGGTCATATTTAGAAATAATTTGACACACACCAGACACGAAAAAAATAACAGAAAACCTGAAGAATTTTTAGACACCTTAAAACAAAAACTAGCACTCAAAGTTCATAGGCTCAGAAAATATAAAAAAGCACAACAGCGCAAAAAATATAACGTCACATTTGCTACAAACGAAAAAATGTTTTATAGAAACTTACACAAACCACAAACAGACACAATTGATGAAAATAACACAAACACGCCTAACCTACCTACAAAAGAACAACTAGAAGAGTATTGGGCTAGCATTTGGGAAGAGCCAGTACAGCACAACGACAAAGCATCATGGATAGCAGAAGAAGAAGTAAAATGGAGAGCTGTTGACGAAATGGAATTTGTAGAGGTCATCGAGATCGACATTACACACATGATAGCCAAATTATATAACTGGAAATCACCTGGTATCGATGAAATACATAATTTTTGGTACAAAAAGTTTAACTTCATTACACAAATCTCTAGTAAAAAAATTTACAGATATTATATTAGGACAACAGAACACACCCGAATTTATTGCAACAGGAATTACTTACATGCTACCTAAAACTAAGATTCCCCTCAGGCTTCACATGCCTACCCACAATTTACAAAATATTGACATCTGAAATTACAAAGAAAATTAGCTCGCACATCGAACACCACAATATAATAGCAGAGGAACAGAAGGGATGCAGGCAGGGCCACATGGGCTGCAAAGAACAGCTGATTATTGATTCCACTATTCATAAACATGCCACTTCTAAAAATAGAAATCTGCATTGTACATATATTGATTACAAAAAGGCTTTTGACAGTGTTCCTCATTCTTGCTTGATACAAATATTAGAGATTTATAGAATAAACCCGAAAATTACGATTGTCCGGTTAAGCAGCTTCAACCTTAGCGAGTTGTTGCGCTGCGAGAGGCCATACCAAAAAAAAAAAAAAAAAAAAAAAAAAAAAAAAAAAAAAAAAAACCCGAAAATTATAGATTTCATACGCCATATAATGCTTCAGTGGAAAACGACACTACAAATAAATTACAACCACAATGCTGTCACTACTCGTCAAATCTCCATAAAAAAAAACCGGCCAAGTGCGCGTCGGACTCGCGCACGAAGGGTTCCGTACCATTATCTATAAAAACGGCAAAAAAATCATATCTGTTGTATGGGGGCCCCCCTTAATATATATTTTTTTTAAATTTTTAGTATTTGTTGTTATAGCGGCAATAGTAATACATCATTTGTGAAAATTTCAGCTTTCTAGCTATCACGGTTTATGAGATACAGCCTGGAGACAGACAGACAGACAGACAGACAGACAGCGAAGTCTTAGTAATAGGGTCCCGTTTTACCCTTTGGGTACGGAACCCTAAAAAAAGGTATCTACCAAGGTGACTCCCTGTGCAAGCTGTGGTTCTGTCTCGCCCTAAATCCTCTGTCTCATTTGCTGCACGGTTGCGGGGCTGGATATCGCCTCAAATATACTACAGACGAAACAACAATATCGTATCTTATATGTTTACATGGACGACATCAAACTGTACGCAAAAACAGAAAACGACATGAAGAAATTAGTAGATGTTACAGCAGAGTTCAGTAAAGATATTAACATGCAATTTGGGTTAGAAAATGTAAAACACTTCACATTGTAAGAGGCAAGGTACGGCCCGGCGACTATGTAGTAAATGACACAGACACTATATCAGCAATGGAATAGACTGACTTGTATAAATATTTAGGGTACGCGCAATTAAAAGGTCTTGATCATACACGCACTAAAAATACGCTTACTAATGAGTACAAAAGGATAGTAAACGCCGTATGTAAAACGCAACTTTCAGGTAAACATCTCATCAAAGCTTTATACACCTTCGCCATTCCTGTATTAACGTACTCATTCGGAGTTATAAAATGGTCCAAAATAGACACTGAACAATTAGAGCGTACTACGCGAACGACACTTACAAAGCACAACAATTTACACCCTAAATCTGCCATACAGAGGCTTACCATTAAACGACAACATGGAGGGAGAGGCCTAATAGACATCCAGCACCTATGGCAGAAACAAGTTAGTCGATTAAATCATTCTTTCATTCAAAATCCCGCACTAGTAACATTCACAAAGCCATAATGATAAATTTGATCTCAACTACACCAAGTCATCAGACAGAAACACTAAACACAACTAATGATGACCCGCAGCAACATAAAATGGAAGACTGGAAGGGGAAAGTACTCCACGGTCGGCACCCTCACGACTAGCGCGACTTAGAGCAATCCCACATAAATAAATTAGCTTCAAATAAATGGCTCAAAATAGGCAACTTATTCCCGGAAACTCAAGGGTTTATAATAGCTATTCACGATCAGATTATCAACACAAAAACTACAGAAAATACATAATCAAAGATCCTACAGTCACAAGTGATAAATGTCACAGCCAACCAGAAACCATTCAGCACTAACAGGAGCATGCACAACTCTCATGCAAACCGACTACACTCACAGGCACAATCAGGTGGCAAATGTCATTCACAGGAATCTAGCACTAAAACACACACTCATTCAAAATACCAGCACTCCTTACTACAATAAATTATAAACCAGAAGCTACCCTAGAAAATACAACACATAAACTCTGTTACGATCGCGCTATTCTCACTGATAAAACTATTCATTACAATAGGCCGGATATAATCTTACAGGATAAAATAAACAAAGTAACTTATCTCATAGACATTGCTGTTCCCAATACACACAACATACAGAAGACACTCACAGAAAAAAATAGTAAGTACGCAGAGCTGAAAGACGAAGTGACGAGAATCTGGCGACAAGAAAAAGTATATGTAGCCCCTATAGTCCTTACTACAACAGGCGTTATACCAAATCATCTTCTCAATAGTTTAAAAATTACTCGATCTAAAAAGAGTCTATCTACATCATACTACAAAAAGCTGCGATTTTAAATACGTGCAGAACTGTTAGAAAATTCATGCAGATAGAAGAAAACGAAATAGGACCTCATCACAACACAAACATTCACAAACTTACACACCACATTCTACTCGATGCCCTGGATAGGAGAGTTCGTACACTGCTGACCGCAACCCGGATGCATCACCCACGGTCATCGGTGATGAGGCTGTACATCTCGCGGAAGTGCGGGGGTCGTGGCTTTTTAAACGCGAAGACCCTCCACAACCGCGAGGTGTGCAGTCTCAGAGAATATTTTTTTAAAGCCGAAGTGGGTATGCACCGAGATGTGGTCGCAGTGGACAAGGGATTCACCCAGCTGTCCATGGCTAAAGAGAACTGGCGCAAACCTGTAGTACTTACTAATGATGACCGCAAGGAAGTATGGCAAGGCAAGGAGCTTCACGGGCGCTTCTATCGGGCTCTTCATGGGCCGGATGTAGATTTTATAGCGTCCGTGTCCTGGCTACGTTTCGGCGACCTCTTTGGTGAAACTGAAGGTTTTGTCTGTGCGATTATGGATGAAGTTATGTTAACGAACAACTACCGGAAACACGGGAAACATATTATGAAGGACGGGACGGTTGACGTGTGTCGGGCATGCCACCGTCCGGGTGAATCCATCAGACATATTATTTCTGGTTGTTCTCGTCTAGCTAACGGCGAGTACTTGCACAGGCACAATCAAGTATCCAGGATTATTCACCAGCAACTTGCTTTGAAATATAAACTTGTGAAATCTGAGATACCGTTCTACAAGTATGTGCCCGACCCAGTTCTCGAGAAAGACCATGTCACGCTGTACTGGGATCAGTCTATCATTACTGACAGGACTATTGTCGCCAATAAGCCTGACATAGTGGTGATAGACCGATCAGCACGCCGCGTAGTGATAGTCGATGTTACCATCCCGCATGACGAGAACCTCGTGAAAGCTGAGAAAGAGAAACGAATAAAATATCTCGACTTGGCAGTCTTGGCACACGAGGTTGTCGACATGTGGAATGTAAACTCGGGCTATCATTCTGTCGATTGTCGTAACGGCCAGTGGCCTCGATGATCATTTATCGAAGCTCTCCTTTGGCGGTTGGATCAAGGGCCTGATTCAGAAGGCAGTACTCCTCGATACGGCTCGCATTGTGAGGAGGTTCCTGTCTCTGGAGCCCTAACCACCGGTAGCTTGGATCCTGCTCCCGACACCGACGACACTACTATTTTTTATATTTTTAAATGTTTTTTATATAATTTTTGTTAATAAAAATATTTAAAAATGTAATTAGTATGTAAGGTAAATAAACGACATAATAATAATAATTTATTTGTATAGAATGCAGGTGTTACAATACTGGTTTTAGCTTCAGATATATTCCCAGTACATTCTGCCTGTTGGCATACAAAAATACAGTGGTTGACTTACCGATAAAAATTTCTTTCAAATTTTTTTACATAATATATTATTATGAAATAAAGTGAAGCAAACATTACAATTCATCATTTAATTTTATAAAATCGGTAACAGAGTAATAACATTTCTCTGTCAGCAACGACAACAGGAGTTTCTTGAATTTTATTAAGGGCTTATCGTTAGTACAATTTGGAAATTTATTAAATAAAATAGGTGCCATACCAATAATGTTAGTTTTTAAGCAAAGCAGTGTTATATCTACCAGTACACAATAGACTGATATTTTGATCTCATGGCAGTAGTTCGCATCCTCGTATCATTTTTGTTTTTCTTAAAAAAAGGAATGCAACTATCTGTAACTTTGAGATTGAAAATGGATCTTATGCACCGTTTTTGGGCGTTAAATATAGACTCCCTTTCGGAACAGTTTCCCCAGAATACTACACCAAACCACAGAGACCACCAAACCGTGATATGCAACCAGTAATATATCAACGTTAACTTTCTTGGACAGATTGTAGAGAGCATACGCAGACGTGCATCTTTTGCAAACTTCTGTAATCCACTATACGGTTGCAGAAAAAAGCAGTCTGTGAAACTTTATAATCACTTTATTAACACCGATTACAAGTCACGCGTACAATTAACACGTCTTCACTCAACAAGTGCTCAAACTCGACTGCCTTGCTAAAATGGCGCTGCCTCGTAACTTTTTAGATCCCTACTCTCTACCAGACTAAAATAGTCAAGCGACATCGCAATATCCGTTAGCGCCATTTTAGTATTATTATACAAAACAAATAACTTACTAATTTTACCTAATACATTTGTGTATTTTTATTTTTATTTAACAGTTTATGTACACACTAAATGCAGAAAACAAGAAAGGAACAGAAAAAATAGGTAGTTAGATTTCGGGAGCGATGCGACGGCAGAAATAAAACGTTAGGGCCCGTTATACTAAGAGTTTTATTTGAAACGACCCGAGCTTACAGAGTTTGATGCAAGACTCCTTATTCTACCTAGCCTAATACATACATAGAACTTAAAACTAAGGTGGTGGTCGCTGGCGCCTGCACATTCCATCATGTCTGGCTGATAAAGACAAAAGTGCAGCGTACGAGCTTATGGCTCTACCACAGAGATAGATAAGGTGAGTTCAGAGAATGTAACTCCTCCCCCCTTGGACCGAAGTTATCGGAAAAACAGAGATTTTCCAAGAACTTCGCAAAAACAATAAACTATAAAATGACAAAACTTAAGTACCTAGTTAAAACGATTATAAGATAACGTGAAGATAACATTCACATATTTTATAACTAATTTAAGAGGAGTAATCATCATAGAGTTAAGACACTAATAATACAGGTCTCTGAATGACTCTATTTTCCTCCTGTTGAGTAGGATTGTCTTCAACACCATTAGAACGACGATCCTGCCTTTTACACATTTTCCTTATATTATACTTATACATAACTACAGCTATTAACAATAAAAAGACGATCGCGTACAAAGAGTAAAGAGCGGCACTGACACTATCACCGTTAATTTCACTGATTGCCCTTATTTCACTATTCGCACTGTTCTTCAGAAGATAATTTAGTTGGCGTATATCATCCAGGTTAACTCCTTTCAGGTTTACAGTTTCCATTTTCACGGCGGTAGAGGTGAGTTCTCGTAGATTAGGTAAGTTTATCACAGGAACAGGCTTATACTCTGTTTGCAGAAGGTAAGAACGCTGTCCATGAAGTTGGATATTTTCTATGGAAACATCACATTGCGGTTCTATGGTTATAATGTATGTTCCTTGTATGCGTTCCTTGGTGTCGTCATTACCACAAGTTTGCGATATAATTTGTTTGTGTTTGGTATACACTATCCAACTATTTGGACTAATCTTCTGTAGTTTCAGATGTTCAGACTTTATCTGACGGGGAATACATCGCGGCAGATTATGTTGATATTTCATTAGTTGTTCGATACAGGTTTCTTCCACATATTGAATGAGGTTATTTTCAGAGCAGAGGTATTCTTTGACTGTTATCTCTTGGCATGGTTGATCAATCGGACGATATTTTGACCCTTCTACTAAAAGGTAAGGGAATTCAGGAAAAACAACAAAGGTTTGGTTCATGGAATCCATAGGAAGGGAATACAATTTATAATAATTATAAGTAACATTTAAAATTAACGGAACTTCAATAATAAAGGTTATTTCTTCATTTTTAAGGTAAGCTTTTACAGACAATGACTCTTCTATATTAATTAAATTTCTATCATTTACAGGATACATTAAGTTATCATGTTCATTAATATGTTTTAGTAAATTTAACAATTCATCAGAATTTATTACGGCTTTGTGTAAAACAGATACCTTACAAAATGCAACAGCAGTTTCTAGTTCGCTGAGTTCGGCATTAATAGTACTAAAGTTTACAATAAATTGGTTGAGTAATCCAAATACATGAGTCATATAAATTGAATGCTTATCTTTTGTGTTAAGATTAGCTACAAGGCCTTCAAGCAATTTAATGCGCTTGTTTATTCTATTTGTATTTTCATTAATTATTTCAGTAGTGTTCAGAAAGTGATCCAACATTTCAGAAACCAAGGTGAATTTATTGGCTATTGCCTGTTCTTTAGTCTGAATATTATAAATTAAGTTATCATATCTAACCGCATCTTCATGATCAAGGTTACCAGTTATAATTTTGATGAAAGAGCCTAAAGGGTTTACAATACCACGTTTAAATCTTTTGGATGGAATTAATTGCTGTAATTTCTCTACGGTCTGAGTTTGAATATACTCGACTTGTGTTTTATGTGCCATAAACTCATCTGTGTGGAATTTGTTTAGGTGTAATATTTGGCTGAATTCCGAATATTTTTTAATATTAAAGGAAAGGTCAGTGCTTATGCCCTGAAGATTGATTATTTTAACAATAGACCACTTATCATATTGAATAAACGCTTGGCCTATCTTCACCGGAAGAATACCAGGGTTTTGACTAATCTTTACTGCTTGAAGGGCCTGGCTTGGGAGAGTCCAATTGGTTGTTGTCCATATCACCAGGATCAAACTCCACCTGTGGAGGACGTTTTATGTTTTTGAGAGGTACTTTGGTATCCCTATTGTTTAATTTAATTGGTATGATATTGCGTTCTATCTGACCTGTGACAACGGCTTTTTGGTACCTAGGCTTATCTTTTGCTTGTCTCTTATTAACGGCCTTAGCGAAAACAGGATTACCTATTGCTAAAGCTGGTTCTAATTCCCCTCCTCGTTTCGTTAAAATTCTTTCTTTGTGACCTTTTACTTTTTCCGAAATATACTTATAGAGTGCCTGAGTTCTCTTCTTATGATCTCTAATCAATTGTTGTTTGTAAGCTTTATCAAATTCAGAGTTAAATGTAGAGTTTAATTCGGTATGACCAAACGCAGCTTCAAACGGTGTTAAATCTGTGGTGCTATGAATAGTGCTATTATAGGCCATAACGGCATAAGTCATTACAGAGGCTGCATCCGTAAACTTCTTTTCATATTTTGCTAATCTGTAAATTTCTATAATTGTGGAATGAAAACGTTCTATGAGGCCCATAGAGTTTGGATTGTTTGGGGTCCCTATGTGTAATTTTATTTTATGTAAATCTGTTAGTTCTCTTAGTAATTCACTGTTGAATTCAGTTCCAGGGTCAGAACTTATTTTCTGTGGAACGCCGTAAAATGAAAAATATTTCATCAACGCTCGAACCACTTCAGGTGACGAGCGAGATGGAATTTCTATGGCTTGACCTAATTTACTAAAGGCATCAATTAAAGTTAAATAGTATTTTGATTCTATGCTAAATAGGTCTATAAATATCTCTTGAAAAGGTGCATGTTGAGTTTGAGTTAGTTGCAATAAGGGTGTAATGGGTTTCCTATCATATTTAGAAGTTTTACAACGCTCACATGAGTTAATAATGGCGGAAACGGTTTCAATCAAATTTGGCCAATAATAATTACGACGAATCCGTTTAATGGTTTCACTGATTCCACGATGACATGTCTTACCTTCGTGTAATTTAATTACTATAGCTCTTTGTTCCTGCTCGTCTTCGACGTAAACAACACGCTCGGTACATTCATAAAACTTAACCACATCTTTCTTGAACAGAGAAATTATGATATTACTGAAGTCTTTTCTAAGTTCTTGATTTTCGAAATAAATGAAATACTTAATTTTTGGTTTTATGTAGTCTTTCAAAAATCCTGTGATAAGATTATAGTTATGAAGAGGCAGAAATACTTCTAACACCTTTTGTTTCTTTCTAGATAAATCTTTTACTTGAATCTCATTACGAAACCAGCTAAAGACAAGTATTTGATTGGGCTTGGTATCTATTGCTTCGTTCAAGATCGGTATTCCATTGGATTCGAGATCTTTGGCCGAATGAACTGTCTGTATGGAGGACGACTCAGACGGTATGGGATAATGAGGCGATTCGTCAAGAACTGCCTCAGTTTCTGGTATACTTATTGGACTAGCTGTAGCGGTTCTTTCAGAGTCAGATATAGAAATTGTTGTAGAACCGTCCGTACTTTGTCTAATCATGTCTTCCTGTTCGTCTATATTAACAATCATTGAATTGTTGTCTAAATCGTCGCCTTTAAGGGCATTTAAGCGGATGCGGGAAAGCGCATCTGCGTTTACGTTTTGCTTACCGTTTTTATATATAACGTTAAAATCGTATTCTTGTAAACGCAAACGCCAACGTGTTAATTTGCTATTTGGTTCTTTAAGTTGATATAACCAAACTAGGGGCCTGTGGTCAGTGTAGATGTCGAATTTGTGTCCGTACAAATAGGGCCTGAAATGTTTTGTGGCCCAGACAATTGCCAACAACTCACGTTCAATGGTACTATATCTCGTTTCAGTGTCTGACAACGTTCGACTAGCATAAGCTATGGGCTTGTCGCCGCCTATAGGGCCCTGTGATAAAACAGCACCAATGGCGACTTCTGAAGCGTCAGTGGTTAATACAAATGGTTTATTCATGTCGGGATATTGCAACACTGGTGCATTAATTAAAAGTTCCTTGCATTTTTCGAAAGCCTCAATATATTTTTGATCAGTCAAAACTTTCTTACCCTTTTTTAAGCAAGCTGTCAAAGGTTGTGTAATTTTAGAAAAGTCTTTAATAAACCGTCTGTAATATCCCACAAACCCTAGGAATCGTTTGATTTCAGTCTGTGTCCGTGGTAATGGGTAGTTAAGAACTGCCTGAATTTTGTCGTTGTTTGGTCGAAGTCCGTCTTTAGTCAGTGTATGTCCTAAGTATTGCACTTCTTTGCGTAAAAATTCAGACTTATCTAATTGAATTTTAAGATTGGTCTGACGTAATCTATCAAATACAGATCGTAATCTTTTAATATGTTCTAAAATACCACTAGAGTAAATTAAAATATCATCTAAATAGACCATGCAATGTATACCCTGCAACCCTCTTAAGACATTGTCCATTGTCCTTTGAAAGGTCGCTGGAGCGGTTTTGAGGCCAAATGGCATACGAAGGAATTCGTAATGCCCATTTTGTGTTGAAAAAGCTGTTTTCTCAGTGTCGGAAATCTCTATTTGGTGATAGCCGGAAGCTAAATCTAGGGTTGTAAAATAATTGCTTTTGCCAAGTTTGTCAAGTAAGTCAATTATGTTGGGAAGTGGATATTTGTCGTCGATTGTTATGTCATTGAGTCGGCGATAATCTACAACCATTCTATATTTTAATTGACCGGAAGCATCTGCCTTTTTGGGAACCAAATGCACAGGTGCACTCCAGGGTGAGTGTGACTCGCGGATCACATTGTCTTTGAGAAGTTTTTCAACCTGTCTTTTGATTTCTTCGGCTTGCGCTGGACCCTGTCGATAAGGTTTGATATAAATGGGATCTTCATTAGTGGTTCTTATATGATGTTTAACTTTATTTGTAAAGGTTAAAGGCAGCTCTTCACAGTAAAATATATCTTTGTACTCGTGACATAATTCACTAATAAGGTCACTTTCTTCTTGATTAAGGTGGTCAAGTCGCAATTTCTTTAAATTGTCTGTCAGTAATGAATCTATCTCTACGTCCGTTAAATCAGTCAAATTATTTACTATACACTCGTTAGAAAAAGAAGTAACCTCGAACGGAGAAGTTATAATTAAATTCATTTCAAGGCTAGTTGCGTTCTGTATAACAGTAGAAGCTAAATAATTTTCACATTTCACGATTGCAGCTGGCATTCGAATGCCTTCATGAAACTCTTTGTAATCTAAAATACCATAGCCATCCTTTTGATTAACAGGTAATTTCACTCGATGTTCGGTCCGGGGTTCTAGTCTAATTTCAGGGTCGGTAGAGTAAATTATAGGAATTTTGACGCCGTTTGTCTTTAACATCTTTTCCTTAAACGATAAATCAGCATTAAGTCGAGTTATAAGATCCATTCCAATTAACCCGTCATATCTGGTGTCCACATCATAAACATAAAATTTTTGATACCCTTCGTTATTAAAAATGGAAAATAGGGGAATTTCAGCTACTTCATGATGTTTACTAGTCGCATGTATGCTTGTAACTGTAAATGGTTCATAGAATTTTAATTGAGGAAAATACTCATCAGCTTTTCTGGGACTTATAAAAGACCGCGTGCTTCCTGTGTCCAACATAAATTTACCGTTTATCTCAGGGATGTATATGTATGGATGTTTTAGATTGGCGTTAAAATTAAGTTCTATCATTTCCGGCGGGTTTGTATTGAATGTATTTGAAAATTTTGGACAACTTCCGGATCACTGTTATTTTCAGTTGAATTTAAATTTTCAGCAGTTTTGGTAAATTCTACACTAGGCCTCTCATCTACGCAACCATCTTCAGTATTGATATTTTTGTAGTCGTAGTCACAGTTTGTCGTCATATTCTGCATATAATCGTCATGAGTGACGTCGTAGTAGTATTGTTCGTCATCCGTATAAAGTTCATTTATAGGAAAACCTTGTTGTGGTTTAACCGCTGCTGGAGCAGTTCTCATTGTCACGTCACTATTGTGGAAATTATTAGTCGGACGATAGGCCGAAGCTTGGACGGGTCTGTAGCCAAATTGTCCTACTTGGGGTCTATAACCAGGTTGCGCTGTTGGGGGTCTGTAGGCAAATGTTCCTACTTGAGGTCGAAAGCCTAATTGCTGGGGGTTTTTCTTATCAACGACTGGTCCAAATTGAGCCATTTGCGGTCGACCAATTTGTTGATTCGGTATATTCGGGCGTACGAAATTTTGATTAGGTATACCAAATTTGAATTGAGTTGGGTTTGTAAAAGGTCTGAAATGATTATTTTGCAAGGGCTTCAGATTGGGTGAATTAAAAACAATTCCTCCATCACGTGATGGTAACATATGACTTTGCGGTCGGTGTTGCAACATTTTACTACGTAAATTATATTGTTCCTGAAAGTTAACTTCTTCAAGGACATATTTTAAAGCTTCTTCCAACGTAGTAGGGTTTTTAATTCGAATAATCCGCACCATGTGTTCTGGTAAATTATACAGGAAAACATTAAGAGAAGTATTGTTATAAATTATTTTTTTAGCTTCTTTTAATGTTGTAGAGCTGTTCTGATTCACTTTTGAAATTAATATAGCACGAATGTCTTGTATTCGGCTACAAAACTGTAAGTATGACTCGCCTTGTTTGATTTTTAGGGTCTCCAGTTCAATAGCAACGCATTCCTCGCTCCTGGGATCCCCAAAATGTTGGATCAATAAAGATTTTAATTCACTATACGTCTCAAAATCACCTCTTTCACTAATTAAGGCTGCCGCTTTACTTTTTAATTTACTCGTAATAGTCTGCATTAAAAATTCATTTCGGTCCGTAGTCCCTTGATACTTTTCAATAACATATTCGCACTTTCTTAAAAATAAACTAAGCAAATTAGTTTCACCACTGAATTCTGGAATTAAATTTAAAACATCCCGAGGGATCAACGATTCAGCGAGTTGCATAGAAAATGGTGTTTCGGTACGAGCCGACGGGGCTGCACCGGTTGCCGCGGTTACAGGAATCTGACCTTGATTCATTTTAAATGAAATCGTAAAAAAAAAAAAAAACGAACAAAAGATAAGCAACAATTTAAAACAAAAATAATTAAAAGTAAAATTCTAGTTCTATAATTATCAAACTTAATTAAAATTAAAAGAAAAGAAAATGAAACAATAAAAGAATGAAAAACCTTATCGTTATAATAACGTGAAAATAATATTCACTTGATTTATAATTATTCACTAATTATTAAGAATTAATTTCCACCATAAAAGGTTTTTCACTCGATTTTCCAGATTTAATGAAATAATCGGTACCTACAAAAATATATTTAATATTATTAACATTACTATTATGGGGAATTAGGAAGGAAGTAGAAGGTTACTCACAGTCCAACCGCCTTATAAACTTTCAACATCTCTGCTCACCCACGTTATCGTTACGCTTATCTAACGTATTTATTTGGTTCGAGGATTGCCAAGAACGTCTCACTGATTTTAAGTTACGACGACTCTACGTTATCACTCGCGAATAAGTTCTTTAGTGTTCTTTCCACTTTTCCGTGTAACACTTGACTTTCCGCGAAAGCAACGGTTTACGGCAATCCTACCGGCTGCGCCAGTTAGATTTCGGGAGCGATGCGACGGCAGAAATAAAACGTTAGGGCCCGTTATACTAAGAGTTTTATTTGAAACGACCCGAGCTTACAGAGTTTGATGCAAGACTCCTTATTCTACCTAGCCTAATACATACATAGAACTTAAAACTAAGGTGGTGGTCGCTGGCGCCTGCACATTCCATCATGTCTGGCTGATAAAGACAAAAGTGCAGCGTACGAGCTTATGGCTCTACCACAGAGATAGATAAGGTGAGTTCAGAGAATGTAACTAGGTACAAAGGTGATGCTTATTTCTAAAGAAATCTCTTCCAGCATACCTGCGAAAGGAGAGTAGATAACAAGAGATGTAGACATAGTGTGTAAACGATAACGAGAAAATTGAATACATACAAACAAAGCAAATAACGATTTTAAATATAACATACAATATAATACATATATATATATATATAATAATAAATACTTAAGCAACTATGGCGAAATGGAAAGATAATGTTCTTTCACTCTTCTTTTGAAAACTGCAACAGTTTGGCAGTCCCTAATATCGGGCGGAAGAGAATTCCACAACCGCACAGCGTGTACAGTAAAGGAGTAGGAGTAGAAGTCGGTAGAGTGGGGAGGGGATTTAAGGAGGTTCCTAAGATGCGACCTGCAAGGTGCATCAGAGGGACGGGAGTAGGAAAAGCGTTCCCGCAGATAGGATGGAGTTTTAGGGTTATGCAGGATGTTAAAAAGCAGACACAATATTCGAGAGTTCCTGCGAAGTCGGATTGGGAGCCACTTGAGTATCTTGCGAAAGTTGGAAACATGGTCATACTTTTTGAGATTAAAAACAAAACGAATACAGATATTTTGCAAACGCTCAAGTTTATTTAAAAGCTCCTCGGTGGCATCCAAATAACACGCATCGGCGTAGTCTATGATGGGCTTTTTTTTTTTTTTTTGGTGTGTGGGAAATCATCAAATGACCCCCCCCGCCCTGGGCGGACCGGAAGGGAGTGTCAGACTCTTACTGACTAAAAACCACCCATGTTCCTTCATTGGCCCTTTATGTTCCAGGGCCGCGGTATCTCTTTCGAACAGTCCCGCAGCCAGTCTATGATGGGCTGGATGAGAGTTTGCGCGAGGGAGATTTTGGTCTTCAAAGGCAAGAAGCTCTGGAGGCATTTCAGCGAGTGGAATGTGTAGTGCACTTTGCGACTTACTTCAGCAACCTGGGAAGTCCACGTTAAGTAGGAGTCCATTATCACCCCCAGGTTTTTGGCCTTATTTGTGAATTCTATCTGGACTCCATTCAGCCTGAGTGGAGACAGCGACGCAACATCGAGCCTGTTCCGCATATATCTGCCGCCAATGATCAAGGCCTGAGATTTCTTAGGATTGATCTGTAGCCCAAAGGACCGCGACCACTCACCAATTAAATCCAGATCCCTGTTCATGACCGATACGGCGGCTTCCGCATCTTCCCTCAAGAAATGATGATAAAGCTGCAAGTCGTCGGCATACAGATGGAAGGAGGAAGTGATGACTCTGGTGACAGAGTTAATGAAAATAGAAAAAATAAGAGGAGAGAGAACGCCACCCTGAGGCACGCCCGCGCTAAGAGGGCACCAATCAGAAAGGGACTCATCAAGACGAACACGCTGTGAGCGACCTTTTAGATAGGAGTCGAACCGAGAAATTAATAGATTTAAGAATCCCAAGAAGGATGTCAAAATCAACAGAATCAAAGGCGCTGCTAAAGTCTAGAAGTACGAGTAAAGTAAGAGACTTGTGGTAGCATAGCCCAGCAGATATCATCAGTAACTTTTAAAAGAGCCGTTACAGTACTATGGCCAGGACGGAAACCAGATTGAAAGTTACTCAGAAGGTCATTCCTAGAAAGGAAGGCAGTGAGTTGCTGATGTACAATGTGCTCAAGAACTTTAGAGAGATAAGGGAGGATGGAAATTGGTCTGAAATCGGTCGGTGAGGCCGGGTTTGGAATTTTAGGTAAGGGGATGATATGGGCTTGTTTCCAGACCTCTGGAACAGTACAAGAAAACAAGGAGTAATTAAAAATGTGAGTCAAAACGGGAAGGATAGGGGAAAGGATAGGAGAGATCATTCTTGAGCAGAGGAGGTCATTACCAACTGCAGTGGAGGAGATGGCACACATCGATTTTTTAACCTCATTCTCACTCACTGGGCTTAGTTTAAAAGAAGAACATTGCGGCAGAGGCAAACCGGAAAGTTTATTTAAAGTAGCTGACTTGACGTGCGGATCCAAAGTAACAGGGGGTAGTGAGAAATGTTTGTTAAGGGCACACACGTCGGTGTCATCACCAGAAACAACTGGAGACTTGCCAACGCAGACTGTTTTTAGAAACTTCCAGACTTCAGAAGAGTTGCGGTTGTCGAGAGAATTGTGGAAGTAGCGTCTCTTGGCATCTCTACACATACGACTGCAGCTATTACGCAACATTCTGTACGCAGTCAGATTGCGCTCGGAAGGACAGCGTTTTAGCCTTCTCTTGGCTCTATCCCTACTTGCCATAGCATCCTTAATGGCAGGAGTAAGCCAGGGAGCCGGAACATACCTAACTTTTACTCGACGGATAGGGGCATGACGATCGTATAAACTGAGTAATTTACTGTTAAAACGGTGAACCATAACGTCGATACACGAACTCTCGAAAACATCCGTCCAGTCGATGCTACCAGCATCATGCAGCAATGCCTCCAGATCTATGCCCTTGTAGTTCCTAAGGAGAAAATGTTGTGGCTTACGCTTAGGAGGACGTATCTTATAGGACAAAAAGATGAGATCGTGATATGAAAAACAAGCAGTAAGCTGTCCGTGGATAGATACATTATTAGATTTAGAGACGATCATCAGGTCTAAAAGAGAAGGGGTACAATTAGGGAAATGATGAGTAGCAGAAAGTGGCAGAATACTAAGATTAAAAGAAGATATGAGGGATTGAAGTTTGTGAGTACGACTGTCATTTTTAAGTAGACATGTATTAAAATCACCCATCAAGACTACGTGGTCATAAGAGGGATAGAAATCATTTAAGAGTCAAAGGAGTCAAAGTAATCGATGCTAAGATTAGGACTATACAACACACCCAGAAGCATTTTAACGCGATGTAGGGATATTTCAAGAAATAGATGCTCCGCTGACCCCGAGTACGGAGATGGCGATGTACTAACAACTTTGTAAGGAATATCAGTACGCAAGTAAATGGCAACTCCACCACCACCCTTCCCAGTTCTATCATTACGGATAAGAACAAAACCGGGAAGGGCATAATGTACAGATAAAAGAGAGGGTTTAAGGAAAGACTCAGATATCAGCAAAGCATCGACGTGAGCGCAGTTAATGGAAGCCAGAAGATCGGGGTAATGGCCAGGAACACTCTGGGCATTGATGTGAGCTATATTGAGATTGTTGGGAAGGTGGGAAAGCAAAGTGGAAATCTGATCGCTAAGAGTCAGCGGAGAGGAAGAACCACTTGCCGCACTCCGGAAACTGCTAGAAGAGGAAGAACAGGAGAAAAAATCAACATCAAGGTCTACATCCATCATAGTTTGCATGAAATATAAATAAAAATATATATGAATACAAAATGAACACAATTAATAAACAAAATTACTCAAGTGCTTCTATTATTGTTTTCCACAAAACAACAAAAGATAATAATGCACATCAAATAAAACCACCTAGACGCTGTAGTTGGAAGAGATTGTAACAATATATTACAGGGTACGTTCGTAAAACATGTGTAGAAAAAACATAACTTGATGGTGACAGAATCTTAAAAAATAAAAATTAACTAGAATATCGGCCACAACTTACGCAAACAAAACAATAGCACAGTGTAACGGAACGTAATATGAAACTTAACAGTTCCATGCAAAACAAGTATAGAAATGACACTGGCTAAACGTCATGTCACTACAACAAAAATATAAACATCTACCTGCTAACATCAACAAAGTGACGAAAAAAAGCTACAAAAATAAAAGTGAATGCTAAGGGTAGATCAACGAAGTGAAAATCTAAAATTCAAAGGTGCACCGACATTACACTAAATCACAAAATGACACATGCATGCCAGCATACTTAGCGGCGAGCCTTCCTCACAAGCTTCCCTTTGGGGGTAGCTATTACAGGCGAAGTAGATGCTACTGCTGGCGAGATAGAAGCTGCAGGCACGGAGTTAACAGAAGTGGCGGCACAGGCGGAAGCGGGAAATAGCGCGATTAATGTTTCAAGTTCACTCATAGTTGATATCGTTCGCCGTGACTTGTCTGGCGTCAAGACAATGACCTTACCCTCTGCAGACCAGCAGTTATTGATGCTAAAGTGCTTGCGGGCAGCAATAAATACCTGGTGTCGTGTATTGGTCAGGAACTCTGAAATGGTGATGCCGCTGCCCTTGAGTGAAGTTTTGCCGTCCCACACCAACCGACGATACTCCATGGCACTGAACCGCACCAGCACTGGTCTAGATTTACCCTGGGAGGCTCCCAGTCTGTGGCAAACTTCCAGATGTTCCAATTTAGCATCATCTATCTTCAGCTGCTTGGAGATGATATGGAGAATCGAGTCACTAAGCTTTTCATTTGGTTTTTCAGGAATACCGTGAAACAGCAAGACCTTCCTTCTCATTGCAGTCTCATGTCTGTCCAGGCTCGAAGATATGGATTCAATTTGAGTTTTGAGGTGGAGAAAAGTTTGGCAGACAAAAGACTTAAACTCCGAGAAATCCAGCGAAAGTGCAGCAACATCAGAGTGCAAGGGGCTTGTTCCAGCTGTACCTCTCTGCAGCTTATCCTCGTACTCACGCATACGAGAGCTAAACAGCTTCTCCATTTGCTCCATACTGTGCACAAGTTTGTTTTCCATGATGAGATGTCAAGTTTCAAGTGTTGTAGTTGAAGTTAAGAGAAAGTGAAAGGATAGTTCAGAGCGAAGGTGGGTTTATTAGTTATTTAACACATAAATATAGAAGAAATAAACAATTAACTATTTTTAAATAAATATTAAATGAGGAAGCCAAAAATGTACGTTTTTATGACAAGCCTACCCACATAGGAGATCCATTCAATGTGATGTAATTTAAAAATATATTGTAAATATCTTAAAACTACATAAAATTATAGTATTTAGTGTTTAAATAGCTAACACTTCTTCAGCCCTCCAAGTTAGTTGACTGTCAATCAATATACCCAGAAATTTTGCCACGATTAACGTGGCAAAATTTCTGGGTGGCTATCAATGGTTTGTCCTTTATTTATTTATTTTGGATTACCAACAAGTCGCATTACAATAATATCTTGTACAAAATAAAACTATTACAAATACATGGTCTTGTAACGCACACTCAATTACAGGTAACCACAGCTTACACATTTTCGAGTAAACATGCTCTTAATACATAACTTAATAGAAATTTAAATTTGGAATATGTACGATTAAACAAACATGCTATTTTTAATATCAAAATACAGTCAAATTAAATCAAATTTAATTACATAGTAGTGTGATGAATTAGTAATGGCTGGAATGAGATTAAAGAATAGATTTATATATTATAATTAGTTTTTAGGTTTAAAGGAAGAATTTTTTGATAGAAATGCATTATATTTGTTTTATTGAAGTTTATGATAAGATTATTATCGTTGAGCCAGTTTATTATTAATTTTAGATAATTATTTATCTTATCTTCATAAAGCTCTTTATTGAGGCAGTCTATTAGGATCGTACTGTCATTGGCAAATAACACACAAGGGTGTGGGATGTGTCGGGGTAGATCATTTATATACAGCAAGAATAATAATGGCCCTAGAACGCTGCCTTGCGGAACGCCATATTTAGTTTTCCTAGGACCAGATAAATATGTAACCTCACGTTTTGATTTGACGCATATTGTGAAGATTTTTGTATATTGTAATACTTAATTATACATGTAGTTACTCACCGGATCGCGGAAAACTTGCGACAAACACGTCACTAGGTCTTAAGGGCATGTTGTAGATGTTCGCGGCATCTTTCTTGTAAGGTTTGCCCATCATGTAGCCTTTTGGACCCAACCGAATGTAGTTTGCAGGCATGACTGGAGGAAACACAGAGAACAATCATTAGTGGCTATTTTAGACCTAAATTTATCATAGGATCAAATAAGAGTAATTCTAGAAGTGCCAGCGGTGACTGAAAAATTGTGTAATGATCGGCTGTATGCTGTGGTATGGTATAGGCATGTAATACCGAGGAATGAGGAAAGTCACGAGTATGAATGGGGACGGCTAAGATAAAAAAATATATATGGTTGATGGACTGTGTGAAGGATGAAGTGGCTTGAAAGGAGGTGACTACAGAGATGACGAGTAATAGAGAGGTATGGAAGAAGACATGCTGCACCAACACCAAATTAATTGGGATAAGGGTAGTAGAATGAAAGTTAACCAAATCACTCACAGCCGAAATGACCATTAATTAAGGCTTCTTCTTCAGGTTTCAGTTCCTCAAATTCATAAGGAAATTCTTTCTGTTCCCCCATTTTTACTGGACACAACACAACCTCAAGAAGTCAAGATATGAAATAAATGTCATGAGTTCAAGACTGTTCTAAATTAGAACAGTCTTGAACTCTTGACATTTATTTATATGCAGAGATGAGATTAGATTTACAACTTCCTAATCTTTTTTTTTTTTAATAATTTATTCATGACCATGGATACATGTCCTTCAGTCGTAAATGTCGTAATCATTGAACATTACTTCCTAATCTCTGCATCAGTGTTGCCAGTGTGATTTCCCAAAAAAGGACGGTTGTCTTTCTGAAAAGGTACGGTTTTTAACTTCAAGGTACGGTTGGGTCGGGATACTTCTGCAAGAACTAGATCAGTTTTTTTCTTCTTCGAGTTGGCTGTCTGCGACCATAGGTTGGAAAAAAAGCGATAGGGAATCGAATATTCAAAGGGATATGGTAAAGTAGAACATTATTACCGATTGCCAATATTGAACAAATTCATTTGTAAATCAATTATAGAATGAAGTAAAGTCGTTAAATTCCTTAATGAATCAATGAATAAAAAAATTTTTTGATAGTAATTTATCATAGGAATAATGTAATGAGGAAGTTCAGATATGAAGCGATATTATTCTCTATATTTAAAGGAACAAAAAGTATTGTTTTATTTTATTGTTTTTAAACAAGTGTGCAAAATTCTGTTGTTTACATACCTGTCAGAAACTCGAAACGAAATTACAATAATTTTGTTTAATAGAATTTTAATACCGGTATAAAAATTTAGATGTAATTTGACCTTTTTAGGTCTAAAAAGACTGTAAATCGAAGTTCGAATCAATCGCAACTCGAAGAAAAAAAACATCTAGTTCTTGCAGAAGTATTCCGACCCGTACGGTTTTGCTAGAATTTAGAAAAATGCTATAGTCTACTCATATTCTACAGCGAAAACCAGTTGTTTGTCAAAAAAAATATGAAAATAATGTTTTAGGAACTAAGAAAATTCCATTTAAGTAATTTAATTTTAATAAATCACTAGTATAGAAAAGGTACGAAAAAGGTACGGTCTACACTGAGGTACGGTTGTGGTACGGTTATCACACAATCGTACCACAACCGAGAGCCATCACGGCGTGCCCGCGGCTCTCAAGCCACTCCTCAAAGAGGGGACTTATCGCCACTATCGTGGCGTGCCCTGCACGGGGTTGCGATAGTCGCTCTCTCCATGTCGCCATGAGATCACGGCGGAGGTCTGTCCGCTGCGCGACAATATGCCGCGGCAGCGGAGTTACCCCCCGGCTCTGTACCTCCGCGCGCCACTCGTGCAGGCGCGCCAGGGCTATGGCCTCCAGATCCCATGGCGGCAATCCGGGAAGGAGGCTCGCCGCCTCGCGGGAGATCGTGCATTATCCTCTTACCTGACCCCATCCTCTCGTTTCTCCCACATTCACCTCGACATAATAGGGCCGTTAACCCCTTCATCTGATGTCAGGTATTGCCTTACCGTCATCGACAGATATACTCGATGGCCTGAGGCGTACCCTTTGAGAGACATCACGGCGGAGACCTGCGCAGACGCCCTGGTGACTGGTTGGGTGGGCAGGTTCGGCTGTCCTGCTCGGGTTACCACCGACCGTGGTCGCCAGTTCGAGAGCCACCTGTTCAAGGCTCTCACTGCCTTGTGGGGGGCAGACCACTTCCGCTCAATTTGGGGGTATGAAGAACAGGGTGTAAAGCTCTTCAACCCCCGTAGAAAAGGGAGGATCCTCCGACCAGACGGGTGTTATGTCTAGTGTATATCTGTGCTTCCAGCATTGAGTAAAATCTATGAAAAAATAATGCTGGACCAGATGCTGTCTCACTTCAACTCAAATGGGATTCTGCATAGTCAACAGTTTGGTTTTACGAAGGGTAGGTCGACAACAGACGCGGGAGTAAAACTCATCAGTCACATTCTGGAATCCTGGGAGAAGTCCCAGGATGCCATTGGTATTTTCTGTGACCTCTCAAAAGCGTTTGGAGAGGATACGGATGTCTTACATGCCAACGAAAGTCTAACTGTTCTCTCGAAATGGTTCGCAGCTAACAATCTTTTACTGAATGCGAACAAAACAAAATGTCTAAAATTCTCTTTACCAAATGTACCTCAACGGGATATAAATTTAAATCTTGACGGCAAAAAACTTGATGTTATAGCGGAAACTGTATTCCTAGGGATTACTATCGATTCAAAATTGCAGTGGGGACCGCACATTAGAACTCTTTCGGGTAGGTTAAGCTCAGCTGCATATGCAGTAAGGAAAATAAGGCAGTTAACTGATGCAGCTACAGCTAGGTTAATATACTATGCTTATTTCCACAGTATTATGTCTTATGGCTTTCTGCTGTGGGGATCGGCGGCAGACGTTGACTCAATTTTCATTTTACAATAGCGGGCAGTCCGCGCGATCTATAAAATGGGTCCTCGCGAGTCCCTCAGAGAAAAATTTAAAGAGATCGATGTACTGACTCTGCCTTCCCTTTATATCCTAGAATGTATTTTATATGTCCGCAAAAACCGAGGGCTTTTCAAAATTAGAAGCGACTTCCACAATATTAACACACGCAGTAAACACGAAATTGTAATACCCAAATTCAGGTTAACAAAAACTAGTAAGTCTTTTCTTATTAACAGTATACGTTTTTATAACAAATTACCTAAGTCAGTTATAGAACTGACCGATGGAAAGTTCAAAAATTTCATTAAACGTGTCCTTATTAAAAAAGCATATTACAAAATCAAGGACTACGTTGAAGATAAAGAGGTTTGGCTTTAGTTCCTTCTGCGCATGCGGCTTCCCTGGTAGCTCATAAACAGCACAAATATGTGGATGTCTCTAACTATTCTCAATCAATTTTTTTTTTCTTTTCATTTTAATTTACAATGGTTTTTTTTTCTTTTTTTACAATGGTTATCACATCACTTAAACACCCTTTGTTCAGAATAGTTGCAGCACTGATGACAATATTTTTGTCACTTGTTTAATTTAGTCTTTTATAATATTTTCTTGCCTTTGTATAGATTATTTTTAACGATTGTTTGTGAATGTGTGAACAGTGTAGGCCTTGTAGATTCCTAGATGTGTGTTAACTTTTGTTAACCTCTTATCTTGTTTTCCGTTTTTCTTGTGTAGTAAGCAACGACTTATTGTCGGGCCTATGCTGTCCCCCCATACTTGAGTACTAATGCTGTAACATGATAATATTGTAAAACTAATCATTTTAAAAGAGTAACCATGGAGTTTCTTGCCGGTTCTTCTCCATAGGAAACGACCAACCCGAACCGTGCACCTTTTTGTCGACGTTTCATAAGTGCCCATGTAGGCCTATGTGAAATTAAAATATTTTGATTTTGATTGATTTTTTTGAGTGGGCAGTTGTTGTCGGGTTCTTCTATATACTCTTAAGTCGCGAATAATTTTACTTGCGCGATGCAGGATTTCGATGTTTAGTTGGTCCTCTGCGTCATAGATGGCGCTGTAGTACTTTTTGTTTTATGTTGCTGTAGTACTTTTTGTAGTACCGCTACAGCTATAAACTCTACAATGTCGTCATTGGTGTTCTGACATGTCCGCTTTGTGCTCGGAGTTTTTGTGGCCAAAGTTGGACATTATGCTAGCCACTTGAGAGCACATGAAAGACCAGCACACCAAAGCTCTCGACAATCAATTGTATGCTATAACAACAGCTGTTTTCTTTTATATCGTTTTTTTTTATAGGTATTTAAACTTTACGTCCAAGAGGTACATAATTCCTTTTAATTTCTAGATATCGAAATTCCTACTTACATAAATAAAAACATGGGTAAGTAATTCTCTTATTCTGTGATTTGCCACAAGGATGAGCCATGACCCGGATGAGGATGCATTAGATTGATGATTTCATCATGATTTTATCCCCATATTAGGTTCCCGTGAAATTTGACCGACATGCATGCGTGCGAAGCCGCGGGCAAAAGCTAGAAACTAAAAAGTTATCTCGATTTTATGATAACGATGGCTGAAGGCTTAGATATTTTGCTCTGCTTTCAGAACTGTTCATTAAGACAGAATATCCTTAGGTATGTTATGTAACTGTCATTAGATATTACATTTCCACTCACTCTGTCATTTTTTTTTTTTTTTTTTTTTATTACAAAATGGGCCTGCTCTTGACCTAGATGCATACCCAAATATCTGGCATCTTCAGCTTGAGGAATTTCTTCATTATAAAGCCTTATTGGGGGACAAGTATGCTTTCTCAAGGTGAAGGTCACATGAACAGATTTTCCTTGATTAACCCTAATACAATACAATACAATACAATACTATTGTATTGTATCGAGAAAGACCGCAGAGCAGAACTGTTTGCATTCTAGTGCACGACATAAATGAACAGATTTTCCTTGATTAACCCTAATAGGTACAATACAATACAATACAATACTATTGTATTGTATCGAGAAAGACCGCAGAGCAGAACTGTTTGCATTCTAGTGCACGACTTATTGTATCCGTAATACGGTGGATCTGTTCGACAGTTCCATGTTGCTCTCGGAAGCCAAACTGGTGAAGAGGAATAATTTCTGGTAAATAGAGGCGCATTCTGTTCAGCAGTATTTTTTCGAAGAGTTTACCCAAAACAGGGAGTAGGCTTATTGGTCTCATCGTGGGGCGGTTTGCCTGGTTTGGGTATCATTATAACCTGCGCAATTTTCCACTGGGCGGGGTAAATTGCTAGTCTTAGGCAGGCATTGTAGATGGCTGCAATGTGAATTATGCCCTTTCTAGGCAGCTGCTTGAGTAGTTGTGCGTCGATTAAATCGTAGCCAGGTGTTTTACCCTTCTGTAGTTTTAGGATTTCTTTCCATAGTTCGTTGGGGCTAGCACTTTTTAGTGGTAGACTCGTTTGCAATGGTGCGTCCAGATATTCGGTGACTTCCTTGACGTGTTTAGGATTTTTGCTTGGTAAGGGTCTGAAGATAGTTTTTAGATATTCCGCGTATACTTGGGACTTTTCAAGTTCTGTTTTTGCCCACTTGCCATCAGGAGCTTTTATGGGTGGTATGTGTTCTTTCGGTCGTTTCAGCTTTTTTGTTATCTTCCATAGAGAGTAGTTGGTGTCTATAGTAGGAGTAAGGTCAGCTAATTGTTTTTGTAAACGCTCATTTTCTGCTTGACAGATCATGTGCTTAAGTTCCTCAGAGGCCCTGTTGAAAGCTTTTTTGTCACAGGGATATTTCGTAGAATGCCATTTTTTCCGCAGCAGCCTTCTTTCATTTACTTTATCCTGTATTAGTTTGGGGTAGTGAGCAATTTGTGTTGGTTTCGGTCTTAGATAAGACGTAGATTCTTTGGCCGCTAAGTGAATAAGCTTACTGAGAGTTTCGATAGCTGTTTCAACGCCATCTACATTATTAAGTGGCAAGTTCAAGGTAATGGATTCTGATATTTTGGTTCTGTATTTGTCCCAATCTGTTGTCTGGTTATACAGTCTTTGTTGGTACTCAGTTAGAATGGCCTTACAGTGAACGTTGATAATTACTGGTGTATGGTCTGACGACAGGTCAGTACATTCTTCTACGTTCATTTGTATGAGCGGGATATTTTTGGTTATGAAAAAGTCCAATAGGTCTGGTACCTTTTGTGGATCCGCAGGCCAGTATGTAGGAACACCATGCGAAGCGCAATGAAGGTTGAGGTCGTTCGTAGCTACATAGAGTTGTCGTCCCCGTGGCGAGGTTAGTCTTGAGCCCCAGAAAGTGTGTTTTGCGTTCCAATCGCCACCGCAAATAAATCGGTTTCCTAGTGTGTTGAAGTAAGTCTTGAACTCATCACTTGCAATAACATGCCTAGGTGGGCAGTAAATTGCAGACACTGTTGTTTCTGTTTTGTTATCCTGAATCCTAACCGAAGTTGCTTGTATATTTTCAGTTTTGGTTTCCCCAAAAAGATAATGTTTGATGTTTTCTTTTATTATGATTGCCGTTCCTCCATGTAAATTACCAGTAGGGTGGTTTGTAGTATACACCATGTAATTTTTAAGTCGGAAATGAGATTTTGGTGTGAACCTTGTTTCTGAGATTAAAGCCACGTCCTCTCTTTCAAGTTTCAAGAAGAGTTCAAGTTCCTGGCGACGTTCTGTCAGCCCGTTGGCATTCCAGGTGATTATTCTAAGGTTTAGGGGTGCTTTATTAGGCTTGTGAATAATTGGATCATACGATCCATCATAATGTCTAACATAATATTTATTATGTTTTGAAATTTGTTGAACATGGCGTCTAGTACTTCCCCGAAATTATTTGGGTTCTTGATATCGGTTATTGATCCTGTTGTGTTTTCTTGTTTTGTCACTTGTGCATATGTGATATTTGGTTTCGAATGATTGAAGAGATTGTAGTTCTTAGTTTGATGGTTTTCTTGTACAGTTTGTGTCGGGTTTTTGCGGTATTGATTTTGCGTTATGTTGTTTGTGTTTCCATTAGTTTCTTTGCCCTTTCCTGTCTTGTTTTTCGAAAGTAAGTCTTTGTATTGTTTGTACTTTGTGCAGCCTTTGTAACTTGCTGGATGTTTTTCTTGGCAGTTGGCACAAGTTGCCTCGGTGTCCGGTCTTTTTAAACGGCTTGTTGTTGAGTGTTCTTACCCGTATTTTACACATCTGAATGGTCTGTTGCACTGGTTTTTTGCATGTCCAAATCTTTGACATCTTTTACACTGCAAAATGTCTAGCTTTTTGTATGGTGCTTCAAATGAAACTTTTACGTAATTCACTCTATTGATTTTGAAAATTTCTTTATTACTGTGTTTAGGCTCAAGATCTACATAGAATAAGGGTAGCGGTTGTTTTGTGTTTTTATGTTGCACATTTGTTATGTGCCGTACTTCATGCCCAAGTTCGAAGAGCTCTTTTTTTATTAGTTCTGTGTCTTCTGATGAGTGAAGACCACGTAATACTACTCTGTAGGCTCTTTCGCTTTTAAGTTTGTATGTGTAATGGCTAACATTATTTTCTATAAAGTTAGCTCTTATGTTTTTGTACGTGTCTACGTCACCAGGCATTATTTTAACTATGTGTCCTGACCTCAGAGTTGTCATAGTATATTTGTCGGTATTTACAATTGAGGAGAGGAGTTTTTTTAAAGTCGTTATGTCTATAACTCCCGTTACAAATATGGGTTCTGGCTTTGGCGATTTAGGCTCCTTAGGTGGTTGACTGGGTTCGTCGTGTCTTGCTGACTCTAAGATTTGGAATCTGTTCTCTGTTGTTACTGCATATGTTGTCTTATTTACTTTAGTATTTTTCTTTGTCCATTCAGGACTAGATTCCGCTTTCCGTTTCATAGGCACCTGATCGTTTTGCCAGGGTTGATTTGTTTTAGCTTGCGCATCATTCGTATCAGATGTATTCGATTCTACATGCACCTTGTTATTTGGACTTGTTTGTTTTGGTGTTTCAATTGGTAAAGTTCCAAGTGAGTGGCTCCTTGCACGTGCAAACATGCTTTTTTGTAGAACTTGTTGTGTCATCTTTGGTTTGTTTTGGTTTTCTTTTTCATTATTAAACCGACTTCAAAAAAAGGAGGAGGTTTCTCAATTCGACCGTATATATATATTTTTTTTTTATGTGTTCGCGGATAACTTCGTCGTTTATGAACCGATTTTAATATTTTTTTTTTTTGTTGGAAAGGAGATACTTCAAGGGTGGTACCATGATAAGGAAACCGGGATCTGATGATGGCATCCTAGAGAAATTGAGGGGAGCTTTCAAAAATTGTAGTGGCGACTAGTGCGTTTGTAAATTTTTTGATTAAGTATTTTAAAACACTATAATTTAAAGAAGGTCTGGAGTCGCTCTGATGATGGAACCGAAAGACAGTCGAGGGAACTCCTCAACGGTTTACAGTAGTCACCTTGTGTTTGGGTTTGATTAATTTGTATTGATGAGAAATTTACACCTAGATGGGTTGTGACTGTCATAAGAGGTCTGATGATGAAGACGAAGGACAGTTAAGGGAACTCCTCAACTGTTTACAGTAGCTACCTTGCGTTTGGACTTAATTCATGTATTGATCAAAACTTTGCACCCATCTGGGTTACACGTGCCATTACAGGTCTGATGATGAAAAATATTTCTATGGAATATTGCAACTAAAAATAAAAAAATAAAAGTTGTAATAAAAGTCGGTTTTATTTTTTTGCAAAAAAGTTTTTTCATATTCATTTTTGTTCCCACGAGTAGGGTCGATATAAAAGGTCACTTGGAGGACGCCCATTCCTCCAAGAAGGCGATCTTCAACGACGTTTGCCATGTCCGCCGAGGTTGGCGCTCGATACTGATCTCCCACCAGTCCTGCATTCCATTGGCACGTGTCCCACCGTGGAATTGGGGTGATTGTTTAAAGAGGTTTTCTTCCTCTCAGCCCGGGCAATTAAGCCGAGACTCCCGATCGCCGAGTATCGGTTGCGGGCGTGAGTATTCATTTCCTAACACCCACTGTTGTCTGGCTGGTTAGGCCAGTATTGTCGGGTTATTTAACCGCCGCCCGAGACTCGGCGTTGAGGTTCGTTTAGCACCACCCGGGGGGCACGTGTAGGGTTTTCTTCAGGTATTCTTCCTACGGACGCGAACCACTCCACCCCCCTAAGACCCCGAAGACTCACCTGGAAAAAGCATATCTGGACCAAGCGTAAACAGCTGGATACGAAAGTCAGATCAATGTATTGGCTGATAGGACGCAAATCAAGCCTCTCACATGAAAGCAATTTTGTTTAAGTACTAGTTGCTAGTGTTGTGCTTGACCACCATACCATAAGAATTAGCATGTATGTATGTGAACGAGAATCGTCTGCAGTGACATCGGCTGCTGAATATTCACTTCGATTTTCGTATTTCAAAAAGAAATATAAAACCTAGGCAGTGTTACAGGAAAAGGAGCCCCTACAAAACAAAAACAAATTAGTAACTTAATTAATTTACTTAGCATTTTAATATTGGCAATAAAATTAAAACAGCTTAAGGTTTCATGTGTGGGTATCGCAAATCAGTATCTCGTAGGTTGTCTACGATCCATTGATCAGCTTCTTGTGTCATTTCCTCATCGAAATATGCACGCCATCCACCGGCTTTACCTGGGAAAGAATAGGGAACTTTACTTCTTTATCTGTTTTTCTAGTTTTAGCAGTGTAGGAAAAATGACTAACCTTTCCGTATAAAAGTTTCGCCCTTTGCAAGAAATCCTATCTCTCTCATGTCTTCAAAGTTCACTGATTTATTTTTCTTAAAGTTTTCGAAGCTCAGGTGGTCGCAGAGGCTATTCACCTGTTCTTCATTCAGCTGCTTTCCGAAGAAGTCTGCGACAAGGCGAATCGACGCCGGCAAGTCCTGCAAATGTGACTATAAGTTGGTATAGGTAAGCTTTAAGGAGATGATAATGATCACTGTATTCACAGCTAGGCACTTTACTTACAGCCATGATTCGATGTGCAAAAAATATTTAATCAGAAGTCTTGGTAATCGTTGCCACGATCATGCCACTGGCCCGCCATGTTTCACTAGTGTGATTGGGAAACATCCAACAAGTATTTTGAAAAACCTTCGGTGCCGTTCTTTTAGGTACAGACGCCAGCACATCAAGCTACTCGAATCTGTCAAATTTCTTTAATAGATTTTCAACTTGATCGCTAAAGCATTAGGTTCAAGGTTGATTGGGAAAAATTTACAGTTTCTTGTAGCTTGATGTGCTGGCGTCTGTCCCTAAAATAATGGCACCGAAGGTTTTTCAAAATGCTTGTTGGATGTTTTATCCACATACACATAATGACCGTGCACTTCTTCGTATTGACAACGTTCTTGACGCATCCGACATCATGTCCATGATAATGATCTCTGATAGATCTAATCATCTCATTCATGGTTCAGATGCACAGCAGCAAATGCTGAGGCGTTTCATTGTTCCTTGGACAGATGGCTTAACGTTGGGAAAGAAAACAGTGTCATTCACACACACACTCATCACATTACCTTTAAAAGATCTTCATAGAACAAGAACAGCATGTTCGGATCATGTCTTTTCTCCCAAGCTTCTTTGACGTGTTCGAAAAATGGCATTCGAAAAACTGTAAATCAAAATATATGTTTATGTACGTGTAATTAATTACAGAATATTATTATGCTATAAAACATATCGACGCTAGAAAGGCATATTGTATTAACGACCATTGCATAAATTGTTCAATAAATAGATTTGAAGTTCTACTTTTCATGAAAAAAATCATAGTAAATTAACTACTGGAGTATTCTTGTTGAAACTCAGAATAGTTATTATTTAATATGTTTATTATTTAATTATTATGTCAAAAAAAAATTACATGGCCTTTTTGACATATTTTTAGGAGATAATACAAGGTTGTGAATAATCTTGGTTAGGTAAAATTGACTGAAGTCACAATTCCAACATTAGAGG
Source organism: Eurois occulta (assembly GCA_950022335.1). Classification (NCBI taxonomy): domain Eukaryota; kingdom Metazoa; phylum Arthropoda; class Insecta; order Lepidoptera; family Noctuidae; genus Eurois; species Eurois occulta. The sequence continues at coordinate 15,392,533 of OX465489.1, forward strand.
TCCTGTAAAACATGTTTTAACGATCGAAAAGCTGCATACAACCTACAGCTAAAGTATCTTACGTTCTATTCGGTAAACTTTAATATTCCAATAAAATGTTTTAACAGGCCGAATTATTCAACCGCGGAAAACCAAAAAATCTAATCTCACTCATTAAACTTAGTTCCATCTAGGATCAAGGTATTATATCCAAATATTATTAATTTTTTAGCGATAGGCAAACATAAAATACAGTATTAAGAAGTATAAAAATTGTAATCAGAATATTATTTAAAAAAAAAAACATAAAATTTATTTTTTCTAGTTTTTTTTATTGTTATTTTTGAAAAAAATAGTCCCAATCGTTTCGAGTTCGATGATAGAGTTCATGGTATTCGGCTCCAGAACGACCTAAAAATAATGGTATATAAGTTCTGAGTTGAGCAACACGATTACAGAATGAGAAGCTCCTCCTTTTTTTTGAAGTCGGTTAAAAATGGATGGCACTGACTACCCAGTCGGCCCAGTCGGGCAGGCCTAATCAAAACTTTGTGGTTAGGTATTTCCTCAAAATACCATCACAGATTGAAAAAATGGCAATAGAAACTGGAGAATGTTGGCTTGAAAATCAGCAGAACTAAAACCGAATACATGTTCTGCGATTTCGGCGGTCTCTCCAGTCCTGGAGTCATAGCGGTAGATGGCACGTTTTTCCTGTCTGCTCCGACTGTCGGTATCTCGGTTCACTCGTGCAAAGCGATGGCGAAATAGATCGTGGTGTAAAGCACAGAATCCACACAGGATGGATGAAATGGCGGCAGGTCACGGGAACAATCTGCGACTCCCGCATTATAAAACAAAGGTTAGACCTGCTGTCTTGTATGGATCAGAATGATGGGCCACAAAAGGGATGAATGAAAGGCATTTGCATGTGGCTGAGATGAGAATGCTAAGGGGAATGTGTGGTATTACGCGAATGGATAAAATAAGAAACGAGTACATAAGAGGAAGTCTGAATGTGGCGCCGGTGACTGAAAAGTTGTGTGGTAATCGGTTATCGTGGTATGGGCATGTGATGCGGAGGAATGAGGAAAATGTCGTGAGGAAAGTTTTGAGTATGATTGTGGATGGGTATAAGAGTAGAGGAAGACCAAAGAAAAGATGGATGGACTGTGTGAAGAAGGATAGGGCAAGAAAAGAGGTGTCTGATGAGATGACGAGTAAGAGAAGTATGGAAGAAGAAGACATGCTGCGCCGACCCCAAATGAATTGGGACAAGGGCAAGAGAATGATGACCATCTCAGAAACTAATCTGCATGGGTTTCCTATGACCTCACCAAAATAAATAAATAAATAAAATTTATTCAAAAATCTAAAGTACAACTTTAACAGTTTATCTTAAATCTATATCAAGTTCACTCATGATTTGTGCCTGAACTAGGTAATCCTGTGTTTCAGGCGATTGTAAGTAACATTAATTGATTAAATAATCACATATCATACTAATCTTATTGGTACATAGGTAAAAAGTTATATAAAAATTATATTATCTTATCTTAGCTTACTAATTTAAAAAAATATCTCTAATACGATCAATATTTACTTTAGCACAAGTAATAACTTCTCTGTATCTTCATAGGTCATATTCTGAAGGGCTTCTCTAAGGATTTTCTTGCATTTACTATGATTTAAGGAGTAGATGTTTCCTTTTTCATTTAGCCTGTTATAGAGTAGCGGGCCAAGGTATATATAAAATTTGGCTATGAAAGCATGTTTTGTACTTTTTTGAGGGCAAACTATATCTTTCCGTCTTTTTTTAGTAAATTCAGTGCTGTATGGAAGTGCCGCGTGTTGTTTTAGTACCGTGCTCATAATAAATAACTGTTTATGCCAAGTTTATGTCTAGACATTAAAAGAGGTTGACTTCTGATTTAGAATTGGTGTTTCGGCCGAAAAAGAAACTAGAAGTATCCTCATCCTCGTCTAGATTTTAAACATAATTTATGTTTTGGTACCTGTGTGTTTTTTTATTTATTTATTCATTATTTATCAATTGGCTTTTTTGTAAACATGATTGCGTGCGTGACCACCCTCAGCGACAGTGCGTGGTCGACTGAAGCGCCCTCGCAACGGCCAGACCTCATACGCAGCGGTTCGTGCGCATAAAATGTGCTCCTTCAGTACAGCTTATCCACCACTTTTTAACCCAAAAAAGATTTTTTAGGTAGGCTTAACTTACTTAATACAAAAACTTTGCTTAAAGTAAAGTAGCTTAAATGCTAACGATGCGTCAAAATCGTTTCAGGTAAAAATGTATGATCGACCAAGTAGTTATTAAACATTGACGACAAAATGCGCTTAACGTCCAAGTGATTGAAATTTGCAGAAAGGTACAGTGTTTTAACAGAAAATAAACAAAAAAGTACACACAAATAAATTGTTTTATTTCCAAAATTGGGTAAAGTGGCCACTAGTAAAAAGTTTTATTGATTAAAAAAAAAAAATGAATAGGTAAAGTGTTTTAACATCAAATCTTTATTTAGACAAAAAAAGCAAAATGAATTATGGCCAATTTTCTGACGTTATGTGCGGTTTATGAAACAAATGACGAAAATGGTTGGATTTAAAACAAAATAAAATACGAAAATGACTGAAATCACGGTTGTATTAACGACCAAAAAAGTGCTCGGATTTAACTGGAACCTAGACCATTCGAAAGAGAAAAATCTGCCGATTCGAACGATGTAAATAACTCAATTTTGACCAAAGTGGTCGTTCATACAATATGCCTGTCTAGCGTCGATATAGCGGATGTTGCTGAATACCAATATTTTACATTACCCACACGGTAACACGGTAACCGTGGTAGCCATCCAACTGCAAGTAACTGTGCCTTGCTAAACCTGCTTGCTAAACTTTAGGGCTGATAACGACTGTCAATGATTTACAAGTGACCGACGAGGTGACATACGGATGTCGGCAGGGTTTCGATATTTAATTAATGGAATCCTACCACGGATCCTACCACAGTTGTCGAACGGCGACACTTGCTGGTTGTCAGCCAGCAAGTGTCGCCATTCGACAACTGTTCCTTTAACCACAAGCCCCAATAGTAACATTTTAAACTAAAACAAAAGACTACGATACTACAAAATAACTGAAATAAAATACTAAAAAGTCCAAGAGACCAGTTGTCTGAGTCTACCGCGTTGTCGTATGCCAGGTAGACTGTTCCATTGGTCACGTAGTGACCGTCATTATAAGAATTATTGCACAGAATACGTTTTGAACACTTACACAAGTTCCTACGAAACATGCTCCAGAAGGCTTTGAAGTCTGGGCAGAAAGACCGCTTAAGCAATTTGGCGTGGTGGTAGCAGGATACAGCTACGTCTCTGGGGTCCCGAGCAATGTACACCACCTTCGCAGTATGCAATAGTTTGGGGGGCAGCAGGGAAATAGGCAAGTGTGACTTGATGAAGCGAGTAGCAGTCAATGGAGCCGCAGCCATCGATGTACTCACTGGTTTAGCCAAAATTCTTATAAACTGTGACAACTTCTCTCTATCAAAGTTTTCTTCTGTTTTCTCGATTACGTCCATGTATTCTTCTATAGTTTCTTCGTCAATGGCCATAAAGCCGCTGTAATCAATTATTTTAAAGTTAAAGGTGTCATTACCAGTCATGATATTCGTTCGTTTTTAATATAAAACATATTCCAAAAAATTACTCACTCTAAGAAAAAGTATCGACGAGCAAGGGGTATGTCTACCGCTTTATCGAAATTCAAGTCGTTTGCAATCAACCAAACTAGTTCTTGGGTCAATGTAGTTCCTGAAGAAAATAATATATGTAACTGCATTAGAAATACATACATATTACATTAGTTCGTTAGGTTAATTCTTTAATTATATTTTATTTTCTCTTTCTCTTCTGGAAACTTAGGGTTTGAGTTGTATATTTTTTCTAATTTATCTCTACATTGTGTGTGCAAACTAATTGATTACCATGTTAAATTATTGTGGAAGCTGCAGAAGATTGTAAAAATATCCTTGCAGTGTACCAGGTGTGTGTGCAGTGTGTAAAGCTACCATTTATATTTTTGTTATCTTTCATTGACATTGCTCATTCAAATGTCTCGCTGATGGTGGCGGGTGTGTCGGGTCATTTGGTTCCCTTCAATATGGTTGAGTTGAATGGCGCTGATCCATGCGTCATGTTCGTGAACGGGCGCTGTCAGTTGGGACTGGTCATCTCTTAGCTGCCACGGTTTATTTGAATTACTTTATTTTTAAATTGTTGGTTTAATCTTTTACTCTGGACTCTCTTAATGTGCACGTCTTTGTACATCGTTCTCACATATATGTATAATCTCATCATTAATGATGTAACCAAGATTTTGTAACAATATTTTGATTTAAAAGAGTGTCCATGGAGTTTCTTGCCCATTCATCTCCATAGAGATCTACGATTTGGAATGTGCAACTACAGTACTTTCGCAAGTTATTATGCCTTGTGACTGTGACTGTAGGTTAGCTTTTTTATTTTTGATTTTCAAAAGTGCCTGTAATGGTCTAATTGAAATAAATGCTTTGACTTTGACTTTAGGAGGGGCATTTTAAGGCGAGAGGTAATCTTATTGACATACGAAAGGAATGACGAAGATTCTTTGATATCATTCATTTTCAAGCAAAAATATCTTCCGTTTATCAGACCTACAAATGTAATGTAATAATAATAATAATAAACAACCATACGTCCTGATTGATCATCTATTACATTTATTGATTACAAAAACATTTATTGATTACAAAAAGGCTTTTGACAGAGTTCCTCATTCTTGGTTGATACAAATATTAGAGATTTATAGAATAAACTCGAAAATTATAGATTTCATACGCCATATAATGCTTCAGTGGAAAACAACACTACAAATAAATTACAACCACAATGCTGTCACTACTCGTCAAATCTCCATCAAAAAAGGTAAGCTGTGGTTCCTGTGCAAGCTGTGGTTCTGTCTCACCCTAAATCCTCTGTCTCATTTGCTGCACGGTTGTGGAGCTGGATATTGTCTCAAATATACTACAGACGAAACAACAATATCGCATCTTATATCTATACATGGACGACATCAAACTGTACGCAAAAACAGAAAACGTCATGAAGAAATTAGTAGATGTTACAGCAGAGTTCAGTAAAGATATTAACATGCAATTTGGGTTAGAAAATGTAAAACACTTCACATTGTAAGAGGCAAGGTACGGCCCGGCGACTATGTAGTAAATGACACAGACACTATATCAACAATGGAACAGACTGACTTGTATAAATATTTAGGGAACGCGCAATTAAACGGTCTTGATCATACACGCATTAAAAATACGCTTACTAATGAGTACAAAAGGATAGTAAACGCCGTATGTAAAACGCAACTTTCAGGTAAACATCTCATCAAAGTTTTAAACACTCGCCATTCCCGTATTAACGTACTCATTCGGAGTTATAAAATGGTCCAAAATTGACACTGAACAATTAGAGCGTACCTACTACGCGAACGACACTTACATAGCACAACAATCTGCCATAGAGAGACTTACCACTAAACGACAACATGGAGGGAGACGCCTAATAGACATCCAGCACCTATGGCGGAAACAAGTTAGTCGTTCAAAATTATTCTTTCATTCAAAATCCCGCACAAGTAACATTCACAAAGCCATAATGATAAATGATTTCAACTACACTCCTCTTAATCTAAGTCATCAGACCACACACTTATTCAAAATACCAGCACTCCTTACTACAATAAATTATAAACCAGAAGTTACCCTAGAAAATACAACACGTTCCCAATACACACAAAGTCTTAAAATTTACTCAAAGTCTTATCAAATCAAAAGTGGCCCAAATCATCATGGTACTGTTTGAGTATTTGCCAGCGTACACCCTTAAGGACTACCCATCTATCACTGTCAGAAGTTTTCCTATATAACTATACTATTATTGCGCACAATATAATTATTTTTAATCTCAACGGCATCATCTGCTTGGGGGTCATTTAGAACCGAATTTTTTCTCTGAATCTGCCAATTGAACGGTACCCAACCAATCTGATTCACCGACTGCCATCACAAAACAGTTAGCACCCTCACTATCAGCTTGAATGTTGGTAGGTGGTAGATTCCGACTCAACGCGTCTACGTGGGCCATTGAGGCCCCCGGCTTATAATCGACAGTAAAATTAAACTCTTGCATAGCAATCCATCCCCTAGCGACACGCGGTATTAAATCGCGCTTAAGGAAGGTTGGATTACAGGTGTGATGTTATGCTATGTGTGAGAACTGACTGGCTGATCAAAATGTGATAATATGGGTGATGCCTTCAAAATGCGTCCTTTTGGGTACTGTAATTCTGGGCGCAGAGATCCGAAACAAAATTAAATGAGGCGAAGATATGGCTTAAAACCGTTTATTTTGGTGCTATACAACTTTCTTTTCAAAGTAAACCATCAAACGCCTTGTTGGGCACTATTTATTCTAATACCATTCTGTATACAACATTAAATGACTTATTATTTTCCGCAAGCACGTGAATTTTTGGGCACTGAACAAACAACATATAATTGACTGTGTGAGAAGCATGGAGTGCACAATTGAATACCTGTCACTTTTATGGTTTGGCCCTGGGATCTGTTAATCGTCATTGTGAAAGCCAATTTTAAGGGAAATATTGTAACCTCTTAAATTGAAATGGTAAGTTATTTGGAATAATGGGTATGCGGGAACTTAAAACGCTCTCTCCTTTAGCAGCTCAGCTCTGTGATACGAAGCCTGGTGCCGTTGCACAGTCTGGTTGCATCAAGGTTTCGTCATTAGCCATCACAGTGTCTATGGATGTGTATACTTTGTTTTTTTTTTGTTCTTTTTACTGACCCCCTCGTTCTTTGGTGACAGCACAGCATTGGATGGGAAAATTCTTCGGAAAATAGAATTTTCCCATCTCCGTCCGATTCCAGACGACCCTCTCCCATTTGCAGCAGCTTATTCGCAAAGACACCTGCTTCGTGGTCGTTGTACAGTTGGACGCGTATGTTGCACGTAATATGGAGCTTTTCAATCCAGGAGGTTTTCTCAGTGGCGACGCCATGAGACATGCGTTTCATCCGCCGGTGTGCCCCTTTTTTTATTACAAAATGGCCCCGCTTAATAACTGGCAGTGTTTGTCGCTGGGTGGAACGGAAAGGAGTGTCATCCATGTTCCTTCTTTGTCTTCCAGAGCCGCAGTATCTCTTTCGAACAGTCCCGCAGTTCCGGCAGGCATCGGCCCTTGCCGTTTGCTGACATCATTTTAGGCGCGCGTGGAACACGAACGCGCTTTCGACATGGCCTGTCGTCATAAGACGGTTGGACGGCGAGCTAGCTAATTACTCACCGTCCACAGGGTCTAAAGTCACTGCGAACAAAATGATGACGCCACCCATCAGCACCTGGTTGCCGCGGATGTCCTGCAAACTGCGGTTTAACGTCTCTAATGCAGGCTTGTGTGACATTGTGCACTCGTCCGAAACTACTTCCATTGCTGCAAAAGGACTCCCCCGTTTTTGGTAATATTGCATGTTCGGACGTATCTTCGCTTGCAAGATTCAGCGGCAATTTGAAAATGGAATGTGCAGTCCGACCACCCATAAGCAAAGTTGTAGTAATGCCTGAGGACGCCACAACCACAGTTATATGACGACACGGTTGGCGCAGTGGCTGAGCGAATGGCTGCTGCGCTGCTTTTAGCGGGTGTAGCGTACTACAACGTACAAAAAGTACTACAGCAACATAGAACAAAAAGTACTACAGCGCCATCTATGACGCAGAGGATAAACTAAACATCGAAATACGTCTAAATCTTGCATCGCGTAAGTAAAGTTATTCGCGACTTAAGACTATATAGAAGAACCCGACAACAACTGTCGGACAGTAGCCCACCAGACGTAACACCCGTCTGGTCGGAGGATCCTCCCTTTTCTATGGGGGATGAAGAACTTTACACCCTGTTCTTCATACCCCAAAAGTGGTGACCCCAAAATGGACGTCAGCGCAGCCTTCGAGCAACGTGACGTCATCAACATCACTTCCTCAAGCTTTCGAGCAGCGAGTCATATAGCCAGCCAGCTTCAAATGGGTATTCTTGACCACCAGCATGCAGCGGAAGCACATTGGTCAGCACCCTCAGCCTCATTAAGCTACCTTTGCTCTGCACTTTCGGCCGGTTGAGAGCTCGATCTCCCGGTCGACGCGAGCAGTCAGCCACATCGCGGCGCTATACCACTTCCGACGCAACGGAGCACATGCAGCGCCGACCCCGACGCACTGGAGTTCGCACTACCGCCGCAGACAGTTCCGACTCACCGTGAACAATGCGGCAACAACTTTCCACTGGCCTGGCAATAAACGACGACTCATTCTACTATCGACCCTGGTCTCCGGGGGAGAGTGATGTAGCGGCACTACAAAAAGTACTACAGCAATATAGAACAAAAAGTACTTTTGGGGGTATGAAGAACAGGGTGAACTTTACTTGCGTGATGCAGGATTTCGATGTTTTAGTTTGTCCTCTGCGTCATAGATGGCACTGTAGTACTTTTTGTTCTATGTTGCTGTAGTATTTTTTGTAGTGCCGCTACATCACTCCCCTCCGGAGACCAGGGTCGGTAGTAGAATGAGTCGTTTAAAGTCATAGTCAAGTCACCAGACATAACACTCGTCTGGTCGGAGGATCCTCCCTTTTTTATGGGGGATGAAGAACTTTACACCCTGTTCTTCATACCCCCAAACGGGTTTCATGCTCGCACCGAACCAATTTTTGTGTGGCCTACAGGTAGTTCTTCCGGGTCTGGCTGTATGTGTTTGTGAGTTTTAAATGTTTGTAAACACACCCACGATACAGGAGAAATTTCTAGTGTGAAACAACTTTAGAAAAAAAACTTTCATGCTGTACATTGCGGCCTTTGCGGAGTTGGGCCAGCTGATGATTCAGAACAAATGTTATGCGACGGCACAGGTGGCGCACTGGCTGAGCAGTTGACTGCGGCGCTGCATGTCGCGAATTTGATTCCCGCACGGAACATACAAATTTTAATTTTGTTTTCATTTTTAAACTTTTTAGAGATTTGAGAGAATTGGTCAATTTTTATTTATTAATTTATGATTACCTGTCTTTTGAATGGTAAAAAAAAACTATTTTGTAATGATTTGAAAATCATAAAGCATTAAAATAAAACAAAATACCTAAAACTTACAAAAAGTGAAACCCGGTTGGGGATCGAACTTGCGAACTTTGAAAATCTAATAGCATCAAATAAAACACAAAAAGTGAATACTGGCTGCGATTCGAACTTGCGAACCCAGGTTTACAGGGCGGGCTCTGAACCGATAGGCCACTTACACCAGTGGCAACTCGTTTGAAATAGCCGTTCTATTCTAATGCATAGCATGCATTATGACAGATGTCAGTTGTCGGCCGTAGCCAAGAATTGTCAAACACGGGCCAAGAATATGGTTGTAATGCTCTATTGCTCATCCCCCTAAGTTAATAGCGCGATAATATATAGCCTATGTGTTATTCCTACTGCTACTTAAAATAAAGTGAGATCATGGATCAGCTAGAGACTTAGATGATCCATGATTTAAGTACCTTTCTAAATTTTTTACATAATCTTACTTCTTACTAATATTATAAATGCGAAAGTTACGACGGATGTTTGTTACTCAATCACGCCAGAACGGCTGAACGGATCTGGATGAAATTTGGAACAGAGATAGATTATAATCTGGAATAACACATAGGCTATATATTATCGCGCTATTAACTTAGGGGGATGAGCAATAGAGCATTACAACCATATTCTTGGCCAGTGTTTGACAATTCTTGGCTACGGCCGATAACTGACATCTGTCATAATGCATGCTATGCATTAGAATAGAACGGCTATTTCAAACGAGTTGCCACTGGTGTAAGTGGCCTATCGGTTCAGAGCCCGCCCTGTAAACCTGGGTTCGCAAGTTCGAATCGCAGCCAGTATTCACTTTTTGTGTTTTATTTGATGCTATTAGATTTTCAAAGTTCGCAAGTTCGATCCCCAACCGGGTTTCACTTTTTGTAAGTTTTAGGTATTTTGTTTTATTTTAATGCTTTATGATTTTCAAATCATTACAAAATAGTTTTTTTTTACCATTCAAAAGACAGGTAATCATAAATTAATAAATAAAAATTGACCAATTCTCTCAAATCTCTAAAAAGTTTAAAAATGAAAACAAAATTAAAATTTGTATGTTCCGTGCGGGAATCAAATTCGCGACATGCAGCGCCGCAGTCAACTGCTCAGCCAGTGCGCCACCTGTGCCGTCGCATAACATTTGTTCTGAATCATCAGCTGGCCCAACTCCGCAAAGGCCGCAATGTACAGCATGAAAGTTTTTTTTTTAAAGTTGTTTCACACTAGAAATTTCTCCTGTATCGTGGGTGTGTTTACAAACATTTAAAACTCACAAACACATACAGCCAGACCCGGAAGAACTACCTGTAGGCCACACAAAAATTGGTTCGGTGCGAGCATGAAACCCGTTTGGGGGTATGAAGAACAGGGTGTAAAGTTCTTCATCCCCCATAAAAAAGGGAGGATCCTCCGACCAGACGAGTGTTATGTCTGGTGACTTGACTATGACTTTAAACGACTCATTCTACTACCGACCCTGGTCTCCGGAGGGGAGTGATGTAGCGGCACTACAAAAAATACTACAGCAACATAGAACAAAAAGTACTACAGTGCCATCTATGACGCAGAGGACAAACTAAAACATCGAAATCCTGCATCACGCAAGTAAAGTTATTCGCGACTTAAGACTATATAGAAGAACCCGACAACAACTGTTGGGCAGTAGCCCACCAGACATAACACCCGTCTGGTCGGAGGATCCTCCCTTTTCTATGAATGGGGATGAAGAACTTTACACCCTGTTCTTCATACCCCCAAAAGTACTTTTTGTTCTATATTGCTGTAGTACTTTTTGTAGTGCCGCTACATCACTCTCCCCCGGAGACCAGGGTCGATAGTAGAATGAGTCGTCGTTTATTGCCAGGCCAGTGGAAAGTTGTTGCCGCATTGTTCACGGTGAGTCGGAACTGTCTGCGGCGGTAGTGCGAACTCCAGTGCGTCGGGGTCGGCGCTGCATGTGCTCCGTTGCGTCGGAAGTGGTATAGCGCCGCGATGTGGCTGACTGCTCGCGTCGACCGGGAGATCGAGCTCTCAACCGGCCGAAAGTGCAGAGCAAAGGTAGCTTAATGAGGCTGAGGGTGCTGACCAATGTGCTTCCGCTGCATGCTGGTGGTCAAGAATACCCATTTGAAGCTGGCTGGCTATATGACTCGCTGCTCGAAAGCTTGAGGAAGTGATGTTGATGACGTCACGTTGCTCGAAGGCTGCGCTGACGTCCATTTTGGGGTCACCACTTTTGGGGTATGAAGAACAGGGTGTAAAGTTCTTCATCCCCCATAGAAAAGGGAGGATCCTCCGACCAGACGGGTGTTACGTCTGGTGGGCTACTGTCCGACAGTTGTTGTCGGGTTCTTCTATATAGTCTTAAGTCGCGAATAACTTTACTTACGCGATGCAAGATTTAGACGTATTTCGATGTTTAGTTTATCCTCTGCGTCATAGATGGCGCTGTAGTACTTTTTGTTCTATGTTGCTGTAGTACTTTTTGTACGTTGTAGTACGCTACACCCGCTAAAAGCAGCGCAGCAGCCATTCGCTCAGCCACTGCGCCAACCGTGTCGTCATATAACTGTGGTTGTGGCGTCCTCAGGCATTACTACAACTTTGCTTATGGGTGGTCGGACTGCACATTCCATTTTCAAATTGCCGCTGAATCTTGCAAGCGAAGATACGTCCGAACATGCAATATTACCAAAAACGGGGGAGTCCTTTTGCAGCAATGGAAGTAGTTTCGGACGAGTGCACAATGTCACACAAGCCTGCATTAGAGACGTTAAACCGCAGTTTGCAGGACATCCGCGGCAACCAGGTGCTGATGGGTGGCGTCATCATTTTGTTCGCAGTGACTTTAGACCCTGTGGACGGTGAGTAATTAGCTAGCTCGCCGTCCAACCGTCTTATGACGACAGGCCATGTCGAAAGCGCGTTCGTGTTCCACGCGCGCCTAAAATGATGTCAGCAAACGGCAAGGGCCGATGCCTGCCGGAACTGCGGGACTGTTCGAAAGAGATACTGCGGCTCTGGAAGACAAAGAAGGAACATGGATGACACTCCTTTCCGTTCCACCCAGCGACAAACACTGCCAGTTATTAAGCGGGGCCATTTTGTAATAAAAAAAGGGGCACACCGGCGGATGAAACGCATGTCTCATGGCGTCGCCACTGAGAAAACCTCCTGGATTGAAAAGCTCCATATTACGTGCAACATACGCGTCCAACTGTACAACGACCACGAAGCAGGTGTCTTTGCGAATAAGCTGCTGCAAATGGGAGAGGGTCGTCTGGAATCGGACGGAGATGGGAAAATTCTATTTTCCGAAGAATTTTCCCATCCAATGCTGTGCTGTCACCAAAGAACGAGGGGGTCAGTAAAAAGAACAAAAAAAAAACAAAGTATACACATCCATAGACACTGTGATGGCTAATGACGAAACCTTGATGCAACCAGACTGTGCAACGGCACCAGGCTTCGTATCACAGAGCTGAGCTGCTAAAGGAGAGAGCGTTTTAAGTTCCCGCATACCCATTATTCCAAATAACTTACCATTTCAATTTAAGAGGTTACAATATTTCCCTTAAAATTGGCTTTCACAATGACGATTAACAGATCCCAGGGCCAAACCATAAAAGTGACAGGTATTCAATTGTGCACTCCATGCTTCTCACACAGTCAATTATATGTTGTTTGTTCAGTGCCCAAAAATTCACGTGCTTGCGGAAAATAATAAGTCATTTAATGTTGTATACAGAATGGTATTAGAATAAATAGTGCCCAACAAGGCGTTTGATGGTTTACTTTGAAAAGAAAGTTGTATAGCACCAAAATAAACGGTTTTAAGCCATATCTTCGCCTCATTTAATTTTGTTTCGGATCTCTGCGCCCAGAATTACAGTACCCAAAAGGACGCATTTTGAAGGCATCACCCATATTATCACATTTTGATCAGCCAGTCAGTTCTCACACATAGCATAACATCACACCTGTAATCCCCGACGGGTTAGGCAGAGGTGAACCTTTTCGTACACCCACATTACGCCATTCGTTATGTTGAAGTCCCATGTGACAGGAGGCGAGCCTATTCAATTCTATTCCACCAACCGGGCACAAATCCAGAATCCGTTTCTGCTACTGAGAAATTCCTGATGGAATACCCCAATAACACTATTATTTATAGTATTTTTTCAATTGCATACATTGTTCAATGTTAAGTGGAAGAGCGGAGTCACCTAACACAAGCATCTTCTTGCTTAAAAGGTTATCTCCAAGTAATGTGCGTAATAACTTTATGTAATTTAAATAAACATTTTTTTTTAACACTGCCCGACCCGGCAATCGATCCCAGGACCTCATGCTTAGTAGTCGCACTTGCGACCACTCGACCAACGAGGCAGTCTCTTACATACACACCAAAATTTCCACGCGAACGAAGTCGCGGGCAACAGCTAGTAGCTTTATAAGCAGAATAGTTGGGTTTTACGAAATGACTATGACGCAGAGGACAAACTAAAACATCGAAATCCTGCATCACGCAAGTAAAGTTATTCGCGACTTAAGACTATATAGAAGAACCCGACAACAACTGTAGGGCAGTAGCCCACCAGACATAACACCCGTCTGGTCGGAGGATCCTCCCTTTTCAATGGGGGTTGAAGAGCTTTACACCTTGTTCTTCATACTCCCAAAGTTCCTTATTGGAGCCAAAATAACTTTGGTTAGGAAAGTTTTACCTGTTCCGCCCGGTGCGTCTAAAAACAGGATTTCACCCGAGGAGTTTTCTACACTGCAGCATACCCTATAAAACGTCTGGCGCTGTTCCTCTGTCTTTGCGCAGCCATTTTGTAAAATTTCTGCGAGTTCCACGGGATTATAACTAAAATTTCTGATACGTACTCTCTGTTTATACGTTCCCCATCGACTGTCGGTGTAGGCAAACCGTGTTGACTGATCGGTTTCCCTGGTATACTTATAACTATCTCTTTAATAGCCAATAAGGACCTGTTGTGACAAATTTCACGTACCCTATCAGGAATTTCTCCATCAGTATGTAGTTGAACATGCCTCAATCAGAAAATGACATCACACGCACAATGCCATCTATCGAATATCTATATTCAATGCTGCACGCAGTTGATCTCTAGATATAGTCCAGTCTGAGTTCGATAGATGGCGCTGTTTTAATATTTTACTTCGGAAACTATTATAATTTTATTAATTTACATTTTTCTTTCTTTTCATTTATAAGGTGTGAACTGATTACGATGAAACATAAAACTTAATGTTACTTCAATTCACGCACATATTGTTGTGTATAAAAGTTACGGGAAGTTGTGAGACCAAGTGCACATAACCCTATTGTAATTTTACTTCTGTAACACTTTAAATTCAAATATCTTTTGATAGACTGAACCGATTGCAATGAAACAAAAAATAATGTTACTTCAAGTTACGCTCAATCGTTGTGTATAAAAGTTATCTACATTGCTTTTGTACATTTTACGTGATGCCCGAACAAATAAACAGACAAACAGACAAAAATTCGAAAAATGCTGGAAATGGGTTCTATTGGTTGTCCTTTAACACCCTGGCTATTTTTTTTAGAAATTATTTTTGATGTGCAAAAACGACTTTTCTACAGTTTTATTACATGTATAGATAAATAATAGGTGCCATACCAATAATGTTTTTATTTTTAAGCAAAGCAGTGTTATATCTACCAGTACACAATAGACTCTGATATTTTGGTCTCATGGCAGTAGTTCGCATCCTCGTATCATTTAATGCAGGAAATAGATGCTTGTTAGTTTTAACGAATATAGCTAATATAGCTTCGAGAATGTATATACTAGGAAAAGTTAGAATTTTGTTTTTCTTAACCTTGAGATTGAAAATGGATCTTATGCACCGTTTTTGGGCTTTAAATATAGACTCCCTTTCCGAACAGTTACCCCAGAATACTACACCAATACACCATGTATCAACGTTAACTTTCTTGGACAGACTGTAGAGAGCATACGCAGACGTGCTTAATCTTTTGTAAACTTCTGCAGCCTGCGGTTTCCAAGTTAGTTGACTGTCAATCAATATACCCAGAAATTTTGCCACATTAACGCTATCAATGGTTTGTCCTTTATAATTAATTTTTAGGTTTAAAGGAAGAATTTTTTGATAGAAATGCATTATATTTCTTTTATTGAGGTTTATGATAAGATTATTATTGCTGAGCCAGTTTATTATTAGTTATAGATAATTGTTTATTTCATCTTCATAAAGCTCTTTATTGAGGCAGTCTAGCATATTTTTCCATTCTCTATGGTTTGGACGATCTTGTAAGGCATACTGAAAACAAAACAACTTTAAATTAATGAAAGAGCCGATAAGTTATAGTATGATTACATAGATAACCCCCTTATTCATAAAAAAACTAAAACACTCTGCAATGGTGTGTGTGTTAAGTTAAAAAATTAGGATAGTACTGTCATTGGCAAATAACACACAAGGGTGTGGGATGTGTCGGGGTAGATCTTTTATATACAGCAATAATAATAATGGCCCTAGAACGCTGCCCTGCGGAACGCCATATTTCGTTTTCCTAGGACCAGATAAATATGTAACCTCACGTTTTGATTTGACGCATATTGTGGAGATTTCTGTATATTGTAATATTTGTAATACATAATTATACATGTAGTTATAGTATTACCTATACAAAAAAAAAGTAAAGTTGACTATTATTTTAGAACAGCACAACAAAACCGAATACAAAGTAAAAAAAGTGTATAACCGACCAATCCGTAAAGTGGCACAGAGAAAAAAATACTCGGTCCCTAAGGTGAGGAATTATTTTGGTCAAAGGACGCGGCAATGGTTAGTACCAACATTGTTAAACGAACTACCTAAGGCAATTTCTACCGAAACAGTTTCAAATGCCTTAAAACTATCCTGCGTAAGCACTATTTGGGTTTGTGTCCTTAGCGCTGGAACCTAAATTGTTGAGGTGTCGCTTCGCTTGGCGTATTTGTTCGGAGATTCGCGGTCTCTTGCTTTAATGGAAGTATAGCTTACTGCTATCAAATAAAGTTCATTTTTGGCGGCTGAGTTGGGCGAGTGTCTGTGCGGCTACGTCTTGTGAAGTGTACATAATTTTACCTAATAAGAGAATGGGTCGGCTATGCTAGCATGCGCGCGCGACGTGCTGCGTCGTCGACGTCGACGTCTCCCACTAGGGGGGCTGCGGCGGTGGTCGGGACGCTAGGAGTATGTGCTTTCGCCGCGCGTGCTGGGATGGCAGGCAAGTCAATGTGCCTATTATATAATGCAATAATGTCAAGGAAATTAAAGAGATGTGTCCACGAGAACACTGCCGACAAACTGTACTGCAGTTTGGCAGAAGATTGTGAAATACTTACTATGTAACTTTTGTTGAAAATAAATTAAAAAAAAAAACAAAAGTTACTCACCGGATCGCTGAAAACTTGCGACAAACACGTCACTAGGTCTTAAGGGCATGTTGTAGATGTTCGCGGCATCTTTCTTGTAAGGTTTGAACATCATGTAGCCTTTAGGACCCAACCGAATGTAGTTCGCAGGCATGACTGGAGGAAACACAGAGAACAATCATTAGTGGCTATATTAGACCTAGATTTATCATAGGATCAAATAAGAGTAACTCTAGAAGTGCCAGCGGTGACTGAAAAATTGTGTAATGATCGGGTGTATGCTGTGGTATGGTATAGGCATGTAATACCGAGGAATGAGGAAAGTCTGAGTATGAATGGGGACCGCTAAGATAAAAAAAATATATGGTTGATGGACTGTGTGAAGGATGAAATGGCTTGAAAGGAGGTGATTACAGAGATGACGACTAATAGAGAGGTATGGAAGAAGACATGCTGCACCAACCCCAAATTAATTGGGATAAGGGTAGTAGAATGAAAGTTATCCAAATCACTCACAGCCGAAATGACTATTAATTAAGGCTTCTTCTTCAGGTTTTAGTTCCTCGAATTCATAAGGAAATTCTTTCTGTTCCCCCATGTTTACTGGACACAGGCACACAACACAACCTCAAGATATGAAATAAATGTCAAGACTGTTCTAATCTCTGGTCTCCATGATAAGCAAATCTACATAATTATCTACTAAATGTCTTGAAAGCGAAATAATCCATACTTCCTTATCTAAAACTGATATTGTTACGAGCTGGGTAAGTATGTAATAAATTAAAGGGTGGTAATAAAAGCTCCGAAAAAAAATGAGCTATATATACTCAAAATATGAAATTTACTGCTTTATATACTAATGTTCCGACAGCTGGAAGGACAAAGAAACGACCGAATAAAATACTGAAAATTCCGAAAATGAATACAGCATTTGCACCAGCTTAAATTGCGTTTTACCAAAAACTACAGTTGAGTCATTTTCATCGTAATTCACTTGTTATCAATTTAGAATTAATCTATAAAATAAATAAAACAGGAATAAAATCAACGTTAACATCAACGTTATCCAAATGTTGTCTTAGTGAACGGTGTCTTAGTTCGCATGCTTCGCTCGCTCTCAAGACCCCGCCATCCTCTTCGAACCTAACCTGTTCGGAGTCGGGGTGCCCTAAGTCCCGAGCTCACTTCGCTCGCTCTTGCATCCTAAGTTATACAGCTTAAGATAACGATTATTTTAGCAGAACATGTTTTCGGAAACTTAGTATTTTTTTTCGGAGAAAATTGTAGAATTGTAATTTGAGTAAGCTCATGTTTGTTTGTTAAATACAACATTTTTGTCGGTTAATTTTGTATTTCCGGTACTTAATTCTTTTTAAATAAGGTTAGCATTACAGTCAACTACAGATCGTTGGAAGTTAATTTTTTTTTCGGAAGCTTTATTATTTCGATAAATTAAATACTGCCGATTAAACACGAAATAACTTTATTAATTACCAAACACTTGAAACTTAATCACAAATACACTACCGATCACTATTCACTTAGTTAACGCACTTCTAGTTCACTTCGATTCGCTTCGTTGTGTAGCCAAAATCAGACTGACTGCTCCCGCAAACACGACGGCTATTTACATGCAGACCGATCTTTGGAGAAGGTTCGACAACTTTCAGGAACCTTCTTCACAGTTCATAGTCGAACATCATCCTTCGTGAAAGTTCCACAACTTTCTCGAATCTTCTAGACAGCTCCTTATTAGAACATTGTCCTTCGAGAAAGTTCTACAACTTTCTCGAATCTTCTAGACAGTTCTTTAGTGGAACATTCTAGACTCTTATCTTATAGACAGGTCCTTACTAGAACATTCGAGACTCGCACGTAATCTAGAATGTTCTCGTAAAGCAACCGACGCGACGTAACAATTATAATGCGCAAGTAATTCTATCTGTCTTTCTCTCTTACATATTCAAGCCTTAACTGTGTTGGTAGTTGGTACACAGATATGATACTTACTATCCAGGTCAGAAAGTCGCAGGCAAAAGCTGGTAGCAAAAAAAGTTATCACGATTTTTAGTTAATTACATAATATTAGCTCTGCTTCAAGTGCGCATGTGCCCATAAACCTCAATATGAACTAGCCTCTCAGGTTCTCAGTTGAGCCATTGTGAATATAATAATATAACATAACATCACGCCTGTCATCCCCGAAAGGTTAGGCAGAGGTGTACCACACCCACATTTTAGGGGGTGAGCCTATTGCCATTAACCGGGAACAAATCCAGGCTCCGTAGCTGCTACTGAGAAATTCCTGATGGAAAAAACACAATATCACTTTGCCCGACCCGGGAATCGAACCCGGGGAGGATAGAGGGAACCGAGGACCTTATCATGCTCACTTGCTCAGCAGTCGCATTTGCGACCACTAGACCAAAGAGGCAGTAAATAATAATAAACACTTAATATTTTAAGCAAGATAACTATTATTTTCATTTGCTTTGTTTTCGATAGGATTGCAATAAGTAGTACCTTCGAGAAAAACAGTCAGAAGAAGCGGCCTTCGGGCAGGATTGGCTGCTAACAGTCACTTGTTTCGACAAAACAAGAATTAAAAAAAATCGTGCGTAGGTGATAAATTAAAACACCGGGCAAGTGCGAGTCGGACTCGCGCACGAAGGGTTCCGTACCATTATCTATAAAAACGGCAACAAAATCATATCTGTTGTATGGGAGCCCCCCTTAATATTTAATTTTTTTTTAAATTTTCAACAAAATCATATCTGTTGTATGGGAGCCCCCCTTAATATTTAATTTTTTTTTAAATTTTTAGTAAATAGCGGCAATATACATCATTTGTGAAAATTTCAGCTTTCTAGCTATCACGGTTTATGAGATACCGCCTGGAGACAGACAGACAGACAGCGAAGTCTTAGTAATAGGGTCCCGTTTTACCCTTTGGGTACGGAACCCTAAAAACAAAATAGTATTCAGTAGCAGGTCAGTATCTCGTAGATTGTCTTTGATCCATTGATCAGCTTGTTGTGTCATGTCCTCGTTGAAATATGCACACCATCCTTCGGTTTCACCTGAGCAAAATGGGTAACTTCGATTCGATCAAAATACAACATTGAAATATCAATTAATTAGAGGGTTTACTAACTCTGTTTATACTTAATTACTAAACAAATAGGTAATGATTTTCGAGTAGCGGTGAAGAGAAAAATACGAACCTTTCCTAATAAAAGTTTCGCCCTTTGCAAGAACTCCTAATTTCCTTGTGGTTTCAAAGTTCACTGACTTATTTTTAACCGTCTTCAAAAAAGGAGGTTTCTCAATTCGACCGTATATATATATATGTTACGGCTAAAGATGGGTGTCAACATAAACTTAAGATTAGCCGGCTAAACTCCGACGTCAGGGGCACCCCGAGGTTCGGTTAGTTAGGTTCCTGTAAACCTTGCAGACAGAAATAGGAGCCCCGCGCAGCGGGGATCCGTCGACCTGCTGATGGAAACGCTAACCCTAGACGGTCGACGACAGGGGCACCCCGAGGTTCGGTTAGTTAGGTTCGGGGTGCCCCTGACGTCGGAGTTTAGCCGGCTAATCTTAAGTTTATGTTGACACCCATCTTTAGCAGTAACATATATATTTTATGTGTGTTCGCGGATAACTTCGCCGTTTATGAACCGATTTTGATATATTTTTTTTTGTTGGAAAGGAGATACTTCAAGGGTGGTCCCATGATAAGGAAACCGGGATCTGATGATGGTATCCTAGAGAAATTGAGGGGAGCTTTCAAAAATTGTAGTGGCGACTAGTGCGTTTATAAATTTTTTGATTAAGTATTTTAAAGCACTACAATTTAAAGAAGGTCTGGAGTCGCTCTGATGATGGAACCGAAAGACAGTCGAGAGAACTCCTCAACGGTTTACAGCAGTCACCTTGTGTTGGGGTTTGATAAAAGAGAATGCTCATGGAAGTATGGAATCCCGTACCATGCTGCCTCAAAATCAAACCTTGTTTTTTATAGACTACACTGATCGTATTAACACCTACAAAAATTATTTTTGAAAAAAAAAACCCGCGTTTCAGAGTTATTTTATAAAATCGAAACTAACCTAAAAAGTAGGTCTATTTTTTCGACGCTACCAACGACGTATTTTAACACACATACATTACATTATTGCTCTAAAAACAGCGTAATACACTAATATTAGTAAGAATTACGAGTTAAAGTAACATCCACAGTATGCTTGACTGAAACTCGATTTTATTTTAGACCTTTACATTGCCAATAGTCAGTCAGTACAGTACAAATGTCAGATGCCACAGATAAGATAACTATAAACCATAGAGTATAGTAAGTGCTATAAACTAGTCGGGATTTAGGGATGTAATCGATAAATCAAAATCTTTAGGCTGAGAAAATCTATTTTGTTGCAAATAGCAATAAACCAAACTAAATCGATTTGGTGTACTGATCTTACTTAATTGTAATTAATTTTAGAGTCCGCTCGACAGACAAGGGTTTGTTCAATTGAAACGGAACGTCATTTATATTCAGTTGAAACGGAACGTCATATAAAGGGAGTAAAACAATATTCGTACTTTTAAACTCGAAAAGTATATTTCCAGTTCAAAAATCAAATCCCCGACGCGTAATGCCGTAAAAAAATATGAAACTAATTACTATAATATTTTGGTTTTGAGGCGCGAGACTTTTTGGTACCAACTTTGGTCATTGTCCTTTGTATTGATGAGAAATTTACACCTAGATGGGTTGTGACTGTCATAAGGGGTCTGATGATGAAGACGAAGGACAGTTAAGGGAACTCCTCTACTGTTTACAGTAGCTACCTTGCGTTTGGACTTAATTCATGTATATTGATTAACACTTTGCACCCATCTGGGTTACAAGTGCCATTACAGGTCTGATGATGAAAAATATTTGTATGGAATATTGCAACTAAAAGTAAAAAAATAAAACCGACTCCAAAAACACAAAAAAGTGAAAAATAATTTTAGCTTCAGAAGTCGGTGACATAAAACTGAATCAAACAAACAAAAGTCACCGACTTCTGAAGCTAAAATTATTTTTCACTTTTTTGTGTTTTTGGAGTCGATTTTATTTTTTGCAAAAAAGTTTTTTTATTCTTAAAGTTTTCGATGCTCAGGTTCTTACCATATACTCAGAATAAATAAATCTTATCTTATCTTATCTTTGTTCAGCTGCTTGCCGAAGAAGTCGGCGACACGACGAATGGATGCGCCGCGCGCCGGCAAGTCCTAAAAATAAGAACCTGTTTATGGATTTCTAAATTGATTAATGAAATTGAGAGACGATGAAATCTAGGGCTACGTCGTGCATCAACCGCCAACTTCTAAAAGAACAGGTTCTAGTTGGCACTAATTCCACCACTGAGCAGTCAAAACGGAAACTGGCATGTCTTAGAACCAAAAATTCGAAGACATGTGACATCTATCAACTAGCTCTGGGCCCATTCCCTCGTATAGAGAAAAGGTATGTTTCCCAGCAATGGGAATATTATATACCGATTATGCTGATTGTAAATCTTGCAAAATCTTACACCACCGTTAGATTTCAAAAGGCTTGGATTTACGCATTTATCCTGTTGCCGTGTGGCAACAAGAGATATAAAATAAATAAAATATTGCGTGTAAATAATAATAGCAATTCTGTCTGTTATCTATGCATTTGCATTTAAGCAGCTGCTACAAGGCCATGATAATGTTATCAAATATTGATATGTTGCAACTGTTATGTCGTCTAATGTGGAAAAATCTGATGTAAATATTTTATACAACATTGGGCCAAGAACAGAACACTGTAGTACTCCAGCTTCCACTTCAAACAATCTTGATCGTGCTTCGCCCTGTTTAACTTGGAAGCAGCGGTCGGATAAGTACGACCGGATAAGCAGGAACATTGAGTGTGGAAGTTTTTCCATCACTTTTGCGAGTAATCCTTTGTGCCAGACACGGTCAAAAGCCTGTTGTACATCAATAAATGACGCTGAGCAGTACTTTTTGCGTTCAAAGGCTTGTCTTCCTGTTTGATAAACTCGGTGAACTTGTTCTATTGTTGATTGGGATTTCCGAAAGCCAAATTGGTGGAACAACATCATTGACGTCCATGCATGGTTTTAGTCGGTTAAGGAATATCCTCTCCCACAGCTTGGACAGTACAGGAGCAGAATTCAGATGCATTGCGAATACTCCGGCCTTTTTCAAGTCAGTTCTTGCCCAGGAAGCTTGTGACCTAACTGGAGGATAAGACTGTTGAGGCTTATCTAGGTTTTTGGTTGCCATCCAGAGCGAACTTGCACCAACCCCCGTAGGTGACATCATCTGTAGGTTTGTTGCCACCGTTGAATTGATAAATTCCTGGACTGTATAGCCTTTAACTCTTTAGCTGCCTTGTTATAGTGGAGTTTATCAAGCGGATGACGAGACTGATGCCAAATTCTTCTAAGTCTGCGTAGTGCTAATAGTGAGGATCGCCCGTGTATGATATGATGACCCGTCTAGGCTCGATTCAATTGTAGTATATAAGTTGTCTATACCCTTATTTATGAAGAAGTCCAAGAGGTCCGGTAGTTTCTTTGGGTCGCTAGGCCAGTAGGTGGCTTCACCAGTAGATATCGGTTTTAGATGATTTTCATCAACACAACGTTTCAGATCGCGTCCACGAGTGCTGTTACAGCGGGATCCCCAAAACGTGTTTGGCATTCCAGTCACCGCCTGCAATGAACCTGTGGCAAAGAGTGTTGAAGTAGGTTTTAAACATCTCTGAAGTAATTTTGTGTCTTGGTGGGCAGTAGATTGAGGAGAGGATAACAGGACCTGCTCGGTCCTCCAACCTAACACAAGTTGCTTGTAGATGCACTATAGAATACGGTTCTATCTGTGAATGTCTCAGGTTTGCCCGAATGACGAGCGCTGAGCTAGCATGCGCACTACCGTCGGGATGGGGAGTATGGTAAATGCTGAAACCCTTAATGCGGAACAAGCTCCGGGACGTGCTATGCGATTCTGAAATTAGTACCATGTCTAGTTTGTTTGTTTATATTAAAGTCTCCAGCTCTTGAATATTGGGAGCCAATCCATTGATGTTCCAGATTGCAATTCGTAGAGGAGTCATTTATGTTGCTAGTTTTGTAATGACAGTTAATAGACCCATTAGGGTACTTATTTGTTGCAAGAGATGGTCGATTTTTTCATTTTGTTTGATTAAAAGTTGTTCCATAACAGAGACGTTTTGTTGAGGGTTGTTAATGGGACGAGATGTAGCGGCGTTGTCTCGAGGACGATCTTTGGTACGTCCAGCGACAGTATCCTAGTAGCTTCGTCCTGATCTGCGATGGGTGTTTCTTTGGGGTAGTGCGGAGCTTTCCAAAGTTGTGTCGATGCGTGGTATATCAGTAGGAAAGTTGCCGGTAGGGAAACTTCTTGGTTTCATTTTTTTCTTGAGAGTATTTCTTTGTAAACTTGACATCCTTTTTAATTAGCAGGGTAGCGGGTTTATTTCTGTATTTTTTGGGCGCTCTGAAGTTTTGTGGCCCTCGCCACACTTGACACATCTTTATAGCCTCATGCAGTTGTTTTTGCAGTGGCCATATTGATGGCATCTTTGACATTGTACAATGGTCTATGTTTTGCGTGGATTTTCGATTTTAATTCGTTGGTGATGGATATACTGGATATTTTTAACCAGTTTATTATTTGGGCTGGGTTCCAAATTTACAAAAAATGTAGAGGTAGGAACTGTCTCTGCTTCATAGCGGTGGTTGATGATTTCTCCCCTGACCTTGTTACCAGATTTTTCCAACCTGTACGATTGTATCATGAGGAGTAGTATGATAGAGGTCTTTTATTACTATTCTGTAGCATTTCATATCTTTACGAGAGAAGGTGTGTGCCCGATTAGTCCTATCTGTCGTATCAGATCAATGATTTGCTCTTAATAATCGACTGTGCTGACCATCACGCGTAATGAGTTTTTATTTATTATTTTGGATAAAATCAAACATCGACAATAAAATGAAGTTTAAAGCATACGCTAAAAAAACAAAAAAAACATCTCGCTAACAAAAATGTCCCAGAACAATTATTTTATAAATACGGCTGTTAATAATTCCAAAGCAACGTGGAAAGTAATTAATGACGCTAAATATAACTATTCTAAGGAAAAAAAAATTTAAAATAATTAATATATATAAACATATATACACACACATATATACATATATTTATATATTTGTATTTATATTTATATTTAATTTTTTTTTTTTAAATTTTGAGAAATTAATAATTATCAATGACGAGGTACTTCTGATCCCAAGACTATTGCAAACACCTTTAATGACTATTTTGCTGACATTGTTAAAAATACTAATAATAATTCTTTTTCTGACGATCATATTCTTCTAACTTGACATTCAACACTAAATCAATATTCATGCCCCCAACAATTCCTCCAGACATTCTTAAAATTATAACTTCTCTGCGGAATACGGAGAGCGCAGGTTATTTTTATTTTATTTTATTTATTTATTAGGGACAAAAAAAACAGTTACATGTTCAAGTTTAAAATTATGAGTTGTTACTTGAATAGGTGTTGAGGATTAGGTCTGTTCCCGTTTATTTTAATGAAGCGCCCGTTATGTTTTTAACATCTATATTGAAATAATCCACATTTTACAGAGTTTGGGTTACCCCGTGGCGGCACCGACCGCACGGCGGGGGGGGTCTATAATGGATGGTGGATGTGAGGAAAAACGGAATGCTTCTGTACACATAATTCAATGCTTTTATAGCCGCTGTGAGTAAGATTGATGAATGTACGATGAGAGAATGAACGGAGTGGCGCCAAGCGAGCGCAGCGGCTAATAGACGAATCAGGCGGCGCCGATGTCTGCCACTGGTCTGCAGGGGGCGGCACTGTTGCGCTCACGCACCGAGTGAAGCACCTCGTCGGTAGGTGGCGCTAGCGGTAGGCGTGAACAATAGGTAAACATATAACCCACACCATTGCCCACGGGTATACAAATGAAAAAAGAAGGAAGATAATGACAATTTTGTCTTATAATGCATGAAATTATTAATTAACTTTAGATCAAGATTGAGATTGTAGTGAGAGAATATTTATAGCCAGTGTTTTGAATTTGTTACTTGAAAGAGAAAAGATATCTAAGTCCATGAAGTGTGTGTTATAATTTTCCATAAGTTGACGAAGAGGCAGTCGTACCCCGGCGTTGGTCCTGCATGAATCCAGATGGAACAGCCGGGGCACGCGGGCCGCCCGTCTGATAACAGTTCTAGGCACTGTATAGCGTAAATTATTTGTGATTTCAATACAGTCAAATCTATTGTTACACAAACCATGCAGCATCATGGCCATCAGAAGCGAACGCCGAGACTCTAAACTTATAACGTTATATTGCTGAAGTAACTGTGTATACGGAATCCTCGAATGGTAACATTTATAGTTAACAGTGCGTAAAAACTTTTTCTATCCCAATTCTAGTTTGATGTTGTATTTGAGGTAGAACGGATTCCAAATAACGCGTATTCTAATTGAGATCTTATCAGTGTTTTATACAACAACAAAAAAGTAGAGGGCCGCACGAAGTCTATCGAGGATCTCATGACAAAACCATACATCCGAAAGGCATTATTTATTATATTTTCAATATGCAAGTCAAAGTGCAAACGTGAATCAATAGTCACACCAAGGTCGCGAACGGATTCCACTACAATTAGTTGTTGGCTGTTCAACATATACGTACAATTAATTTTATTTTTGTTTTTAGTAAAAGATATACTATGACATTTAGGAAGACTAAGAAAGAGTTTATTTTCATCACAGTACGTATCAAGTCTGTGAAGATCTTCTTGTAGTAGTAGGCAGTCATCAAGTTTATGGCAAGCTTTGTAAATTTTTATATCATCCGCATACATCAGGAAATTAGTATTGACAAAAAAATGTTTTATGTCATTAATGAAAAGGACAAAAAGCAAAGGGCCCAAGATAGACCCTTGAGGAACTCCGGACTTGACATTAACAATCTCAGACTCAAAACCATTAATAACGACCTTTTGTGTCCTGTTATAAATATATGATGCAAACCATCGAAGTATATTGCCTCGGATACCATTGTAGGCAAGCTTTTTCAAAAGAATTGTGTGATCCACCTTGTCAAAAGCCTTCCGAAAGTCAGTGTACACAGCGTCTACCTGGACTCTCCTGTCCATATTTTCAAAAAGAAAGTTAGTGTAGATCATTAGATTTTTTTCGTGACTAATGAGAAATTAATAGTATTACATCAGAATATTGCAGGATTGATCAACAAATCAGACATGCTTACAATCTGCTTAGAAGAACTTATAGATAGGGAATTAAAAGTTTATATATTGTGCATTACGGAACATTTTATGTCAGAAGGCGATGAAACACATCTACTGATCCCAAACTACAGCTTAGCTTCATGTTTTAGTAGAACTAATAGTAAAAGAGGTGGTTCATGTATTTTAGTCAGAAATGGTCATTCTTGGAAAGATGTACCTGAGCTTACGAAATTGTCAACAGCTAATACATTTGAATGTTGTGGAATTGAACTGACAGAGTATAACATCTTAATTGTGTTTATTTATCGTGTACCAAAAGCTGCAAATATTAGTTTATTTTAAAAAAAATTAGAACAATTTTTAACAAATGTAAGTAATAAAAAATATAGCAACATTATATTAGCTGGTGACTTCAATATTGACATCATGAAAAAAAGTAATGTATGCCTTGATTTTACTTGTTTGTTATTGAATTACAACCTGAAATTAGCCATTAATGAGCCTACTAGATTAAAAAGCCAGACTTGCATCGACAATTTTGCACATCATTTTCAAAATCGATGTGGGACTGAAGTGATAGAATTTGCATTATCTGACCATACGGCACAACTGTTAAAATGTCCTGTAAAAAAATCATGCAATAGTAAATACTGGAAAAAAAACCCAGAGAGATTATGCACAAGAAAATATATTGAAGTTCAGATCTTGTCTAGAGAATCTAACATTTGCTGATGTTTATAATACCGATGACCCTAACGTCGCATATAATTCATTTATGGAGGAGTTTACATTGTTTTATAAACTTTGCTTTCCATGTAAGCTTGTTACCATTAACATAGGTAGAAAGACTAAATGGATCTCACGTGGTGTTAAAATTTGTAGTAAGAAAAAGAGGCATCTCCTATGGAAATATAGACGTAAACCGTGTGAAACCAATAAACTTAACTTTATTAAATACAGTAAATTATATTATTTAAAAAAATTATACGACTTACCCAAAGGGCTCAAAATAATTATAAAATCCAAACTGCTGAGAATAAAACTAAATCCACATGGCAATTAATAAATAATAAAAAATTAAAAGTACCTCGGGATAATTTACTTCAAATTAATGTTGATAATAATATAATTACAAATCCAGAATCAATAGCCAATTAATTCAATAACTATTTCATTGACAGAGTTATCCCTATACAAAAGTCGGGAACAAATGTTACATCAGGCATTATGAAAAGACAAAAATCTATATTCATGGCCCCAAGTTTACCGTGTGATATCTTAAACATTATAAAACAACTTAAAAATACTAACAGCGTGGGTTATGACGGTGTCTCGACCAAAATAATTAAATCTGTTGGTGATATAATATGCAGCCACTTAAGTCACATCGTGAATTTATGTATCAGTACGGGTACCTTTCCTGATGGTATGAAAACATCAATAGTAAAACCACTATTTAAGAAAGGAAATAGAGACCTTATCGAAAATTATAGAACAATAGCGATGATACCAATAATGTCGAAGATTTTTGAAAAATACATTTACAAACAATTATATACGTATATGGAAAAAAACAATATTCTTTGTAGTGAGCAAAAAGGTTTCAGACAAAATAAGACAATCAATATGGCGGTCTATGATTTTCTACACACTGTAATATTACGGATGGATGAAAGGACTCCCACTTGCGCTGTGCTATGCGATATGACACAAGCATTTGACTATGTTGACCACACTATTTTAATAAATAAACTTGACTCGTATGGAGTAAGAGGCAATGTTCTTAAATTAATTGAATCCTATATGTCTAATAGAAGGCAGATCACAGCAATCTCAAGAATAGATCGTAACAAAATAGCAACTACGTATTTGTCTCAAGAGCGTCTAGTGAAATTCGGTGTACCCCAAGGAAGCGTTCTGGGACCATATTATTTATCATATATATAAATGACTTTCCTAAATCTATTGAGCATCCAATGACACTTTTTGCAGATGATAGCACAGTCACAATAGCATGTAAGAAAACTGACACCTATGAACTTGACATTAATAATGCTTTAGCTTCAATAATTGACTGGTTGGAAAATAATAACCATAAAATTAATTTAAATAAAACACAAATCTTGCATTTTAGCATTTTAGTTATAAAAATCACACCATATGCAGAGTTGGTAATGCCAAATTCCTTGGACTTACTATCGATAAAAAACTTGATTGGAAAGATCACATTGAAGAAATTTGTGAAAAAGTTAGTAGTTCTTCCTACGCATTGCATAAACTCGCGCCAATCGTAAATACGGATACTTTGCTTACTGCCTATCACGGACTTGTTGCATCGATCCTTAGATACGGCATTATTTTCTGGGGAAACTCCACACATAAAGATGATAGTTTTAGAATTCAAAAACGATGCATAAGAGCTATGTTTGGTCTTAAAATTACAGACAGCTGCAAACCATATTTTGTAAAACATCAAATTCTCTCACTTCCTTCCTTGTATATATTAGAAACGGTATTATTTGTTAAAAAGAATCCCCAACTGTTTCCGAAGTCTTCAGATGGTTCTGAAAGAAGTCAACGTGACAAACAGAGACTTCGTTCACATAGTGCTAAAACAGCTCTCATGGGTAAGAGTGTATTCTGCATGGCCCTAAAATTGTACAACAAGGTACCAAAGGCATACAAAGATTTGAATATTAATAGCTTTAGTAAAAGCATGAAGAAATTTTTAATAAATAAATGCTACTATAATGTTGCCGACTATTTAAATGATGTACTTTAGACATTTTATTTTAATTAATTTGACGTAACTTTTTTTTTCATTTATAAATTTTATAACTTTTTATTTTATTATTTATATTTTTTTACGTTGACATTTATTACTATTTGTTTTTTTTTTAACTATGATTTTCTATTTTTATTCTTATAATTTTTGACATGATTGTATCATTTTGACATTTTATTCTACCATCATTTTATTATTCAAACTAGCTTTTGCCCGCGACTTCGTCCGCGTTTCCGTCGTTTTTCGAAAAAAAATTAGCAGATGTCCTCCCTCATAGTTTTGAAAAAGTACCTACGCTTTTACCTACTCAATACAAAAAAAATAAACATGAATGACCCAAAACTAACCTATCAGTACTTATCTAAAAGTCTATGAGTACTACTTCTACTTCTATTCTACCTACTACTACTTCACTTAAAAAAAATAGCAACTATTAATAGTTTACAATTTAAACAAAACTAAACCTAATTCATAAAATAACAACAAAAGAAATTAAAATAAACTATTTATAGACTAAAAGTCGCGCTGATAAGCACGGTTTATAAAATAACAATTATTGTCTGTCAATAAAGTCCAACACTCTGAACGCATCAACAGCCAAATATTGAATGAAGCTTGCGCTTTTTTTTTTGGTATGGCCTCTCGCAGCGCAACAACTCGCTAAGGTTGAAGCTGCTTAACCGGACATGAAGCTTGCGCTCGCCTCCCGCCCCTTTTATACTCTGCCGCCGCGAGCCGTGTCGAGCGCGGCAACCGTTACGCAAAAATGATCCTTACAGCTTGCTTCTCTATTCACGCGCGATGGCTTGTTAGCGTAGGTATTTCATGTATAAGTTTGGTGTTTTTGTACCGATTTCTATGATTCTTTTTTTATTAAATAGGTACTAATATTCATTAAAAAAATAAGGATGATGGTGAGTGTTATTGGTATTATATTATACGTAATAGTAAACAAATATAATAACAAATCTCTGAACTGCTAAGCTATCGGGAGTTACACGTGTTATTGTGAGTCAACTATAAAAGATAGATATATGCTGTCTTGGGATATTTTTTATATAATTTTATGTTGAATATTTCCGTTATACATGATTTCTATGTAGCTTTAACCATTAAGGCTGCACACGCGACGGAAGCTTAAAAAATCAAGTAATTTCTCCCGTTTTCCCAACATTTCCTTACACTGCTCTGCTCCTATTCATTGTAGTGTGATGAAAAGTATACTATAACCTGCCCAGGAGTTCGAAGAATAACTGATGTTTATTTTTTAATTGGGGTTGAGTGAGAATATTATAAACGTAAGAGTAAATAAATATAATAATAACAAATCTCCGAACTGCTAAGCTATCGGGAGTTACACGTGTTATTGTGAGTCAACTATAAAAGATAGACATATGCTGTCTTGGGATATTTTTTATATAATTTTATGTGGAATATTTCCGTTATACATGATTTCTATGTAGCTTTAACCATTAAGGCTGCACACGCGACGGAAGCTAAAAAAACCAAGTAACTTCTCCCGTTTTCCCAACATTTCCTTTCACTGCTCTGCTCCTATTAATGGTAGCGTGATGAAAAGTATACTATTACCTGCTCAGGAGTATGTAGAATAATTGTACCAAGTTTCGTTAAAATCCGTCGAGTAGTTTTTTTTCTATAAATAACATACAGACAGACAGACAGACAGACAGACAGACAAAAATTTTACTGATTGCATTTTTGGCATCAGTATCGATCACTAATCACCCCCCGATAGTTATTTTGTAAATATATTTCATGTACAGAATTGACCTCTCTACAGATTTATTATAAGTATAGATTAACTATATGGGACTGAGATGATATATGTAAAAATCACGATTCTAGTATTTCAAAACATTTGCACGCCATATTATGTGGCAAACATGTCTGAACGATTTTTTTTTCTTTTATAATGTTATCCTACATGCACTTTTATTATACACATGTTTGAGCAAATAAATATATCTTATCTTATCTTATCTTAGATTGGTAGTAGTCGAACGCCGTTTCACGAACCCATGTTGTTCGGGTATAATAAGGCCGTCTAATTGAGGATAAAGAGCGTCGTGTACAAGTCTTTCAAAAAGCTTCGACAAGGTGGAAATAATAGATATTGGACGATAATTCTCCACATTGTCTTTATCTCCACTCTTATAGACAGGGGTAATAAATGCTCGCTTCCACACAGTGGGGAAGACACCCTCTTGTAGACATCTTGTAGATATTGAAAATTAAATACAATGCAGTAGGTATAGATAGTATCGGCTGTTTTTTATAAAGAAGGCAGGTGGAAGACCATCGGGGCCAGCTCCCTTAGATGGATCTAGTGATTTTACTGCTCGGTGTACTACTTCTTTTGTGAGGTAAATATCTGGTATAAAAGCAGAGCTATCCTGGTATATGTTTGAAGGTTCCCAATTTTCAGGATCAAACGTGGATGGTTCATACACAGAAGCGAAAAAGGAAGAAAACAAATTGCATATTTTAGTAGGGCTGTCAGACAAGGCATTTTTAAAATACATACTGGATGGATAGTTAGTCTTGCCCTTTCTGTTGGAGACATATGTCCAAAAATACTTAACGTTTTTAGGTATATTGTCTTCGACTGAGTTAATATAATTTCTAAAACAAATAACGGATTCATCATGAAACAGTTTACGGTAACCGGAGAAGTGATTATAGTCGCACAGGTTTTGATACATTTTCCACTTTATCCGCGCACGTTCTTTACTTTTAAAGATCAAAGAAGGTGTGAACCAAACAGGAAATTGAGAATTTTTATTTCGAGTGACTGGTACGTGTTCTCTAATTATCCGGTATAAAGTATCGTAGAAAGTGTTGACAGCCTGTTCAGCGGTTAGGTGAGCGAGTTTGGTTTCCCAATTAATAGAGCTGAATTCCGCATTAATGTCAGGATATATAGCTTTATGATAGTTGTACCTAGGTACAGAACGGCATTTCATAGGGGCAAATTGCATGTTGAGGTCCACAAACACGGAAAAAGGAGGATGGTGGGTGTCAGCCGGAAGTAGTGACGTACAAGATACAGTCTGACAGTCAGTGTTGGAGATGAACAAATCCAGTATTCGTCCGAGACTGTTTCTAGTCTTATTGTATTGCGAACCATTAATTAATGACATGAAATTCAGTAGCATCTGGCCGCTTGAAGTTGTGGTGTCGGCCACTGCATAGTTACCCTGATCCAACCATGTTATATCGGGCAGGTTAAAATCTCCAACAATAATGACTCGGTAGTAGAATCGTTAGCAATCAGATGCAACATGTCTAAGTATTGCCTGTATATTACATCACTAGTGCGAGGTGGTATGTATGCTACACTGATGACGTGGTGTTTATGAGACTGTGATGCAGGTAACAGAACTACGAGCTGTTCGACACAGGCATAGGTGAATTGTGACGCCATATAATAGTTATGACGGTATTACTACAAAGATCGTTAAGGATGTAGCAACTTTAATTGCTGCTCCATTAAGCTATATTATCAACTTGTGCATAGAACACGGTATTTTTCCGGAAAATTAAAATTGTCAGTAGTAAAACCAGTACATAAAAAAAGATGACAAATTGTCCATCAGTAACTACAGGCCAATTGCTTTAATAACCATTTTCTCTAAAATATTTGAAAAAAAAAACATATATAACTGCCTCTACCCATTTTTTGAAAGTAATAACATTTTTACCCCATGTCAATATGGCTTATGAAAAAGAAATCGGTTAATTTAGCAATATATAACTTTTTACACATAGTCCTTCTAAATATGGACATTAAGTCGCCAGCCATAGCGCTGTACATGGACATGTCAAAAGCATTTGACCGAGTCAGCCATAAAATACTCTTGCATAAATTATATGCATTTGGCGTAAGAGGTAACGTAAACAAATTAATTGAATCATATCAGCTCAGTGACAGAAACCAGACGATAGAATTAAAAAGAGTCTCCTTAACTACCAGAACTGAAGAAACCGTTGTTTCTGAGATTAGAAATATCCTTTCCCGTGTCCCTCAGGGTAGCATTCTAGGCCCACCACTATTTCTAATTTATATAAATGACATGTCAATAGTTACAATGCACCATATGACCTTATTTGCGGACGATAGTACTATATTGTTTACCGGTAATGACAGAACTGATTTAAAACTTGACTTAAATAGCACCTTAACAACAATTATAAAATGGCTTGATGAAAATGACTTAAAATAAACTTAGAAAAAACAAAAACCATGAATTTTAAACAGCGAGTACAACCTAATGCCAATTTAAATATATGTTACTCGCAAACCAGCATTGAAGAAATCGATGTAACCAAAGGACATGGCCAATTTCTGTATGGGCGTTTGCATAGTTATCAAATTTAATGTACAACGATAATTTTTGGTGTTTCATATTCGTGAATATTGCCATATTAAATTGCAAAAAATAAAAAGCTCAAAGAACTTCTCATTACAAATAACTAGACGTAAACAGTTTCATGCTACCTTCTATCAGATTGCTGGCAAAGCGTATGATATAATGATTTTGCTATTAAAAACCTCAAGGCGTTTTAAAATAACGAAGTGCTGTGAATTATTAGGCATTTCAACAAGATCCAAAATCCTTATTTCAGGTGATCATTCTACCTGAACTAAGGTTTTTTAACCATATATTGATTAACATTTACTGAACTGAGAAAGTCTGATAGAAAACTGAGACAAAGTATATGTTATTATTGTCACATTTATTGAGACTCCGAAAGTGACGTTTTTCTTCAACAGTTTAACTACTAATTAACAAGGGAAATACGAAATAAAATAAAAAAATATAAATAATTACTCATTTCTTGGTAAAAATATTTTTTTCCGTAGAGATAAGCAGGAGTCAAAAATATTAGAAGATAATCGCAAAAAAAACAAACAGTTCGTACGCAACGGAGGATCTGTGCAATCGCAGTACCGCCATTTTGACATAAACAATGACATTGTAAAACGCGTTCCGTTTTATGGTACGGTTACGTTATTACTATAATTGTGTGAAATAAATATATCTTACGTACCTATCAACACTTCAATATATAATTTAATTACATGTAAGAAATACCAATGAAAACAGTTTTGTTTAAATCAAATGTTTCAGGTAAGAGCATTTGTCGTTCATTTCACATACATATCTACAAGTAGTATGCGTGGTGTAGAACGTGTTCGTCTACGAACGGTCCATAGTGGCGAAAGTTGACAAATGAGACTTTGAATTCAACTTGCATTACTTATTATATTGTAATCAATACTGATAAGTGCAGAGAGGTTAAAAACTACGCAACAATTCACTTCTCTATTTTTCTTAATATAATATATTTACTACGTAAGTGTATATGGAATGTACTTTTTTGGCCATGTCCTTTCTGGGTCTTTATATTGATAGCAAAGTAAATTGGAAGTCACATATTGAGCAAGTCTGCAAAAGACTCAGTCAGAGTTCTTATGCTCTTTACAGATTAAGGAACACCGTCAGTCAGCCTGCATTACTAACTGCCTATCATGGATATGTTGCTTCAATCATACGCTACGGCATCATATTCTGGGGCAACTCTGTTGAAAAAGACCATGCTTTTAGAGCTCAAAAACGGTGTATCAGGTCAATGTGCAATATACACCAAATGGATTCATGCAGACCACATTTCATAAATTTAAAAATATTAACTCTACCTTGTGTATATGTTACGGCTAATACCCGAAGTGCGGCTACACCTAGTTTTAGCCGGTTAGAACTAGGTGTAGCCACTTACTCTTGGTTAAACCTAGTACGAGCCGATTGTTTTCGGGTAAAACTAGGTCTAGCCTTCATCATGCCGGCTACAACTAGGTCCAGCCATTCCCTGTTGGATAAAACTAGGTCTATCCGATATCATTCCGGCTAGAACTAGGTCCAGACAATCCCTGTTGGATAAAACTTAGATGCGTGTCCCGCCAAGCCTTCCGCCCCGCGTCACACTCATGACTCACAGCATCTGCAGCAGCGGCGCGGGGTGGAGGGCATAGCGAGGCACGCGCCTCTGCAGGTTGTGAGCGCCAGGTGCTGCTGATCTACTGCAGGTCTACTAGCGAGTGTGACTCACAGCGTCTGCAGCAGCAGCGCGTGTCTTAGTTTTATCTAACAGGGATTGGCTGTACATAGTTGTAGCTGGCATGCTATCGGCAGAGCTTTTTTAGATATTAAAAAAACATCCAATAAAAAGAAACGTAGAGAGTTTTTTTATTCTTATAAATCACATTGTAATAATTAACACACATTATTAGGAGTACATTTTTTAATATAATAGGAACAATAAGGAACATTTTTTAACAACAGTCAATAAGTAGTTGCATATTATAATTTAAAGAATGTTATTATAATTATAAATCACACTTTTATAAAGTAACATAAACTATTTATTAGGACAACTTAAACTTGAGTGACATTTTGAGTTGCACAAAATACCAGCAGCTTTGCAGAGGCACTTTTTGTTGCCACATTTGGTTTTGCAGTGGCATCTTTTATAGCCTTGCCCACCAGAGGTCGATTGTGCATTGGCTATTTGGCGTAGTGATTTCTTTTCGGGTGAAACCATGTCAATATCTAAAAATTTTGAGTCACACACTGTATAAAAACTGAAGGAACTTAGCAGGAATTTAGGGAATTAAAAAAGTCAGGATGTAGCACGCAGTGAGCCAACTTTTATTGTGTCTAGCAAATGACATTGAAAATTAGGAAGGACAGTACCGTAAACGCCTGGCAAAATACTTATAGCTAAATTCTTATTTTCTACGAGTTGCGCCGAGTTAACTGTAGTCAACGGTGGGACTGATGCTTGAACATGCCCCCGGCCGTTGGAAGCTCGCCTTTCAACAGTTGTTATCTTCCAATAACGGGCAAATCTTGGAGAATGCCCTTCTGATAGTCCCAGTTGAGGTCCTGATGTCGGCAACTCTGCTTATGCCATCTGTGCCAGGATGAAGACCAACAACGCGGCCCAACCTCCACTTTAACGGCGGCTGGTTATCCTCCTTAATGACAACGAGGGAGTCCAGGTTCAGGCTGTCATTGCCCGTACGCCACTTTACACGCTGCTGAAGCTCGGAGACATACTCTTTGCTCCATCTTGACCAAAAATGCTGCCGTAGCTGCTCAATACGTTGATGGCGTGTTAAATGATGAGTGGAGTGATCCCGGATGTCCTTTACAGGAAGAGAGGTGAGAGGTCGTCCAATTAAGAAGTGACCTGGAGTGAGAGGCAACAGGTCTTCTGGATTCGACGATAACGGTGTGAGCGGCCGTGAATTTAAAATGCCTTCAATTTGAACCAAAACGGAGTTAAGCTCCTCGTATGTTAAATGACAATTGCCCAACACTCGGAACAAATGAAATTTGGTCGATTTGACACCCGCCTCCCAAAGACCACCAAAATGTGGAGCGTAAGCAGGAATGAAATGAAATGTAATGCCCTCCTGAGCTGCACTATCAGATAAGGAGTCACAATTGCGTTTCAAAAAATCAGCAATCTCATTATAGGCTCCTACAAACGATGTTCCGTTATCGGAGTAAATGTTGAGAGGTTTTCCTCTTCGAGACATGAACCGACGTAAAGCCTGTAAGTAATTACTGCTCGTCAAGTCACCCACCAACTCCAAATGTATGGCCTTTGTAGTGAAGCATACGAAAATAACGATGTATACCTTAACTAATCTACATCCACGACCTTGACGACTAGACGAGATTATCGGGCCTGCGTAGTCAACTCCTACGCTTTGAAACGGAAAATCGGCTGGTGAGAGTCTATTTAATGGAAGATTACCCATCTGAGGGACAACTGCTTGTGGCTTTAGGCGCTGACATCGAACGCATTGTCGAAAACAGGCTCTGGCTAAATTGCGACCAGCAAGTGGCCAGTAAGTCTCTCTAATTGTACTTAATAATAATTGAGGGCCTGCGTGCTTTAATCTGATATGCTCTAATCTAAATAAAAGTTTCACAAAGTGATGAGTGGACTGTAATAATATTGGGTGTTTCTTTTCAAACGAGTAGTCGGAATTCTTTAATCTACCACCTACACGAATAATTTTATTTTCATCTAGAAACACGTTTAAACTTAATAATTTATTTTTATTTGGTAATTTTTTATTATTTAATAGTAAATTATATTCAGGAAAAGACTCTTTTTGCGACTGAATAATAATAAAGTTTAATGAATTTTGTAACTCTTGAGAGTTTAAATAAGATGTGTTTGATGACCGCCTTGTACATGCATTAATAAAGCGAAAAACGTAACAAATAGAACGCTGTAATCTATTAAGATTGGAAAAACGATTAAATTCGATGAAGGATTTAAATAAATCATCGCTATGATGATCTTGAGCTAAATTAACTAAAATACTGGATTTAACCTCTGGTAAGATTTCTGGATTTATAGCAGGAGGTGGCCATGTAGTACTGTCACACTTTAAGAACCGTGGACCGCACCACCACAAATCCAGTGATTGCATAGCGGTAGGTTCCGCTCCGCGGGTTATTAAATCAGCTGGATTGTCGTGTGTCGACACATGTCTCCAAGTGCTTGCACCGGATGAATCTAGTATTTCGGCAACACGGTTGCGAACAAAAGTATTTAATTTAGTAGGTAACATTTTTAACCAACCCAGCACTATCATGGAATCAGTCCAAAAAACTACACTAACTGGTGTAATGCGAAGGGAATTAGCAACCTTTTGATATAAACGTGCACCAAGCACAGCAGCACAGAGCTCAAGTCTCGGTATTGTTAATGGTTTAATAGGAGTTACGCGACTTTTCGCGATTAATAATCGCACGTCGACGTCACCCTGCTCATTGATGCTGCGAATATACAAACAAGCGCCGTAAGCTCGCTCCGAAGCGTCAGTAAAAATATGGAATTCCACCTGTTTGTATGCGTCACAGACCACACGACGTGAAACACGTAAATTATGAAGGCTCGGCAAGGATTTAATTATATTCGCCCATGTTGCTCCAACTTCAGGCGATAGCTGGTCATCCCACTTTATGCCGTCCAGCCATAGTTTCTGAAGCAACATCTTCATGCTCACGACACACGGTGCTAACAACCCCAGAGGATCGAAAATCCGCGCGATTACTGCTAACATGCCACGCTTAGTATTTTCTATGCACTCAGGAATCTTTATAGGAAAACACAGATCATCTGTGTCAGTTCGCCAACTAAGACCAAGTGTCTTATCGACGACATCACTTTCCTTGTGGAAATCAAAATAAGACTCGCCAGATGATTCTGAAATTAAACTGGGTTCGTTAGATTTCCACTTCCTTAGAGGCATGCAACCAGAAGCCAGAGCATCCGTCACCTTATGACGCAACATTTGAGCCTCCTCAAACACGTCAGCACCAGTCAAAAGGTCATCCACGTAAAAATCATGAAGGATTACATCTGCGACCTTCTGATCCTGACATTCAAGACCGACCTGTTTGAGGCACCTAGTAGCGAGAAACGGTGCACTAGCCGTGCCATAAGTAACTGTATGCAATTGATAAGCCTTGAGAGTACTAGAAACATCATCACGCCAAATAATTTGCTGCAGTTGCCTATCGGATGCATGTACAGACACCTGCCTGTACATTTTCTCTACGTCAGCAGAGAGGACGTACTTATGCATTCTAAATCTAAGAATAATTGTAGTCAGATCGTCCTGGACGGTAGGTCCCACCATCTGTATTGTATTTAAAGAAATACCAGAGGTAGTGGGTGCACTAGCATTAAATACTACCCTTAATTTAGTTGTACTACTACTCTCGCGAAGTACTCCGTGATGAGGAATAAAATATGACAGCTGATCTTCATGAATATTACACTCTGACATATGGCCTAAAGACATGTACTCAGTCATAAAATCTTTGTACATTTTGTCGAGTGAGGGTTGGCTGAGATTTCTGCGCTCCAGTGACAGAAAACATCGTTTTGCACGATGATATGAATCGCCTAAAATATTCGAAGATTCCTTTAACGGTAATTTAACGCTAAAGCGGCCATCTACTAAGCGCGTTGTGTTTTTTATAAAGTGTTCTTCACACATCTTCTCCTCAGCTGAGTAAGTCGATGACTCATGACAAACTTCCTCGAGCTGCCAGAAACGCGTCAGTTGGTTTCGGATGTCATCTAACTCAATCGAACTGGAAGAAATTTCACCATGATCGGTAATATTAGTAAAATTACATTTAATTGGTGAAAATTGAGATGAAATATTACTACAGCCGCCGTTAACTGGGCCGCAAACTAGCCAACCAAGTCTAGTTTGATAAAGTGTTGGTTTCCCATCACCTAGTAATATCTTATTAGATCCTAATAAACTCCAAAATACGTCTGCTCCTATAATAATATCAATAGAAGCGGGTGTGTGGAAATACGGATCAGCTAAATTAATATATGAGGGTATATTGACATGTACCTGTCTAGCGGGAACGTTATCAGTTATTGTGGGCAAGACAAAACATATTAAATCATTAGCGTACGATTCATGCAACGATTTAATGTGCACACGACACATTTTCTCCACAAGCGATATGGACTTATTTATGCCTTGTATAGATTTATCTGTGTTGAAGTGAGGCAGATTTAACTTATTAAATAGATTCTCTGTCATCAAACACGACGAACTACCAGAATCCAGCAGAGCTCGGACGATGTGTTCTTTATTATTGACATCGTAGCACCTAACTAAGGCAGTTGACAACAGAATGTCGCCTGTGCCGCTCGTATGCGAATGCGCAGAGATATTAGCTGAGAGCGCCACGTGACTATTGTTTGCGTCGGCCGTGGAGGATGACTCAGCCTTATCGGTCGTCGTACCATCAGCTGATTTTCTTGAAACCGGTTTTGGTTTGAAATCTGTGTTATGAATAAGTGTGTGGTGCTTGCGTTTACATATTTTACACCCTGATTTCTTGCAATTATTGGGATAGTGACCGTGACGTAAACAATTATAGCACACCTTATAGCTAGGTAGTAAAGACATTCTATCGTTGAGGTTTAATGATAGAAACTGCGGACATGAATTGAGGTTGTGATCACCTTTACATTTTGGACAACTATGTGATGAAGAACTACTGGTGGTTTCTGTCGTAACAAAGGCCTTTATTTTAGTGTTCTGTTTTACATTAGTTGTTGAATGACGTGACTTTTCCAGTGTTTCTATTAACTCAGCGCGATTACGCATAAATTCAATAAGCTGATCAAAAGTGATTCGTTTAGATTTATCAATACGCCCTTTGAATTCCTCCCATTCTCGAAACGTTTTAGTATCGAGTTTTTGTCGAATTACATAAATAAGTAACGTGTCCCAACTATTAACAGGTTCGCCTAATGTTTTTAACGCTCTGATATTTTTGTTTACATTGTCTACAATACCTTTTAATGCAGTTGAGGACTCCTTAGTGATTGACTCGATATTGAACAACGCTGTAACGTGATTTTCAATCAATAACCGTTCATTATCGAATCGTTCACACAGAAGCTCCCATGCCACATTGTAGTTTTGAGCAGAGAACTCAATTGACTGGATCACTATAGCAGCCGATCCTTCTAACGATGACCTCAGGTAATGAAATTTATTAATCTCGTCTATTTCGTCATTGCCATGTATTAGACTTGCGAAAGTATCGCGAAATTCGAGCCAATTATCATAGGATCCTGTGAATTTGGGTAATTGGATTGTAGGTAACTTGACAAACTGACGCTTACTACTACTGCAATTCGATTTTACTTCATCTTGCTCAGATTTTGAAAAGTCAGCTAACATAATTTTAGCTTGAGCTAGCAACCCATAATATTGAGATTCAACTGTGGTTCTTTCGAGTGTCTCAATGTCAATAGCTTCACACATGCATTCTATTTTCGATTGAACCTCGTTAAATTCATTAAACTGATCCTCTAATTTGTTGACTCGCAATTGCAACTCCATTACCTGGAAGGGGGTTATATCAGCTTTTAAAGTACTTAAGAAGGTTCCAAATACTGTTAATCTTCCTTTATAACTGCTTCGCTTCTTTTTAAGATCTTTGAAATCAGTCATTTTTGAAAGGTGAGTGTCGTAGACCTGTAATTACACAATTACAATGTTAAATAACGAAACTCTTCGTAACAAAAATACCTATCGTAATTACTAATGAGACTGTAAGCAAAATTAGGCTAAGTTATTAATAGTACAAAGTTGACTTAGTTGTATCTATCACTGCTAATAAATAACTACCATAGGAAAGTATATAAGGTTTACTATTCTAAAGAAATAACGTAACAAACAAAACAAATTATCTACTTTTTAAAAGGTTTACAAAGCAACAATTAGTTTTAAAAGTCTAAATTGGAAAATAATATTTGTATATTGAAAATTAAATAGCTAACTAATGTAGGTTAACAATAACACTACTGTACTGTATTTTAAGCACGCGTTAACTATGATTATACAAATCTGATTTAACCTAATACTCTGTAAATAATTCCTTGTAAATATGTACACAAACGAATAAAAATAAGTATATAACTTTGTAAATGTAATATGAAATATGTTACTAACCTTATTGATAAATACTTAATTCCTATATTTTATTTTACCTGTTTTAATATTAATGAGTGTTGGGTGAATTTGATTAAATTATAATGCTTGAACACTTCCTGTTTTATTTCACTTAATGTCTTAATCGCTCTTCTTCCAAGCACGTGTTTGTAACCTCGTCACTCCAGCACTCTTTCAATATAAAATTTCCAAATTATCCAATTCAGCTTATTCCACTTCGCTAGTATGTTGATAATATATTATCCGGTTCGATGGACCATGTATAAAAACTGAAGGAACTTAGCAGGAATTTAGGGAATTAAAAAAGTCAGGATGTAGCACGCAGTGAGCCAACTTTTATTGTGTCTAGCAAATGACATTGAAAATTAGGAAGGACAGTACCGTAAACGCCTGGCAAAATACTTATAGCTAAATTCTTATTTTCTACGAGTTGCGCCGAGTTAACTGTAGTCAACGGTGGGACTGATGCTTGAACACACACAGTGAACTGATTTCTTGAAAATAGTTCTGTTATAGTGCCGTATTTGTTTCCTAATTTGTATAACCCCTTGTCGTTACATTCAAGTACAACCATTAACACATTGGGAAAGTCGCCTCTACCTCTGTCCACGTCAGGAATTTTTAATCGGACTGTATCACCGACTTTACATGGGGGAAACTTTTCATTTGATGAAGCCGTCATTTTTATAGCTTGTTTTACCAAACCTTCCTGTGCGCCTTTCCTGTTAGTGTGTCTGTTGTTAAAAAAATGTTCCTGATTGTTCCTATTATATTAAAAATTGTACTCCTAATAATTTGTGTTAATTATTACAATGTGATTTATAAGAATAAAAAAACTCTCTACGTTTCTTTTTATTGGATGTTTTTTTAATATCTAAAAAAGCTCTGCCGATAGCATGCCAGCTACAACTATGTACAGCCAATCCCTGTTAGATAAAACTAAGACACGCGCTGCTGGTGCAGACGCTGTGAGTCACACTCGCTAGTAGACCTACAGTAGATCAGCAGCACCTGGCGCTCACAACCTGCAGAGGCGCGTGCCTCGCTATGCCCTCCACCCCGCGCCGCTGCTACAGATGCTGTGAGTCATGAGTGTGACGCGGGGCGGAAGGCTTGGCGGGACACGAATCTAAGTTTTATCCAACAGGGATTGTCTGGACCTAGTTCTAGCCGGAATGATATCGGATAGACCTAGTTTTATCCAACAGGGAATGGCTGGACCTAGTTGTAGCCGGCATGATGAAGGCTAGACCTAGTTTTACCCGAAAACAATCGGCTCGTACTAGGTTTAACCAAGAGTAAGTGGCTACACCTAGTTCTAACCGGCTAAAACTAGGTGTAGCCGCACTTCGGGTATTAGCCGTAACATATATATATGAAACTATAATGTTCATAAAGTCAAATCCAAACCGTTTTGAATTTAACACAACAACATCTTATGAACCTATGATCCACAATAAATTATTTGAATTTGAATTTTATACCGAAATTCCTCCGGACGAATTACGGACTCAATTAGTTTGGTGAGCTCGTTTAAATCCTCGATCCTGCAACAAAACTGCAACTCAACATCAATTATTTAAGTTATAGTTTAAGACTCTGCCTAACTTTTCAAAACGTTATTTGATACCTTTGATAGATCCTCATAGAACAAGAACAGCATGTTCGGATCATCTCTCTTCTCCCAGGCTTCTTTGACATGCTCGAAATACGGCGTCAGTGAAACTGTGAGTCAAAACATAGGCAGACGTTACTGCAAAATATTATGTACGTTTGCTTTCTGTACTAACTGGGTTGTGGAGGTCAGATTATAGGCAGTCGCTCTGTGTCCGGTTAGACTGGAAACCGACCCTACCATAGTTGGGAAAAAGTTAGGCAGATTATGATGATGTGTTTTCTACATACACTTTTTTTATATATTAAATGGCCCTACTCTTGACCTCAATCTAGTCCTGAGGACAGAGATGAGGTCAACGATGGAACGAGCTAACCCAAAAGATGCCTATTAACTCGCGACTTAAATAGATTGGGGTCATATGAAATTGGGAACATCGATGAAGGCAGGGAATTCCACTCCTTGGCTGCGCATAATAAACGATGTAGCAAAGCGCTTACAGAAAAATCTAATACACTTGCAGAACTAACACTAATTGACTATAACAAAGAGATTTACTACGAGTATAAGGCAAGATACTTAAACATTGAGCACATCTTGCCATCTCTGTCTGAGTCTACCGTAGAGTTCCGATAGGTCGACATAGACTTATTGGGCGCACAGGCTTATTTCATGGGCCACTTGCTGGCAGGACATCAGGACGTTAGGCGTCATGAGAAGCAATTGAACGGCAAAAGGTTCTCTACTCACATAAGTCCTTAACGAACACGT
Organism: Eurois occulta; assembly: GCA_950022335.1. Lineage (NCBI taxonomy): Eukaryota > Metazoa > Arthropoda > Insecta > Lepidoptera > Noctuidae > Eurois > Eurois occulta. The sequence continues at coordinate 15,437,362 of OX465489.1, forward strand.
TCCAGAAGTCTTTGAAGTCTTTGCAGTTCCTCCTCTTAAACAATTTGGCGTGGTGGTAGCAGGAATCAAGATACAGCTACATCTCTGGGATCCCGCGCTACATACACCACCTTCAGAAGCAGTATCCAGAAGTTTAGGGGTGAGCAGAAACACAGGCAAGTGTGTCTTGATGAAGCGAGGAGCAGTCAATGGTCCGTAGCCAGCAATACTGTCGCTGGTTTAGCCAAGATACTAATAAACTCTGAAACTTCTCTCTGTCAAAGTTTTCTTCCGTTTTCGAGATTGTTTCCACGTATTCATCTTTCATATGGTCATGAAGCCACTGTAATAAATTAATTAAGAGAAAAGTCCATCATTCAAGTCATTGCGAGTCATGACTTCATTTCATACCTACGTTTTAAAAATATTACTCACTCTAAGAAAGAGAAACGTTGAGTAAGGGGTCTCTCTGCCGCTTTTTCGTAATCCAAATCGTTCACAATCAACCAAACTAGTTCTTGGGTCCATGTAGTTCCTGAATTAACAAAAAATACATTTAAACTAGTTAATAGTGGCATTTTATGGTAAGAGTGAAGGAAAAGTTAGCTTACTTAATTCATTTTCGGACTATTATAGTCCAGCCAGAGTCTAAGACAGACCTAAGATAAGGTGAGCGTCGTCCAAAAATTTTGCCACCGAACAAGAGAGTTTTCTATTTATACATAGGTATTGGTATGTTAACAACACTTTGCTTCAGCTTTTATTTAACTTACAATGTCTGTGTGTTCGTTTGTTTAGGTCAAATCATGTTAGCTGAATTACGATAACTGCTTCTAATCTAAAAAATCTAATCCTACGGAGTTGGAATTTATTAATTTATTTATTTAATTGTTATGTTGATTCACTATCGTTGTCAATGCATTTTTATGATAAGCACGAGATAACTGCTTCAAATCCAACGGAGTTAGAATTTCATGTTGATTCACTTTCGAATAGGAACCCAGGATTGGCTTCAAATGAGGGATTTCCTCGCGACACGAACTTTGTATACGTATTCAATTATGAAAGCTCGTTCTAAAGTCCTCCACAGCCTGTCACGTAAAGTTCCTACAAGAAACATGTCATACAAATCACTCACAGCCGAAAGTAGTTTTAATCAATGCTTTTTTTTCAAGCTTCAGCTCCTCGAATTCACAAGGAAACGGCAGTTTATTCTGTTTCCCTACTGTTTGAAATAATTGTAAAGACTAAGCACACTAAGCTCTAGTCTTATATAATACCCAGAAATATCAATGTATAAATGTCTAGATATCGAAATTCCTACATATATAAATAAAAACATGGGTAAGTAATTCTCTTATTCTGTAATTTGCCACATGGATGAGCCATGACCCGGATGAGGATGCATTAGATTGATGATTTCATCATGATTTTATCCCCATATTAGGTTCCCGTGAAATTTGACCGACATGCATGCGTGCGAAGCCGCGGGCAAAAGCTAGAAACTAAAAAGTTATCTCGATTTTATGATAACGATGGCTGAAGGCTTAGATATTTTGCTCTGCTTTCAGAATTTTTCATTAAGACAGAATATCCTTAGGTATGTTATGTAACTGTCATTAGATATTATATTTCCACTCACTCTGTCATCTGTAGACATTGCAACGCCAGGAGGCTTTGTCATGATAAGATACCAAGCCTACCAAGGGATCGATTGGGTATTTCAGCTGCCATAGTAGGCTTAAAGGCTAATCATGCAGTAGTGCAGCTGAGAGAGTGACAGGTGTCTGATATAACACCATAAATGAAATCAAAATGTACCTCCACCTACCTACCGACAACAGGAGTGCACTACGTGAGGTCGACAAACGGATGCGCGATTAACGCTTGTGCGACAAAACTGTACTGCGATTCACCATAGTTCGAATGCACGCAGTGCGACAAACTGAAGCTCGACATCACGCTAGTGCGACAAATGCTTGTGCGAAGCATTCTGCTGTACCCATGTGTACCCAGTGTTGTACATCCGTTTGTCCACCTCATGTAGTGCACTCCGAGTCCAGTAGCGTGCGTAAGGGCCAACAATACGGCAGGTCCATAAGGCATGTATACTGTTCAGAAACCCTAACTGTAGGTTTAAGTAGGTTATAAGAGCAAGTTAAGTTGTAAGGCTTGTATGAAAGTACCGCCACTAACTCCGACAAGAGATCCTCTAGCGCTTTAATAGAATAAGAAACACACACACAACACAACATCTACGCAGAGGTGAACCTAGTACACCCACATTTATGTTTAAGTCTCATGTACAAGGGGGCGAGCCTATTACCATCATCCGGGCATGAATCCATGCTCCACATGTGGGAAAATCCTGAAGGAAAAACCCAATAACACTATGCTCGACCTGGGAATCCAAGACCTCATGCCCAGCAGTCACGACTCCTAGACCAACGAGGCAGTCAAACATACTTTTATCATCGTAGTTACATGGCCATCTTCTGGGCCCAAGTTATTCGGTAAGAAGTACCATCGATTCGGAAGAAGGGTAACATTGTAGATATACCTTCAAAATTACTACTAAATTCTTGCGAATGAATCGATTATTTGAGAAACCCCATAAGTCAGCTTTTTTGGCAAAATTACTTTTTTTGTAATATGCATTCTTTGGCAGTAAATACACATTACAGAGAGAAATCCCACAAGTCAATGCATTAGTATGGAAATTATAACATGCTGAATATTTGGTTTATTTGAGTAACCCCTAAAGTCAGTGACTAATGGTGTTTCTCAAACAAATGAGTGGCAAAACCGAATCAACTGTCGTCAATTGTCACTGTCAGTCAAATCAATCTTTATATAGTCTGTGTGTCACTCGTTGTTTTGTTAACCGACTTCAAAAAAAAGGAGGAGGTTCTCAATTTGGCAGGTATATTTTTCTTTTTTTCTTTTTTTATGTATGTACACCGATTACGCCGAAGTTTCTGAACCGATTTACGTAATTCTTTTCTTGTTTGATGCGGAATAGTTTCGAATTGGTCCCATAAAAATTTGATTCAGGTAGGCCCATTAGTTTTTATTTTATGAGCATTTGACTCTGAGGTCTGTTACTTGTTTGTTGTTGTGGAGTTACTTTCGCATTTATAATATTAGTAAGGAAGTAAGAATAAGCCTATTACCATGAAATGTATGGTTTACAATGTAAAATGAACGCATAGAAAATATTTGTATAGGATATTGCCACTAAAAATGAAAAAATAAAAAAACTTTTTGCAAAAAATAAAACCGACTTCAAAATCACAAAAAAGTGAAAAATAATTTTAGCTTCAGAAGTCGGTGCCAAAAAACTGAATCAAACAAACTAAAGTCACCGACTTCTGAAGCTAAAATTATTTTTCACTTTTTTGTGATTTTGAAGTCGGTTTTATTTTTTGCAAAAAGTTTTTTTTTAAATTATATTTGTAACGGTTTTTTGTCGTTGTTGATTTTGTTAAAATTTAAAAAGTGTAAGAATGGCCGATTAATGGCCATTTTCTTGGTCTCATTGCCTTCGTCCTATGATATAATAGACTACAAAAAGTGGTGGCCAAAATTTTACAAAAAGAAAATGCTCGCGGTTGAATCAGCTGCTAGACACATACCCAAAGAACAGAAAGTGTCATTCAAGATCAGCCAATATTGCTACTTTCGCTATTCTCACGAAAGAGATGGAGTAGTGGTCGTAAGGGACTTTATTGATGGTCTGATTGAACATTCTTTCAATCTTAGGAATGCAAATAAAGAGAGACTTGTTTTGCCAACCAACAAAGCGTATCCAGAGGGTCAAATACCAATTAACAAAAAGAAAATGGAAGATTTAAATAAACTTAAAAGTTACTTGCCTCAAGATAAAGAAGTACAGGACTTTTACGAAAAAATATACGCATGGCCGGTCACAGATCGCGATACAGATGAGACTTTGGCCTAAGCAATTAATAATTCAATTACCTATTCAGAAGATAATTATTGCTTTATAATGTTGTCTGATTAAAATTTCATGATATTTAAACCTATGAAACGTGTTTCATTTTGTTTATTGGAGAAAGCCCTTAAGTCAACGACATTCCGGCGCTATTTATTCCATGATAAGGACAAAATTTTAAGAAAAAAGCATCAATTTATATAGATATCACTTCAACCATTTAAACTAAATACAAAACACATCCACTTCCATATATTTTTTTTTTACGTAGAGGTTTTTTTCGTTTCCTGTAAAGTTAGGGTCTGTTGACTTATGGGGTTTCGCAAATAAACTATTCGAATGTTAAAAAGGGTCTATCGGTCAGGAACAGAACCCTCTAGATGACCGATCTCTATTCAGTACGTCTCTCAATCTATCGATCGCACGCATGTGGCCCCATGCCTGAAATAGCAATAGCAGCTAAGCAGATGATTAGAAAGGTTAGTCTCAGTTTTGTTCCGGAATTAGACAATTCCTGTGGCTATATAGTGGCAGTCATAAAAGGTCCAAAAGGATTACTACGTAGGTAGTGCCTGCGTGAAAAGAATCGGCAGAAGTGACCTACGAACCGCTGGCTGCTAACATTTACTTTACGTATCGTACAAAATAAGCTAGTCTTAGAGGATTCGTCAGCCGAAAGGGCGGGGACATCGTGCGATCGTGGTGACACAGCGAGTGGAGGGGGCAACATATAAGCGGTGCACTCTCAGAGCGCGGACACTTTTGCTCGGGAGCTCGGAAGTGATGGACGTTATCGTGAACTATAGTTTTTATTATTTCTGTATCTAACGGTTTTTGTGATTGTGTTGATTTTGTGATTTGTTAAAAATAAATAGTTCTAGGTTGTTTTGCTTATTCTTTTAAAAAAATTAAATGAGCTTCTGTTCTATAAGATCAGAAGTTGGGATAAGTTTAAAAAATACACGCGACTTTGATCGTTCGCCATCTACATATATTTTTTTTGTTTTACTGTGGATGTTTTAAAAATAATTTTGTAGTTTCGTTTAAAAAGTAATTCCAACCACGTGTTGTTTGAAGCCGTGTGTTGGTTAGTTTAAAAACAATTTAAAAGTAACTCGCCTTGTGTTAATTATTTTATCGGTTTTTAGTGTTTGTGCGTTTTTAGGTTAACGCCCACGTGTTTGTTTTGGTTTACGTTTTTAGTTAAGTGCTATTTAATCATGTCGGGTCGCGAGTGCACACCGCGTGGAAATTCGTCTAAACGTAATTCTCACGACCACCGTCGTAATAAGTCGCGTAGCCGTCGCGATGTTCATACGAGGCGTCGAGACCGTTATCGTGAAACACGTAGCAGATCCTCTAGGCGTCGTCGCGATAAATTAGCGAAAGTCCACGTAGGTGCCGTGATTGTTCTTATGGGCTTCGGGACAGCCCTCGCCGCAACCCTTTAAATGAAGTGCTTGATCGCTTGAACGCGGTTGGCTCCAAGCGTGATACAGGCGTCTACTCCAATGTTGTCGCACCCGTGCACGAGTAGCTACACGCTGGCGCCAGTATCAGCGACAACCAAGGAACCTGTTGCCAATATAGAAACGCGTGCTACGGGGACCGCGCCGCCTTCGAGGCATCGCGTGAGGCTGACGCTGCGGACAGGATTGTGGGTGCACTTTCATCCCTGATTCAAGTAAGATCGAACCATTATTATATTTCGAATTTTGGTCCCAGTGTACATGACTTTGACGTGTGGTGCGCTGAAGTAGATAAGGGGTGCGAATTAAGCCACTGGGGCGATTGGGAATGCCTGGGACGCATTGATGGCTGTTTACGTGGTGTTGCTATAACGTGGCTCAACGATTGGGTGACCAATGACCGAAGGTAGACTTTTAAAGTTGTTAGAATTTTAAAGCTGAATTTCGGTCATTGTGTCCGCGTGAAGTTAGTAAGGAGCTCGTGGCTAAAGAGGAGCTCGTGGCTAAAGAGGAGCTCGTGGCTAAAGAGGAGCTCGTGGCTAAAGAGGAGCTCGTGGCTAAAGAGGAGTTCGTGGCTAAATAAGAACAGCCGCTCGGGTCGATCTTTAGGTTAAGCCGTGCTTACCTAGGTTGGTCCGTGGATGGGTGACCACCCATTACATACCGAGTTTCCTCCGTGCCTCGGTAAAGATGGTAAGCCATTGGTCCCGGCTGTCATTTGTAGCTGTTTGACAGTCGTTACAGGTAGACAGTGACCCGAAAGTCTGACAACCAGTCTTACCAAGGGGTATCGTATTACTTAGCGCTAACTGGGTTGTGGAGGTCAAATAGGCAGTCGCTCCATGTAAAATACTTATATTCAGCTGCATCCGGTTAGACTGGAAGCCGACCCCAACATAGTTGGGAAAAGGCTAGGCAGATGACGTGTCCGCGTGAAGTTGATATGGCCACTGTGTTGTACGACGTGATGAGTACGAATTCAAACAAATTCACCACGTATGCAGAATATGCCCAAAAGTCCTTGTTGCGGTTGATTATCGTCAAGGGGCTTCTATGTTAGGGATTTTGGTTTCCGCACTTAGTCCTTAAAGTGGACCATTGTGCGTGAGCCTTGGTGGCCGTTACTTCAACCAGCCCACCTTCCTCCAGAAGCAGATCAGACTTCCCGGTCTTCTCAGGGCATCCGCAAGAGATCCTGGCGTTCCAAGGGTCTCCTCGCGTATCTGGGTGACGCCAGTACACTCAAGGAGTACGTGCGCTATCGTTTCCTCAAGGTCCTCCACTTCTCCGCTTGTGTTTGAGTGTGATCCTTTAGCCAACTTCTGAGCTGCTTGAAGGGTATGGGGACAATGGGTTCGGGTCCGAAAGCTTTTGTGCTGGATCCTCTGTCCTTTGATCCATTGTAATGTCACCGTGTTGCGGTTTAGTACCGTAACTCGTTCTAGGGCATTATGGCATTCTAATATTAGTCTCGACGTGATCTGATTTCTCTTTAAATCCTTGGAGGACTGAGGCACTGTCTGAAAGTATACGGATGTGAGTATCCGTAACTTCCCTGGCCTCTATGGCGTGTGCCGCTTGGATAATGCCTACGCACTCTGCTTGATATACAGAGTTGAGCATTCCCAGGGGTCTGGATATTTTGATGTTTAGATCGTCGGAGAAAACTCCGACACCTGTTCCATCGTCGGTTTTCGATCCATCAGTGTAGATCCTTTGGGCCTGAGTAGTCACACATCTCCGCTGTGAGCTCTATGTTGTAGTGCTTTTGGAAGCAGTGGGTCTTCAGGGTTCTGTAGCAGGGTGATGCCATCATGGGCTGTTGTTTGATTGCGTCGTCTTTTATGCGCGTATGTTTGATTCTGGAATCCTTACTTAGGGTGCCGGATATTTCGAGCCTGAAGGTCGCTAGGGCCGCCTCCTCTCTTACGACGAGGTGTAGAGGTGGTAACCCCAGCATTACCTGTAACGCGGCAGTGGGTGATGTTCTCATGCTGCCGGTGATTGCTACACAGGCAAATCTTTGTACCTTCTCGAGGTCCTTCTGGGCTGTGCTCAGATTGGTCCTGGGCCACCAAACTATGGAGCCATATGTAATGATTGGTCGGATGACGGTGGTGTATAGCCAGTAGGTGATTTTGGGGCTTAAGCCCCAATTCCTGCCAAGCAATCTTTTGCATTGCCATAGGGCTATGCTGGCTTTTGTTGTGATGTAATCAGTATGTTTTGCCCAGTTCAGCTGTTTGTCCAAATAAATACCCAGGTATTTGGTTTCAGTCGACAGGCTTAGGGTGGTCTCAAAGAAACGTGGCAATTGTAGGTTTGCCAACTTCCTTTTCTTTGTGAAAAGGACGAGTTCGGTTTTGGTGGGGTTCACTGCTAGTTTGTACTCCTTGCACCAGTCTTCCACCACCTTCAAGGCTTGGCGCATAAGGTTACATAGTGTGTTTTCATGTGTGCCATTTATTATTATGGTTATGTCATCTGCGTAGCCCACCGTGTAGTAGCCTCTGTCATTCAGACGTTTGATAAGGCTGTCCACCACGAGGTTCCATAGGAGTGGTGAGAGGACGCCCCCTTGAGGGCAGCCTTTCGCCACGATGGCTCTAGTGGTATCGTTCACCGTAACCTGTACGGCCCTGAGTCTTAGCATATTTGTGATCCATCCTCGCAGGGTCGAGTCCACACCGTGATTCTCGAGGGCTGCGTTGATGCTATGGAAAATAGTTTTGTCAAAAGCCCCTTCTATGTCAATAAAAACAGCTAGTGAGGAGCACTTGTGGTCTACTGCACATTCGATCTTGGAGATCACACTGTGTAGTGCGGATTCTGTTGATTTTCCTGTGGAGTAGGCGTGTTGGTTCTTGTGTAGTGGTAGCTCCCGAAGAGGTCCGTCCCGGATGTGTCGGTCACAGAGTCTCTCGAGGGTTTTCAGGAGGAATGATGTCAGGCTTATTGGTCAAGGGGCTTTCCGATGAACTGAAAGCCGCCATAGTGATTTGTGACATTTCTGATCACCAAGTTAAAGCCGCGACAACCAACGCTAAACTACAGACAAAAGGTCTGGAGACGTGTGGGACTCTGCGTTCTTGAGGAACGTAGTATAACAAACAGGGGTTTGTTGGAGGGCATAAATGTTTCCCATAGGCCATATGTGTTGATGGATGAAGAGAGTTGGTTGCTCTAGCATTTTAATTTACCTAATTGTTTGTTAGATCTGAAGTATGCCTACAAACATGTACACGGTAGGCTAAAGAAGATGCCAGCGGGTCACGTACCAGTCGATGTTGACAAGGATTTTGATGATGATGAGCAAGCTTAAGTGTTGTAGTAGAAGGTCGAGTAAAGCAGTCTATCGGCCGTTGTGTGTTCGACGTTCGTAGCCCGGTAGAAATCGGTATCTCTTGAGGCAACTCAATAGTCCGTGGGCACGCGATAGGCGTTTGACTCTGACGGAGGTTGGGATCTAGAAAGACCGTACTGTGTAGTCAGTGGGTGACCCATTGCACATGCACACGGGCGATCCATTTGATGGATGTGCGAGTTTTTGATCCATGCGCTGGATGTGTGAGAGCAATGAGATTGCTGGTCGGCTGGAGAGCGTGGCGTTAGAGGTTTTACTCGAAAGTTTCTATAAGCTTGGCAGTTTTGGTTGCAGTAGAGTTTAAAAGGTTGATTCGAACGACTATGGTACATGGCCCAAGGGTTGACCCATTCTCGATTATTCCCAATTTGACTGTGTTTGATTTAATCAAAGAGTAAAATTTGGTTAAAAAGAGTTAGTAGAGTTCTTTACCTTCACTGACCCGATGTATGTAAAGTTTGGTCAGGAGTGACCGAGTGGAACAAAATTCTGTCGTAGACTTGTTTGTTCGCAGAGTAACCATCACACCAGGACGTGTGGCCGTGTCTGAGACTGTCATTGGTACGGGCTTAAAATGAATCGCTAGTACGCCAGTGGTGACATCACGCGACCGAGTTAAAAACCTGCGGTGCGAGTGGTGGGCCCCTGCGTGCTTTGACAGAGCCCTGTTGCTTCAGCTCGAGGCGACAGTGGACAGTGGAGTGTCAGATCGCAGCTAAGTTGAGACGTCCTGGAACTGTTTGCCCCGACATTGTGGCAATTTTATTTCGTATAAGCCCCGACATTGTGGCTGCTTGCCCCGACATTGTGGCAATTTTATTTCGTATAAGCCCCGACATTGTGGCTGCTTGCCCCGACATTGTGGCAATTTTATTTCGTATAAGCCCCGACATTGTGGCTGCTTGCCCCGACATTGTGGCAATTTTATTTCGTATAGCCCCGACATTGTGGCTGCTTGCCCCGACATTGTGGCAATTTTGTTTTTATAGCCTCGACATTATGGCTATCTGATTGCCCCGACATTATGGCCATCTGGAACCCCCATGGTGGTTGCCAGGCGATGTTGTGGTTGTTTCAGTAATGATTGAGGTCCGGAACTCTTTCATTGGTGATACAATTTACAAACTGCTGCCTATTTTGGTGCAATTGCTAGTAATTTCATTACAATGGGCAGTTAATTGTTCAAACTTTCAGAATACCTCATACAAGTCTTTGCTTTGTTATGTTTTAGATGACGAGTCTACCAATGAGGTCCAAGCCAGTGAAGACCAGGCGCAAAACATTATTTGTAGAGGATGAAACAGTGCAGCAGGCAATGCCAGAGAGCCAAGCTGACGAGGTCGTTCAGCTGTCCGGAACGGCCGTCTTAGAGGATTCGTCAGCCGAAAGGGCGGGGACATCGTGCGATCGTGGTGACACAGCGAGTGGAGGGGGCAACATATAAGCGGTGCACTCTCAGAGCGCGGACACTTTTGCTCGGGAGCTCGGAAGTGATGGACGTTATCGTGAACTATAGTTTTTATTATTTCTATATCTAACGGTTTTTGTGATTGTGTTGATTTTGTGATTTGTTAAAAATAAATAGTTCTAGGTTGTTTTGCTTATTCTTTTTAAAAAATTAAATGAGCTTCTGTTCTATAAGACTAGTTATTAAAAAACTGTGCAGAACTTTTCCCTCTAAGACCCAGTAAATTAAAAGTCATAATATTCTTTTAATTTTAATACACAATAAAATAAAACAATTACTTTTATTTATTTATTTTTTTACATTTTAGGAAAGCTCACAGACTAATAACTTTATAATAACAAAAGCATGTATATAACTAAATTGCTAATTATAAGCCTCCAACGATAAATACAAAAATTATAACTTCCTCATAGCATAAGTAATTACTTACTTCCTAAATTATATATTTTATTTCATCACAAACTTTCAATACAAAATAATCTAACACTGTCAAATGATTGATTAATTGAAAAAAGTTGGTTCATTTTATTTAATTATAATACTAATTTAAGCTAAGTTGGAATTTGTTAGTGTTTTGGATTTTGGAATTTGTTAATGTTTAATGTGTGGGAATCGGAGATCAGTATCTTTCAGGTTGTCTTCCATCCATCGATCAGCTTGTTGTATCATCTCCTCGTCGAAATAGGAACGCCAGCCACCGGTTTTGCCTGGAAAAAATAGGAAACTTCGATCTTTCACTAAACATAACATCAAGGCTCTATTTCCCTACGTGTGATTCAGATCGACAGTTATGTTTATGTCCATGTAAGAGGACAAGCCTATTGCCGCCAATCGGGCAAAAAAAAATCTGCACAAATCCAAACTCCGTGGTTGCTACTGCGACATTCTTGATCGATAAACCCAATAACAATTCGACCAACCCAATAAAAATCAATCATTCGGTCACATCAATATCAACAGGTTTTGATTTGCTTTGAGGCACAAAATCACATACCTACTTTGCTCTCATATTTGAGTAATAACAGCTTACTGTAAGAAAAATAACTAACCTTTCCTTATGAAAGTTTCACCCTTTGCAAGAACTCCTATCTCTCTCATTTCTTCAAAGTTCACTGACTTATTTTTCTTAAAGTTTTCGATGCTCAGGTGGTCGCAGAGGCGATTCATTTGTTCTTCGTTCAGCTGCTTGCCGAAGAAGTCTGCAACACGGCGAATGGACGCCGGTAAGTCCTGAAACATAAATATAAACTTTTAGTGGCTTTTAATGGTTTTCTAAATTGTTTAATATATGAAAAGTGATAATTAAAGGGAGGCCTACACCACGAGTACCAGTTACCTAACTAACCTTGAGGATAGCCTTGAGGCTGCGATTTTTTTTAACACTAAGTAGATGCTGTTGAGTTGACGCAACTACCTCATCCGCAATTTTTTTTAATCAGCGAAACTGACCACGTAATAATAATATAAGACCAGGACAGCCTACACGTCATGACTCGCGGATGACCAGGTATATGAAGAACGTGGACGAGGCAAAAGGAATAAGTATGTAAGGATCGTACGTAGCAGGTGGCGTTCTGTAATTTCTGCCTCTGACATGGAAAATTTATGTATGTTTCTGTGATACGCGGACTCAAGGAATCGGGGTTTTGCCAAAGCCCATAGAACCCTCACCCAATTGTTGTATCTTGTTGCCACATAACACAATATTTCGTGTAAATAATGACTGTGCACTCCTTCGTGTTACCAACTGTTGATATTGCACTTGACGCAAATCTACGATAATGTTATCACTGATCTAAGTAGTCGTTTCATGGCTCTACTTAACTGCGTAAAACAATAAAACGTGTAGGTAGGTATTACCTTTGATAGATCCTCATAGAACAAGAACAGCATGTTCGGATCATCTCTCTTCTCCCAGGCTTCTTTGACATGCTCGAAATATGGTGTTAGTGAAACTACAACGAAACATGTGAAGTATTTAAGTTAAACCGTAACTCAAAAAGTACACGTTATTGACATAATAATTATAATTCCCAACATTCATTTTATAAGGTAAAGGGCCCAGTAACCGTGAAGTTTTGAACTTCACTGACTTTGCAGGTCTGCTATGCTAAAACTAGAAGACTTACAAAAAAAATAATTACATGACTAGAGAGATAATTTAAACTAGTTTTAGTGTAATATTCATTTTTTTTATTAGTCTATATTTTCTTTAACAATAATACAAAAAAATAAAACAAAGGGCTAATTGTACCAGTACCCGGTAGATTTGTACTAGTAAACGTTAAATTGTCCCTGAATCCGGTAATTTTCACCGCGAATTTGAACTCTATTGCTTTACGTTAAAGTTCACAGAAATGCTATTTTTGCATTTCTGTGAACTGTGTAAAATAAATAAAAAACGGCTTATCCAAAGAAGAGACGTTTTTTGTTCTCCTAAGCGCATGCTTGGAGAGAGGCCAGTTCTCGCTTCGTTGGAAGACGGGCAAGCTGGTCCTCATTCGGAAGCCGGGGCGCCCTGCGGAGTCTCCGTCCGCATACCGGCCCATTGTGTTCCTCGACGAGGTGAGCAAGCTCTTTGAAATAGTCATTGCAAACCGCCTCGCCGGGCACCTTGCGGGGATGGGGCGGGATCTTGCGGACCACCAGTTTGGTTTCCGCAAGGGGCGCTCGACGGTGGACGCGGTGTCCCGGGGTGGGGTCGTCTTGGCGGTGTCTCTTGACATCGCCAACGCCTTCAACACCATGCCCATATATATATTTTTTTTTTTCTAGGGTGGGAAATCGTCAAATGACTCCTCCCGCTCCAGGGCCGCGGTATCTCTTTCGATCAGTCCCGCAGCCCTGGCAGGCATCGGCCCTTGCGGGCCCCTCCCGTTTGCAGACATCTCTTTGATGCGCGCGTGGTACACGAACGCGCCGTCGACACGGCCGGTCGTCATACGACGGACGGACGGCGAGCTAGCCCATTACTCACCGTCCACAGGCCCGCGCCTACGGTGGCCGAGAGCCATCACGGCGTGGCCCCCGACGCCCAGTGCTTCTCCCGCGGCGGCTGGGACGTGAGGCTCTCTCCCTCTCACGTTCCGCCACCTCCTTCGCTAGCATGACTGTTTCGCAGAAGGAGGCGACGGCTTCCCATTCCCTCTCGCCCCGGACCATGGCTTGAACCAGGGCCGGACGCGAGAGGTCGCCGCCGCCAATCGCCGCTACGAGGACACGGCGGTGCTCCGCCCAAGCGGAGCAGACCTCGAAGGTGTGCTCCACCGTGTCCTCCGGGCGATCCTCGCAATGATAGCACCCGGGCGTTTCCTCCCGCCCGATTCGGTGCAGGTACCTCCCGAAACATCCGTGTCCGGTGAGGACCTGCGTCAGGCGGAAGGTGAGGGCACCGTGGCGCCTCTCTAGCCACTCCTCAAAGAGGGGACTTATCGCCACTATCGTGGTGTGCCCTGCACGGGGTTGCGATAGTCGCTCTCTCCATGTCGCCATGAGATCACGCCGGAGGTCTGTCCGCTGCGCGACAATTTGCCGCGGCAGCGGAGTTTCCCCCCGGCGTAGTGCCTCCGCGCGCAACTCGTGCAGGCGCGCGAGGACTATGGCCTCCAGATCCCATGGCGGCAATCCGGCAAGGAGGCTCGCCGCCTCGCGGGTCAACACCATGCCCTGGAGCAGCATTATGGAGACACTCCTGACGAAACGCTGGTGCTGGCACAAGGGAGGTTGCACGAGGTGGCGGCCGAAATTATGACACACGGGGTTGCGATAGTCATAGAGAGGATCCGGCAATTGGGTTTCGCTCTCGAGGTGGCATTGCACAAGTCCGAGGCCATGTGCTTACATGGGCCTCGGAATGCGCCACCGTCATGATCCATGCTGACGGTAGGAGGGGTTCCCATCGGCGTCGAGTCGACGTTGAAGTACCTTGGACTCGTCTTCGACAGCCGGTGGGACTTCGTGGAGCATTTCCGACGTTTGGCTCCCAAAGTGGAACGGGCCGGGGTTGCCTTCAAGCGGCTCTTGCCCAACCTGAAGGGTCCAAACGCCTCCTGCCGGAGGCTCTACGCGGGTGTCGTGCAGTCCATGGCCCTTTACGGGGCCCCGGTGCGGGCGCGATCCTTGAGGCGGCGAGCCGCCCACTTGCTGAACGCGCCCCAAAAGGTGGTAGCCGTAAGGCCGTACGATCTCCAGCGAGGCGGCGAGCCTCCTTGCCGGATTGCCGCTATGGGATCTGGAGGCGATAGTCCTCGCGCGCCTGCACGAGAGGCGTGCGGAGGCACTACGTCGTGGGGAAACTCAGCTGCCGCGGCAAGTTGTCGCTCAGCGGACAGACCTCCGGCGCTATCTCATGGCGACATAGAGCGACTGTCGCAACCCTGTGCAGGGCACGCCACAATATTGGCGGTAAGTTCCCTCTTTGAGGAGTGGCTGGAGAGGCGCCACGGCGCCCTCACATTCCACCTGACGCAGGTCTTCACCGGACACGGTTGTTTAGAGAGGTACCGGCACTGAATCGGGCGGGAGGAAACGCCCGGGTGTTATCATTGTGAGGATCGCCCGGAGAACACGGTGGAGCACACCGTGGAGGTCTGCTCCGCTTGGGCGGAGCACCGCTGTGTCCTCGTAGCGGTGATTGGCGGCTCGCGTCCGGCCCTGGTTCAAGCCATGGTCCGGGGCGAGAGGGAATGGTAAGCCGTCACCTCCTTCTGCGAAGCAGTCATGCTAACGAAGGAGGTAGCGGAACGTGAGAGGTAGATAACCTCACGTCCCAGCCGCCGCGAGAGATGCCCTGGGCGTCGGGGGCCACGTGGTGGCTCTCGGCCACCGTAGGGGCGGGCCTGTGGACGGTGAGTAATGGGCTAGCTCGCCGTCCGTCCGTCTTATGACGACAGGCCGTGTCGTCGTCGGCGCGTTCGTGTTCCACGCGCGCCTCAAAGAGATGTCAGCAAACAGGAGGGGCCCGCAAGGACCGATGCCTGCCAGGGCTGCGGGACTTTTCGAAAGAGATACCGCGGCCCTGGAACACAAAGGGCAAAAGAAGGAACATGGATGGGTTTAAGTCAGTAAAAGTCTGACACTTCCTTCCGCTCCGCCCAGAGCGGGAGGAGTCATTTGATGATTTCCCATCCCAAAAAAAAACAACGAAAAATAAATAAAATAAAAAATTTGTCGGGTATCCACAGATCGAGTCATGTAAGTTTGCCGGTCTGACGTTTGCTTCAAATTACTGTGTGGTTATCAATATCCATACTAAAAAAGCAGCGCGCCACACGATGCGCATCGAAAAACCTGGTTTCAGAACAGCAGAGCAGTAACGCGAAACGTGCAAAAATTTGAAAATCATAAAAAAGACTAAAGAGGCAATCGAATCCAAGTGATTACAACACAAACAAGGAGCATAGAAACTACATTCTATTGATTCGTAAGAAAAGAGGACTTAACACAAGGCAATAAGGACGCTGTCGGGTTTAAATGCAACTGTTATTTGAAGTCCCAATATCAGGCAGAAATGTATTCTACAGTTTTAAAGGAAAATGAGACCTATTTCAAGGCAATAAGTACATAATAACGGGTTTCAGTACAACGTGTATTACCGGGTTGATCGTGTACCAATATCCGGTAAAAAAAAATAAGATTTTAACGGGTATTAGGTCAAGTAGGGGTTTGTTAGTACCAATAGATGTGAACGGCAAAAATATTTATTTCTCAGTTAGATTCACCTCGTTTTATAAGTTATATCGCAAAATAATATACTTAAATATCTTAGAAAATTAACACTCTTACTTTAATGTTATCCGTCGCAGTATGGCTAGCTCATCAATGCGACGTGGTGGTTTCGTAGTTCACTGACAGAACTTTGAACTTACATAATATTCAGTTACAGCAAACTTTTGTTATCGCATGGTTTAGACGCCATTAAACTTTTTGGACAATTATGCCATTGCAATTGTACAAAATATTACCGAGAAGGTATTGCCCTTCACAAAGTTTAATTTATTATTGGTAGAAAATTGCAATAATAAAAAAACTGACTTGTTAACGGGTACTGGTACACTAACGGGAATACGTACTTTTACCTTATTATAAAATAATAAAAGACTCGTCATCATCAGATGCCTAGCCTATTCCCAACTATGTAGGGATCGGCTTCCAGTCTCGGATGCAGCTGAATATCAATCAGTTAGTACTGAATAATACCCCTCGCTAAGACTTGTTGTCAGATTTTCGGGCCACAGACTATCTGTAACGACTGTCAAAGATCTACAAAGATGACAGCCGGTACCTGAGGCACGGGGGAAACTCGGAATGTAATGCCACTGTACTAAAAATTCGAGCGTCTCTGTCTGGGTGTATTGCGTTATCGACTGCCAAGTAGAATGTTCTATTGGCCATGTAGTCAGGACGCCATTATGAGAAGCAATTACTCAGCATACATTTTCTCCACTTACACAAGCTCCTATGGAACAGAGCCCAGAAGTCTTTGAAGCCACCAGTGCAGCCCGACATCTTAAACAATCTGGCGTGATGGTAGCAAGATACGGCTACGTCTCTGGGGTCCCGTGCAACATATACCACCTTCGCAGTATCCAAGAGTTTGGGGGGCAGCAGGGACATCGGCAAATGTGTCTTGATGAAGCGAGTAGCAGACAATGGAGCCGCAGCTAGCAATGGCGTAACTGGCTTGGCTAAGAAACTTATCAACTGGGAAAACTTCTCTTTGTCAAAGTTTTCTTCTGTTTTCGCGATTGTGTCCACGTATTCTTCTTTCGTATCTTCGTCAAAGAACATGAAACCGCTGTAAAAAAAATAAAGCAGAGTTGAAATCTGACGGTACATTTTTTGTAATTGATAGGCATAGAAATAACTAGGTACTCACTCTAAGAAAGGGTATCGGTGAGTTAGGGGTATCTCTGCAGCTTTTTCGTAATTCAAATTGTTTACAATCAACCAAACTAGTTCTTGGGTCCACGTAGTTCCTGAGAACGATGTACATTAACATTTACAGGTTTATTCATAAACGCTGCTTAAACTTAAATTGGCGTAGGTATATGAATAAACACCAAAATGGGCAGAGGAATGTTTTTGGCACAAACGAACGGAGATTTGGGTAATTGAGATTGTGAGGCAAATAAACCCTTCTTTCTGTTTACTAGACTAACCAGTATGTAAACCATGTAACTCACCAGATCGCTGGTAACTTGCGACAAACACGTCGCTAGGTCTCAGGGGCATGTTGTAGATATTCGCGGCATCTTTCTTGTAAGGTTTGAACACCATGTAGCCTTTAGGACCCAGACGGATGTAGCTTGCAGGCATAGCTGGAGGATAGACAAAGCACAATCATTGGTAAGGCGATTCTCACACGATGACGCTCATCCGCGCGGTCGGGCGGAGTCGGTGAGGCAAATGTATAGGCGGTGTGAAACGCGGATATGCGGGAAGCGCCGCTCGACGGCGCGGTCGTGCGGTATTATACGTGAGTGGCATCAACGGTTTTCATACAAGTACATAACTTTTGTAGACAGTTATATTGTAGATGTATTTGTGACAACTCCCTCTGTCGATTAAGTGATTATATCCCTCATACAAGCAAACTGAGTGCGCTTCATACCTGACGTCACGCTAAATCCAGTGCCGGCGTAAGGGCCACTGACACCCCGGGCGAAAATATTGTGGCGCCCACTTCAGGGAAGCAATATCAAGTGTTAGTTTTTTGCTGATCCCAAGTAAAATTATATTAAGAATTTCATCTTTCCTTTAGCGTTACCCAGAGCTAACGACGCGGACGTAGAAAGTTTTGTAGCTCCTCTTTTTTTATGCACAGAGCGTAGAGCACAATTTTGAGGGTTTGCACCAGGGGAGGCCAGAGACTCCAACTCCAGACCTTGGCGCCCCCCAGAATTTGTCGCCCTGGGCCGTCGCCCCATCGCGCCCCCCCCCCCCCCCTAACGCCGGCACTGGCTAAATCTTCCATCACGTAAATTAATTTATCCGCGCGATTAACATAATATACAGAAACCCGACAACAATCAATACCCGGAATCAATACCCGTCTGGTCGGAAGATCTATCCATTTAAATGGAGATTGAGGAATTTTCTACCTTGTGCGTCATACCCTTAGAAGTATGACTATGCTTTTTATTTTTCGATACACTTCCTCGAAAACTGGCTCTTATCGCACTACGATTAGGTTCAACATGCAATATATTTCACAGAAGTGGATTTTTTTTCATTTATCACAATGCGGGGAATAAATGCAGAGATAACTATACATATACAGGGTGTCCGGTGGCTATTTTCATATTTGAAAATGTTGTTACTTATGAACGCGAGCAGCTAGAGGGGCGCGGAACGCGAAGTCTTAAGTCCAAATTGGTTCAATGAGGGTTATCGTTTCTGAACTCATCAGATGACGCCACTGTCGAATAAGGGCCTGTCATTAATTCTATTTTATACTTTATAGTACCAATAACTTCATAAAAAGTTTTTTTGGAACGTAGTTCCTTATCGCGCGTTGCGGGGCTAGACGGAAAAAATTCAGACGAAAAGTGTGTACGACACTTTTACCCGACTGCGCGACGCAAAGGAGGGTAATGTGTTTTTGCTATAGTAAGCTATTGTAAGCCATGCGGCGTGCGCATGTTATAGAAAGCAAGCCAGATATTTTCGTTTCGTCTTTGGTCTATGGATGGGTGATCAAGGTTAAGCAACGACTGCCCAGGTCTGCCTGTGGATAGGTGATCCAAGTTAAGCAACGGTTGCCGAGGTCTGTCTGTGGATGGGTGCACAAGATGGTGGTGGTGGTGATGGTGGTGGTGGCGGAGGTGGTGGTGGTGGTGAAGGTGGTGGTGGTGGTGGTGGTGGGTGATCAAGTTTAAGCAACGACTGCCAAGGTCTGTCTGTGGATGGGTGATCCAAGTTAAGCAACGGTTGCCGAGGTCTGTCTGTGGATGGGTGATCAAGGTGGTGGTGGTGGTGGTGGTGGTGAAGGTGGTGGTGGTGAAGGTGGTGGTGGTGGTGGTGGCGAAGGTGGTGGTGGTGGTGGTGGTTTTTTTTTTACAGTTCCTTCACTAGGTACTTAATCGAAAGGAACTTCGTTCCATCCGGATGTCCCTTGACGCCTCTCTAGTTTATTTCGTATAACAACATAGTGTTAACTTCAGATACATATTTACAAATATTCTCCTTAAAATTAACAAGCATGAAACATTTAAAAATCATTTTATATACTAAGTAGGTACTAACAAATAAGGTCCAAGTTGCTACTTCAAATCTTCACGTCATAATTAATCAGAACTGGGCCGACCGGCAGTCTCGACATAGACACCGACGCTGTCGCAAACTTTCGATCGGTTAATAATAACGAAAAAATTCGGTTGGAATAACGATGCTTGCGAGAAACGCAAGTCTCTACGTCCAAGATGCATTTCTCCCAAGCATTATTATTGCATTAGAGCAGCGGTGGCCAAGTGGTGGCGGCCCCGACTTACGAACAGTAAGTCGTGGGTTCGAATCCAGGCAGGCACATTACTTTGTGTAATTTATTTCATCACCACTGCTCTCAAAAACGGTGAAGGAAAACATCGTGAGAAAACCGGCATGTCCTAGAACCAAAAATTCGTAGACATGTGACATCTACCAACCCGCACTGGGCCCGCGTGGTGGATTATAGCCCATTCCCTCTCTAAAGAGGTGGCCGTGCGTCCCAGCAGTGGGAACATTACAGGCTGATTATGCTATTATTATTGCAACCAAATTTTTTCGTTATTATTAAGCGATCGAAAGTTTGCGACAGCGTCGGAAACTATGTCGAGACTACCCTGGTTCAATCTAGACCACAATCTTGAATATTGATGTGATAAAAAGCACGCAACGTGCGAACACTATGACATTTGGGAAAACCTTACTTTTTTTATTTATCCCGAAGGGAAGGCTATAAGTGTGCGAAAGTGCTGCCGTATAGTGGTTGCTTCATGAACTAAAGCTACTGCACTACATACATATATAGGTATATAGTGCAGCCGTACTATAGAATAATGAGGCTATTTAACGGTTTCATATCTTTGCTTCTCCTTCAACCTGACGAAAGCAAAGCGCGGAGCAAAAAGCAAATTAAATCATAGTTACCTAATAATTTACGACAAAAATACTTTTCGTTCTATTATTTTATGTCTCGAAAGTGTATTGAAAAACGTCGTTTGATACACAAGGGCATTTGTTACTGCAGTTCTCGGCTCCATAAGAACCTCGCCTGCGGCTCGGGTGTTTACCCGATTCCGCCTCGCCTGCAATAACAAAGTTTCCACATACATGTTTCACATACATAAATCAACACCTTCTTCCTAATAGGTATTTTCTTTGTAACCAACTTCAAAGAAAGGAGGAGGTTTTTGTAAGTAGTTAATACTCACTGCCAAAAGTAGTTTTAACCAATGCTTCTTCTTCAGGCTTCAGCTCCTCATATTCATAAGGAAACGGCAATTCTTTCTGTTCACCCATTGTTATCGCACACAACCTTAACATATGAAATAAATGTCAAGACTATCTGATTTTCAAAATGTTTTAAAAATGTTTTATCTTTATGCGATATACCACCCGCAAATATCTGTAGTTATCGTAATAACGATTAAGTTATCTTGTTTCTATGTTAACAACAAAGTTTTGAGCGTAATGCAGCTGAGGGCTTGGTTATTTATCTAGGTACTCAGATTCAAGTACGCACGGACGAAGCACAGGCTCTAACTGCTCACAGCTTTCTAACTGTCCAACACCTTGACAATTACAAATACAACATAGTACATTTTGATGTAAGTGGGGAAACTTTGTTATTGCATTCGAGGCGGAATTCACAACCGAGACGCAGGCGAGATTGTTATGGAGCCGAGAACTGCAGTAACAAATGCCCATGTGTATCAAACGACGTTTTTCAATACACTTTCGAAGAAATAAAATAATAGAACGAAAAGTATTTTTGACTGAATTATTAGGAAACTATGAATTAATTTCCTTTCTTTTCCGCGCATTGCTTTCGCCAGGTTGTAGGAGAATGAAGGACGAGACTATGAAGCCGCTAAACAGCCCAATAATGAAAAATAGTTGCAATGTTATTTTTTGTTAAAAGAATAAGTATTTTTTTATAGTATTTCTTTAATGATATTATATTTATAGGTAAAAAAAATACAAAAAAATATTTACACCGTAAAGACGCATTTCTCTTTGCCGAGATTAAATAAAAACAATCACCGCCGACGATAGGCATTGAACCAATTTGGACTTAGTATACGTATAGTCAGTTAGTTAGAGAACATTTTTTATTTCCGCACAAGCTATGATAAATGAAAAAAAAAATCCACGAGTATGAAATACATTGCATATCGAACCAAATCGTAGTGCAATAAGAACCAGTTTTCAAGAAACTGTATTGAAAAATTAAAAACATTGGCACTTGTAGGGTATTACGCACAAGGTGGAAAATTCCTCAATCTCCATTTAAATGGAAGATCACACTGGCACAACACAGCCCTGCACCCACACCCTGCTGCTGTTATTGGAAATACATTGTAGATTGGCAAATAAAAGACAACGATTTCTTAACTCTTATATTCTTTCTTTTATATATTTTAGACGGTCATATCCGTATGAGGGAAGCGCAGGTCAGTATCTCGCAGGTTGTCTTTGATCCATTGTTCAGCTTGTTGTGTCATCTCTTCGTCGAAGTAGTCGCACCAGCCACCAGTCTTGCCTGAAATACACTATCCGTCAAATACGTACATACCAGAAGTTTGCGATGAAACTATAGTAATTAGGAGTTCATATAATACTCCTAATATTAACGAATAATTAATGAATAATTGTCATCGTTCGCGATTATTGCATGACTGTGTTAACTTCACTACGTGTATGTGCAGTTTAAAGTATTACTCCAAAGTGATTCGCAAGGGTGGGATCTTTAGCATGTCCTGAGAAAGAAACTTCCTGCTTCCGTGCTTTGTAATTTCTGAGTATAAAATTGCGTAAAACTCGCCAAACTACTTGGTTCGTTAACGTTACACTGTTTAAATTCTAGTAGCAGTGGCGAAATACTAACGAAAGGAAACGCTCGTAGCAGTCGTTATCGTAGCCAAACGCTCGTAGAGGTCGTGGTCGTAGCTAAACGCTTGTAGCAGTCGTGACGAAACGCTTAACTCTCACAGTGGTCGTAGCCAGCTGCTCAAACAAATTTAATGCCCGTAGCTATTTGGCATTAATTAATGGGATTATGTTTGTTGTAAGTATGCACAGTATTGTAAACATTTCACCTTTTCTGACAAATTTTTCATTTTCTGCTAGCAAACCGAATTCTCTTAACTCCTCGTAATTTACTGATTTGTTATTCTTGAAGTTCTCGAAGTTGAGATGATCACAGAGCCCAGCCATTTGCACTTTGTTCAACTGTTTGCCTAAGAAGTCTGCAACTCGTCCAATTGCTGCGGGCAGGTCCTAAAGGCAAAATAATTGAACCGTTAAGTATTACATTAGTGGCTTTGCGGTCTATTTTGTACCTTAGTGCGTTGAATAGTCTCTCTGCAACGTTTTATGATATTGGACGGAAAACATACGACAAATCAAATTATGGACAAATGGATAATATTGTGTTAGGCAAGCTAGTAGAATCTCCATTTCAAACAAATAGCTGTCTGCGGGTGTAAGGTCGTAGGTAATATTAAAGCACTGTTCAAGTTTAATGTCTTAAAGTAAAATGTTATGTTAAATGTTTCTTAAGTAAAATGTTATGTTATGAATGCACCCGGTTCGTTTGATGTCTGGTAATGCACTGATGTTAAAGTATTCATAAAAAAATTGTCACTTATATACAAGCAGGTACAATGTTTGTTGTAAACTGCTGCGTTAGCAAGTGTTCGGTTGCTTAGACCGAACAAGCTGTAATGTCTCATAGTCGTATCTCTCAAACCGATACACAAACAAAGCTACAAAAAGGTAATGGCGGAAGAATTGTGGTTTAGAGTTGAAAGATTATTGATAAAAATTACCTTTGATAGTTCTTCATAGAACAAGAACAGCATGTTCGGATGGTCTCTTTTATCCCAAGCTTCTTTGACATGCTCGAAATATGGTGTCAGCGTAACTGAAAAGGAAAGTTAAAAAATAAATCAGAGGTAATTAGGCAGAAGTTAAACTGCACTTGCATTTTCCCGGTTATCTTTAGGTTTTATGTGATACAATAGTCCAATGTATTAGGGATCCCCTTCATTTATAGCAAACTAATTAAATCATTTCAGTACCATAAATAACTTACAAACGCTCTTATGAAAAAAGTTCCAGAATTCTTTGAACGTGCCGCAATAACCTGTTATGGTTAACAGTCTGGCGTGGTGGTAGCAAGAGACCGCTACATCCCTGGGGTCCCGCGCTACATAAAAAACCTTTGAAGTAGCCAGGATCTTCGGAGGCAGTAAGGTCATGGGCAGGTGGGTCTTTACGAAGCGGGGGGATGGAGCCTCAGCCAGTAACTGAGTCGCCGGGGTAGCCCATAACTTCATAGTTTGTAATAATTTGTTGATGTCAACATCGTCCTTTTTGACAATGGCAGTTTCTAAGTATGAGTCTTCTGCTTCGTCGTCGAAATACATGAAGACTCTGTAATCAATTTAATTTATTTTTTGTATGAAATAAGTGCAGGCGCGGTGCTAAAGGGGGTCACAGGGGTCATGACAGGAGGAGTTGCTAGAGAGGCGCCACGGCGCCCTCACCTTCCGGCTGACGCAGGTCCTCACCGGACACGGTTGTTTCGGGAGGTATCTGCACCGAATCAGGCGGGAGGAAACGTGGAGGTCTGCTTCGCTTGGGTGGAGCACCGCCGTATCCTCGTAGCGGCGATTGGCAGCGGTGACCTCTCGCGTCCGGCCCTGGTTCAAGCCATGGTTCGGGGCGAGAGGGAATGGGAAGCCGTCACCTCCTTCTGCGAAGCAGTCATGCTAGCGAAGGAGGTGGCGGAACGTGAGAGGGAGAGAACCTCACGTCCCAGGAGCCGCCGCGGGAGAAGCACCGGGCGTCGGGGGCCACGTGGTGGCTCTCGGCCACCGTAGGCGCGTGCCTATGGTCTTCCACTCCGCCCAGAGCGGGAGGAGTCATTTAAAAGTGTTTTTTTTTTTGTGAAGGAACTATTGTAATTTTTAGGATATTTTACTTAAATATTTGAAATTCAATTTCATAATTGTATGGTTTAGATAATCTGTGTCCGTTATCATCATCTATTAATACCTGCTTATGTAGAAAATTTATTTAGCTATTGCCCGCGACTTCATTCGTGTGGAAATTTTGATGTGTATGTGTGAGAAGAAAAAAAATCATCCTGATCCGTTCAGCCGTTCGGGAGTGATTTAGTAACAAACATAAGATCTTCCATCATAAGCATCTTACTTACTATGTTTGTAAGTATCATAGGATTTCTATAGGGATAAGTGAACATGCGGTAATAGTACATTTTGATATAAGTGAGGAAAGTTTGTTATTGCATTCGAGGCGGAATTCACAACCGCGCCGCAAGCGAGGTTGTGTTGTTATGTAGCCGAGAACTACAGTAAGATAACATAATATATCAAGCGACGTTTTTCAATACACTTTCGAAGAAATAAAATAATAGCAGGAAACCAAGATTTAATTTGCTTTTTTTCCTCGCTTTGCTTTCGTGAGGTTGACGGACAAGCAAAGGTATAAAGTCGCTAAACAGCCTAATATGAAAAATAGTGTGAGTTTGTGTTAATTAAGTGAAGTTATAATTAATTAAGTGAGTCAATCGAATAAAAGTGATTAATAAGTAAACTACCTAGTTTCTACTTTAAAATGTCCGATCCTGACAAAATCCCCACATATTCAAACAATATTCCGCCGTAAAACAATCATCGCTGACTATAGGATTTGGACTTGGTAGAAGTATAGTTATCTGTGGAAAATTTTATTACCGCACACATTGTGATAAGTGAAAAAAATCCACGCGTGTGAAATACATTGCATGTTGAACCTAATCGTAGTGCTTTATGAGACAGTTTTCGAAGAAGTGTATTGAAAAATGGGTACCTACATGAGTAGGCGCCTTTAAATTTCCCTGATAGGGCACAGGCGTCGTCTGTGTGAGAGGGAGCAGGACGTAATCCACAACGTAGACACCGCGCCGCCTGCGTCACTCCGTGCGAATTGTGGTACATGTCTCATGCTCGAATTTTTGGCTCTCGATGCTTTTATTCACAGTTTCGCGCGCACTTGCTCGTAAATTCAGTGGTATGAAATGAGTAAACTTACTCCAGAAAAGGATATCTTTCGGTGAGAGGGATTGCTGCCGCTCTGTCGTAATCCAGGTCATTTGCCAGCATCCACACTAGTTCCTGGGTCCATGTGGTTCCTGTAAAATGGTGTGATGGGCTCGTCAAATGGGAACACTCGGGCCGAAGGCAGGCAATTTTTGTGTGATTTTACGGTGCGGGCTACCCTTGCGTTTCCACCTTCAGGGGGAAGCACCAGGGTTGCCTGCGAAATTCAAATTTTCTTAGGTTTTTTGCAATTTTCAGGTCAGTTTCAGACTGTATCTTAAACAAAATAGGATTCGCGACTGTGACACGTATGTAGTTATACTATTATAATCATTGAAATCATCAATACAACCCTCTTAAGTTAAATGACAATCCCATTTAATTAATGACAATTTTATTGATGATATGAATGATTGTAACTCTATAAAGACATATTTGTTACGATCGCGAATCATAATTTATCAACATGCCTACCACCCGATACTGACCTGCAAATTGCAAACAACGGCAACGTAGGAAAATTTGAACATGAACATCGCCGTAACGACGAGAATGACCTCTCAGCAGATGCATTTGTCAGTGGAAATGTATGGATTAGCAGAAAATCATGTATGATAGGAAATGCATTCATAACGCACCTAGCCAATATACCCAGAGCCGTCATGGGGAGTTTTTTTCTTGAATCTATTTCTCTCGCCACAGCTATAATTCGTCTTTTAGCAGAAGAGAAGCAGCTGGCACAGATTAAATGCATAAATTCTTTTCATACCTAATTAGTTTTTTGGCGCAGCCTGGAGCTAAATTTTTGAATCGTTTAATCAAACTTCGTGATGTCTTTTTTATCAGTATAGTAAATGTAATCTACATATAAGTAGGAATGAGTTAATAACGATTTTGGTAAACAAGTCACTAAGCTGATAAAAAATGTTGAAGATTATCTTAATGACTTATTTGGTCAGTTTCAGGAGGGGGAAATTGCACCCATTGCCCCCCTCTGTATCGGCGCTTGGCCGAAGGAACGTTGGTCCTTTGCAACGCCTTAACACATAGGTACATAAAATTATTATACTTGTTAGTTTTGTACCAATGTTTGACTTGACGAAAACAAGTTATAAACAAATGTTTTTTGTAACATGTCGTGTGAAAGATGATTAGGTAGGTACATGGTAACGTTATGGTATAGGTTAATTGTTTTTTTTTTTCAGAAATAACGTCATGTTTCAGAAAAATATCACTAATTCTAATTTAATTATTTAGTTCACTTTTTTGACATTCTTGAAGTTTTCTACGAGATAAAACTAGGGACTTTTTACAACTTGTTTTAGATTTAGGTACACGATAAAGGAAAGAAATAACCAGGCACAGCAAGCAGAATACTCGACAACATGTTTTATCGGTGCAAACGCAGGGTTAGGATGCAGGTGATAGGTAGATACTAGCTACTTGATAATAAAGATATAGAGAGTCAGGTATATTCGTACCTGAACGTTGATAACTGGCGACGAATACGTCAGTGGGCCTAAGAGGCATGTTGTAGATATTCTCAGCATCTTTCTGGTAAGGCCTGTACACTATGTACCCCTTGGGTCCTACACGGACAATGTCTGTTGGAACTGTAATGAGAAAATAGAGCTGTTAAACAGTGTAATAACTTAGAACTTTAAAAGGTTTTTCAATGAATCAATACTGAAATGACCTTAACTGACTTCTTAAACAGACGTCACTGCCATAGACAGAGATTTACGAATGAACTGCGCGCTCACAATCGATATGCAAGACAATTCAATACCATTTTTGAGTTATTTTTAAGCAACGGATTGGTATTTTTTTGAGATTATGATTAAAACTGTGTTACGCAATTAGGGTACAAATAACTAAAAAAATATCAATAAAAAAAGTCTTTAAATAAAATCAACAGGCCTAAAACTAGTTTTGATAGCTTTAAAATAAAGAAAACACTTACCGGTAAACAATTTTTTAATAATAGCTTTTTCTTCATCACTGATTTGTTTGAAATCGTAAGGAAACTTTACAAAATTTCCTTCTTCCATTATTTCACGATTTACTATAATAGTGATAAAAAAGTAATAATTTAGGAATAAATGTTATCGATAGTCACACACGGGAGACCCCGCCTAACAATCAAATAACCAAGTTATCGAAAGTTTTCCATTTATATGATAACCTGAAAAGATAGGATCTCTGGAAAAGTTTGTTGTGAAATTTTTTTTCTGTGCTTCTCTGTTTTAGTACCTACTACATATTTTATGTACTACTAGCTGTTGCCCGCTACTTCGTTCGCGTGGCAATTTAGGTGTGTATGTGTGAGACTACCTCGTTGGTCGAGTAGTCGCAAGTACGACTACTAAGATGTCCTGGGATCGATTGCCAGGTCGGGCAGTGTTAAAAACAAATGTTTATTTAAATTACATAAAGTTATAACGCACATGATTTGGAGATCACTTTTTAAGCAAGAAGATGCTTGTGACTCCGCTCTTCCACTTAAAATTAAACAATGCATGCAATTGAAAAAATACTATAAATAATAGTGTTATTGGGGTACTCCATCAGGAATTTCTCAGTAGCAACCACAGAATCTGGATTTGTGCCCGGTTGGTGAAATAGAATTGAATAGGCTCGCCCCCTCTCACATGGGACTTCAACATAACGAACTGCGAAATGTGGGTGTACGATAAGGTACACCTCTGCCTAACCTGTCGGGGATTACAGGCGTGATGTTATGTTATGTGTGAGGACTGACTGGCTGATCAAAATGTGATAATGTGGGTGATGACTTCAAAATGCGTCCTTTTGGGTACTGTAATTCTGGGCGCAGAAATCCGAAACAAAATTAAATGAGGCGACGATATGGCTTAAAACCGTTTATTTTGGCGCTATACAACCTTCTTTTCAAAGTCAACCATCAAACACCTTGTTGGGCACTATTTATTCTAATACCATTCTGTATACAACATTAAATGACTTATTATTTTCCGCAACCACGTGAAAGTTTTGGGCACTGAACAAACAACATATAATTGACCGTGTGAGAAGCATGGAGTGCACAATTAAATGTCTGTCACTTTTATGGTTTGGCCCTGGAATCTGTTGATCGTCATTGTAAAAGCCAATGTTAAGGGAAATTGTAACCTCTTAAATTGAAATGGTAAGTTATTTGGAATAATGGGTATGCGGGGACTTAAAACGCTCTCTCCTTTAGCAGCTCAGCTCTGTGATACGAAGCCTGGTGCCGTTGCACAGTCTGGTTGCATCAAGGTTTCGCATCACCAGAACTGGAACGTCAAATTTAAGCTCCAGCTGATGGGACGGCACGCCCGTTAACTCCAGAAGGTTGAGAAATTCAACGGAGGAGGCAGTACTATCATCATCAGCCATCACAATGATATGGATGTGTATACTTTTGATTTTTTTTTGTTTATTTTACTGACCCACTCGTTCTTTGGCGCTAGCACAGCAGTTGGATGGGAAAATTCTTCGGAAAATAGAATTTTCCCATCTCCGTCGGATTCCAGACGACCCTCTCTCATTTGCAGCAGCTTAATCGCAAAGACACCTGCTTCGTGTTCGTTGTACAGTTGGACGCGCATGTTGCACGTAATATGGAGCCTCCACAGGGTCTAAAGTCGCTGCGAACAAAATGATGACACCACAGCACAGCAGTTGTCAGTTGTCAAACGGTAGCAAAGAATTGTCAAACAGGTGCCAAGAATATGGTTGTAATGCTCTATTGCTCGTCCCCCTAAGTTAATAGCGCGATAATATATAGCTTATGTGTTATTCCAGACTATTATTTATCCCTGTTCCAAATTTCATCCAGATCCGTTCAGCCGTTCTGGCGTGATTTTGTAACAAACATCCATCCAAACTTTTGCATTTATAATACTCGTAGTAGTAAGATTTATGTACCTACCCACAGCAGACAACGCAAAAAATAACATATGATATTTGAGTATACCTAAGTTCATAACTGTTGATTTATAAAGAAATTTCTGCCAGCAGACCTGCGAAACGAGACATAAAAAAACAACAACATTAAAAAAGGTCTAAAATAACTTTACTTTCGGAAGTGTGTGACATTTGTTTTGTGCCACTTAGCCCGCGCGTCAGTGTCGGGCGGCCATCGTCGAGTGAAGATGCAGTGATGTTGTGTTGACTGAAGATCGAAGACACGTTGAACCGAAGACTAGAAGAGTGGCCTCACAGCTGATCACAGCTCCCGACACTCCTATTTCTTTACGGAATCGTCTAAAACGTTGAAATAGTTCTTTTCAGAACTGCTTGCTTCGATGTTTCTTATCAGAGCGTCAGAAACGTGGTAATGTGCTGTGACCGGTGGTGGCTACAGTTTGATTCATTGGAAAAAAAAACCGGTGGAATAATAAGGTCTAAACGAAAAATTACCACGATACAGCGTTGAAATCTCGCGTGATGTCACGAGCCTGTAATTTTTTACTAGTCAGTGGCGTCACAAGCCCTCTCTGAACGAGGACGGGAACTTTGATGCGCTGTATCGTCGTAATTTTTTGATTATGAGACAAGGAAAAAATACGTGTCCAACATTTTTTGGTGATCAAACTGACGGACTAAATATATATATTTTTTCGATATTGTGAAATAGCCTATCACCTCTTCCTTTTCTAGAAGTCGGTTTAAAAGAAACGTTGACGATAGTGGAAGTACAGGAATACATAAAAGTAAAAGTTTTGAAGTGTTGTTTTCAGCAGCCCAAAGTGTAGATTTGTGCCGATAGTCCATAAAGGGTGTAAGGGACAGCCCTCCGCAAACTGACAACCCCAGACCCTTATTCTGAATCATATTCCACCGAAATTTTTCTCAGGAAAACTTTAATTTTTTTTGTTTTTCAGTTACTATTACTTTATTTCAATGTAAAATTACATTATCTGTACGCAGCACTCCATTTATGTAAATAATAGAGTAACATAAAAAAAACCAACAATGGATGTTAAAATACTCTAACGACGCGTGCAATCAGCTGTTCACTTCCTGCCCAGCTACAGTGTTCATCGAACTCGTCGTCGCTCTTGCCGTTCTCTACGGGTGTTTTGCCACGGTAACGATACATTAGCCGAAACAAACAGACAGACAGATAGTGTCCGACCGAAACCGAAACCGAATTTCGGCAACAGTCTCAGTTTCGGCCGAAACCGAAACTTCCCTACAAGGATCATGTTTTGAGGGAAAAATAAAGAAAACGTTATTATAATCAGTCAGTGTAAAAATACTTAAAATAAGTGAGGTTTTTATTTGAGTAGATTCTTTTTTTGAATATTATTCATTGTTATTTTTTATTATATTAAACATAAAATTAGTTCATTGTTTTGAGTTTGGGGGTAGGTAATAAGGTTTTAAAAATCGAAAAACAGCAATGAAATATTAATTTTATTATACGGATACTTAGGTGTATTAATGTAGGAGTGTGTTAATTTTATTTAAAAAAAAAAACAATTAGGGACGTAGGTAAGTATCTAACTGTATTTGCCATTAGAATACCTTGGTAATAAGTATTAAAATGAATTTTGAAACTTTGAATCCATAATATTATCACCACTAATGAACTATAGTAAGTACCAAGTACCTACTAATGTTTGTTTAGGTATAGCATTAGCGAGAGAGTTAAATCAACCAAAAAAATATTTGGATAGTTAGGTTAAACTTAATCTTTGTATTAGTCTGTTATAATGAATTATTGTTTGGTGTTTACTAACTACAGACTCTTATGCTACATCACGGTATAAAACTTACCGAATTCAAAATAAATTACACGAAAACTCACAACAAACAAAACGAACTGCAAAGACCAGCCAGTTACGACATGATTAAGCACGTGGACGCGGCAAAATGTCTTCGTCGCTTACTCGCTTGGATGGAATTTAACGCGCCGAACATGACCGATCACAGCGCGAGAACTCCCAAATTCAGTTTCGGGGGCGGTCGTAGTTTCGGCAGGTTTGCTGCCGAAACCTAAACTAAACCGAAACTCGTTTTTTTGCCGAAACTCGGCCGAAACCGAAACCTTACTTTCGGTCGGACACTACAGACAGACAGACAAAAATTAAAAATAATGTGTTTTTGTTATTAGTGCCGTATTTATTCTCATAAGCATTCAGTAATAAGCTCTTGTTTTGATATTACAAACAGACACTTCAACGTAATTTATTCGTATTGTATAAAAGATGAACCGAAGTACGGATTGCGTTATCTATGGATTACGATGAGCCTATAATCAATTTAAACTTGTTTGTTGTCTAGTTTTTTCCCTGTCCTTCCAAAGGTTGTTTAGTAGATAGCGACACTAGCGATAAGGTGCTGTACTACGTTGGTACTATTATTTATTCTGTGGCTAAACCTCTCTAATATTACCTATGAGCAGCGGCAAATCCGCTCAATAGACATTCTGTCATAGCAATTGGGCGCTCAGCAGTAGCAGTCACCTTCGAAATTATACCTTTTTTATTCCTTTAAAATATTTATTTTTTCAGCTGTAGAAATCTGTCATACTTAACTCATTTATAATACAGAGGGATTAGTATTATCATATCACACAATAAAATAAAGGGTGTAAAAATACCCTTAACGAAGCCGAAAGGCACTTAATGTGCTCCTCGTCATTGCAGTCATTTTTTTGTTCTGGTTACCAGGAATCCCAGGTATGGCCTGGGAACCTTCCGGAGTTACGGAGATATTGGTGGTCAAAGTTCCAACTTTTTCACAAGTTTTTTTTTTTGAAATACTAGTTTTCCGGTTATAACTTTACTTTAAACACCTCCATGGCCCGTTTACGGTTCAATGCAGCAACTAGTACAATGTTTTAAGTTAAGTGCGTAACATTGATTCTGACTGTAAAACGTGATTTCATCCCAAAAAAAAGTTGAGGATTACTTAGTTTGATGTACAGAAGGCTCGGCTCGGCTGACGGCTTTGTGAAGGGTCCCTTTACACCCTGTATAAGATATAGAAAGGACAAACTATTTGATTGTTTATTTGAATAGATAATTAAATGGTGATTATAAATTTGGGAAGCGCAGGTCGGTGTCTCGCAAGTTGTGCTCGATCCATTGTTCAGCTTGTAATGTCATGTCCTCATCGAAGTAACTGCGCCACCCGCCTGCCTTACCTGATAACATAAAACGAATTTATTAATTCTTCAGAAGTTAAATTTCTTATTTCTGTCTGTCTAGCCTTTTCCCAACTATGTTGGGGTCGGCTTCTAGTCTAACCGGATGCCGCTGAATACCAATTTTTTACATGGAACGACTGCCTATTCATCCACAACCCAGTTAGTATTGGGTAATACGTACGTATGTACGTCCCCTTGGTTAATTGTAAGACTGGTTGACAGATTTTCAAATTTCTTATGTGAAATTCCTTTAGGGCCTGTTTCAATTCAACATCTTCCAAAGGATTCACGTCACGTAGGTACGTCACGTATAGCACATAGTTTAAGTTATTATAGATAAGATGTGTTCGTAGTTTTATTAGAACATGTAAACATTTAACAGCTTTTAAAAGTGTTTTTCTCTTACTGTTCTGATTAAAATTTCATGTTGTTACAAACATAGTATTTTGGAACTCATAATTATTTTTATGAAAAAGATAATCTTCAAGTTACAATCATACCTTTTCGAGAAAATCGCTTTTAAATTCAGGAAAGTGTAACATATTGGTGCTCGTGTACGCACTATGATACATATACAGTATGTTAACAATTAAAGGGATTCTTTAGTTGGTTCATGTAGAAGTATGCATTATGATGTTTTTCTTAACCATTTTTTTTTTCGGATGGGAGATCAATAAATTACCCCTCCCGCTCTGGGCGGAGCGGAAGGGAGTGACAGACTTTTACTGACTAAAACCCATCCTGTTCCTTCTTTTGCCCTTTGTGTTCCAGAGCCGCGGTATCTCTTTCAAACAGTCCCGCAGCCCTGGCAGGCATCGACCCTTGCTGACCCCTCCGGTTTGCTGACATCTCTTTGAGGCGCGCGCGGAACACGAACGGCCTGTCGTCATAAAACGGACGGACGACGAGCTAGCCCATTACTCACCGTTCACAGGCCTGTGCCTACGGTGGCCGAGAGCCACCACGTGGCCCCCGACGCCCTGGGCGTCTCCCGCGGTGGCTGGGACGTGAGGTTCTCTCCCTCTCGCGTTCCGCCACCTCCTTCGCTAGCATGACTGCTTCGCAGAAAGAGGTGACGGCTTCCCATTCCCTCTCGCTCCAGACCATGGATTGAACCTGGGCAGGACGCGAGAGTTCGCCGCCGCAAATTGCCGGTACGAGGACATGACTGTGTTCCGCCCAAGCGGAGCAGACCTCCACGGTGTCCTCCGGGTGATCCTCGCACTGGTGACACCCGGGCGTTTCCTCCCGCCGTCGCGCCCCGCCCGATTCGGTGCAGGTACCTCCCGAAACAACCGTTCCGGTGAGGACATACGTCAGGCGGAAGGTAACGTTTTACTTAACTGGTTTACTTCTTTCTACATCGCAGGATAGTGAAGATCTAAACTAATACCTAATATCTTTTCTCTCATGTTTTACAATAAATAAATATTCTATTCTATTCTATTTTATTCTAAAGGCTATTTGTTTCAAGTCTTGATTTAGATTCCGGAAAAAAATTGTAGGCACTCGTCAGTACAATAAAATTCATAATAAAATAAAATAAACCTTTTCTAATAAACACTTCTTCAGGAGAAAGAACACCATATTCCCTCAACTCTTCAAAGTTGACAGACTCGTTTTTCTTGAAGTTTTCGAAGCTGAGATGATTACAGAGACGAGTTATTTGGTCGTCTGTCAGCTCCTTGCCTAAGAAGTCTGCCACGCGATTGATAACAGCTGGTAGGTCCTGAAATTCCGGAAAACTAAATATTACAAACATTCTACAGCACCATGTATAGGACCGGAAGTATACTTTGGAATCAAAGAAATTTCTCTCAACGCTGCGCTGAATACCTGATTTGAAATGCTGTAATAAAATTATTTTCGTACCTTTGAAAGTTCTTCATAAAATAAGAACAGCATGTTCGGATGATGTCTGCACTCCCACGCTTCTTTCACGTGGTCGAAAAATGGTAGTTCGGTAACTGAAATACAACATCATGTAAGTAATTCAATTGCACCATGAGCATTAACAGGATACCACAATAGGTATGTTTTACTCACATAAACCCCTTATAAAGAGATTCCAGAAGTCTTTGAAAGGGCTTGGAAAGTCCAGAACTCGGAACAACTTGGAGTGGTGGAAGCACGACACTGCCACATCCCTGGGGTCCCTCGCCACGTACACCACCTTAGCAGTGTCCAAGATCTTTGGGGGCAGCAGGCTCATCGGCAAGTGTGTCTTGATGAAGCGAGGAGATGGGGCTGCCAACAGCCTCCCAGTTACAGGCTTAGCTATTTTTTCTATCAGAGCTCGAGCCTTTTCTTTATCTTCAGATCTTTCCAGTAAGTTTTCTTGCCATTTTTTGTTGAAGAACATGAATAGCCTGTGGGAATATTGTTTTTTTTTTAAGAAGTCAATATTTATTAAACTACTCTTACAAATAAAATGTTGGTTCCTATTTTTATTATTTTAAAGAAATAAGTGGATACCTAAGTCTTTTTACAGAAGGTACTCACTCCAAAAAAGGGTATCTCTCTGTGAGCGGAATTTTTGCCGCAGTCTCGTAATCCAAATCGTTAGCAAGTAGCCAAACTAACTCCTGAGTCCACGTGGTTCCTGCAGAATAGAAAGGCCTGCTATACAACACAGAATTACCTATAGCAAATATTAGTAATAGCTATTAGATTCATGCAGTGATGCCACGACCTTTGGAGTTCCCTCTTCATCGATTTTCGAGTTATTTATTTTAAAAGTGTTTGGTGTTATTGGATTTTTTCACCGGCTTCTCAGTCTTGGATTGTGCTCCATTGGCTCGTCCCAAGGGACTTAAAAAAACAGACGTGTTCTTGTTAATTAACGTAAAGAAGTTTACTTTTCAGATCGGACTCCGAGATCATTATGAGTAAGTAAATAATATCGCTGAACAATCAGGTCAAAAAGGTTTACCTGCTCGTTGGTATGTGGCCACGAATATATCGCTAGGCCGTAGCGGCATGTTGTAAACATTCGCAGCATCTTCACAGTACGGTCGCAGGAATAGGTACTTCTTAGGACCTATACTCACGAAGTCTGGTTCGGCTGCAGAGAAAGAAAAAATCCATTTTGTAGTGAGCTTTTATTTCTATTCATCACATAAATAAAATGTAAGTGTCTGTTAATTACGTTCCGCTGCAGACGAGGATGCAAAAGAAACCGATATCATTTACTTAAAAACTTTAATTAATGTAATTATTACAATTAAATCGGTAAAACTAGGATGCGCGACAATTGTTCGATGTGAGAAACTAGAGTGATGCACAAATACACTAATCTTCGATCCCACGCCATCGGAATGCTGAGAAGGCGAATTGCACGATGCCGGTGGGCGCAATGTGGTAGGTCATTGTCAATGCGGTAGGTATTAGTCATTGTCTTAAGATTCTAGGGTTCCGCAAGTAGGACATAACATGTTTGTAAATTCAAAATAACAGCTTTCTACTGAATATGTATATGAAAGTTTAAACGGTAATTAAAACAAAAAAACATTTATTTTAGATTCTTGTCTATCTGTCTCTCTGTTTGTTCTGGCTAACCTCCGAAACGGCTGAACCGATATTGACGGAACTTTTCCTGGCAGATAGCTGATGTTACAAGGAGTAACTTAGGCTTATATAATTATATATAGCTTATTTTAGGAAAAGGATTAAGGTTCCGTACAAAAAAAAACAAAAAAAACCTTTTGAAATTGTAAACAACATCCCCTTCAAACTTAAATTGGAAGTAATATTTTTATAATAATATATAATAATTTCACGCGGACGAACGAAGCCGAAAGGCACTTGTTTTTCCCCTGGGACCATACCTGGGAACCTTCTAGTTACGGAGATATTGGGGTTCAAAGTTCCAGCTTTTCAATGCATCAACACAATGTTTTGAGTGCTACCGTAAAACGGGATTTTTCAGCCCAAAATACTTGATCATAATGTAAAGGACACGTATTTTTATGAAGCTTACGGGAACTTCAGCGCTCAAATATCAGAATTTAAAAAGTTGTAAACCTTTTTAGATGCGCTGGGGTGTGTAACACCCCACGCGACCAATTAAGGGTTAATTAGTTATTGAGCCACGGAGTAATATTTGTTAAAACAAAAAACAATAATAGGTAGGTACCTATTTTCTAACTAACCTATTGGAGCTTATAATATAAAATACTATTAATAAAATTAATCTGAATAATATACCTAGTACATCATTCAGTATTTAGTCATTGTAAGTATTTAGTACATTATTCTGAGCTGTGGGGACCACATAGAAATTTATATGTGCCCTCACATATAAATTTTTAATCGGTAATAATGCTGTTCAGAATAATGTACTGAATATGTGTGCGTTGGTGTCCCTTCCACATTGTAGTTATGCGTACACTTTCGCACTCGCCCTGTCATCGGAGGTCTTGGCTAGAGTGTACACTCTAAGAAGTAAGATGAACTCTTGCTTAGCTGTACAGCCTTAAGAGTTCATCTTACTTAATAGCTACTTTTATAATCTATATATTTACGTAACATCACAACAGTCAATTAACTCATTTGAAAAAAAAAACAAGTAGTAATCGTGATTAGTATTAAAAAGCATTATGTTTTCTGTAGTCATGAAGCGTAGTATAAATTAAATCCAGTAGCGAAGTAAACGATGCGGTTTGTGTTGATATAAGTAGATATGTATTGTTTGTTGAAAATCAACAGACGATTGTATTTGAATACAGTACATAGGCTTTATAATTTATATCTACGTAACCGATACCTACAATATGACAACAACTAATGAAACTACGCACTAACATTGCCAGCTTCTATTTAAACTATTGATCAGCTATTTTTCACATAATAATATTATGTAAAATATTCAAATTCAATAACCTTAAAGATAAGAATGACAAACACCATACTTACATGCATACAATCTTGCTAGTTCCTTTTTCTCTTCAGGTTTAAGTTCGTCAAATTCGTAGGGAAAACATGAAACGCCATTTTGTTCCCCCATTTCAGCAACAATACTTTTTTATTCCAGCCTAATCAACTAATCGCACTTGGCTTTCAAACGAACTTTCTAACACCCAGCGCGCAATATTTGTCGATAAACAAATATTGATAACGATACATAAAAACAAAAAAAGGCTGATATGAACTGTTACTAAAAATATTCGAATTGTATTATTTTGTTTTGGCGTGTTTGTATTTGGGTATTTCCTATATAACTGACCGCAAACGATTTGCTGAAACCGCGCTATGTATGTACGAACTTACAATAAGAAGGGATTGTACATAATAACGAAGACACAGACCATCGTGTGATGGACTCACACCGCTGAGTATTGTTATTAGTAGAGTATACGTATTAGGGCAGTTACACACATAACGGACGTCTTTATGTATTGGAAATTTTGAATTAAACATGTGTGATATATGGGATTCAATAATAATATGACAGAGCAACCGAAGCCATCCTCACCGCTTTTCCTTCAAACAGTTTAACTGTTTGAGTTTCATATAAAAATAGTTTAGGCGTTTTACGTAAATTGTAGGGCATGTACACCCCACTTACGCTAAAATTTTTCATACTGATATGTTTTCGTCATGTATCGTGCGATTTTTTTTCTTTTTTTTCCTCAAGGGTAACCAACGGGACCTCCGCTGTTCGTCCGTCCGTCTGTCTGTCAGCGGGATGTATCTCATGATCCGTAATAGGTAGACAACAGAAAAACTCAAAGAATGTGTATTTCTCTTGCCGCTATAATAACAACAAAGTAAAAAATAAAGGGGGCTCCCCTACTGCGATGGTATGAAACCCTTCATGCGCGTCTGACTTGCTTGCCGGTTTTTTTTTTCTTTAACCTTTAATTACTTAACACGAA
Organism: Eurois occulta; assembly: GCA_950022335.1. Lineage (NCBI taxonomy): Eukaryota > Metazoa > Arthropoda > Insecta > Lepidoptera > Noctuidae > Eurois > Eurois occulta. The sequence continues at coordinate 15,475,940 of OX465489.1, forward strand.
CCGATCTCAAGGTAATCGAGCAACTCTAGACCATTCAATGGCTTTGTGATAGTGAATTGATTTAAAGTTCAAACCAGTACTTCAAAACCAACAGGTTGACTACCTTCCGGGACAACTCGAGTCTTTCAAGACTAGCTGACCAACAAGACGATTTTCTGGAAATCGACACAGAGACAGAATCACCTACCGGGCCCAATTATATCGAAGAACCATCTAGGTGACCATCCAGTACAAAAAACAACTTGAAAGCTTGAGAATCATGATACCGTTGTCCTGTGGGATATTAGCGTAACACACTCGCAATTCCTTGACAGTCCAACAATATTCATTGCGTTGATGACATTGCTGACAAGCAGACGAATTTTTCAAACATAAGTACAATTATTAATGGATTACAAATTGTGATAGGAAGGTGTGTGACGTAATTAGGGTGCTGGTCCAGAAACTAATGCATTTAGTAGTATTTTTACAAACCCAATTAATGTGTAACTGGCTTATGATAATTCTCGCCAATTATATTTGTCAGGTCAGAATAGGGCAGCGCCCGATAATCGCTTGTTTGAAGTCAATGGCCGGATAAGATATGGAAATTCGACAGTCGTGACAACATTTAAGCATTGATTTATAAATAATTTACTATTGTTTAGCGGGACTACCGACTAATTGGTTATTTTAGACTACTATACGATAATATAAGGTGTAAACGGACCTTTCACTCTAACTCTAAATGACTTTTTCACGTTTTACGGCAAGACTCAATGTAAAACTTTGCGCTGATGGATGCATTAAATAGTATGGGTCATGGTGTATATTTTATAAAGTAAAGGTATAGCAATAAAAACGTGTATTAAAAAATATATATATGAAAAAATTGGATCTTTGACCCCAATATCTCCGGAACTACAAGGTTCCAAGGTATGGTCCAGTGCAAAAAAAAGATCGCAATGAATTTGGAGAACAAGAGTGCCCCGTTTGGCTTCGTTAAGGGTATATTTACACCCATTATATCTACCTATTGGTGACCCCAAATAAATAAGGGACGGAGAATAATAATGATGATGACCTATTGCTAAAGAGCCAAGTTCTATGGCGTGCGATTGGGGTGAGTCTGTATGCAGTCCATCGGCTTATAAATGACTAACAATAAAGTGTTACATTATACAGGGTTATTTCTAAAACACCAGTAACCTCTTAAGAGGTCATTGTACTCATCACTATGAACAACTTTTACTATGGGACCAAACCCAAAATCGCGAAAAAAAAACAGCTGTTCCCTACATTTATGATCGATTAACTCATCAAAATGTAGGGAACAGCTGATTTTTTTTTCGCGATTTCATGTTTGGTCCCATAGTAAAAGTTGTTCATAATGATGAGTACAATGACCTCTTAAGAGGTTACTGGTGTTTTACAAATAACCCTGTATTTTAAGGAGGATATGTAGCAATCGGTTGTCATGGCATGGGCATGTAACGCAGAGGAAATGAGGAAAATCTCGTGAGGAAAGTTTTCAGCGTGAATTGGGATGACTCTAAGAGCAGGGGAAGATCATGTAGGAGTAGATTAATAGATCATTAGGAAAGAAATGTTTAATGAGATGACGAATAAAATAGAAGTATGGAAGACGTCGACATGCTGCGCCAACCAGAAGTATGTTGGTTTTAGGGCAGTGAAATGATGATTATTTTAAGGTGGATTTGATCCCCTACAATTTCAAATCTTGGGAAACTGTCTTTATACTCGTAACAGTGCGTGTAGTACCTAATAATCATTTAATTAAACAGACACCCACGACAATGCACGACAATTTGTTATGTTTATTGAAGATAATTAGACTGTAGGTATTTACTGAAGTTACTGCGAAGTATCTTCTGGTGAAATTAAAATTAGATAGCGAAACTGGTCGTAGACGTGACGGGTATGGTTTGATATCGACCACGTCTAAAACAAAACACCCAGAAATATTAGATGATTTATAAGTTTTAATAATCGCACAAAAATAAACACAACTCTATAAACGTGGTGTATAGAACGTTAAAAAAAAACTTTTTTAATGTTCTACAATCCTACATTTTTTCAGAATTTTCCTCCTCTTACTTTAGAAATTAGACGGAGGGGGACACATTTTGCAACTTTGGAAGTGTCTATCATTCAAACGATTGACTTTGAGAAAAAATAGTTTTAGGAACCTCAATTTCATGTTTAAAGACCTATCTATAAACACCCCGCACGTATAGGTTTGATGTTTTTTTTAGTTTCAGATTTCAGAAAAAAAAAACTTTTTTTTTATACATATCGTAAAGCGGTTTACAGAATACATCTACCTGCCAAGTTTCAACTGTGTAGTCCTAATAATTTCGGGATAAAGTGGCTGTGATATACGGACATACAGACAGACAGACAGACGTGACGAATCCATAAGGGTTCTGTTTTTTGCCATGCGGCTTCGGAACTCTAAAAACGAGCGTATACGCGCCAAAAATACGCTAATCTGTTACCGCAAGATACGTTTGTGAAATTTAGGTGCACAAAGACACTATTTTTAAAACGGATTTATCAAGTAGGTATATAATAATTGTGGTCAGTGATTCCAAACAAAACACATTTTTGTTTTATCTATCTATACTAATATTTATTATATTTTTGTACGTTTGTATGTAGGGGGTCATGATCCATTTCAAAAAATTCTCTCACTGGCAGAAAGCTAGGTACAATATTCTTGGATGCTGTAGGCTATAAAATTATATTTATATTTATTTGTTTCATGTACAAAATTGGTACATAGGCGGACTTAATGCCACAAGGCATTCTCTACCAGTCAACCTTTGGGTCAAATAGGACAGCATTGTGGTAGAGTACAAAAAACAAAAAAAAAACAAAAAATTACCATTTTGTTAACAGAAACCAACCACCACCACCGTTACACCCACAGTTTATACCATGCACATTAGCCGAACTATCACAATTTTTGCGGACGAAGTCACGGGCGAAGTGCTAGTCATTTAGAAATTCACATTTGTGGAGTATGGCTAGCTAATTTAACTAGTCCTTGCATAGATCATAGTGCAAATATTTTTCACTGACTATTAAAATATGTACCTACCTAGAATCAATATTGCCTGTTTATGTAGTGTACCACATAATATTGATTCTTCTAGTTATTATCATGAAGACCATTTATTTCACTGTCATATGTGTCATTTGTATAATACCTTACTGTACCCGCCACTCGGTTTGCTGAAGCTGAAGTGACCATCGGAGTAGACGTGTTCTTGAGTGGAGACTGAGCCACGATCTTCGCAGGGTGGCTGGTAGCAACTGGATGACAGTTGTCGAGAATCGAGTTGAGTGGCGTGCGATTGAGGAGGCCTAAGTCCAGCAGTGGACTGCTGTAGGCTGCTAATGTACCCAGAGTCTGGGTTTGTAGCTGGGTGACGGTAATAAGGCTCGTGCCCGTTTACTGAGCATGTATGTATTGGGTACAAACGCACATCTGCCTTGCTCTTCGGGGATTACAGGGCGTGTTGTTGCGTGAAGGAATTAAACAACCAGGTAGCAAATAAATTAAAACATTTATTCAACAGTTTTACATCGTCGCAATTCTTATTTAGGGAAGCGCAGGTCAGTATCTCGTAGGTTGTCCTCGATCCACTGCTCAGCCTCAAGAGTCATCTCTTCGTCGAAATAGTCGCGCCAACCGTTAGCTTTGCCTGGAAAAACATTTGACGTTGAATGGCAGCGCCAAATTAGAGGCTATTGTGTTATCTACTAACTGGGTCGTAGAGGTCAGATAGACAGTCGCCCAGTGTAAAATATTGGTATTCAGCAGCATCCGGTTAGACTAGAAGCCGACCCCAACAGAGTTGGAACAGAGTTGAGATTTATTTAATGACAAGTATGTTCAGTTGTGCACAGCCTCGGACAGGACTGCCTCGTTGGTCTATAGTGGTCGCAAACGCGATTGCTGAACATAAAGTCCTGGGTTCGATTCCCAGGTCGGGCAAAGTGTTATTGGGTTTTTCCATCAGGATCTTCTCAGTAGCAGCCACGGAGTCTGGATTTGTGCCCAGTTGATGGCATTAGGCTCGCCCCTATTACATGGGACTTAAACATGGTTGGCGAAATCTGGGTGTACTATTAGATAAACCTCTGCCTAACCGTTCGGGGATAACAGTCGTGATGTTCTGTATGTTCACGGCGCACAGCAATTTCATTAGGGCAACAGATTAGAGAAATGTGTATGGGGATTACCAGAGTACACCTATATCTGAAGCGCACAGCTGTTGCGCGCGACCGTCGTTCGCGTGTAATTATTATAAAAAAAATATTATTTCCCTTTTGAATCGAATTTACCAATTTCAAGGATTTTAATTTTTTTGCAGCAACCATAATTATTTTTCTAAAATAAAGTAGCCTATGTCAGACCTTATAACATCAGCTATCTGTCAGTAAAAGTCCCGTCAAAATCGGTCCAGTCGTTTCGGAGATTAGCCGGACAGACAGATGTCTATCTGTCTGTTTGTTCCGGCTAATCTCACAGACCATCATAAGACAAACAGACAGACCGACAGACAGACAAAAACTAAAAAAAATGTGTTTTTGTTATAAATGCCGTGTATATTTTCATATGCTGTTATTTTGATATTACAAACAGACACTTCAACTTTATTTATTTGTTCTATACAAATAAATAAAATTGAAGTGTCTGTTTGTAATGATATGTAAGTATAGATGATTAGGGATGTTGACACCATTAAAAAATTATTCCAAGACAACTTTACTAAAAAAAAACACTTAATTTTAGACCTGAAAACGCGATTAATTTTCAGTTAATTGCTAAATTAGATTTTTAGTTGCTTTGAAATCAATAAATAATTGAGTCATTGAGTTGACTAAATAGTGACATCACAGCGTGCTATTGCCATACAAAATGTAAGGGGGAATCCCGTTTTGACAGATTATAAAAAGTACATTATGTCAATTGATTGGTGTGTCAACTACCCTATATCTATGTAGATCACCATCACCATCTAGACACCTAACACAATGTCCATAAAGAGATGGTGTTCAAATTCCGCCAGGAAGAAGTCTGCAAAACTACCATTGGTTCTTCAAGTTTTAGAAAAAGATTACCTCTTCTTATAAAAGTCTCGTTAGGCGTGACAACGTCGAACTCCCTCAGATCCTCGTAGTTCACGGCCTTGTTCTTCTTGAAGTTGTCAAAGCTGAGGTGGTCGCACAGACGAGTCATCTGCTCCTCGGTCACATCCTTGCCTAAGAAGTCTGCCACGCGACGTACGACTGCTGGTAAGTCCTGTCAGAAATCAAGAAGCATTTGAAAGGATTTTGCACAGATATCCAACATTGGGTAACTGTGCCACGTCTCGGGAAATATAATGTAGTTCTAAATGATGCGACTTTGGAAACATGTCTTCTATCGCATTTTTGCTGTATCAATAAATGTAGTACTAAATACCTTTGCAAGTTCTTCATAAAATAAAAACAGCATGTTCGGATGATGTCTCATATTCCAAGCTTCTTTCACATGCTCGAAATATGGTGTCAGTATATCTACAAGCAAATCATCTTTAGTATCCCTTTCATAGTATCACAAACATCAGGAATTTAATTTAAAGGACTCTACACTCCAAAGCCGGCAAGTCGCCGACATTTGTGTCTGCGGCTTGTCGGCGGCACGAGATATGAAAGTTTTTTAAACCACAACTTGAGTGTCGCCGGGTAACTGTCGCCAATATGTCGGCGGTTTTAGTATGTATGGATCCATACTTACAACGATCATTCATAAATAACTCCCAGAAATCTTTGAATTCGCCTGTGAAGTCTAATACTCTGAAAAGCTTAGCATGGTGATAGGATGAGACGGCGATATCCCTTGCCTCTCTAGCTATGTAGATAATCTTAGCCGTGTCCACCATATTGGGTGGGAGGAAGCTCATCGGAAGGTGCGTCTTGATGAACCGGGGGGATGGCATCGCCGCCAGCTTCTCCGTCACTGGCTGAGCCATGACCTCTAACATTTTTAAGATCTTTTCTTGTTTTTCCTTGAATTCTACTTTGTCTATGTTCTTCAGACAGTCCTTCCTCCATTCGGTGTAGTACATGTAAATTCTGTAAAAGTATTATTGTTACTATTTGTAACCATATTTCTATTAAAATGTATGCAACTTCCATGCTATGGTAAAAACGCCTGATTTTTATTTAGCTGTTACACATATTTTTCATCTACGTTTTAAGTATTATCTTATCAGCAGTACGCACAAAATCTTACTTCCTACTAATACACTCGAGAGCAATGAATCCGGGTCACTTAAAGAATCCTAAAAATCTCGGAAACTAAAAATGCTAGGTTAATGCAATAAATTGTATTTAATAGACAATGTAATACTCCTTAAATGAAGGTATTAAAACTTCTTAGTTATTGTAAAGCTATATCATAAAAAAATCAAATTTGAAAAAGGGCCACTTTCGAAGATGGAACTACGAAATTACAGCATTTGGTTTTGCTTTTGTTTGTAATCTGTCATTTATGTGGGTACATAAACCATGTTGATAGTGCTCTATATTCATTATTCAAGCTGAAATTATGTCGCTTACGCCTGAGGAATGCACCAGAATACTTACAATGCTGGAAACCAGCCGGAGTCAGCGCGATACAGCCAGGACTGTCGGTGTGTCGCTGTCAACAGTACAAAGAGTTCTCCGACGTTACGAAGAAACTGGTTCTAACCTACGCAGACCAGGAACGGGCAGAACCAGGTGTACCACAGCACGAGAAGACCGATACTTGGTGAACACCATGCTTCGAAATCGCTTTCTCACAGGAACTGAACTCACAAATCAGTTTCGACGCCTCGGAGGAAGTAACCCAAGTGCATGGACAGTAAGACGTCGGCTTGCTGAATCTAACTTGAAACCCCTTAGACCTGCAAACGGCCCTAAACTGGAGCGTGGCATCGTATTTCAAGACTAAGATATGCCCAGAGCCACGTAAATTGGAGTATTGAAGATTGGTCAAAAGTTATGTTCTCCGACGAATCAAAATTTATGCTCTACAAGCACGATGGATGACACAGAGTGTATCGAAGACCAGGGGAAAGATTCAAGCAAGCATGCATCGAAGAAAAAGTAGCCTACGGTGGTGGGTCTGTACTTGTGTGGGCCGGAATTTCTTCTGAAAGTCGCACAGAGCTGGTGATCATAGAAAACGGCTCTTTAACTAGCGTAAGATATGTGGAAGAAATCCTCAATGATCACGTTGGTCCATTTATGGTCAATTTAGGTGAGGATGCTATATTTATGCATGACAATGCCCGACCTCATACAGGTAGGATTGTGAATGACTACCTTCAAGAGATGAACATTACTCGTATGGAGTGGCCAGCGCGCAGCTCGGATATCAACCCGATCGAGCATGCTTGGGACGAGCTAGGCAGATGCGTAAAACAACGAAACCCTCCCCCAATCACGCTTCGTGAGCTCAAAATTGCTCTCACAGAGGAATGGGAGAATATTCCCCAAAATCGTATAAGGAACTTGGTGTACAGCATGCCAAACCGCGTAAACGCAGTAATGGAAGCACGAGGAGGCAATACGAAGTATTAAAATTCAAGAAAATCGTAATAAAGTTCAAAAATTTCATGTTTCCTATTTTTGTTTTAAGGAGAGATCAGCAGTTTTTTTCTTTATGTAATTTAGTGTTAATAAAATGTATGGCGACTCATATTTTTTTTACTTTCATTTAAGGAGTATTACATTGTCTATTAAATACAATTTATTGCATTAACCTATCATTTTTAGTTTCCGAGATTTTTAACATTCTTTAAGTGACCCGGATTCATTGCTCTCGAGTGTATTATAAATGCGAAACTTTGTGAGGACGGATGGATGTTTATTACTCTTTCACGCAAAAACTACTGAAAAGATTTCGATGAAATTTGCGCACAGATAGTTTATAACCTGGATTAACACATAGGATACTTTTTATCCCGGTAGTATGATCCCGTGGGACAATTATTGAACTTCACGCGGGCGAAGCCGTGGGTATAAACTAGTAATAGATATAAAGACAGTCTGTTACACTTGTGAGCATTACAGCCAATCGAACCTTGACTTTTAGCGTGATGTGATGGTAGTACTTACTCGAGGAAGGGATATCTATGAGTGATTGGAACAGTTAACGCCGTTTCGTAATCGAAATCATTTGCTAGCAGCCATACCAGCTCCTGAGTCCATGTCGTGCCTGAATAACAGCAGAGTAAGTACTAAAACATAAATATTCTCCTGCCTTATCCCAAATTATTTAAAATCATGATCTGCATAGTCAATAGGTACATCGTTTTTTTGGTCTCCCCATAGTTCATACTCTTATAGCCATCCAATTTTATACTCAAAACGTTTCTAATTACACTTTTTTTCATTATGCCCATGCCATGATGTCACAATTTTTTAGAGTACTAAATAAAATATGTCAACTCTATAATTAGCTCAACCAAGCCAGATCCTTATCTTTAATTATCATTAACACTAGAAACGGGGTATTTACCAGTTTGAGTTCCCGATATTTCAGCGCTGTTTCAGTTTATTCGTGAATATGCGCCGAAATATTGGGAACTCAAAACAAACAGTGGAAATGGTAAATATCCCGTTTCTAGTGTTAATATTTTTTTTTTCTTTTTTTTTTTTTTTAAACGTTGCCCCACACTAGGAATTTCTCCTGTATCGTGGGTGCATTGACAAACATTTAAACTCATATACACAAACAGCCAGACCCGGATCAACTATCTGTAGCTGTTGTAATGATAATGTTAGTGACCATGACAGTTTAAAAACTTATATCCTTATCTTTATTGCATTGTTGTTTCAAATCTGACGCGGTTTCGGTGGTAATACTTACACAGCCAATTAACAAAAACATGCTAATGGCAATTATGGTGACTGCATTAATTGCAGTTTTGTATTGTCATGCTAACGCACCACGTTTTACGGCCCACCACGATTTTTCGTTATGGCTGCAAAATTCAAGTGATCATTCCTAATTTCAGTGATTTAATTTATTTGGGTTTACTTGTTACCTATTATTATCGTCCACACAATCAGTATCTTTCTCAGACCCAATAAATACCCCGTCATATATACACATTTTTCCACCTTTGCATAATTGTCCACAGCCTCTCTACGACAGCCGTTGCTAATCAACTTTTCTGTCACACCAGAATCCACCTGCTTTTTTCGATAAGATGGAATGCCTATCTTATCTGGTTTCTCATTTTTTATCAGATTAATTTTGTGTCATGTATGTATTCCTAATTCTTCTAAGCCTCGTCACACTTTACATCTACAAGATACAGGTAGATAGATACTCTTTTTTTTTGAGACCAGCCCGCCACGCTATTAGCAAACCACTGACCACTCTAACTCCTGAAAGTCAGAACCAACAGTGGCGACCACCAGAAAAGTGCCGAGACAATGAAGCTCGACGAAGTCCCAGAGAAACAATTGAACTGTCTTAAATCCCGCAAGGAAATTAATCAGAAAAGTATAGCGGAGGAGTAAGAAAACCATAATTTCCACTTCCATCCAGGCACAAAGGGACGTTTACAACTGGGATAAGCCCAGTAGCCTAGCACCACGGATAATTTTTTAAAGACTTTCAAGAGTGTAAAAGGCAACTTTTGTCTTTATAAGATAATATTACTACTCTATTAAACAGTGTAGTGGCAATCGTTGTCGAAACATTTCGTATGTTTGCAACCACGTTCAACAACATTGGCCTAGGATATTATGGTTTCGGTAGCTATTGTCAATCTAGTGCATTATGGCTTCTACATACATCATCGTTATTTTGTTGGATGGAGAGGGAGACGAAGGCCAAAGAAAAGATGAATGGGTTGTATGTGGAATGATATGAAAGAGAAAAAAAGAGTAAAGGATACTGTGACGTCTGACAGAGGAGAATGGAAGAAGAAAACGTTGCACAGACCCCAAGTAGCATGAGACAAGGGCAGGAAGATGATGACATACATGATCGTTATCGCTGGCAGCCTATCTAGGTCCCTACATCACAAAAATCATAGCTTCAGGTTCTACCTACCAGCCCGCTGGTAGCTGGTCACATACACGTCACTAGGTCTTACGGGCAAGTTGTAGATGTTCTCAGCATGGTCTATGTAAGGTCTAGGCATCACATAGCCTTTTGGACCCGCTCGGATCCAATCGATTTTGGGATCTGAAAGGAAACATCAAGATTTCATACTAAATACCAGAATTATTTTATACCCAGAATAAATTTAATGTTTTTTTTAATGAAATATTGAGATTCGATCGATGAATGAATTTTTCAATGGGTATCGTTCACATGTGTTGCCGATCGTGGATACGTTTTACACACACATATGCATTTGAGTTCTCATTATTTCACAAAAAAAAACATTAAATTTATTTTTTCGTGTTTTTTTTTTATTGTTACTTTTTGAAAAAAAATGTCCCAATCGTTTCGAGTTCGATGATCGAGTTAATGGTATTCGGTTCCAGAACGACCTAAAAATAATGGTGTATGACAGATTTGGAACAAATTTCAACAATGAAAGTGAACGCGATCAACATAATAATATCTAAACCGGTTACAAGAGCATAAATATTTACTTTGGAATATTCACACTGACCTGACAGCTCTTGAACTCCATTTACATACCTACATTGTGCAGTTCAAGTTTCATGAGTGAAATCCGGTCTTCGTTAAAATTGTTTCTTATTCATCAAATTAAAGCCATGATTGATATGTAGAATCAGGGGGTCTAAAATGGCCATTTAGTAGAATCATAATAGGGTAATAATACGAATTACGTGACCATTCATAATATTAACTGCGTCTGTATTCATTTGAATAATTTTAACGTAATTCATATTATTGTCCCATGATTCTGCTAAAGCGGATATTTTAGACCCCTTATCTTATTTTTCATCATAGTTTACGTAGGCAATGCACATCGATCATGAACATACAATTTTATGAAACCAATGGAATATATTTGTTTCAACTTACAGTTAAACAACCTCTTATTCTCAGCTTTCTCTTCAGGCTCAAGCTCTTTGAAATCAAACGGGAAACTTAAACGTTTCAGTTCAGCCATTATTTTATATTTTTATACTCAACAGGACTGTAACAACTGAATTCACGTAAAGGACTAACAATAAAAATAGCTATCAGGACTTAATATAACTTGTTAAAAATAGTTTATATGACAGTTCATTTATCCGTGGGTATATTTTTTGTACCTTGCCTTTGTTAATGTAATAGGTACCTACCTGATTATTCTTTGGTCTTTTTTTTACATACTGACATAAATATAATGAATGTGAAGGTTTTAAGTGTTGATCAAGCGATATAAGCAATTGTGTCCTTGTGTCACCACTTATTTCTGTATTATTCAAGTAAAATTAAATCTTACGTTTTATTGAAAATTACACGTGGAAAACTAAATAAACAAAACCAGTGATATTTATGTAATCCTAATCATCATCGAATCAGCGTGATAAATTAATTATAAAATCTCTAATGATAAATCCATGCTTCCATCGAAGCGATGCAGCGGTGGCACGACAAGATAAAGATATAAGATAAGATCTGGTTATAATAATTGTCAAAACATGAGTGACAGTAGAGATATGAAAATCATGCATAGGTATTAATATTCAGGGACATAAGATGCAGCTATAATAAATCAATTTGGAAGTATAATAAAGATTTGTGACAAAGATGTGTGTAGTTCTGGATATCTTTTTTCTATCAAGGAGATTTCTATTGTCTTGGCTGCAAAAAAAAGGCCATTAGGATATTAACAAATAAGATTGTGACAAATGGTTTTTGTTTTGGTAAAACTTGTCTCACTTGATAGCTTCTTAGTACCAAGCACGTATTACGAAAGTGCCCAGGCACACCAATCAGAATTTTGTAAGTTTATAACTGCTAGGTACATGCATAGGTTCATACATAATCACAACGTAGCAAATAAGTTATATGTTACAACAATTCAGGTGCTTCTTTCTTGATCTACAGCGAATTGAAGATCAACCACATTTTTATATCAGATTAGCACTTCGCCCGCGAATTCGTTCGCAAAAATGGTGATAGCTCGGCTAATTTTCATGATATAAATATAATTTATAGCCTATGTTACTTCCTGATAATTTAGCTTTCTATTGGTGAAAAAATGGTTAAAATTGGTCCAGAAGTTTCGGAGCTCATTCGGTACAAACAAACAAACTTAATAATATTAGTATAGACTAGTATAGATTCGTTCTTTTTTTTTTTTTGGAGGGCGGGAAATCATCAAATGACTCCTCCCGCTCTGGGCGGAGCGGCAGGGAGTGTCAGACTCTTACTGACTAAAAACCACCCATGTTCCTTCTTTCGCCCTTTATGTTCCAGGGCGCGGTATCTCTTTCGAACAGTCCCGCAGCCCTGGCAGGCATCGGCCCTTGCGGGCCCCTCCCGTTTGCTGACATCTCTTTGAGGCGCGCGTGGAACACGAACGCGCCGTCGACACGGCCTGTCGTCATACGACGGACGGACGGCGAGCTAGCCCATTACTCACCGTCCACAGGCCCGCGCCTACGGTGGCCGAGAGCCATCACGGCGTGGCCCCCGACGCCCGGTGCTTCTCCTCCCGCGGCGATAGATTCGTTCTCTAAGGCTTAGGTCTATTCGGAATGATTCTTACAAGTATTTGATTTAAACAGTCGTGAGATACGGTTGAGACCGTGTGATGGATCTCATAAAACTCTGAATAACTTAAAGTTAATCGTAAAACATTGTTTTTTATATACTATACATTTACAAACAATTATATACATGTATGGACAAAAATAATATTCTTTGTAGTGAGCAAAATGGTTTCAGACAAAAAAAGACAATCAATATGGCGGTCTATGATTTTCTTTCTACACACTGTAATGATATGGAGAGATGAAAGGACTCCCACTTGCGCTGTGTTATACGGTATGACACAAGCATTCGACTATGTTGACCACACTATTTTAATAAATAAACTGGACTCTTAAGAAGTAAGAGAGTATTAATTGATTCCTATATGTCTAATAGAAGGCAATCACAGCAATCTCAAGAATAGATCGTATCAAAAAAGCGACTACGTATTTGTCTCAAGAGCTTATAGTGAAATTCGGGTACCACAAGGAACCGTTCTGGGACCATTATTATTTATCATATATATAAATGACTTTCCAAAATCTATTGAGTATCCAATGACTCTTTTTGCAGACAATAGCACAGTCACAATGGCATGTAAGAAAACTGACATCTATGAACTTGCCATTAATAATGTTTTAGCTTCTACATATTAATAACACAACAAGCATTATTAATGTCAAGTTGGACAGTAATAATCTAAAATAACCGGTCAAGTGCGTTTCGGGCCACACACACTGTAGGGTTCCGTAGTTGCCCATCAAAATATGGGGACCGATTTGCCTCCGAACGATGATTTTTATTGTAATAATAAAAAACAAACTTACATTTGCAGTTTAAAAACCGGTGCTCCCATACATTAGGTTTGGGAAACTATGTGATCTAAGTACATTTTATAAGTTGGTCGACTATTACGCGTAAACTTGTAAAGCCTACGAAGCTCTAATAGTTTTCCGTTTTTTGCATAGTCTGCTTTCGTTCTGAAATCATGTCACATAAAAACATAATAACACGTCGAAGTTATATGAAAAGTATATATTCTCATAATTAATTATTATTATTATTCTATTATACATCATTTTAAACTAATTATATGCCAATGTGATGGTTCATCGTTCAAAAATATAATGGGTAGGTACTACTTTTCAAGAGTATACTTTTGAACGAAGAATTCAAAATGACATTTTGTTCTGACAAAACCCATCAGTGTCAGTAAAAAAAAACAATTTCAAGGTTATGTAAACTCCATCTCCACAACCTGTCATGGCTGTCATAACTCTCACGACAAACGTCAAACATTTTAAGGTTTAATGTGTCGTGCATAAAACCATATATAAATGTTCTTTATTCTATTCAGTGGTTTGTTTCCCAGGTTTTCTGAAAGGTACAGGTTATGGCCGAAGTCCCATACAAAAATGAAACATCTCCTTTATGACTTTTTATTTTATAATATTTTTTACTTTGACATTTATTATTATTTGCTTTTTTAATTATGTTTTATTTTAATTCTTTTACTTTTTGACTGAAATGATTATATTTAAAAATCACGATTTTAGAATTTCAAAACATTTGCACGCCGTAGTGAATGTTTTTTTTTATTATCTGTGTTATCTTACATGCACTTTTTGTTATTCACACATGTTTGAGCAAATAACAATTAACTCAACCATCAACTAGTGCTTCTAGTTCATCTCGTCCACCTGAATGGCAAAGAGTTCCTTTTAACCGAAGCCATAAGCGCAAGAAGCTCTCACAATCACCCTCACCAGAGGCGATCAAAACGTCTAATAACTATAGTGGCCTACAAATCGATCTCACCGAAGATGAAAGTGACTCAAAACAAAAACGTCCTAGTAAGCCTCCACCAATTATCTTGTACGGCGTTGAAGATGTCAACAAGCTTACGGAACTCCTAACCACTGTTGCAGATAAGGGAGAATTCATTTTCAAAATCGTCAACAGAAATCAGTTAAGAATCAATAGTTTTGACATTGAGGCTTACAAGAAAATTATGACCCTAGTCCGTGAAAAAGGCCTCATCGGCCACACATTTAACAGGAAGGACCAACGATGTTACCGATTTGTAATAAAGAATCTGCACCATTCAACCCCACATAGTGCCATAATAGAAGAAGTTGAAAAAACTGATAACAAAGTGTTTGGAGAAATCATAAATGTAAAGTTTGGGCCCGAAAAGAAGCCGACTTCTACATTTTTTGTTAATCTAGTCTCACATCCAAACAATAGCGCAGTTAAAACAATAAAGTCGATTTACCATCAAACAGTTTCAATAGAAGAGCCTAAAAGGAAAACTTCCATACCACAGTGCCAACGATGTCAACAATACGGGCATTCGAAAAACTACTGTATGATGCCCTATCGCTGTGTGAAATGCGCACAAGCACACAAAACATCTGAGTGCCCAAAAAAAGAAAGAAACACTCCGGCAAAGTGCGTACTATGTGAAGGCTCACATCCTGCAAATTACAAAGGCTGCACCGTGTACAGGGAGATCCTACATAGAAAAACAGGTCAGAAACTTACACCCCGAACCATACCCCTTGAAGAACCCAAAACCTCAGCCGCAAAACCTGCAATCGAAGAAAATAGGCCACAAGTCGAGAATACAAATCCAAAACATCATGGTAACGACAGAAATAGTCTGACATATGCAGAAGTCACTAAAAACGAACCCAATTTAGAATTATTACTCACACAACAAGCTGTAAAGCTAGATAAACTAATAGATCAGATGTCGACAATGATGAATTTACTCACAACAATTATCAGTAAACTTGTCCGATAAATGGCCACATTCAGAGTTGGAACTTGGAACATAAATGGACTGGTTAAACATAAACAAGATGTAGAGATACTCCTTACTCATCACGACATTGACGTTCTTCTAGTTTCTGAAGCTCACCTAACATCCAACCATTTATGTACTTTAAAAAACTACAATGTATACTCCACATTTCATCCTGATGGAACTGCACACGCAGGGACAGCAGTCATAATAAAGAAGCACATCAAACATGTTGTTCTGGAGGAATACAAAACTAACCAAATACAGGCTACTTCGGTGATGGTTCAAGATAAACGGAGCTCACTAACCCTATCCGCTATATATTGCCCCCCTAAGCACACCCTAAAGGAAGATAATTTCACAGATTTCTTCAGAACTCTTGGCCAAAGATTCATATGTGGCGGAGACTGGAACGCCAAAAATGTCTTCTGGGGCTCCCGATTGACACTACCTAGAGGTAGAGAATTTAAAAAAAGCCTTGACGGAAACAAATTACACGTCATGAGTACGGGTGAACCCACGTACTGGCCAACAGACTCCAATAAAATCCCTGATCTATTGGACTTCTTTGTGTATAAGGGACTTTCTAATATGTACCTAAGCGCCGAAAGTTGCCTGGATAGCAGCTCTGATCATACCCTCCTGATTGCCACTGTAAGCACAACATTAATAGAAAGATCGTTCAAAGAAAATCTCTACAACAAAAATACTGATTGGGTTATTGGGTTGCATTCAGAGAATACATCGAGTCAAATGCGAACTTAAAAATAGCGTTAAAAACAAACAACGACATTGATAAAGCTGCTACTGACTTCACAAACCTTATTCAGATAGCTGCATGGAAATGCACACCGATACTTACGAGGCCAGGATCCAAAAATATCCCCAAGGAAGTGAGGAGTAAGGTCCTGGAAAAAAGGAGGCTCAGAAGAGTTTGGCATACCAGCCGGCACGCTTCTGATAGACGAGAGTTTAATAGAGCGGCCGCAGATCTGAAGCAATATCTGAAGGACATCGAAGATGAGACCTTGAAACACCGACTGGAAAATCTGGATACCACAGCTAAAAATGAATACTCGCTTTGGAAAACCGTAAAGCATAGCAAAAACGCACCACAAACAGCTCAGCATCCCTTAAAGCTGGGAAATAATACATGGGCAAGAAAAGACAACGAACGTGCCGAGGCCTTTGGCTCTTTCTTGGCCGGTGTATTCACTCCCAATTCTGGCAACACATCAACGGAAAAAGAGATACAAAACTATTTGGAGACAGATCTACAACTCAGTTTACCGCTAAAATGCTGCTCACCTCGAGAGATCTGGGGAATTATAAAAGATCTTGAACTAAACAAGGCTCCTGGATATTGCCTTATAACTACCGAAATCTTACGTCAATTGCCAAGAAAAGCCATCGTTTTCATAACACAGCTCTTTAATGGTATTTTGAGGACTGGATACTTTCCGAGAATATGGAAAGTGTCGGAAATCATCATGATCCCAAAGCCAGGAAAACCACCGCACCTTGTGTCGTCATACAGGCCAATAAGTCTACTACCTGTCATGTCAAAACTATTTGAGAAAGTCGTTGCACGTAGGCTTAATGAAATACTCAAAGACGGCACTATCATCCCACAACATCAGTTCGGATTTAGAATGGGGCACTCCACGGTGGAGCAGGTGCATAGAGTGGTGAATAAGATACGAGAGGGGCTGGGACGAAAAGAATACTGTTCGGCTGTGTTCCTGGACGTACAGCAAGCGTTCGACAAGGTCTGGCACCAGGGCTTGTTATTTAAAGTAAAAAAACAACTGCCACACAGCCTGTATGTATTAATAAAGTCATACTTGGAAGACAGAATTTTCCGGGTAAAAATTGATGATTCATACTCGAAATTTTACAACATATTAGCTGGAGTACCCCAGGGCTCCGTCTTGGGTCCAACCCTCTACCTCATATACACAGCAGACCTACCAACCTCAGAAAAAGTACTTTCGGCCACCTTTGCTGATGACACGGCTACCTTGTGCAATGATAAAAACCCTAATGTGGCCTCACTAATGCTGCAAAAACACCTTGACAAAGTCCACAAATGGATGAGGGAATGGAAAATAAAAGCTAGCGCCAACAAATCTATGCATGTGACGTTTACTCTCAGAAAAGATGACTGCCCACCTGTTAAACTTGGAGACGACACACTTCCACACGGGCAAGTAGCTAAGTACCTCGGTGTCCATCTCGATAGGAAACAAACGTGGAGATACCACATTGAGAAAAAACGTGACGAGCTTAACATCCTACTCCGAAAACTGACCTGGCTCTTAGGAAGAACATCACACGTTTCATTAGAAAATAAAGTGCTCATCTACAAAGCGGTATTAAGACCTGTTTGGACATACGGCATAGAGTTGTGGGGCTCTGCAAGAAACTCAAATCTGGAAATTCTCCAGCGATTCCAAAATAAAGCTCTCAGAACTATAACAAATGCTCCTTGGTTTATGAAAACCTCAGAATTACACGAGCATCTACAAATCAGAACCATAAAAGAGGAAGTAGAACACCGACTAAAGACATACAAAAACCGAATAAAGTCACATACCAACACCTTAGCCATAGCCCTAAGTGATCCAATAACTATGAAAAGGCTCAAACGCCACCACATAGGGGACTTTATAGAATAAAGCAAATAGTTTTGAGAGGCAGATTCTTCGCTGGAAGAATGAACCTCAGCAGTCAATAACCACACAAAAAATCTGCTAAAGGTTTACAACCGATCGCAAGATGCAAATGGAAAAAAAAAAAAATGTTTGAGCAAATAAATATATCTTATCTTATCTTATTTATAACTTTTTTTATTTGTAGATACGTATTGATTTAGGTATTGAATATAAAGTTTCATGTGCAGGAGGCTCAGGTCAGTATCTCACAGGTTATCAGGATCCATTTCTCGGTTTGTTGAGTCATATCCTCGTGGAATGGACGCGCCAACCGGCCTATGAATAGACATCGGATTATAATATTTATAATGCACTATCAAGATGCCAAAATATGCACTAAAACAGCGTTATGTGCACAATCAAAATGCAATTTATTATTAGAATTTACGTTGTTTTTTACAAAAATGATATATTTTATTAATTTAGGAAATATGCAAGAAATACAAGTAAACCTGTTTTTATTTCTTAAAAATGCCTTGTATTGGCCCATAAAAACATTGTGGTACACTTGTTTAATTCTACTTATTTCACAATTTTGTGTAGCGTGTTTTTGGAGAAACGGAACGCAAACTCAAAACGCATCGTCCTCGATAGCGCCATTAGCGCCGATAGTGACGTCAAATACTGTGTCAAAGAAACACTTTTATTTGAAAAGTAGGTACTTAAAGTTTCACTAAGATTTTATTATAATATTGTTAATGCAATTTTTACTTGCGTTACGCTATCACTGAAAAAGTACTAAAATCTGAATAACGGTATTTTGCGTTTTATGCATTTGCTTTATGCAGACATGCAAATGCATATAATTCGATGTCTAATTTATGAGCTAGAAGATTAATTGCCTGTAAAGATTGTATTTCACGAGTAAGCACGTGTTCTACAATTCGTTTAGACTATAAGCGGCTATCCAACTATTAGATGGGACTTTAACACAACTGGCGAAATGTGGGTGTACTATTAGATACACCTCTGCCTAAACCTTCGGGGATTACAGGCGTGATGTTATGAAATCTTATAAGTAGCGTCTTCTACTGTACCACCACCAACTGCCTGGTTAACATCAGTTAGCATGGAAATCCTATCCATACCAAACCTATGTGTGAGTGGGTCGTCATCCCCTTAAGCCAAAATTTGTTTCATAAAAAAATTAACTAGATTTGACTAGCAACAATCACTTTTGTAGTCTGAAATTAGATTTATTGACTTGCAAAAGCTTACACCGTGAAATTACCTAATGGATAGGTCTAGATCTATGAATATGCCAATACTATAAAATTCGAGTAATTTCACGGTTCAACGGCTGAACCTAGATCATGATCTAGGTTAGAAAATAGAAGACTTTATACGACTATCTCGATCATTTTATTAATGGTGATGCAGGCAATGCCGCAGGCAAAAGCTAGTTAAATCATGGAACGGTATTTTCAAGGATATTTTAAGCAGAGAGTAAGAAAGAAACTTAAGTGACAACTTTCCTAATATACAGCACTTCCCCATTGAGCAGACCCAGTTCATCCATGATGTCATAGTTGTTAGGTCTGAAGCTGTCGATGTTGAGGTGTTGACTGAGGTCACCTGCTCCTCAGGGTAAGGCTTGTTGAGAAACGTGGCCACGCGACGGATTCCGAAGGCAATTCCTGGATAGAAAATAATAAAGGTAACATGAATTTTCAGCTTGATTATGTTGACAAGCTAGGAATAATGAAATAAAATGATGGTATACCCCAAGGTCCGCGAACCGAAAGACGTTGCGTTGGAAGGCTGGGTCTAGGGCTGCGGGACTGTTAGGAACATAAAGGGCAAAAGAAGGAACATGGATGGTTTTTGTCAGTAAAAGTCTGACACTCCCTTCCGCTCCGCCCAGAGCGGGAGGAGTCATTTGATGATTTCCCATCCGAAAAAAAAGGCTGGGTCTGTCGGACTCTAACCGACTAAAAACCACCCCGGTATTCCCTTCCCACACATGCACCGTGCGCCTAGGGAACTAGTGCGCCTTCCACAGTCCCCGGCTAGTGCCAGCCCTCGCCTGCGGGCCTCCTCAAGTCTGCAGGGGGAGTGAGGTGTACTCCTCCCGCATAAAAAATACTTAAAAGAACAAAATAATACGCTTTTGGTATTCAGTTTTACGAAAAACCATAATACACAAAGTTTATCGATTTTATAGCAGTCATTAAGATATCTAAGTACATACGAACTATAAAATAGAAACCATGTTTTTTCACATATTAGAACGACAGATTCCCTGCATTCGGTTGAATGGACCGGCTCTAAGTTTATCTCGTGTTAAGTGTCATGTTTTATGCGAAAATAGCGGTACCTTAGACATGTCTTCGTAGGAAAGGAAATACATGTTTGGATGGTGTCTCTTCTCCCAAGCTTCTTTAATGTTTTCATAGTATGGTGTTCAATATACTCCAAATCAACAAAGCTCAATTTTAGAATAAGTAATTTGTTAAGTATAAAAAAGTCAAATATCCTACATTACATAACATATCACGGCTGTAATCCCCAAAGGGTTAGGCAGAGGTGTTCCTAAGTACCCACATTTTGCCAGTTATGTTTAAGTCCCATGTAATAGGGGAGGAGCTTATTGCCAGAACCACAAATCCGGGATCTAATATCTTACGCAGTGCAAATATCGTTTGCGTTCAACTTCAGAATGTTAAGTAATTAAAATCAAAGCAAAAACATACCTATCAATTTATTGAGATAACAATTTGCAGATCTGCAACATTGCTATAACGTTCTACTTATGATTTAAAATTTGATTTAAAATTATACTTACGTACGGATAATCTATATACATATAATAAAACTGTAGAAAAGTCGTTTTTGTACATCGAAAAAAAATCCAAAAAAAATAGCCAGGGTGTTAAAGGACAACCAATAGAACCCATTTCCAGCATTTTTCGAATTTTTGTCTGTTTGTCTGTTTGTCTGTTTGTCTGTGTATTTGTTCGGGCATCACGTAAAATGTACAAAAGCAATGTAGATAACTTTTATACACAACGATTGAGCGTAACTTGGAGTAACATTTAGTTTTTGTTGCATTGCAATCGGTTCAGTCTATCAAAAGATATTTGAATTTAAAGTGTTACAGAAGTAAAATTAGGGTTATGTGCAGTTGGTCTCACAACTTCCCGTAACTTTTATACACAACAATATGTGCGTAAATTGAAGTAATTGAACATTAAGTTTTTTGTTTCATCGTAATCAGTTCACACCTTATAAATGGAAAGAAAGAAGAATGTAAATTAATAAAATTATAATAGTGTTTCCGAAGTAAAATATTAAAACAGCGCCATCTATCGAACTCAGACTGGACTATATCTAGACATCAACTGCGTGCAGCATTGAATATAGATATTCGATAGATGGCATTGTGCGTGTGACGTTACTTTCTGATTGAGGCATGTTTAACTATACTGATGGAGAAATTCCTGACCTATAGGGTACGTGAAATTTGTCACAACAGGTCCTTATTGGCTATTAAAGAGATAGTTATAAGTAGGTATACCAGGGAACCCGATCAGTCAATACGGTTTGCCCACACCGACAGTCGATGGGGAACGTATTAACAGAGAGTACGTATCAGAAATTAGTTATCATCCCGTGAACTCGCAGAAATTTTACAAAATGGCTGCGCAAAGACAGAGAATCAGCGCCAGACGTTTGATAGGGTATGCTGCAGTGTAGAAAACGCCTCGGGTGAAATCCTGTTTTTAGACGCACCGGGCGGAACAGGTAAAACTTTCCTAACCAAAGTTATTTTGGCTCGAATAAGGAACTTTGGGAGTATGAAGAACAGAGTGTAAAGCTCTTCAACCCCCATTGAAAAGGGAGGATCCTCCGACCAGACGGGTGTTATATCTGGTGGGCTACGGCCCTACAGTTGTTGTTGGGTTCTTCTATATAGTCTTAAGTCGCGAATATCTTTACTTGCGCGATGCAGAATTTACATATATTTAGATTTTTAGTTTATCCTCTGCGTCATAGATGGCGCTGTAGTACTTTTTGTAGTGCCGCTACATCACTCCCCCGCGGAGGCTAGGGTCGGTAGTAAAATGAGTCGTTGATTGCCAGGCCAGTAGAAAGTCGTTGCCGCATTGTTCCCGGTGAGTTGGAACTGTCTGCGGCGGTAGTGCGAACCCCTTTAGTCGGGGTCGGCGCTGCATGTGCTCCGTTGCGTCGGACGTGGTACAGCACCGCGATGTGGCTGACTGCTCGCATCGACCGGGAGGTACAGCTCTCAACCGGCCGAAAGTGCAGTGCCAAGGTAGCTTTATGAGGCTGAGGGTGCTGACCAGGAATGTGCTTCCGCTGCATGCTGGTGGTCAGGAATACCCATTTTGAAGCTGGCTGGCTATATGACTCGCTGCTCGAAAACTTGAGGAAGTTTGAGGAAGCTTGAGGAAGTGATGTTGATGACGTCACGTTGCTCGAAGGCTGCGCTGACGTCTATATCGGGGTCACCAATTTGGGGGTATGGAGAACAGGGTGTAAAGCTCTTCAACCACCATTGAAAAGGGAGAATCCTCCGATCAGACGGGCGTTATGTCTGGTGGGCTACTGCCCAACAGTTGTTGTCGGGTTCTTCTGTATAGTCTTAAGTCACAAATAATTTTACTTGCGCGATGCAGAATTTAGATATATTTCGAGTTTTAGTTCATCCTCTGCGTCATAGATGGCGCTGTAGTACTTTTTGTTCTATGTTACTGAAGTACTTTTACGCAGCCACATTATTGCCTGGAGGAAAAACGGCAGACACAACATTTATTCCTATCGACTTAGACCGCACGGAAAGCCCGGTTAGCAACATATCGCGAAATAGCGATAAAGCAAGGGTTTTATGCGATTGTGTTTTAATTTTTTGGGACGAGTGCACTATGGCAAACCGCAAAGCTGTAGAAGCAGTGAATAGAACTTTCGTGCACAGTTGCGAGGCTGCGAAAATGCACAGGAGTTTCCCAATTTATTGTTACAAATAGGCGATGGCACATACCCCGTACAAGAAGATGGCAAAGTTATTTTGGTTGATAATCTCTGTTCAAAATATTGATTCATGTGTCCGGGAATAGTAGAGAATACACCTCTATAAATACAGTTATGGAAGAAGATGACGCCACGCACTACCCGGTAGAATTTTTGGATTCCCTCAACACACCCGGACTTCCAGCCCACAAAATAGTTTTAAAAATCGGTGGACCAATAATTCTCCTCAGAAATTGATGTCCTCCAAACTTTGTAACGGCACGGCTCAAAGTCACAAATCTGCAGCAAAACATAATCGAAGCTGAAATATTAACCGGTTGCGGCGCTGGTGATATTGTTTTTATTCCAAGAATACCTATAATTCCTAACAACTTTCCTTTCTCTTTCAAACGAGTGCAATTCCCAGTCAGTCTCTGTTATGCCATGACGATTAATAAAGCTCAGGGCCAGACATTATCCGTTGCGGGGGTGGACCTAAGTATTGGATGCTTTTCCCATGGTCAACTATACGTAGCTCTTTCTCGCGTAAACAACCCCAATAACCTTTTTGTGTACGCTCCAGATGGTTCCACAGGTAATGTTGTTTATAAAGAAGCACTAGCATAAATAAAAAAAAATGATTTGTATCGGAATCCTCCAACAGCGCCTCGCACTAAAAAATACATTGTTAAGTTCCGACATCCACGCGAACGAAGTCGCGGGCACAGCTAGTTTTAAATAAAACAAAGAAGTTCCAGGAAGTTTTTTTGAAATCTTCATGCATTGTATGGTATTCGAGCAAATTGTGCAATCTGTTCATACCTATAGAAGAAGGATACCACCACATCCCTAGGGTCCCTCGCCACATACACCACCTTCGCAGTATCCAACAAGGATGGTGGTAGCAAGGATGTCGGCAGGTGGGTGTATACGAGCGTGGAGACTGCCTGATGCATTCTTTGGGTCCCAGGAAGAGTTATTGTCTCCAGATGTTTGATCTTCGCAGCATCCGCGGTCTCGCTTAATACTTTATCCTTCATGAACGGATGGACGATCGTGAGAAATCTTAAAAACATTTGATTTATTGCGTACTTCTCAATTAAAGTAATTCTATTTTAGTACATGAATTAAAATATAACCACTGTTCGCGTGTTTTCAGGTCGGATCACAAGATCTTTGGCCTAGTTAAGTTATTTAAATAAGATACTGAGAAAAATATTGTCTGTTTTTATATTTTTGCTTTAATTTTACCAAAACCTTGAAATAATACTACCAAACTAAGTCATGTTTACAAGCTTAAGAAAACAGTTTCACTTTTCTTGGCCCACAAGCTTTACAAGCGCCTGAAATGTTCACATAACGAGCGCGCCAGACTTCATACAAATATGTACTTACTCCAGAAACATGAACCTTCCAAATGGAGAGACACGGTTTCCGATTTGGCGAAGTTCCAATCGTTGGCGACGATCCAAAGTTGTTCACGAGTCCATGTGGAACCTGCAGAGGTATAGGTACGTATAAATATAGGCATTTCAGGGTCTGCCAAGTTTTGAGAATGGAGATACATGAAGTCAGGAGAGGAGGAATAGTTTCAGTAAGTTAACAATAACTATAAAAAATAAGCCAAATAGGCTTGCATTTGACCGTAACTCGCCTGTAAAGCGATGGGGTGGAGCACGCTTGCCTAAAATAAACCGATTTACTCGAACTTTAAAGAGATCTAGATTATAATGTTCAGGAAACAGAGAACCCAGCAGTGAATAATAATTATAACTAACTAGCTTATGCCCACGGCTTCGCCCGCGTGTAGTTCGACAATTGTCCCACAGGATCATACTACCGGGATAAAAGTATCCAATGTGTTAATCCAGGTTATAAACTCTCTGTGCTAAATTTCATCCAAATCCGTTCAGCATTTTTTGCTTGACAGAGTAACAAACATCCAACCTCACAAACTTTCGCATTCATTTAAAAAGGTTTTTTATTAGTAGGAAGTAAGGTAACAGTTTACAGATCTGTTGTCAATACTTTGATCTTAATTTTCCTTTTACCGTGATTTTCAAACTGTCTGAAATGATGTTACTTAGTTGTATTGCAAGCTTATCCAGTATCATTTTCAGAAGAGCTCGTGGCTAAATAATAACTGCCGCTCGGATCGATCTTTAGGTTAAGCTCCGCTTGCCTAGGTTGGTCCGTGGATGGGTGACTACCCATTACATACCGAGTTTCCTCCGTGTCTCGGAGAGCACGTTAAGCTGTTGGTCCTGGCTGTCATTTGTAGATTTTTGACAGTCGTTACAGGTAGTCAGTGGCCCGAACGTCTGACAACCAGTCTTACCAAAGGGTAGGCAGTCGCTCCACGTAAAATAATGGTATTCAGCTGCATCCGGTTGGACTGGAAGCCAACCGCAAAATAGTTGAGAAAAGGCTAGGCAGATGATGAGGATCCAGTATCGTTTTCAAAAAAAAAGATTACTTATAAGTGTGTTTTCGTTCCCAACACCTAAGATGCAAATGTGAAAATTCTGGACCCGACAGTGCATCGAACCGCTAACTTTTTGTACGTTATCTGATTGTGCTGTTGCAACAATACAGAGCTAACGATATTCTCATCGTAGTTTTATAACAGTAATTCAACGTACACAGAGCAGGATGGTGTAGTTACAGTTCGTTAAACAGATAAAACTACGATTTTTGAGCTCAATTTTATTTCCTAGTCTCTTTAAACTTTCTAACGACTGCCTCGTTGATCTAGTGGTCGCAAGCATGACTGCTGAGTATGAGGTCCTGGGTTCGATTCCCGAGTCGGGCAAAGTGCTATTAGGTTTTTCTATCAGGAATTTCTCAGTAGCAACCACGGAGTCTGGATTTGCGCCCGGTTGATGGCAATAGAGTCGCCCCCTACTTATTACATGGGACTGACACATAACTGGCGAAATGTGGGTGTACTATTAGATACACTAGGTACACCTCTGTCTAACCCTTTGAGGAGTACAGGCGTGATGTTATGTCGTGTATATTATGTTACATAAACTTTTAATTAAGCACAAGCTAGATATGTTGGTCCCGGTGGTTGCCTAGTCTTGAAGCCCTACAAAATAAGCCAAAAGATCGTAATATATCTTCAAACTTCAATATGTGACATGAAACAAGGTTAATTTTTATTAGATACAAATTCAGTTAATCTCAAATATGTAAGCTCCAAAATACTACTAAGCTGTCTTGAATATCTTGAATCTTTCTTGTGAGGGTTCCACAATTGAAGAACTTACCCACCTTATAACTGTCAAGAGTTTCTGTAGTGAATAAGCCCAGGCGCCTTGTACCTACAGCCTTAAGTTGCAGATTATTCTCCTGAGTGGCTGTCAAGGTTCTAATTCGGACTTACGAAGTTTTGGAGTAAGATTAGGCAAGGAGTAACATATTCACCATAGCAATTTGCAATGAAATAGCAATTTAATCAAATCACCGGATACAAGTACTACTAATAAGATAAATGATGTCCGGTTTTCTAAGAAACCTCTCGATTTGAACGGAAACTCAAATTAGGCTTAAGGTTATTAAGTTATAGGTACATAAGATGACTTAAAAATGGCATGTCGTGAAGAAGACTTAAACAGAAAAAGAGTTTTATAAAAAGTACGAATATTAATGCCGCACGGGTAACTCGCGACGGGACATTGCAGATGCAAAAGAAAGAAAAACAAATTGAAAAGGTTTGATCGTTCATTCACCTGCAGGCAGGGATCTTTTGATTTTGGCGTTTGCCGATAAAACTTGTACTTACATTCGCCTTTAAAAACTTCTCCACTTTATCAATTTAGAGATGATCTTGATCTTTGTTTTGTACTGAGCTGGAAGACGTACAATTCTAGATATGCATCCCCCAGGCTTAATTTCTCGACCACTCCTATACTTCTCGCATCCAGCAGATTCCCACGACCTTCACCATGTAAAACTCCTTAGTGCCTCGCTAACAAGATTCGATAGTCAGCAAGACTGGAACTGATGACTCTATGATATCTACTAAAATGGAACGCCGAACGTACCTAATCGTCACCCATCCATGGAGGCTGTGCAGTGTGACCTCGATCTACAAATTTTGTTGTAGATAAAAAACTACCCTACCAAAAACGACACGGGGTGGAATCACCGACGCTAAAACGATTACCACGTTTTCTAACAAATGAAAAATAACCGATGAAAAATTTATGTGTGGCCCCGGGGGCACAGAATGATGTACCTACTGAATACGTGGTAACCGTTTTCGTGTCGGTGTCCCTTTCACCCCGTATAATTAATTATACCTACTAGTTAACAAACTGTTGTATTTTATTTAGATAATCGTACTTATTATCTAAGCAGCTATGTGTTAAATATAAATTATGCATCTAGGGTAAGCTACTGTACTTTCGTATCTATCCACTAAAGAATAAGATACGTATTAAAATTGACTAGTTATTAAAAGCGACTAGTTATTTAACCGTTTTTTTGAGCTATTCTGCATAATTAGTTCTTACTCGTGCACACAGAACTTGCAACATTTCCGAGCCCACTTGATGAACCTAAATATATGGACATTAATACTATATAGAACATAATTACGACTAAATAATAACAGGTGCACGGGTCGACCTTCAAGGTTAAGCAGTGTTTGCCGAGGTCAGTCCGTGGATGGCTGACCATCAAAACATATTGGAGTTCCCTCCATGCTTTTGGAAAGTAGGTACGTTAAGCCGTTGGTCCTGGCTGTTATTTGAAGATCTTTCACAGTCGCTACGGGTAGTCTAACCAAGGGGTATCGAGGACCCAATAATTAGGTCGTTGAGGTCGGATAGGCAGGCGAAAAATACTAAAATACTGGTATTCAGCTGTATCCGGTTTGATTAAAAGCCGACCTCAACAATGTCTAAACAGATGTGGAATCTCATGCCCGTAGTACGTATTAACCAAGTAACCATTTATTTCAAGGTCATTTCATCATTACTGCTTATAAATGGGATCATGATGCACTCACTAACTAAAGTTTTGTAGCAGTATCCTAAACGCTTTACTTACTAAAGCGTTTAAGATTTTGTGCCAATGTCACTTGCCCATGTATGGTCATTTAGAGTATGCCGCCGATGTTGTCTGCCCATCTTTTCTGTATTCTATGTTAATGAACTCATCGAGTTTAATGAGGTTTAAATGCAATGTTTCTAATCACAACATTAACGCGATGAAATATAACGAAAGTCCCTTTCTGCTGCTTTCATAATATACTCGGGCTATATATGTTCCTACTGCTGCGACACAGGTCTCCTCTCTATGAGAGGGAGTGGGCTGTAACCCACTGCGCGAGCCCAGTGCGGGTTGCTAGAAGTCACATGTCCTCGATTTTTTGTTCTAAGATATGCCGGTTTCCTCATGATGTTTAAATAGAGTTTGGTACAAATTATTCACACTTTAATAAAACCGGCCTTTTCTCGTGTACACATCGTTAAAGTGTTAAAGTCAATTAAATTAATTAAGAATATGGCCCTAAAACTTACTAATTAAAGTATTTGGCAAGTTCCCAAGCTAGTTCTGGCTCGTCATCTCGTATTTCACATGGATAATTATTTCTTGCTTACATTTCGAAGTGCAACAACTGTGGACCGTTGTTTATTGAACGAACATTTACTTTGATTGAACAAACGATGGCAAGTAAAGATATGAATGTTTGCACCATTCTTTTTACTGAAAAACAGATAACGGAAATTATCTACATACAGGGGATGCAACGGTTTTGGAAGCTGGTGCACCGACTTTGATTTTTTTAGGCAGCTCAATCTTCTTCTGAGGCAACAATTCTAATCCACAATGGGTGTAAAAATACCCTTAACGAAGCCGAAAGGTACTTGTTCCCCCCGTCATTGAAATATTTTTTTTTGTTCTAGACCATACCGGGGAACCTTCTAGTTACGGAGATATTGGGGGTCAAAGTTCCAACTTATTCACATTTTTTTTTTTGTAAATACAAGTTTTTAATGTTATAACTTTATTTTAAATACCTCCACGATCCCCATATTATTCAGTATATCCATTAACACAGTGTTGTGTGTTACATTGAGTCCTACAGTAAAGCGAGATTTTTCACCCCAAAAAAAAGGCGTGTCTTTATTGTAACTTACTTTGATGTACAGAATGCTTGATTGACTACTTCGTGAACGGTTTGTTTACACCTTGTATAAAGCTCCAAAGATTTACACCGTTTTATTTTTGTTGTGTTTTGAAAATTATCATTCTCGACCAACTACCCTTTTAAATAGAGTTTAGTTTTAGAGTCAACGAAATTGGTCTAAATAACGACACAGTAATCTAATCACCCAATAGCTCCTTAGCTTTTGAATAATCTAAGGAGCCAGCCGGGTGCAAATTGTAGTTACGAAAATGATCTTTATGACAAAGAGAAGATATAATACATAGGTGATAAACATACTAATGCACTATCTCAACTATGCTCAAGAAATTACTAGATAAAAGTGCAAAGACCGTTAAGGTCATGTTACGATGCCTTGTGAAAGTAAACACTTCCTAATTGAGACCTACTTGTGTAGTTAATTAATAAGGTGTAGAAATATTGTTTTGTTTTATTGTGAATGTAATTAATTTATTGCTCTGACCTTATATTCAAGAATTTAGGTAAACAGTGTATGCAGTAAGAAAGAAAAAGCAATGAAGCCAAGACGATGACTTTTTTCTCTAATAATACCATTAAAGACAGTCCACTAATCTTTCAGGGTTTCATTTACAAACACAAAGAAAACAATTATCAAAAATTAAAAGAGTTTTACTTAATAAATTAGGAATAATAAATAAATTACATGGCGAACATATTTGGAAATAAATTAACTATGATACATAAACACAGAGATCGGGAACTATGACGTAACAACAATAACTTCTGGCGTTTGTAGCGACTCTGCTTCAGCCTCCTTCTCCTTTTCAACGATCGCTTCCACCGGTGCTTGTTCCTGGCACATGAGGGTCACAGGGTCTCGCATGCGCTCCGGTCCACAGTTTTCCGTCGCTCCTATCAGCTTGAATTCGTCCTGTTCGTCTGAGTCGGACTCGAGCCGGCGACGTCCAGCAATTACTACCTCGACGGCGCGCCCGTCGCTCGCAGACCTGTCTCCCGCGCCGATTTCAACACGGTACGGCGTGCTTGGCTCCACGAAAGCCTCCATCACACGAACATCAGATCTCTCCTGAATGTCATGGTCCCTGTCGAGCGGCTTGTGGCTCTTCGAGAACATGTCGAAGATGCTGAGCGGTACCTTCTCGGGCATAGCGACGAGGATCACCACGTTCTGCAAGTCGGCTTGCACGTTGACCTCGCCATCCTGGCGCTGATCGTAGGTGGCTGGCGCGGCGGCCGCGGTCGCGAGTAGACAGGTGAGTGCTAGGAGCATGGTGGTGCGTGCGCGCGGCAGATCTCACATGCGCTGACTGCGCGCCGCATGCTCCCGCGCCGCTTTTACCAGCCACCCGCGAACCAGTCCGACGCTCGAAACGAGCACACTGTAACGGTTAACACGACATGAATACTGTGTGGACCTAATTCGACGGATGATGTCTAAGTGTTAATTATCAATTTAAAATTTAATGACCACAGCGAGCTATCAATGTTTGCTTACTTAGGTTCCTATCCTACATGAGTCATTAATTCATTATAGTTCACGTTGGGTTCCATTGTTTTAATTGGTTCCAATACTATACTGTAATATTATTGTTGGTGCAGCCTCAGCCTTCATTGCTGTTTTGTTTTCTATTGATGGTGAATGTCGAATTTCGATTGTTAAAACACGGTCATGGTGAAATCTAGGACTTTTGTGAAGCACCGCGTTCTACATTAGCTGACTTTGTGATGGATTTATCCGTCGAAAAAAACAGTAAAGTGGTGAATGTCGTGTCGTGGCGCGCCGTGGAACCGCAGGGCTGGGCTGGGCTCGCGTGTGACAGTGACCGCGGGTCATCGATACGATAACCGAGTTTCGCCTGTACTCGATGTGTAGATAGGATCTAAGCACAACTGGGCCCCCACTGCGCAGATCACCAACGGACGATAAATCAAATTACGCAGGATGCAAAGCTGCAAATACTGCTCTGTCCCGTTAGCTTCCTCGCAACGAGGTCGTTTTCCAAAACTGTCTTGTTCTGGTTAAAGAATACAAGTAACCTTTTAAAGCTATGCTTATTTTTTTAATATCTCACATTATATTTCCTTATAGAATGCAGGTGACGCCAGCACACCTTTCGGGATACAGTTTAGTATCGTTAGAGACTACTAAGGTCGTACGGACTACAAGTCCATTAAAAGTAAAGCATCATTCGTTCACTGAACTCATGGGTTACCGTGAGTTTGTTTACCTCATGACAAACGCATGAAACATTGAAATCTTTCACTGGAGAAAGCAATTACTTACCTTAAACTGCCATAGCAAAATAACTACCCAAAGAGACTACGTAAGGATGCTATGCTGTGCTAACCCTCAGAGGAAAAAGACGTTAGTTTATGTTCTTATAGAGTCAACCTCTGAATACTGATGAAGATACAAATAGGAACATTTACCATTACCGTCTTGAATGACGAGGAGCTCGTAGCTTAATAATATCAGCCGCTCGGGTCGATCTTAGGTTAAGCCGCGCTTTCCAGGTTTGATCCGTGAATGTGTGACCACCCATTACATACCGAGTTTCCTCCGTGCCTCGGAAAGCACGTTAAGCCGTTTTACCCGGCTGTAATTTGTACATCTTTGACAGTCGCTACTGGTAGTAATTGGCTCGAAAGTCTGACAACCAGTCTTACCAAGGGGTATCGTATACTACTAACCGGGTTTTCGAGGTTTTGGAGGCAGTCGCTCCATGTAAAATACTGGTATTCAGCTACATCTGGGTAGACTGGAAGCCGACCCCAAGATAGTTAAGAAAAGGCAGGCAGCGATGATTAAACATATGTCTTGAATCTTCTACGTAATTGAGGCAATTAATACAGACACTGGTGTGACTGTGTTTTTGTTGTTGTGTTCATTGTATTGTGATCTCTTTTGTTTCGGTTTCATATATTTTGACTAATCTTAATTTTCCATCAATTAAACATATAAATTACTATATTAATCATGTGGTCTTGTTTATAAAAGACTCCTATCAACTTATAAAGTGGTCAATTGTATAGTTCTAAGAAAGTCCAGTTAATGCGTTGTTTAGGTTCAGAGTTCGATTTGCTGATTAACCCTGGTATCGCTACAGATCTTAGGCATAATGCATGATTCAAACTAAATGATGTTTTAAACCTAGTTAAGCTACAATTTTACCAAGCAGCACTCATATGGCATTCACGAACCCGCACTAGGCCAGCATGGTAGATCAAGAGGATGTCGTTGTTAGCCCACTTCTTCTCACAGAAATTAGACCTGAACGTACACGGCACTAACAGCGATGGCACAAATGGCATTGCTGTCACCGACCACGTAAAATGTGATGTTGTTGCGGTTTTTGTGGTCTTAAGTATATTAGTATTTACATAAAATCGACGACGAAACCATAACATTATAGTAACAAGATCAAGAACTCATTTATTATTTAAGAAAAATATTTGTGAGCTTGGTGACCATTTTTCTGAGGTTTGATTCTGGCAAGGAAACAATATTTGTATGGGCTACTACTACAAAAACGTTTAAAACTCGTTTTACCTGATTAAAATAGGTTCAGGTCAGTTCAGTCATATTCAGGGCCTCGGGATTTGTGTTTGTTTGTGTATGAGAAATCCTAGTGAAGAGACAGAGCGTTTAATTTATGTTTAGCTGCATTGCATTGAGCTTTTTGAACGACTGGTCTGTGACGTTTTTAATGACTTGGTTTTTAGAGTCCCTACGTTACTGGCCTTTTTAAAAAGAAGGAGAGTAGAAGAAGGTTCAGGTAATACAGGTCACTGACTGAACTAACTATGCATGTGTTCCAATGCAGACGATTTAAAAAAAAACTCTACGTTGTTTGTCCTACTTTGAACAAAAGTTGTTTATTTTTTATGAGTGGAGCTTATACATACCTACTATTCAGATTTTCAGGAAAATCAACCACGTAATTTCTCGCCTCAATTTTCCCGAAGTGCTAGGCAGAGGTACCTATAACCAGGGCCCAGGGATTATTTGTGACCTATATCCTCATAGAACTAAATGTGTAAGAAAGTAAGGCTAGCGAGCCAAGGCAGGGTATAGGTTGCCTGTTATTGTGTGTAGTGTTTGTTTGTTGTTGTTCAGTAGAAATAATCTTACATATTCTGTCTGGACTGAAAAAAAGGTATCTGAATATGTATTTCTGTTCAGCAGGGACGTTTGTAGCTCATGAAGTCATGACGATTGCTCAAGAACTACGAGTATTTATGTAAAGAAACAAAGGTTTAGGGATTTTTCAATAAGAATTATTTTATTTATTTTCAACGAAACAATGTACACGCTTAGATACGTACTTATATTTAACTTAAAAACTAAAATAAATGCATCTTTCCATGGCTATGTCTTCGCTCAATAACGTCAGTACAATATAATAAATTAACTAATATATAAACTGAAAATTAATTGTTACTTTTAATGCCAGATTCCTATATTTTACCAATGGTTGAATATAGATCTCGCTCGCTAGGCTCTCGCCCATAATGCGGCTGTGTTAATAGCGAAGGCAGCTAGAAAATCCTACGTTTATGAGGCAAGGTTTCGCATTTAACAACCAGTGGTGCTTGAATGTTTCGTTGTTC
This sequence comes from Eurois occulta, assembly GCA_950022335.1. Classification (NCBI taxonomy): domain Eukaryota; kingdom Metazoa; phylum Arthropoda; class Insecta; order Lepidoptera; family Noctuidae; genus Eurois; species Eurois occulta. The sequence continues at coordinate 15,509,929 of OX465489.1, forward strand.
ATATAGGAACCTGGCATAAGCCCACAAAACTATTGATTATTCGTTAATTGATCACATTTTTCTGCTTTTGTCGTTAATGATGGCGGGTTTTTCTCAGTAGCGGCCTCAGGAAGCTTGCCAGGCGCTGTTTCAGTCTGTGAAAGAAAAGAATTGAATAAATAGATAATAATATTATTTACTTATTGCAGTGATTTTATGGATCATTCGACATGAGATTTCATATCTTCTTTAACACATTTCGAGAAAAAGATAAGTTGATTATGTGATAAAGTTGCTTTGTTTAGTGTTTTTTTTTTTTTGGTGAATAGTTTTGCATGATTCAAATGAGCGTGACAAAATAAGGAAGGAAGTTTTACCTGATAACGATATTTTCGCGATTATCTGGGAATAAAAAGAAAAACATAGATTGGATCAGTTTTTTGCTTTTTGCTTTCGCGTCAAAAGAATCATGCACAACTAATACAATAATATTTTTTCATGAGCTTTTGGAACTAGACTTTCGAATCTAACTTTGGAACTAGGCTTCGTTTTATAGGAAAGTAGGTACACTACATTTTGATTTAATTGGCTGTTTCACAGGAATATTCTTGAAGTGGAACATTTATTTAAGACTCAGTTTTAGTATTTACCTTTGTGCTTTCTCTTGTTTCCTCAACGACGCATCCTTCTTCTGGATCTTCAGCTCGTTGCCCATGCTGACATCACTCAGCGGGGATACAGCTTCGGCAGGCTTGGCTGGCTCCTCAGGCTTCATCTCTTGCGGCTTCCCCTCTGCGGGCTTCTCCTTCTCATCCTGGGGCTTCACTTCAGGCACCGGCAGAGAAATCACCTGGATTGGCGGTGAAGAGGATGAGGAGTCTTGAGGTGGCTTAGGCTTGTACTCATTGTTGTACTCCTCCATGGCGAGGTCGAGAAGGTCGTCCATGTCCCCGAGGACGGAGATTAAGGACTCGGCAGGAGCCACAGCGATCACCACACCGTCGATGTTCAGCCGGTAGTTTTCCGTGCCATTCTGTCGCTGGTCGTAGTGCTTCGTATGGCAGTCTGGAGTAGGCGCTGCGCTCGCCAGCGCCATCACCGCGGCCAGAAGCGCCACCTCGCACACCACTCGTCTGTAGTTGACCATCGCGGAAGCTGTCTGTGGGCGCACTGAACTTCGGTTGCGGCTGTGGGACCCGCTATGTATCCATTCTCCGCTGCATCTTTTATTTATTTGCCCAGATAGCGGTACAGCCAGACGCGGCTCCGACTAACCGCGCGACCCGTCGTAGTTAAACTGGTATTAACACAACAGAATTGTGTAATAAATACAGGTATACACAGGTATACTATCATCCGTTATGTTAACACGGACATTATTTTACAAGTAATTCCCATTAACTAAAATAAGTAGGTAAGCGTACCCTTCCTTAACTACAAAGTAATCCTGATTAATGAGATGATGGTTTGTTTACATTATATTTTTAGAACAGTAGGTATTGAAGATGTTTTATGAGGCCGTCGACTCAACCCAATAACCCGTTGACCTCTCGCTATCGAATGCAAACCAAACAAACGGCTAAAAGAATTGACATCGAGTTATTTTTGACCATAGACTCATTTTGCCTTGACGTTCGACGCGTAAATGAATTATGATAGTACACAGTAACAACAGATAAATAAGATAGTAACGTTTTTTATTAATAAAATTGATAATCAATTCAACTTTGAAAGTAAAGGGCGAAGGGCAAGCAACATAAAGAATAGTTGAATGAAAGTGTCCACGAGTTTGGAAGTAATTTACACACAGTTGTCATTTTTGGAATCCCCTTCAGGTACCTAGCTTCTACACTACATAGCTAAAGATTTTTACGTTTGTTCAGAGTGTGAGTTTATAGACTGGAAGTATCCTTTAAGTTCCGGCAGACATAAAGGCCCTGAATCAACTTTAAACGAAACAAAAGCTTAGCGACGCCAAGTCTCATTTCAAAGTTTGAAACAGTCGAGCTTTTATCAAACATTTCCTCATCAAACAAGACTGTTCTGTAAATATCAATTAATAATAATTAATGGGCGTTCGGTGGCACAGATTGGGTGCGGTGGACCAACCTGTCGCTGATGGGCCGCGGACAGCTTTCAACTAACTGTATCTACCACCTACTTGCACAATCGCATCGCAGCATCGTCGCCGATAAACGGTAAACGGTAACATTTTACTTTATTTGCCCTTTTCTGGGCTAATTGTTTAGGGATAAAGAGGTCTGTATTGAACGGGACTGATACGATTACGACGTATTGAAGTTGTTATGAAGAAAATATATATAAACCGATATCTTTATGTAAGTAGGTAAACAAACGATCAACCGCTGATGGACGCTACTGAAAGTGCCAAACTCGTCGCGTCGCCAGGCTCATTAAATTCTCATCAAACATTTCATTCACATTCATTAATTACATTCATTTTGTCATTGTCATTGTAAGCAGAACAATCAATAAGTAACTTCCAAACCAAAAGCTCCTCGCTTGGAAGATGCTATGATACCTACCTACGTTACAAAATACATTGTAGCTATTTACGTAAAAATAACACGATCAACAAGCAAGTGCAGTTACTTACTAAAAGTAGTTGTAAATATTGTTGCATTCCGTAGAAATTGCTTTGGTAAATTTATTACAATAGACGAAAGTGTAACTAAAATGTATTTTTCGAGGCACTCAGTCATTGATTTGGGGCAGGAACATGCATAATAAAACGTACCTGCCTTACCCTTCTTTGAAGTCAATTAAGTAATTAAAACCTTTCATAAAACTTATGCATGCTATCGCTCTCTCCATTAATTCATTGTCTAAAGCTTGAAAGCTTAAGTCTTCACATTAATGAATACATCGACTTTACACACTTTTAACGACATGCCGGATTTCTAGACAAGAGCTAGAAACTGCAGTTAGCTCTTCACAAACAGGTCTTACTTTCTACCACACCTAGTTTCATTTTATGTCAGTTGAAACGTGTCGGTGTAAAATTGCCGTAAAGCAGGATGTTGAATGCATCACTAGTTGAATGAGTACCTAGGTAGAGGGAACTAGTACCTAGTGCATAACTGTGCCAAAATATAATTGTTCTCACTGCCAAGATAGACCTCATCCAGGCAGGAGGCCTAAATCAAGTCACAAACTACCGGCGTAAACAATGATGGAATGGTCTAGAATTGGATTGACTTTGCCACCGAAATGCTTACGCACCTTTGCCTTCCGAGACCTAAGCTTGCGCATACTCCGTTTTGTATAGTGCTTTTTGTAAAAACTGGAAGTCAAGGAGAGAGGCCTTTGCCCAGCAGTTGGATGAAGCAGGCTAACAGTAGGTATCAATATGATGCTTTTTGAGTCAGGACTAAAGACCACTAATCCAATACATAGGTAATGTTTCGTTTTGTTGTCATGTTGAGCTGCTAGCTAACCCAACATTCACATTGTCCAAACCACCGGTAGCTAAGTGCCCCAGATTTTGTTTTTTTTTTTATCTTTCTCTGCACCAAAGTGCCGTTCTGCAAAATGGTAGCCCCAAAATCAAAATCAAAAATCAAAATCAAAGCATTTATTTCAAGTAGGCCCGTTACAGGCACTTTTGAACTGTCGAAACAAAGACAACAATGAAATTTAGCTACAGCTAGCCCAGTCACAAGGCATAAAAACTGTGAAAGTACTGTAGTTGCCCATTCTCTAACGTAGATCTCTATGGAGAAGAACGGGCAAGAAACTCCATGGACACTCTTTTAAATCAGAATATTTTTACAAAACCTTGGTTACATCATTCATGTTTAGATGGTACATTATGTGAGAGCGATGTAGCAAGATGTGCACGTTAAAAGTGTCCATAGTAAAAACAAGGAAAAGAACAATTCAAAAAATAAAATAATTAATTCAAATAAGCCGTGGCAACCAAGAGATGACCAGTCACAACTGACAGCGCCCGTTCACGAACATGACGCATGTATCAGCACCATTCAACTCAACCATTTTGAAGGGAGCTAACTGATCCGACACACGCGCCACCATCAGCGAGACATTTGAGTGAGCATGACATACCCTTAACCACCAGGGCAAATTCAAGTCAAAAAAAAAAAAAAAATGACGTAGGTTTCCAACGAAGGATAGCTTTCTATTACATAGTACTCACATAATATGGGCTATGCGGTTATATAATACCAAAAGAAATTGAATCTATACAATGCAAAGATAGTTGTACAATCTTCAGCAGCTCCAACAATACTATTTAATGCTATCCATTAATCAGTTTATGCGCCCCTGTCCATGTGGAGCAGGACCGGCATTGAGCCAAGCATTTTTATCAGAGATATAATCGTCCAACTTGTAATATGCTTGCCTACATAGTGTGTGTTTAATGCATGATTTAAATTTCGTATCATTCAGTTCAAGAATACTTTGTGGAATTTTATTATAGCATCTTAAACAGTACCCCATGAAAGATGAGTCTACTTTAGCGAGTCTGTAGCCCGGCTGAACTAATTGGTCTCTAGTTCTCGTACTGTAATTGTGTCTGTCACCTCTTTTATTAAAAAGATGTAGATTTTTTCTAACGTACATTATGTTTTCGTAGATGTATTGACAATGTACCGTCATGATTTTGATTTCCTTAAACAGTTCCCTTAGAGAATCGCGCCTACGAAGATTATATATGGCTCTGATGGCTCTTTTTTGCAGAATAAATATAGACTCAATGTCTGCAGCCCGTCCCCATAACAGAATGCCATAAGACATTATACTATGAAAGTAACTAAAATAGACCAGTCTAGCGGTATCTACATCAGAAAATTGACGGATTTTTCTAACAGCATATGCTGCTGAACTTAGGCGCCCCGCAAGAGATTTCAAATGAGAACCCCATTGTAGCCTTGAATCAAGCGTAAGCCCCAGGAAAACGGTTTTATCTACGAATTCAAGTTTCTCTTTATTCAATACTATATCACACAAATAGATTTGGGAACTGGTTTTAAAAGTTAGTAGTGTAAAGTGCAAAGTGAATTCTTTTTCACCGTTGCATTCCCATGCCAATCATCCAGTTTCTCCGATAACAGGAACTCCGGGACAACGGTACTGCGGCTGAGTCGCCAATCCGCTCGCTGGCTTATTAAGCCCCCAACAGATTAGCACGGGATGCGGATCTTTAATTAGATACTTATATAAAGAAGGACGCGATTTTCATCATGCATTTTCCTACTTAGGATCAGTAAAGAATTAATCAACAACTACCAAGGGTCAGGAGAAGGAATTGGCCTAGCTTTCTCCGGTTAAGATTTTGACATCCTCGTTAAAGTTTCATTGGTCAAGTGGTCGCAAAGTCGCTATTGCATGAGGTCTTGGGTTCGATTCCCAGTTCGGGCTAAGTGTTATTGGGTTTTTCAATTGGGAATTTCGTAATAGCAGCTCGGAATCTGTACTTGTGCCGACTGTCCGGTTGATGGCACTAAGCACGCCCCTTATTGCACAAGGAGGGGGGCGGGTAAACTACAGGAACAGCTTTGCTTAAACTTTCGGGGATTGGAGGCGTGAGGTTACGCTGAGCTTCCTCCTGATAAGTGTTTTGACTCTGATGAGGACCTTTTTCCCTGTCCTTACCTTTGGTGTTCAATGTTGCTGCTACCCCTTCTTTGTTTAAATGTAAGACGACCTACTGACCTACTGAAATCTTACTGCTAAATCTACTTACGACCTACCTACTGAAATCTTACTGGTGTCACAGGGAAGCTTAATCTTGTAACTAGCAGTCGAGCCCGTCCATCCAACTTCAATTTGGGAGCGTGTGTGTTCGCGCAGCGGAATGTTGTTGAATTAAAAGATTTTAATTATGCAGATATTTAGTGTATGACGTCGTATAATTGTGTATGGTAAAAAAAAATTGTGCACGCAGCCATTGTGGAGAAATTCACCAAAAACTGATTCCGCTGGGCGAACGTTGTCCTGGCGGAACTTTTTTTAATCCATAGACTTTAGAAGAAAAGAGATGTGTCCAAAAATCAGTGTGTATTTGTGTGTAATTGTGTATGTACGAATAAAATTATTGCATGCATAAACTTCGGAGAAATTCAAGTTTCCGCTGCGCGAACATTTGGCCATTAGCTAGTTTTCATATAAAGCGCTTACATAGAGAGCCGTAGATTTTTACATACGTTGTTTTGAATTTGTTTAAATTTGTTTAAAAAACAGATTTAGAAAAAATCGTAGGGCTTAAAAGATAAAAATATAAACGTAAAATACGCTTATTAGGTCTTAGTTCTTAAAGTATGCACTTTGGGGTCTAGATTTTCACGTTTATACAAACCTTGTAAGTGTCTGCAACATGTTGCCAAGTATCAATGATGTTCCGTTAGTAATTAAAGAATTATAGGACAAATTTACCATGAATAGATCACTGTTTACAAAGCAGTCAAATATCACGACGTTCTAAAGGAATTGCATGGTAATATGTATGCCAATAATTAGCTTATTCATTCAACTATTCACATGCAAAATTTCATGTCATTAAATTCAGTAATTAAAGTAAAACAATTATAATACTGACGAAGCATCGAAAACCTACATAATCCGACCAAGTTCGGATGGCTACAAAAAAGCGGCCGTGCAATATATTTAGGTAACATCCCAAAATTTATAGTATAATACCGGTATTGAATTGGTATAGGCGATAACACAATTGTTATGTAGATATAATTTATAGGTCATTTATTTTTGTACACCTACTTTATAAATGTATTTGACTATGACAGAAAGTAGGTACTTTATTTAAGTATGCGCTTGAGACTTGAGATATAATCTAGATATATTATTTAAGACAAATAAAATTCATACAGCTAATTTCTATTGTACATTTCACGGATCAGGATTCTAACTATAGACCCCTTAGAGAAATTAAATAATTACCACATGTAAGCACTATTGTTTAGGTAAATATTTATCATATTGTAGTTTTATTACACTATTTAACCAATAGACTAGGCATGCACAAGCGTTCCCCTTTGCAACTTTAGTGGATCAAACAATCTAATAACTTAAAAAAAAACTACTTCTTGAATCGATTTTTTAATTGATGTATACTGTTGTACTGGTAGTAACTTATGTACCTATGTGGGCGTGTTCCCCCGCACCCCACCAAAATATGCAGAATTATTTTGTTCAAAGTTCGTTAAGCTTAAGGCTAGTCCTTTAGTTAAATAGACTAAGTTTTGTAGTTATGAATTGATCAAAAATATTTTAGTGTGAAAAAATAGACAACGCGCTTGCTGCGCGCAACGAGCGATAGGCGGCTTCCCGCTTGAAACGGTACTTCCATCCTTGAAGAAAAGAGATGGCAATATGTTTTCATTAGCCACGGCGTTATTAATAAAAAAATATTTTTTATTCAAGAAATGCAATTGTTTTATTTTTTCCTAACGCTTGTGTACGCAACTGTACCATATTAATAAATACTATATTGGAAGGTTAAGAACGTTTCTTAGATATATGGCACGGCCGCTTTTTTGTAGCCATCCGAACTTGGTCGGGTTATGTAGGTTTTCGATGCTTCGTCAGTATTATAATTGTTTTTCTTTAATTACTGAATTTAATGACATGAAATTTTGCATGTGAATAGTTGAATGAATAAGCTAATTATTGGCATACATATTACCATGCAATTCCTTTAAAACGTCGTGATATTTGACTGCTTTGTAAACAGTGATCTATTCATGGTAAATTTGTCCTATAACTCTTTAATTACTAACGGAACATCATTGATACTTGGCAACATGTTGTAGACACTTACAAGGTTTGTATAAACGTAAAAATCTAGACCCCAAAGTGCATACTTTAAGAACTAAGACCTAATAAGCGTATTTTACGTTTATATTTTTATCTTTTAAGCCCTACGATTTTTTCTAAATCTGTTTTTTAAACAAATTTAAACAAATTCAAAACAACGTGTGTAAAAATCTACAGCTCTCTATGTAAGCGCTCTATATGAAAACTAGCTAATGGCCAAACGTTCGCGCAGCGGAAACTTGAATTTCTCCGAAGTTTATGCATGCAATAATTTTATTCGTACATACACAATTACACACAAATACACACTGATTTTTGGACACATCTCTTTTCTTCTAAAGTCTATGGATTAAAAAAAGTTCCGCCAGGACAACGTTCGCCCAGCGGAATCAGTTTTTGGTGAATTTCTCCACAATGGCTGCGTGCACAATTTTTTTTTACCATACACAATTATACGACGTCATACACTAAATATCTGCATAATTAAAATCTTTTAATTCAACAACATTCCGCTGCGCGAACACACACTTTGGGAGCTGGTCCACAGTTTCTAGGGGAATTCATGCTACGGAACAACTGTAATAATAGGGAGTGTCCACACTTTTCGACAGGGGATCGTCTTAAGCCCAAGCATATAGCGAAAAGCGAATAATGTAACGCGGAGTCGAGTCGCTTCGTTCAAACCGAAACGAACGAAATAATTTCTTTTCAATACACTTTCTCGAAATTGGTTCTTATCGCACTACGATTAGGTTCTTAATTATTTTTTGTGTACTTACTAATTTTATCAATATATCATATTTTTTAAACATTTAAAATTACATTAAATTTTATTTTAAATTATCGCAACTTTAAGCACGTGATTTAATTTTGAGAAGAATTTTCGAACAAGTTACGACGATGAAAGGAAGTTTTAAATAATACAAATATTAATGGTAAAAATACTTTCTTTTATTTCAGACTTTGCTTTTCTGCTTTGATGAGATATTTTATAGTAGGTAACACAATAAAACGTTATGGGAAGACATTTTTGTGCTTTAAAATGGCCAAAAATACATATGTATTATTTTATAAAACCATATTGTGCAATGTAATTCTGTTGCACAATCGTTTTGTCTAACACCATGCCTCTAATCTCTGAAGGCTAGGCAGTGGTGTTTAAATAACTGGGGGCCTAAAATGACCATAATAGGTGACCTAAAATAAATAAAATAAAACAAATAAAATGGTTACAAAATGACAATTCATAATAGTAACTGCGTCTGTGAGTTACTAATAAAATAATTAAATAAGTGGCGGTTCCTCTCTCTGGAGCCCTGACCACCGGCAGCCTGGACCTTGTTCCTGATGCCGATGGGCCATCTATTTTTTATATTTTTAAATGTTTTGTTTAGTTTTGTTTTCAATTTTTTTTAATTTATAATATAAGAATAAATTATGAATAAAGAAATAAATAAAACAATAATAATGTTTATTTAAGAAAACTTAGACATAAGTTACAAGATATTTAAACAAAATAATTTAGGTCTATATAAGTGGTGTAGTCCTGTAGTCGAACCAAGCAGAGCCTGTATTTCGACTATCAGCGCCAAACCCCTCGAGTATTAAACATAAATAATTGCCAAAGTTCTGTGACCATTTTAAGAATTTTAACGTGACTCTTATTATTATCCTATCATAATAATTCTAAAACGATAATTTTAGACCCCCTGGTAAAATCACGATCACAAGATCAGAAACAATATCAACTTCGATCACAACACTAAAGCCCGCTTGCACTACGAATCACTAAACACGATTAACTTTAAACGTATTTAAAACAGCGTGCTGTTACTGCCAACACCTTGAAGATGACAGAGACTGAATGACGTTTTAAATATGTTTAGCATTAAACGTGTTTAGTGATTCGTGGTGCAAGCGAGCCTAAATGAATATTATTACAAATTTAATTATCAAACAAACAAAATAAAACAAACAAAAATAAACTAACACTATGCAACCATAAGGCACTTACTTAGGAAGACAGTACATTATAATGCTCTTACTACAATTATTTTGGAACTTAAATCTAATTTAAATTATCTTAATATGAGTACAAATAGGTGATTTTCGAATAACAGTTCGTAAGAGGCATTAAGAACCGTCATGGGCGCTGCCAGGATTATAATCAGGCATCTTTAGCTCCAAGAATTGAGCTCGAATTTTCACTCTTATTTAATTACCCGACTGAGTCAGAAGGAGGGTAATGTTTTGCGAGCGTGTGTATGTATTTTTGGTTTATTTTCTGAATAATTTATTTTTAAACCAGGATGTCATATGGTGCAAGTGCATCCCTCGCCAGGAGCCCATGAGAACGGTTACACAATGGATAACTCAGTTGCGCAACAACAAAAAAAATAAACGACAGTGCAAGTGAACCAGTAACGTAAATAATAAAAAATTTTATGATAAAAATATCAACAATCACAAGTTTGAAACTATATAATGAAATTATTTATTTGAAATCATGTATTTAGGTACATATTCAGACAATACTAACAAATGGCTAATAACAGCGTCCAACGTGAACACTTTGAACAGTAAAGATAACTCTAAGATATTTATGTAAATTACAACAGTAATTTTGTAACAGTTTAATATCAAACACCTTATTACCTATCTAATAACACAAAAATATAGTAAATCTTTACTTAAAAATCATAGCAATATGTTTGCACTTCCTCGTGTTATGAGCACAAGCGCGCTGTGTGAACGTCACGTAAATGCGTCGATTTTTTTTATCGAAAATAAAATTATGTATACTATAGCATTTTATTTAAATTGTTTGCAATAATCACTATCAGTATCATCCATCATCTTTCTGCCCTTGTCCCATGTTACTTGGGGTTGGCGCAACAGGTTTTTTCTTCCTTTAACAACATGCAGAGATCATCATCAACCGTCATGCATAGATATGAATAAATTCCTAAAAATCTTAAAATTATGAAAATAACACTATCTGAAACGAGTATTTTTCATTTCAAAATCGTCGTATTTACGTAACGTTTAAACCGCCCGCTCGAGCTCTCTGAGCTCTAAACATCAAACTACAAAATATCCAAAATTATCTAGATTACACATTTACCAAAAACCAGACCAACTGCTCAAAAAAGATAAGCTCACACACATTAACCTTTTGAACGCTATTGATCGCGTGCCGTGTACGCCAACCACACAAATATGTGACAAAAAATGGGGTGTACTATACGAAAAAACAAATAAATAGTTTTGGAATCCCTATTCTTTTTGGAGGTATTTGCGGTGAAATTGTGGCATGCTCTAGCGTTCAAAAGGTTAATGATAGCTATAGGGGCTCATTCGTAGTTCGTTAACAAGAAACGCATTAAACTCTTCATATGCCAACATGCCATGGAAAGGAGTAAGGTCTAAGATATAACTCTGAAAATAAGAAGACAAAAGTGGAAAAAACAAATGGAGTGAAATAATCACACAATGGTACCCAAGGAATAGACAAAGAAAGGGAGGTAGACCACAAAGGTGGGATGACGACATTAGACAAGTCACGGCCAGAAAGGAGAAGATTGGAGGAGGCCTTTGCCACCTGTCAAACGGACATACAAAAGTGGAACAAAAGAAAAAAATATGAATAACAAAGAAATATTGTTTTGTCCGATTAAAGCTGCTTGTATATTATAGGGGCTCATGGGCCCTCTGTGCATCAGAAAGTACGTTAAGCTGTTGGTCCTGGCAGTCGATCTTTGACAATCGTTACAAGTATTTGGCTGTATCACTTAGACTGGAAGCCGACTCTAGTTCCGAAATGGCTAGGCAGAGATCATTGATGTTAGCTATCACAACGATCAGTATATTCAGCAGCGATGGTCCCGAGCACATGACTGAAAAAACCGTCATTGTGTTTCATTCTATACAGCGCCGTGGTGAGGTACCGTTGTACGGTGGCCGTGCAGGTCACCAGCGGCATACCGTAGTTACAGAATGAGCGGGACGCGAGGCATACTGCAACTGCTTGGCGCCAGATGCGGGTACTCACTGGGGAAGAAGTCAAAAACGACGTTATAGTGAAAATGATATTTTTACAATTCGTGTGGAAATCTTTAGTGTCAGAGAGGGTAAGGCATTGCCTCTACGAAAGTCGTGCTGCAATAATACCAGGCTATTACTTCCCCACTGCAAAGACCTTTTCTCATGCAGTGAAGTCAAGAATTGGCGATTTCAGACTTATATTAACTAATAACCTAACTTAACGCGTAACAAGTAAAATATTAACAAAATTATTTAGAAAACAGAGCTCCCCAAAGTAGGCTGCGCTTGTATCTTGGGGGCCGGAGTTGCGTTTACTTGAACTAAAACACATAATTTGTTGATGTGATAACAAGGTATGAGGGTAAATGGGAAATACCTTTTACAAAAAACAAAATGATATTACGATTATAAAAAAGTAAGATAATAAAATAAAATAAAAAGAATTCTAATGTTTAATAATGTCGTGTTTGTGTGTGCGTTGTGCGTGTGTGTGTGCGTTGTGCGTGTGTGTGCAGATGAGTCGGTTATTTATAGTTATTTTATGTTTTATAGTTTAATTAACTTAAAATTTCTTCAGTCTCTTCGTATGACAGTTAGGCAAACCATTTTACTATAGTATTCTTGCACGAAAAGTAGCTCATGTCTTTAATGTCGCAGCTTTTGCTAATTCTATTATAAATATGGTTATGCGAGTAAAATTCGCATCGTCTGGCTAAGAGGCTATTTGCTTCGGGAAAGGGAATGTTGAGGACACGTTTAGAGACAAGCTTTTCATAATCGGATCTCTTTTAGAGTTTTGTGAGCAACTAATGTTGCCTTTAGGATAAATAATTGCCGCACTCTTAAGACAGCAAGCTCCTTATATATTAGTTCTGTTGGGTAGCGAAATAGTTCTCTTAAAGCTGTTATAACGGCTCTTTGAGCTCTTTCGATTTCTATAAAAGTGCTTTTCCCGGCTGCATCCTAAACAGTAGTATTGAAGTACTGACTGACATAGACCAAGATAAATTGTGCGTAGAATTTCAATGGGTGTACAGTCACGTAGTTTTTTCATTACGTATATCAGCTTCCTAACGCAACCAGATAGCAAGTGTATATGTGATTTGAATGAGAGGTTTTCGTCTAGTGTGATACCAAGGTATTTGATTGAGGCAGTGTGATCTATAACTAGGCATGGTACAGGGTGTAAGCGGTGATGCCTGGTAACTGCAGCATGTATGGTATTTGAGTGTAAGATGACGTGGAGGTCGAGAAGCTATTGTTTTGAAGAAGGTAATGAATTTAGTGTTTTTTTTTTTATATTCAGTGTCAGATTTGCGTCTAGAGCCTCAGAAACAATAGCCCAGGTTTCGTCACGACCCTAGCACAGTTCTGTTCTTCATTCTGATTATATGTATTAATGGGGGACTTAGTAGAAATGAAGAAGAAAATAATTAAGTTTTGAGTTTAAAGTTTCAGTACTATATGGTTTGACTTTTCTCTCACAAAAAAAAACTGGGCAAATCGATAAAAAAGTTCGATTTCGTTCCGAGCACCGCGTGAGCACGAAAGCAACTATGAATAAATTGTATTGTATACTTACAAAAATATTGCATATCCGCATCGCAGTGCTGTAACAACTGTTGTATGGAGGAGGAGCCTTCGATGACAGGCACGTTGTTGCCAGTCACCACCAGAGAGCCTGGTATCACTGCTTTACGTACTACTTTTTCTACTTCCGATTTCAAAGCCTGTAACATTCACAATATATTTTAAAAAACCGGCCAAGTGCGAGTCGGACTCGCGCACGAAGGTTTCCGTACCATTATGTATAAAAACGGCAAAAAAAACATGTCTGTTGTGTGGGAGCGCCACTTAAAAATTTTTTATTCCGTTTTTAGGGTTCCGTACCCAAAGGGTAAAACGGGACCCTATTACTAAGACTTCGCTGTCTGTCTCCAGGCTGTATCTCATAAACCGTGATAGCTAGAAAGCTGAAATTTTCACAAATGTATTACTATTGCCGCTATAACAACAAATACTAAAAATTAAAAAAAAAAATTAAGGGGGGCTCCCATACAACAGATATGATTTTTTTGCCGTTTTTATAGATAATGGTACGGAACCCTTCGTGCGCGAGTCCGACTCGCACTTGGCCGGTTTTGTTTATTTAGTATTTGTTGTTATAGAGGCAACAGAAATACATCATGTGTGAAAATTTCAACTGTCTAACTATCACGGTTCATGAGATACAGTCTGATGAGAGACGGACACACAGACATACAGCGGAGTCTTAGTAATAGGGTCCCGTTTTACCCTTTGGGTACGGAACCCTAAAAAGAGCCGCCGTATGCACAAGTTATCATCATGTTGGGGACTTGGGGCCATTACTTTTTTCAAATAAACTGAGGAACATTAGGAGTCGCGTCGGATCGCGCGGCAACGCAATTATTGTGTCAGCCAGTTCTTGTCGTCGAGTGTATCCAGTCCAATGTGAGATCGGCTCGCGCACATTTTGGCGGGCCGCGCATTTTCAACAACTAGTTACAGGTGATATAACGTACACACAAGTTTTGAAGTCAATTATAAAAGGAATAGAATAGATGGTACAAAATATTACCTGAGTATCAGGGGTGCCACTTGCAGTCTTTTTGTTATCATTTTTAATAACATGCAGCCAGTAAGATGTGGGTATGTGCTAAAAGAAAAAAATAATCACATTTCCACAATTTTCTTGAACAACCTTAACCATTGAAGTCGTTTTTGTATTTCAACTGAATTGACAAGTCGACATAAAACTCGAGTTTGGAACTAGTTTTCGTGTTTAAAACTAACTTTGCTAGAATATAACATCATGACACGCCTATAGAGTTTTAACGACACGAAAAGAACAAGAATCACGCCTGTAACCCCCAAGGGTTAGACAGAGGTGTACCTAAAAGTTCACCCACATTTCGCCAATTGCTTTCAAATTCAATTCAAATCATTTCAGATCATATAAGTATACCTACATTTGGCATAAAAATTAACAATATTATAAAATTAAAATCTCAGTTACAACCAGCACAAACATAATCAAGTGAATAATATGAAGTCCTCTGAGTCGTTTTAAATCCCCTGCAATAGGGGTCAAGCCTATGGCCGTCAACCGGGCGCAGATCCAGATGAAAAAACCCAATAACACTTCATCCGACCTGGGAATCGAACTCAAGATCGATCGACTCTCGATTTGCCTAATTGTAATTGTTTAAAAATGTATTGCATGAATCATGTTCCTTATAATATTTAGTTATAGGAATTCAGACACGATGTAAAAATCGTTATTGAATAAACGAATTGAATTGAATTGAATTGAAGACCTCGCGCTCAGTCGCGCTTGCCACCAATACACCAACGAAAAAATTTAAAAAAGACTGCAGTTAAACCATGTTCATGTTTGTAAAAGACAAATCTGCTGGGTAATAAAGCCATTATTGTGATCATCTGACACAATATAAGAACAAGAAAGGTCTATGACAATGTTGTTAGTAATCTAATACTTACATTAGTGTCCGCAATCATCAATATCCTATGCGCATGTGGCTCTGGCTGACCTGTAGTATCAGGAGACAGTCTGTTCACACAGTCTGGGTACATCTCTGCTAGTACCACGCTTTTCTCTCCACCTAGCTTGCGTTTCTTTTGTTCCTTCATCGCTAGCTCGTCTAGGCGGTCGTAGATTTGGTTTGCTACCTTTGGTTTTATGCCTGGAATGGTAATGGTAAAAAAAATATATGGACATAATATAACGGACTAGCTGTCAAAACAATTTAATTTTGTATACAATGTGAAAGTAGGCTAATAATTATTATGATAAAATACAAAAAAAAAAGAATCACAGGCATTTTTGAATGTCAGAAAAAAAAAGAAGGCGAAGCTACAGTCACAGACACAAGGCATAATAACTTGTGAAAGTACTGTAGTTGCGTATTCCAAAGCATAGATCTCTATGGAGAAGAATGGGCATTGGGCAAGAAACTCCATGGACACTCTTTACAATCATAATATTGTTACCAGATCTTGGTTACATCATTCATGTTGAGATTATACATACTCGTAGATGTGAGAACGATGTAGAAAGACGCACGATGCACATTAAGAGCGTCCAGAATAAAAGGTTATATCAATAATTTGAAAACAAGTAGTCAAAATAATCCGTGGCAGCTATGAGATGACCAGTCCCAACTGACAGCGTCCGTTCATGAACATGACGCATGTACTTTTGAATAACTCGTTGAGTTTTATTGACGAAGTACGACAAATAACACGTTTAAAATAAAATTGTAAGCAAGACTGTACAAAAAGTACAACACAAACACATAATAACATACACTACATTAACTTAACAGCTTACCTCAGTCTTGTAATAGATAGCATGAAAAATTGAATAATATTATTAGTTTTTAAAGTATTGTGTAGTTTCATCTCTGTGAAGTACAAGGTACCTTTTTATTTACTACATATTTAAATGCAGAGGTAATCAGATCAGCGTATAATATTCTCTCTACCGACATGCAAGACTTTTATCTATGAGAGGGAGCAAGCCTTAATCCACGACACCGCCCGGTTCAGTACAGGTTGAGTGATGTCTGATACCTTCGAATTTTTGTTCAGATGGAATGGAATCATTTTGTCAAATAGAATTTGGGTGTGTTCGAGAACATGCCTATTTCGTATTAATTTTACACAAATTGCCTGCTTAGGTTTTAACCTACAACTCGTAAGTTGTTGCCATTACCACAAGGCTAAATATTATCAGTTTTAAATATATAAAATAATCCATATATTTACCAAAATGTGCTGCAGCAATATCAACGTCAGAATCCTCACTCCACGCCAGTATGATCTGCACAGTTTGCAGTATAGAGCACTGCAGGCGAAAGAAAAATGAGCCGGTCCTTATTGGCTGTCTCTTGCTGCATCCCTCGCATATCCATTGCACTCTGAAAAACGAATGTGAAAGGACAAAATATAAACCCACATTTAAAATGAATCAAGTTCTCTAAGATAAGTAAACAAAGTAAGTCTCTAAGCAACAAAAATGTACGGTTCAGTCCGTGACTTCTACCGTAATGGTTAACTATTACGACTACTCAGTTGAAACTTGGTAGGTAGATATGTATTCTGTGAACCACTTTACGATTTTAATTCAAAATAAAAAAAAATTAAGGATTAAGTGGGGGGGTTCCCCATATATCATATATGGGGAACCCCCCCACAATTGACTTTGAGAAAAAACATAACACTATTTTTTCTCAAAGTCAATTGTTTGAAAGATAGACACTTCCAAAGTGGTAAAATGTCCCTCTAATTCCCCTTGTCCCTCTAATTTCTAAAGTAAGAGGAGGAAAATTCTGAAAAACAGTAGGATTGTAGAACATAAAGAAAAACTTTAATGAAAATTGGTTCGAGTACCATTTGATGTTTAGTTTTTGAATTATGGGACTTTTTCATCAAACTGCAGCAGTAACTGTGTTTTTCATTAACATACTATGAAAAACAAATTTAGTTTTGCTGTTGAATGTAATACAACATACATAAATGAATGAGCCTTCAAAATATTTTTATTATTCTGTTTGATGCTATGGAACCCTGTGTGCATGTGAGTATGACTTGCACATGGCCAGTTTTTTAAGTTTAGAGCCCAATGCATGGGATTGTGAGTCATAATATCTTTTGAAATAGACTCTAATATTGACTTGATCTTTTTAAACTCATGCTCAATCAAGAAACGACTCAGTATACTGATTACAAGAAAGTAAGGAAAATAATTGGAAATTCTTTTATTAATAACTGCTTACCTGTCAATCACTCTAGCAGTCCTACAAACAACATTGCAGTCAGGTCTGCTTGAGGGACACTTCATTACTTTAGGTAACAGTCCAAATGTTTGCAGCCTCGCCACTAGTTGACACTCCAATCTCTGATCCCCATGGCTGGTTGTGAATTCCTTGTACAGCTGCAGATTACTGGAAACAGAAACAGAACCTTCTTGGTTTCACGATTGACACCTATGTAGCCATATTATAAAAGCAGTAAATGGTTAAATAGTTGATGTTCTAAAGCTACGTAAGTAATCACGTAGATAGAAAAGAGTACTTGGAAAGTACAGCAGTCAAAAATAGATTTCTATTCACAACGAAAGTATTAGAAGTTATCTTACCCAGGCAAAGTGTTAAATGGTAGACTTGGTTCGGTTACTTCAGCCTTTGTACTGCTGTCGTATGTCGTAGAGTCAGCTTCCATCATTGTAATGTTTAATTGTTAACAACTTAATGTACACGCATCTGTAATTTATAGAAGTTGTTAACCTGAATAGTTCGTGATCAACTTACGACTATATCAATAGGTAAATGCTATCTATATAACCTACCGTGAATAACCTAAAGATTGTATTTACCTTTTTCACGGCAAAGCTTATTTCCCAAAACATTAAATTAGTTTTTCGGAAATCTACTCTCCCTCACGGAGTCAGAAATGTCAAACTCGCAAACAAAACAAATGTCAAATATTGTCATCCAAAAATCCAAATAGAAATTTCGAATCTTGCAATACTGAAATATAGAGAGTGACATAGAATCGAGTTAAATTCCAAATAGCATTACTATGTATTTTAATTCTAAATCTAAAAGTGATTTAGAAAAATCATATGGGATATATTCGGCTACAATTGCAGAAAAACTTTGTATATTCTCACAGTTTTCGAGAGAAATAATAATAAGACAATATCTTTGTGTATATTTTTGTGGCCGATGAAATCAGTTCAATACAAAAAAAAAATAAGCAATAGCCCCTTTTTTTTTTTTTTGGTGGGTGGGAAATCATCAAATGACCCCCCCCGCTCTGGGCGGAGCGGAAGGGAGTGTCAGACTCTTACTGACTAAAAACCACCCATGTTCCTTCTTTGGCCCTTTATGTTCCAGGGCCGCGGTATCTCTTTCGAACAGTCCCGCAGCCCTGGCAGGCACCGGCCCTTGCGGGCCCCTCCCGTATGCTGACAACTCTTTGAGGCGCGCGTGGAACACGTACGCGCCGTCGACACGGCCTGCCCGTCGTCATACGACGGACGGACGGCGAGCTAGCCCATTACTCACCGTCCACAGGCCCGTGCCTACGGTGGCCGAGAGCCATCACGGCGTGGCCCCCGACGCCCGGTGCTTCTCCTGGTGCTTCTCCTCCGGCGGCGGCTGGGACGTGACGTGAGGCTATCTCCCTCTCACGTTCCGCCGCCTCCTTCGCTAGCATGACTGCTTCGCAGAAGGAGGCGACGGCTTCCCATTCCCTCTCGCCCCGGACCATGGCTTGAACCAGGGCCGGACGCGAGAGGTCGCCGCCGCCAATCGCCGCTACGAGGACACGGCGGCGTTCCGCCCAAGCAGAGCAGACCTCCACGGTGTGCTCCACCGTGTCCTCCGGGCGATCCTCGCAGTGAAAGCACCCGGGCGTTTCCTCCACCCCCGATTCGGTGCAGGTACCTCCCGAAACAAAGCAATAGCCCACATCAAAATTATTGAAAAAAGTTATTTTCGTCTCCTTGGGTCTCCAATCTTCGAAAATTCTTTTCCGGATTTGCCCTAAATTAACATATTTCCTTCGTGCTTCCCCTTTATGGAAGCACACTCATCTTTTGGACAAAATTGATCAAATTATTAGACACACTTTATCATCCATTTTAAATGTGTCTTTTGACGACTGAGCTTGGATTCAAGCTAGTCTTCACAAAGACTCGGCGTCCACAAAATTTCTCGTATTAGTTTACCGGCTTTCATATCCTCGGTAAACGACACTGAGAAATTAATCAGGAATATCCTGGCTTCCACACTGATTGATTTTGATGTGCCTTGCTTCTCCGAGGATATCGATGCTTGGAAACTAGCTTGCCCAAATACTGAAGTACCCGACCATTCATTTTCCCAGGACGAGCCGCTCTGCAGAGTAGTTCAGAACAATCTACTGAACACGTCTACTAGTACTGCTGAGCGTGTTCGCCTGTTGGCTGTGGGTGAGAGGCGAGTCGGGTCTTTGGCTGCACGTACTACCGTCGTCGAGCATAGGGACTTTGTTCGACGACACCACTTTCCACCTTGCTGCTTCTCTACGCCTAAGTGCCCCATGTTGTTCACTTCATTGCTGTCACTGTGGTGAAGTTGTCAACATCCTCAGTCACCACGGCCTGTCATGTAGACGCAGTGCGGGCCGTTTTGCACGGCATTCCGACGAGCTTTTGTCACCGTCGGCGTTCCAGCTGTATTAGAACCCAACGCAACGATGGCAAAAGACCGGACCGCATGTATTTGTATCCATGGAAGATGGGTAGACCTTTAGTGTGGGGTGGGACGCAACATGTGTCGATAGTCTTGCGCCATCCCATCTTCCTAGCTCATCGTGCTGTGCTGGGGTTACGGAGAACCTCAAGCGGCGTAAATATAGTACTGTGGGGACCTTAGGGTCCGAGTGCTCACAGCCTTTTCAAGGAAATTTCAAAACGCTTAGTTTACACTTCCCGTGACCCAAGGGCTGGCTTTTACCTTGGCCAGAGGCTTAGCGTTGCCATACAGCGTGGCAACGACGCCAGTCTCGTAGGGACATTACCAGTTGACAGCGCACGCGTTAAAGAGTTTTTTGACGCTATTTTTAAGTTACTTTAGGTTATTTTAATTTAAAGGTGTATTTAATTTTGTTATGTTTTGATTTAGCAAATTGCTGCATTTGGCCAGCTTTATTGCAAAAATGTTTTTTTTTTTATAACGATTTATAATTTCATTTTTCTATACTAATTACATTTTTAAATATTTTCATCAACAAAAATTATATGAAAGATTAAAAAATATGAAAAATAGTAGTGCGCCGGTGTCGGGAGCAGGGTCCAAGCTACCGGTGGTTAGGGCTCCAGAGACAGGAACCTCCTCACAATGCGAGCCGTATCAAGGAGTACTGCCTTCTGAATCAGTAACTTGATCTAACCGCCTAAGGAGAGCTTCGAAAGATGGTCATCGGCAGTTACGACAATCGGCACAATGTTAGCCGAGTTCACATTCCACATGGCAACGACCTCGTTATAACGATTATTATTATTAATTTTTATTGTAAAATAATCTAAGAACATATGGAATAATTAACACAAAAAAGACTACTATTGTTAAGAAATAAACTAATTTAGAAATTGATTTGTGTTGAATAAATAGTTTTTAAGAACAACACTATTTGTGCGTGCCTGACTGACGGCCTTTGAGTTTCACAATTCAAGTTCCGTTTTGTTGTCAAAGTAAGTGTCAAGTTGCTTGAAATTTAAGTTTTTATACAATTACACACGCTGTGGGATTATTTTTTCTATTATTTTGTGTTAAACTGTAATCGTCTTAACAACCAAAGTTATGCATTTGGAATTCTTCATGCGCTATGTAAGTATTGTTTAATTTTATTAACATTTTCTGTCAGCTTATTCATATTTTTGGTTTCCATAATTTCGACACTGTTGGAGAACTTGGAGATTAACTTCAAATACCTAAATGGATTGATACTAACATTGTGTAAGCAATTAATATTCGCCAGAGGCGACAACGTTTTAAACCAGAAAGTAGATCAATTAACTTTTAAGGCGGTATATTAAGTTTCTATTGTACTCTGCAAAAAATCAATACTATTCTTCCTTTTACTTCGCTTTTAATTTCATAATAAAATTTGCATTAATGAACGATCTAATTTTTTTCTGAGATATATTAGCTTTTGAGTTAAATTATAATACCTCATTCATAATGAATTAGATAATACTTTTAATATTATTTCTCTCAATATCCAAGTCCTAACTATGTAATGAATTATAAACCTTAAATTATTTATTAATGTTTTTTTTTTACTTGAGACCAGCCAACTAGAAATCTCTTCATTCCCAGAAAAATTAAAATAAGATAAACATTAGGTGTGGTTTATTTGAAAAGCATTTTTTAATTTTGTAAACATTGGCTATGTCCCATGACAAAACTAACCTCCTCCTTGATTACCTTATCATTTATTTTAATTATTTATTCTCATATTGACATACCATACAGCAATTACACCAATGGAGCACAAAATTACTTCAACTACTGTTTTCCACTCTTAATTTGAATTAGAACTCTATGCCCCATACAAACTTAAACCTTCCATAAACATTATTTACTTATTTAGCTGGGTGGAGCAATAAACAAGTTAAGAGTAGAATTACTTAGTACTTTACATTACAACCCACATTGCAAGTATCTTTAAAAATGCTTCTTAAATTACAAAATAAACAACAATACAATAAATATTCCTACATCTTCATTTTACATGAGTCACTTCAATATCTGTAATAAATAATTGCTATAAAATACCTATGTTTAAACAATTACCATGGGATGCTCAGTATTTATTGTTATTTCCTCTAATTTGATGTTAACAATATAATTGCTGCTCACTTCAGCACTAATTGTTTCACTTTAAATTAATTTTAACAACACTATGAGTGAGGAATTAAGCAATAAAAATAAACTACAGTGCTTAAAATGACGCCTAAAATGGGGGTTTATTTATTCAGAACAAAGAAAGATAAAACATGCCTAACTGTTCAAAAAAAATGTATGAATTTATTAAAGCTGAAATAGGAAAAATACTGAAGTACCTTTTTTTTTTAGTACTTTATTTGCAGAAATACAATCATAAAATGATGTATTGATCTTAACACTTAGGCCCGTATTACAGAACGTCACTCAATACTCAAGCATCATTTAAAACTAGTTTCAACCAATCAAATGGCTTGAATCTAGTTTTAAATGATGCTTGAGTATTGAGTGACGTTCTGTAATACGGGCCTTAGAATTCACCACAACCAAGGCTTAAGGGTTTTAACTGACCCAGGTAGTGTTTTTACGTAATGCTAGTTCCACAGATTGCTTAAACTGAGTAGAAGTACGCGTCGAACTAGTCTTATTTCTATCTACCTACAGAGTGAAAAAATTAATAATTGTAAAATGAATTTACGATTACCTCCCTATTATAACTCAGCGAAAAAATTAGTTTAAAATTTAAAAATATAGATTTTAATGGTAATTATTTTTCGGATAGTAAAAGGATACAAATAATGTTGATGATGAATCACATATTATGTATTATTGCGAACCTACAGAATACTATGGACCATAGTAATTTGATGGTGATTGCAGTTTTACGGTTCTCACAATAATTTAACCTTCAACATTATCAAATGATTAACAAGAGTAATACGGAGGTATTCGCATAGATTTATGAAAACCTTTGTTCGATGGTCGTGAATGTTGATTAAAAATGATACGATTTGTACATATATCTGACGATTCGATGAAATACCTTAGAATGCGATAAATAACTACGGTTTTTAGCTTAAACGATGGGTTTGATGATATTCTAAGTATCGATTTGAACAATCGGAAACACCACAAGTGCGGAATGACCGTTAACGATTAGAATAATGGAAGGTTTTGGCACCAAAAAATGTAGCATGCGCATCAGCCGAAATGGGTTTGATGGCTTCCTGCTACCCTGGGGAGACCGTTTAAGGGTCTTACGAAATACTTTAAGATGAGGTTCACAATAGTTCTGTGCAGACAGCAGTAAAGATATGTGCAGCGTACGCACCTTAGACTGCGTCCTACATTCGTTGAGCTTCCAGCTGCCGTTCCTGATGACGATGAATCACTCGAGGTGCGCGTTGGTCGGCGGTAGGAATCATTGTGGATTCGGTCGTTCTAACGGTCGCGCACTCAGTACCAATTTTGACTTTTTGAAAATCGGACAATCAGGGTGACCAAAGACAACCTCATGCCGTCACTCTAGGTTTTGATCAGTACGTACGCGCATGACAACCGGAAATATCAGCGTCTCGTTACTGCTATGTGCACAGATGTACGTGAACCGCGATTCTTTGTAATACGTTTCGTTATGGTAAGGGAACAATAAGCCTGAAAACCATATTATATAGCCATAATTCAACTAACACATATGGACCTTGTTGTTCGGAATAAATAGTTATTTGATTTGATTGATTTGATTTTGTCTCGTAGTTCTTTCATATCGAACCTCTTATCAGACGAGCATTACGCTGATCGAAGTGCAAAAGCTCGTTGAAATGATGTACAGTCTCATATACGAGTGAACTAGAAGTTACCATAACATAATGTTACACAAACCCGAATGATACCAAAAGGAGAATAAAGCAACTTTATCAGATCTCCACAAATGTGCTCCTATAACCATCTGTACTAACTGGGAAGTAATAAAAACAATGCAAACTACTATTACAGAGCGAGTTTCTGAAATGATAAGTTGGAATACGTATTTCATGTGTGGTTTCCGCGTGGCCTGCGTGATTAAGGGCAATAGTTAGTGCAGTGACGCAACACGCGTATTTTCGGCGTCAATATTAACGTATTTCGTCCATAACGGCCGTGCTGAAATGTGAGCCGAACGCTGCCACGCTGCCGTCGCCGTCCCCGCACGAACTTACGCTACTAATTGAGCTATTAACGGCTAAAACTTATACGTAACGTACATTATAGATATTTAGTTCACAGCTATTTAGAAATAGGCCATTTACGAGTTATGTATAAAATGACTTTTACTGCACTTCCCGGTGTATTTAAGTTAGCTTCTCTGAGAAAATCGCATAACAAACGGACGTCATCGTAAAGCAGCATATGGGCCTATACAAGAAGCATGCACTGCATATAGGTACGTATCGTTGTGATTTATCGGTAGTTCTCAGAAGACGTTCTTCTTTTGTCTCTCTAAAGTGAATAGTCGCAGTTAATTATGCGCATCTGCCTTTCGTTCTCGCGAGCCGCATTTTACGCGGTAATCGCTAGTAGGACATTTCGTCATTACTTAAGCCTAGTCTTCGAGCAGTATAATTGAAATCGTAAAATCATTCTCTCTAATGTTCAACTCTTTAATGTTGGGATTCAGAGTGTATCCATCCATCTTTTCTGGATAATGTTGTCAAATTGTCCTGCTTGCCTAAAGGCTTTGGTGTACGCGAGCTGAAATGTTATAGGCACAATAAATAAGCATCAACTGCCACAGTCCATAAACTAATATCACCCTGTCTCATAAACAAATTGGTAATCACTCTAGGAAGCTGCTATTAGTGGTTGAGTAGATGCTGTCCATCTTGATATGAAGATAATCGATTCTTACGGTCATGGATAGTGCGACAGCCTTAGCCATTTGTGGGCCATGCTGCAAGGCTTAAATAATTTGTACCAAAACAAATATTCCGAAAAGTTCAATTTCCCAATGAGTATCTAGGTCGAATTTAGTAAGTGTTATTTTCTTAACGTTGTTCTAATCACTGCGCTGGCCATCCATGACTGTTTTGCGATTCTTTTGTTTTCTCATCAGCCAGTCATCGGCAGTTTGCAATTATTGTCAAGGTCTGCTTCTACAATGCCACAGGTTAGGGGGACTTTTTATTCCTTTTGTTTACCGATCGATAACTTGTACTAACTATTCATTAAACTCTTTTCCGTCTTTTTGAATGGATGAAGAATACCAAACTAAGTCAATGTAAGTCATCATGACATTAAAAAATATCACTCGAAGACATATCAAAGTGACTGACTGACAGATTCGCATTTAGGGATTTAAACCCATAGAATGAATAACAACCCATAGAATGTAAAGCAAATACAGTAAAGAAGATACCGTACGAAATAGGTCACCACAACTGTTAACATACTATGTCACAATCCCAAAGGCTGTGAATGAACCCATTGGCAAATACTACTATCACTTACCTAGTTTGCGAAAGCGAGATATTTCCAAATATTTTCCCGAAACAGCTCATGAAAAGCTTCATCTTTGCCTCCATAACTTGCACGCGGCAGATTTCCCCGACAGAATCAAATGTACACACAATCGTATTATTATAATTTGACGTGTCGAGATTGAGGTGTCCCAAGAGAGATGTAGATCTGTGTGTCACCTCCACGCAATTACATGCAACATTAGCGACGAGATGCTATGTTACGTGGCGCGGTGCAGCCATCAACGATGTAACGCAATTTGCTAGCAAAATAGTTTGGTACAAACTTGTGCACTCTAAGTACGATTACCTTAGCTTGTGCAATACGTTGCAGAAGCTCCAAATGACAGTGTTCAGGGCATGCCAGTGCAAGTGTAGAAACCAGTTTCATTCCATTTACTTGTTTCAATTTCGGATGGGCAATAACCAGATACGGTCTTCGTTTTATACAGTAGGTAGAACGAATTCTTAATGCACGCTAGCGTTTAAAGACTCCTTTGAAAAAAGGCAATACTGACGTCAGCTATTCACGTTTCCATTTAACCTTTCGCCATTCGCCACGTTTGCTTACACTGACGAAGCGCAGCCAATTTCGAGGTCGCCAGTCATGGACGCCGCATTCTAGACCAAAGAGGGTTTGAGGGCAGCTGCACTACAAGGACTTGAATTCAAAGTACTCAGTCAGCACACAGCACAAAAATTACTTCTAATCCATTACTCTGACACAAAAATGCCAACCCGTCAAGAAAACTATTATAAGTCTGTTTATCTAAATAACTGTAGAAAATGTTCTATTGTTCCTAAATTAGGCTTGATTACAATTCAGGCGTTCCTCGGGCGTGGGCGAGCTGTGATTGTTGACTGAGTAGCTCGACTCCTAAAGGCGCCTTAACGACGGACGCACTTTCTACATGAGCACAAGTTTAAATCACGATATTGATATTATCTGTGACTGTGTTCCTTTCCACAAAACGAATAAGGCGTGTAGTGTTCTGCATATAGCAACTAGTTTGTGACTCTCGTTTTTGTGAAGATGCTTTTTTTTTTCATAACGAGATTGCCACAATGATAAGCCGACAATCGGCATGAAAAGATTATGAATGATATGGTCTATTCTCGTGACCTTGTACAGAAATACGATGTGGAGTCAGACGGCACGCTATTTTCCACCAAACACGTAGGCTAGCGTCTGAACAGACGTTTCGTGTCTTCCAGTCATCAGAGGGCTTCATGACAAATCAAATTTATTGCGTTTCAGAAACTTATATTTCGCCTTTCTGCGAATAAAGCTCATTCCGAATTCCGATAATGGTCTACTTTAGATTTGCTCAAACTGTTTCACATTATTTTTTTGCAATCTTTCCTGGTATTGAGAAATCTTTATGTTAATGCGTTTCTCAATTGTCAGGACCTTTCTACTTGTGGGCGACACCAATGTGGGTGTCATGCAAAATATTGGCGTAGGTCGATATATTGGTTTATTGACAGAAGAAACCATAGGTGTATGGTCATGGGCCTTAGAACTAAATAACTCTTCCATTTCCTAAACGAAATCAACTTTTCTTATTCAGTGTAATATAATGTAATACGTGTACGCAATCAAAATATTTCCTTGCCTACTTGTTAGGATGAATCCCAAAAATGTAGGCCATGTGTTAAACTTAGTTGCAGACATATTTTCATCCCTTTGACGGCTACGCTACCCTTCAGTCAACTGCAAATCCCAACTCAGGCGCCAAGTTACTATCTCACCCCAACATTGTTTCATGTTGCCGCCCATTTGAAACAAAATATCAAAAACATACCGGTGAACCGCGGCCGTGTAAAGTTTTATTACAATGGCTACAACGAAAACCTGTTTCTATTTTTCTTCTGAACACGTACGACCGATAAGCAGATATACACAAGTTGTAACACATTCTAGGTGTTCGAACAACCCAATCACGTATTAATGCTTAATTAAATACCAATCTTCAATAAACCTAACGTGTTGGTAATCGAGATAGCCTTGGTACAATCCGATGTTTCTACATATAGAAACATGAACTCGAATAAATCAAACACGTAAATAACTCTGTATCGACATAAATCGGATTTAATCTCGACGGATGGACATCATGCATCAGTTTCTCGAACACAATCATATCGAATAATATGCATAAATCATGGATTGTTTACAATGGAGTTACATCTTCAAAGGAAGTGACACTAGATCAACACCTAAGGTAAACAGGGATCGGAAATTGGAATAGAGAATCGATTGGGGTTTCCAAACCTTTTGAACTGTTTCGCAAACCTAACTAGCGCAAGCATTTTCAGCTTAGTTAGAAAATCCCAACGAAACTATCAGTCCAAACTATTAATAATGCTTATTAATAAACATTTATGAAACCAATAAACACATCTTAATCGATCCTCAATTGCCTAACCCGTGATAAGCATTAATAGTGGCTCTCGACAATTGATTTAAAACACTTCCTACGATCTACCGGCTCTCAAGAAGCTGTAAGATTGATGGTTCATTTGCAGCTCGCCTGATTTGAAAGTTTATCTGACGTGAATAGATTCGAGTTGTTTTGTTGTGTGTCTGTCGACTGGAGCAGCAGGTATGTGCGGAACGTCGCCCGCCGCGTTATAATTAGCAGTCTTTTGACACTCTAGCACTTTCTACAGCAGTCTTCCTGGAATATCAGCCCAGTTGACAGGCGATAGAGGGAATATTTTCACACTTTTTTTTTGTCATTTAAATCAGCTCTACATGATTTATAAGCTCTGTTATTCATGGGTGTCTGTCTGTAGTCAACGAACGATGAGGAGTTAACACAATATTTCTTATCATTTTGGTACACAACTCTAACGTACTTGTCGCCATTTCAGCATTGATCTGAAAGATAGTTCGTACCATAACCCGCTTTGAAATGCATGCATTTGGATAGTAACCATTGATATTCACTGCGCCAAATAATTGCAATGTAGGAGCCTATCGAACGCCGCCTCCGGAGCATTGCCCGAATGTTTCCTCGTCTCGATGTCGTTATAAACATAATATCTCATTCCAGAATACTTGCTATTACTTCTGCAGTAAACTGTCCAGTATAGATAATTTATCTTGTGCTGCCTCACACTAAAAACTTTATTTTTAGTTCCGAGAGGATGACTATCACAAACACACATTACTTAGCTCAAGTGGGCGTGCTAATCAACAACCAATCACGAAATAAAGAGGTGTGAAAAAGTATGTTGACACAGTCCATTCAACTTCAATTTGTTTAGTAAACTTTGATGTTAGTTATTATACGTTTGTCAAGGTTTTTCGTTTGAAGTTCATGTAAAGGACACGAAAACAATGAATTCTTAAGTTGTACTAATGCAACTTATGAATTCACTTTATCACTGAAAATGGTCTTAACATAGACTTGGCAGGTAACTTGAATAAAACACCTATACCTAGACTAATGAAATTCCTGGGTAGACTTCAGTAGTATGTAGTGAATTTACAAGCAACTGCTGAAATATATACCAGTTCAAGACATTCCATAATGTAGCTGATAAGCAAATTTACCTGTAGAAATAGTAATGGGAGATTGGTATCCCAAATATTCTCAAAGATATTTCCAAGGATTCTACTGTCTAAGTTTAATAAGTCTTGTCTGAGTACGGGTGCAGGCTCTACATGTAGCAAGCTGACTTATAATCCCAACAGCAGCAAAGATTGCATATCTTATTCCTGAGGAAACTCGCTTCCTCAGGAATAAGATATGCAATCTTTGTAGCAACACTCGGCCTAAAGTTGGAGAGAATTTCTCGAAATTCTCTCTAACTTTAGGCCGAATGTTGCTTAAAAATAGAAAGCATGCTATTGTTTATATGTGGGAAAAACTATGTAAAGACTTTTTAATCACTTTCGCTACAGCCGATAGGTTTCCACGGGAGAAAGACTGGCAACGTTGGCAATATGCGTGTTTAATCGATTATATACTTTCCCTTCACTAGATGAACTGTGTAAAGGATGATATGGCTGGAAAAGAAGTCACTGCTGAGATGATGAGTAATAGAGAAGAATGGAAGAAGAAGACATGCTGCCAAATAAGTTGGGATAAGGGCAGGAGAATGATGATGGCTTTCCCTTTAAGTTATTGAATGAGTTCGCGTGAAATTTTGGATATGGTCTAAGATTGGCCTGAGATAACAAGAACTTAATTGTTATCAAAACCAAAGTTTTGCCAACTAAACCAACGAACAAAGTTTCACTGAACTTCAGTTAAGTAGCATATCCCGCCGAAATCGCACAACACTGAATAATTAAAAAGCAATTATTTATTCAGAAAACTTTATTAATATCGAAACTTTTCAGACCGTCCGGAGTTGAAAATAACATAGGTAGATTTTGGAACGAGTAATTGATTAAAATTTTCCACATGGTTGTATATTTTTCTATTTGGGTTTTGTACTGGATGCGGCAGAGGACAGAGTGTCAGCGTGCAACATGGGATAGGCCTATATCCAGCTGTGAACGTGGAAATGATTTTGGGTATTAAAAATAAATGGTCTCGTCATGTGGCGGGTAGATCAACAACCGAAACGTTTCCTCTGTAACATGGCAGGAAGATGCGTATGCCATAAACACGTACGAGTATATCCGCACTGGTTAATTGCCCCACAATCTGCCGCCACCCGCGCTGATTGCGCATCAAATTGCGCCAGTGAAAGCCAAGTGATACATTTTGTGATGACTCGGTGGAAAAAACACTGTGGGAATATTTGAATATCATTCAGACGAGTTATTTGAAACTTGTTCTCAGTTCCATGCATATTTATAACAAGACTGCTCTACACTCATCAATACAATGCTGCCTAGGTTTATAACAGGCAAATAGAAAAAGTTAATTACATAAGTTATTGTATATTACTAATTAACTGATGCGGATGTAATGCTGAAACTGCTCAATCAAAGAGATTCAATCTCGACTGAAATTATAGATGGGGCACCAATCGGCACCATGTAATTGGGTGTAACACGATTCATATGCGGAACAAGACATTTTTTATTTGAACTTTCACCTACACAATGGGAGCTGTGTAACAAAGCATGTAATAGCTAAAAATTGATTTTTTATCCCACGTGAGACTTATCAACTGTCTGTACCTACCTACCATTTGTAGGTGTGCATGTTCACGTAACATCGAAGAAGTTGATAAAATCCATGGGAATTCATGTATTGAATTACGTATGAAAGTAACCTATTAGCAATCGCAATTACTTTTTACGTTATCTTTTTGTTGGAAGAAAAAAATCAGTTGCATGCTCTACTAGCTCATTTACGACATTGCCCTGTTCAACCACCTAGGTACGAGTATATGCTTGTTTCGATATTAATACAAGTAACGCGGTATTTTGGTGTCACGGACTGTGCTGCGTGCAACGCGCTGACCTCTCAATGCGGTGTACGCAGGCTCCGCCGCAGACCTCGGATCTGGGTCACTCGACCGCCGGCGCCACCCGAAAATGTCGCTCAAAATACATTAAATCTCAATTCCCGAACATTCCTTACGAGAAACACCCACGTAGGCGTGAAACTAACAAAATATAATAATTTTCCCAACATTTCTGTTTCCTTTTCTCCTGTTTCCGGGTTCTGAGCTGTTCTTAGTTTCTTCGGAATTGCGCAAATTCCGGGTAAACTTTGCAGTAATGTGCGAATATAGGTCTACAGTCTATACGTTCAGTCACGTTGAGTTGCGTTACAAGTTAGATCACATGAGATTTAATATGATTGTGTGTCTGTATTATACTGAACAGTAATATCATGTTGCATTTGCATCCAATGTGGCGCGAATTCGTCACAATCTCACAATGCGTCCATTTACTTGCGCTAACGCCTTAGCAATTTCCTGTCATGTGCCACGTGTCCCCCGGCGTCACGCACTTACTCACTATCCTTATTCATTTTATATTTTTGTTTCTGTCTGTTTCATGTTTCCCTCTTTCAAATCAAGCAACTTTAAGATTATTCATTGGTTAGAATTTTCATATTATTTATTTTTTAGATTAGCATGCAATCACTGGACTAGTCTGAAATCTAACATCATTGAAAAAGCTTGTAGTATCAGCGGCTTGCAAGGTAATTAGTTTTTTAAGAGCTTATCCGACGCGCCGATCGCTAATCGAAGTTTTTGTCCCCGGAATGTTTTTATTAAATATATTTTTATGTAACAAAAAGATCATGAAAGCTCGTTGAAAGCTTGGACAAGATCAGGTTTGGCACTTTCCAATGTAGTGTCTGTAACAAAAGGAAACCAGAGCAAGCTATACGAAAGATCACGATTGGTTCCTGTCGCAAGGCGCAATTTACTGCAATTAAGTAATTTGAGAATTTCTTTGACAAAATTGCCACCAATTGTAGACTATACGAA
Organism: Eurois occulta; assembly: GCA_950022335.1. Taxonomy (NCBI): domain Eukaryota; kingdom Metazoa; phylum Arthropoda; class Insecta; order Lepidoptera; family Noctuidae; genus Eurois; species Eurois occulta. Next base: position 15,541,994 of record OX465489.1, read on the forward strand.
GAGTATACAACTTCGTGTTTGTAATTACAATTTAATATGAAAAGGAAACAAAATAAATGGCCAAGTTTATCAGCGCACATGTGGACCGACGTTCAATCTAGATACGGCGAGTCAAACGTCCGGGTAAAATTAGCTTGGTGCTTGAGCTTATTCCTTTTCGCTGTCCCCTATCAGCTTTAACCGATAATGCTACGGGAACTTGATAACGTATAAGAATTATGTAATTTATTCTACAATTTGATACGGGTCATGTCAACTATCTGCGATCCAATTTGGAATATTTGCAGAAAACGTAAATGATCGTACAAAAGATTTTCTGTTGCTCATATTTTCCTATATTAATTTCTATTCAGCCTAAAAACAAAATGTGTTTTATAGAATGAATAAACATCTTCGTCTAAGTCCGTAGTTGCAGTCTAATTCTCTTTTGGTTGCATCGCTAGTTCAGCAGTAACCATGCAGTCACGTTCACCCTCGCGTCAGCGCTGGACGCGTGCGTTGTGGTTCTTACTTCACCTAATGTTTATAGTTTTTTCCGCTGTTCACTTCATGTTCTAAAGAACTTGATCAGCTAGTTTTTGTTACGCTGTGACTTTATTTATGAAGTGCTAACCGGATTTTGGACTGAACATTCGTTGTTTTCTTTTTTGATGTCATGTAAGTACCTACTTGTAGTTTATTTATGTTTCCAGCGTTTGGCTTTTGCGGATATGGGTTTATTTTCCTTGTTTTTGTAGCTATTATTTGATTCGTGAATATTGAATATTAATGTTTCGTGTTTAATACTATAATGAGATACATAATATAATACGTTTGCAATAGTTGGCATAGCCGGCGCAAGCCGACGTGCGGCGCCCGTTTTGAGACCGGTTCGAAAGTGAGTGTTTTGTTGACGAAACCGGATCGGTAAATAATTACAAACATAATGGAAGCATGCATCTGCTGCACAATGTTTTCCTACACTTCGATAAACATACAAAATGTATGTTCAAGAGTTTAAAAAGTAACAATAAGGCCAATCATGATGAGTACAACTTTTCAATTCATTCCCATCAAAGATTGCAACCTTGCAGGCAAATAAATTGAGATAGCGTCAGAGATATCTTCAGATAATCTTTGCCAATATCTAACGATGTTGCAAACTTGTAATAATCTTGAGTAAGTACCTATCTATATCTTTTCAATTCTAAAATCATCTAACACACCTTGGAAAATCCAATTCAAAACAGCCTGTTAGAGGAAAATACTCTTGTTCATTTGGCACTTCTAAAGACATTATTATAAACCTTCACTCAGAAATATTTTGGGTACAAAATTATAGAGTTGTTTATTTTTGCAGCACGTAGAAGTTCGTAAATGAATAAACCCAACGTTGGCGATCGGGCGTCGAACCCGTTAGATCGTTTTAGAGCGACGACCTTGTAAGACTTGGCTTTGACTAGGAGTTAAGATATAAAGGACTTGTTTTCCTTCGACAGTAAACCTTATATCGATAAATCTTTATAACCGTAGTAGTTGAATGTATACCAAAATCAGGATGATTATCCATTCTCCGTATCTACTACCATTGTAAATGCGAAAGTAACTCTATCTGCTATATTGACATCTTAGCGGCTGAAAGGATTTGGTACAAGGTTACACCATGGCTTAGGATACTTTTAATCCCGGTAGTACATTCCCGACATCCTCTCAAGCGAAACCGCGAGCAAAAGCTAGTTTTTCTATAATGTCTATGTGGCCATCGGCAAAGTAATCCATCTAACACATGAAATGAACGTTCCAAAAGCCATATTAAGTGATGACGCCATTCTCTTTGCCTCTAGCGAGTCTAGATTTAGATCCATGATTTTTTTGCCAAGTACGCGGTGTATTGTTAAAATTTTAATTGGATATAAATCAGCAAAAACTTCTCCCTATTCGGAAGAGCCGTTTGGTTATAATGCATCATATTTTATACCAGTCGTAGATACGTAAGATCGGAGCTAAAAATTCCTCATTTGTTACTATCGTGGGTTTCCGCAAGCTTTTTCCACACAATTTCCCGTAGCGAAGTGTTCTCGCCGTACTGTGGCCTATTTTCCATTGAAGTGGTGTCGCCTAGGGTAACACAGACGACGCCGGAAAGTCTGAAGCTTGTTCTACACTTACGAGCCTCGTCAGCAGCCACACTTCACCCAATGCCATATTTTTAAATGTCACGACGTAAATTATCTTCTTCAGATTCTTGAGATGGAAAGCCTTGCCACGAGACTTAATTTTTCAACCTTAAACTCTGAAATAGAATATCATTCTAAATCTACATTTTTCAAGCGATCTCTCGATATGTATATCTTGAGAGAAAGCTACCGAAACTTTTCTTTCTATGAATTGTTCACTCTTTAAAGGTTGTTTTAGAACTGTAATCAATGCACTTATTTATATAGCACTCCTCGTCTTACCCACCGTTAACTTTGATGATAATTTATTGGGACGTGCATAATACATAAGTTATACCATTATTCTTTTGTCCGTCTGGCTCATTGTCTGAACTTAGTCTGTGAGAGTTGCTGCAATATGCATTATAATAATGAACGTTGCCTTCTGTTTATACTTTCTTAGTGTTCTAAAAAAATATTTGCATCATCCTCCACTAAGTGCTTGTTTGATGAATAGTGTATTGGTTTCCCATTTGCACTGGAATGATGCCAACTCTCCGATGATGTCAGATACAGTTTATATTTTTGCAGTTTATCAATATTTTGTTTCGACTATAGTTTCAAAGTCAGGTCGAAGGCAACTTTGTTTGAATTGAGGCGTGTATTTCTGTGCAGCATCTTGCTTTCCAGACGCACGCCACGGACGTGTTTATCGTCTAGTAATACGAGTCGGATCGTAAAACGATAGCGGTTTACTGTCGAACTTTGGGCGTTTGTCTGTATACTTGGCGTGGTATCCGTCTGCTTTATGGATTTGCAGTATTTTTAGTTTCTTCCTACTTTGATTTGACTACCAACATATCATATTTATCACCTCTTTGTTCATCACGCGACTCAGTGTCGCCCCGTCGCGACTGTGTAAGCTTTTTGCAGAAGTTGTATTACCTCAATAGGTTATTGTTACGCGACCTTTTACGTCGAACCTCATGGGAACATCCATTTTAGGTAACCTTTATTCCATAACAAAAGCACAGGTCGGCATTCATGCTGATATTTATGAGTCTACTAAGTTTATATTCGGTTGGTTGCTCCGATGTATGAAGACATACCTACTAGCTACCCAGATGTTGGAACGCGCGAGTCTAATGAACCACGACGCTAATCCAATTTGGCCATTATCAATTGTTTTTTGTTTGTTGCATTATAATTGAGTGATAAAGAAATTTACGGCAGGCCAATTGAATCGTTTCCCCCTCGGCCACACTTTCCCGGATGTAGTCGACTATTTTGCGCCTTTGGCACTTCCATTGTATGCAGTCCTCGTAACCGCCAATCGCTGTGATCGTTTGTGATGTAACATTTAACGAGCTTAAGTGACCGATGGCAATTTAGAGTAAATAAACCTCGTGCCTAAGTAACATTTTGTGTATACCAAAAAACATTTACAGTATTGCACATGGACGGCCAGTAATAACGGGACATTACTCGGTAATCATCGCATAAACATTCGGTGTAAAGAAATCGGAGAAAAACAATTATGTAACCCAATGCGGCATGTTGCAATCGTCTGAACCCTGCAGAAAGAAATGAATATAGGAATCGTTGATCAATATGCAGACTTGGTCGCGGTACAACGCAAAACAAAGGAGCAACGAACTTGGAGGAAGAGTCCTTGCCATAAACGATTCTGTAGCACCTTTTTCGAACAGGCACTGAGTGATTCATATGTCCGATATTCTATTTCGGGAATTGATGGCTGAAGAAACTGTTACATCATTACTATTAAGGATCCAAATAGTCAAGTAGTAGTCAGCCAAATTAAGTTTCATTCATAGATAGGTCTGTTAAAACTTCATACTATTCTGAAACAATATTGCAGTTCGGAATTAAATCTGGAATATTCAACTAAAATGTGCAACCAAAGCTCAGTTGGCTAGATGAAATAGGTGGCTAGAAATTAAGCAAACATGTAATAAATTACGACCACTATCGCGGACAATTTGCCCTGCTTAGTGTGATAAATAGAACTATATTTCTCGTTGTTCATGTTCAGCATTAGCCTGACTTTGTAGCAGGGTCTTCTATAACTAACCCTGCAAGCTTATATATCTTTGGGATTTAACAAAGTACCTTTTATAATGGCACAGTATAATAAAACTTTGGTCTTCGCTTGTCTTATTCACGTTTTAGCTAGGGTCACGATTCACGCGTGTGTTATGCATAAAATTACACTTATGGTACCGTACTAACTTTTGGTATAAAAGATAGCAAGTTCAACTGGGTTAAGTTTTAAACCAAGTCAAGTATACTTGTTGAGAAATCGTGGTTGAAAATCCTCATGGGGTAGATTTGGAGTGGCGAATCCTACAAAATAATTCGTCTCTTTGTCGTGAGATATATTACAATTGTGATGGTGACCTATCTTTGCTAGTTTGAAACGCCAAGTATAAACAGCTTTCCAGCGTTATCCTCTTCATTAGCCAACTATTTATACAAATCCTGTTTCCCCTCATCCTCCTACGTCTTTAACCCAGAAAGGGTTACTGTTTTCTCAAATATTTGTAAGCTTAATAGCGTTCCCTTCAACAAGACTGCCGGTTTTCTCGTTAATGTTTTATCCGGGGTCACACGTGTGATGCCCTGGTTGTGTACAAAAAACACGTGCTCTTGACACAGCAGCAGCTGCTGGCCATCTATTTTGGTGGCGATAAATGAGTTTTTTCCCTCCATGTGTTTATTAATTATGTTGGATAGATAGCGTATAGCGTTGCGTGACTTAATTATGCCATGTTTTGGGGATTTTATTTCTACTTTACTGGAAAGTTATGGGCTTTGTTATAACAGGAAACTTCCTATATTTGTTTCATTATGTTTTTTAATTTGGATTTCTTTATTCTTAGAAAAAAATCTTCACAGTGGAGAAATTTTTGTATTAACTATAAACTGACTTTCCTTTAAGTTGATTTAGTTTTGCCTTGTTTTGGGGATTTTATTTCTGCTTTACTGGAAAGTTATGGGCTTTGTCACAACAGGAAACTTGCCATTTTTGTTTCATTATTATTATTATTTTTATATTAAATGGGCCTACTTTGGCCTCAATCTAGTCCTGAGGACGAGGGATGAGGTCGATGATGGAACGAGCTAACCCAAAAGAAGCATATTAACTCGCGACTTAAATAGATTGGGGTCATATGAACTTGGGAACACCGACGAAGGCAGGGAATTCCACTCCTTGGCTGTGCGCATAATAAACGATGTAGCAAAGCGCTTCGTGCGAATGTGTGGAACATCGAACCCGCAGTACGTCTGGACTCCCGATGGAAGAAGGGAGATAGTGGAATGATCTCGTGGAGCTCTTGGGCACACTCACCGAAGTACAGACTGTCCGACAGACTTGCGACCTTGCGCCAGTGGGCCAGGCTATGAAGCTTGGTACCCACCAGCTTATCGTCACCAATTAGCCTCTTGGCTCCGCGCTCAACAGAGTCGAGTGTGGCTAATTGGTATTTGGCTGAGCCATCCCAAAGGTGACAGCAATACTCCATGCCGGAACGAACTTGAGCTTTATATAAGACTAATAGCTGTCCCGGCTTGAAGTAACGCTTAACCTTATTTCGGATACCCAGCTTTTTTGCCGCTGTTTGAGCTTTCGACTCAATGAAGGAACCGAAGTTGAGATTCGCACTCAACTTCGTACCAAGAAGCTCGAGGCTGTCGGTGGTACAGATGTACCCCGGAAAGTAGGAGTCAGATTTAACGGACTCCTTTTGGCGGTGAACAGGCACACTTGGGTTTTGGTGGCGTTAAAAACAGCCAGATTTTCATCATCCCACTTGGAGACAAGACTTAAGGCTGAATTTCTAATTCGACTTTCATTTTTCCTAAAGATAAATCTGCACAGTGCAGAAAATTTTGCAGCAACTGACTTTTCTCTAGAATTTTGAGTTAAGTCAAAAGTTCAAAACGTAATGCAGTGTTATACATTTTTTTTTTAGTTGCGTGTTTAGAGTCTACAACAATTTCTAATACTTACACATATTTAATTAAATTTTATGTTTTTATCGTTTCTCTATCAAATACTTGCATAAGATCCAGCGTAGGCATTTACGAGTATGTTAGAAACTCTGTTGCAAGTAATTTGTTTTGTTGGACACATGAGGAAAGTTAGTTATTGTCTGGAACATAAAAGTATCGTTAAAAGAAAGCCTTTTTTTCTGAAAGTTGATTGTCTGCATGCACACTTAATATCATACTTGATCAGTTAGGTAATCATTTACTAAAGTGTTCCGTCTCATTGTATTTATAAAGACTCGTCAAATACTGATCATCAAGTTCTTGTACAGACACCAGCACATCAAGCTACTAAAATCTGTCAAATTTCTTTAATACAGTTTCAACTTTATCGCTAAAGCATTAGGTTCAAGGTTGATTTGGAAAATTTGACAGTTTCAGGTAGCTTGATGTGCTGGCTTCTGTACAATCCTAAGCTCTAAATTATAAATCGTTTTTAGTAGTACCGGCAATCGTTATTTCAAATAAAACGAAACATTCAAGCGTGTGTTGATTACAAATGAATATTTTATTAACATTATTATTTAGTGTAGCAATTTGACTTTCCTGTTATTGAACAACTACGTCATCGTTTTATATTTAGCTCATTAACGTTTTGTGATTAGAGCAACGGTTATTGAACGGTTCATTCAGGACTAAGCTATAGACTGACCACTTTATTATCTCTTCCAAGTCTCGAAGGTTAGAAGTTACTATTATCACTACACCATTTCTTTCGACCAATGGCTTATCTGGGGAAGATCTCTCTTGAAGCCCAAAGCAAATGGTACAGAATTATCCGAGATGTACCCAAATGCGTCTGGATTCCGAATCTGCATTCAAACACAAACAGTTTATAAAACCGAAAATAAACAATTGCCTGCACGTGGTGGTTTACGTTTTCTCCGCGTATAATATCTGCCTAAGTGTTCGTAATGAATAGATATTCGCGTGTGGTCGGTACCGGCTGCTGGCTGGCCTGGCGCTAACGGAAGTCGCTTATTTAGCGAATCATGCGCATTAGGGTGCTTGTGGACTGCAGCGTAGCCTTGTCAAGTATAAATGTTTGGTATTTATCTATGGGTCTTTGTTACCTGAAATAAATGAATTACATTATATTATTATTATACATATATTAAGTTGCTGTGTAAAGCGAAACGTGTAGTTTGTCTTTGTCTTTTACTGTAGTTAGAGAACTTTGTGTCTCTTGTGCTTGTGTTATCTTGCTGTTTTCTGAATACACGGCCTGTACCAACAGCTCTGGTTCAGTATTACTTTAATGTCACTTTAGTGTTGAAAAGGCTTTATAGGAGGTCCAGCTCCTTATCTTACCCACACTGAAGATTGAAGAGGCCTATTTCCAGCAGTGGACTGTTGTTGGCTGATGATGAAGGGCAGGACAATGATGTTGATCGACACACAAACTGTTAACATGAAATTAGAACATGTCAGTTTACCCGTCGATGTCTTTTACGTGCTGTATATTGAGACAAGTCTTGTTCACTGTAAAGTTTCAACCTAGATGTATGCTTAGATTGCCTAGGTTACTGAACTAGTTGACCCTAACCTTGTTAGGCTGAGCCAAATTAATTAGAGGAAAACACGCACTGTTTCACCATCTACGTGTCAAACGAGATGATTGTGAAAACATTCCAGTGATTTTATTCTGGCATTTAATTGCTAAAGCAGATGCTCTCAAATGAGCAGCTCGTGTCTAAATAATAACAGCAGCTCGGGTCGATCTTTAGGTTAAGCCGCGCTTGCCTAGGTTGGTCCGTGGATGGGTGACCACCCATTACATATCGAGTTTCACCCGTGCCTCGGAAAGCACGTTAAACCGTTGGTCCCGGCTGCTATTATTTTATAGATCTGACAGTCGTGACAAGTAGTCAGTGGCCCGAAACTCTGACAACCAGTCTTACCAAGGGGTATCGTATTACCCAGTACTAACTGGGTTGTGAAGGTCAGATAGGCAGTTGCTCCATATAAATACTGGTATTCAGCTGCATCCGGTTAGACTGGAAGCCGACCCCAAAATAGTAAAGGCTAGGCAGATGATGATGAGATGCTCTCGAATGTTATGGTATATCATTACACTCTAATCTGTATGAAGCTTTATCGTATCGCAGCGAGTGTATTTATGTACCACGGCTTGGGAGACCGGCCTTCACCCGACCGTCACTGGCCGACGACGATTATCCCCTTACCCGGCAACTTCACTTCACCATCTAATATCTAACCCTGTCATCTTGATAATAGGCCACATAACTACTAGGTATGAAATTATCTGGTGGTTTCTTATGTCCCTTGTGGGTTTTATTTTATGTATATTTGAGTTTGTTTAGATAGGTTACAGTTTGTGAATCTGTTTAGTGATAAGAGCGGTAACGATGTTAATCTAGATGAGTCCTAAAAATGGTAGTTGGATGATTTTACAATGTTTTCGTTCGTTGTTAAATCTAGTGACAAATTATAATAGGCTTAATTAATCAGGCATATTAAAACATGACATGGACCAAATAAATGACTCCCTGCTCAATGAACTCAAGCACCGAATTTTCACGGCTGCCATACCACTAATATATTAAACCCATTCAACGTTATGGCAAATGGCTAGTTGAAATATTAAAGTCAGTTGTAAATCATCTCCTAACACGACGCTTTTCAATATAGAGCGGCATGCGGAAGTGCAGCCACATCCAACATGTTGGAGCTGCGCCTTTTTTAAGTCCAGTCCAAACATGCCGAAATGAAATATCGGTGGAGCACTAATCCGCGTCGTATCCGACGTACTATAATGTTCATATTTTATTAGTTCCCGGACTTGTCCTAATAAAGTGTAGAGACAGCCCCAAGATGAAGCTGCTAAGGCAATTTGTTTTGGCTACGTCCTTTTAAGCACTTTGCCACAAGAATGTGGAACATGTGGAGACACTCAGCTCTTTTTCCTTTTACAGCATAAATTCCAACAAGTGACCGTTAAAATCGCTTGAGGCATCGTAATCGTAAAGTAATAAGTGTTGAGTGTAAAATTGCACGAGTGCACAAAATGGCAACGGATCGTAAAGCTATGCCTAGGAGCAACAGCAACTAGTCTTTCTCAGCTCCTACAAATTGCACGAAGTGATAAATGGTTCATAAGCTTTGCCTTTCATTCCTGGGAGAACGTAATACCGAAAAGGAGAGGATTGGAAGTAAGAGGCACCAATTTAAAGTTATAGAAAATGCAGTTAATTCGAAACTTCTGACGGCAATGCGGACTTTTTACATCTGCAAAATTAGTATAATTTTAATTACATAGAGGAGTTTCCTTATTCGCATCTCGCAGACGATTCATAGATATATTTTACCATACAATGTCCCATCTTCAGGATTGGAACGCTAGGCACGCGACGAGACGAGAGATATAATTAGATTCACCCGTTCCTGTAAATCCTTCTCCTTTTGGAATGAACGTTTTGCTTATTAAAGTAAAATATTCATTCAGTACTTGTGATGAAATAGAGTGCTTAGAAATTACTTCGTTCTGCTACATTTCACATCAATTAACTAACATGGCCAATTATATTTCTTTACAGTTTCGGTGTTTACATTATCGCGTACTTGCCTATTGATTCTTATTTATTAGACAGGCATTTCGTTTTGTAATTCTGTTAAACTTTCATTGCAAGTCTAGTTAATTAGTCTGTTGAAAGCAAATCAATTACTTAAGTATATTTCTCAAAAAACCAAAGAGGTTTTAGAGGACTTCCATTCCACGTTTCAAAGTTTTTGCTTGGGGCAATTTCAATGAGATTGTTTGAAGTTACAACGTTATTAAGTCGTTGTTTATACCTATAAAATACAAAGTCGCACAGTAAAGGCTTCTTCATACAAGATGCCTGACGTTGACGTCGAGAGCCCTCGAGGTTACTAAGCGCCTCAGAAAAAGGGCGTTACGTAACCATTGCTGGTCTTAATTAACGATCTTTATGTTGCGAACACATTCAATAGAAGGAAATGTCTTAGTTAATTGTGGCTGGCGACATTTAAGGCCAGTGGGCTTCAAGTAAAAAAGAAAATGTCACAATTGTCCTTACATCTTGACGTTAGATAGCTGGCCCTTAAACTGTAACCTTATTATTAGCGTTTAAAGTGCATTTTTATTCCAAACTCGTCAGAAATGCAGGGAGTCAAGAGCCGATAGGAATAATTCAGGTTACTATTGCTATTGTTGGCACGCTAACAACAGTAACAAGCCATCACTGGGCCGTGACTGTTTTATTCACAGAAGCTCATTCAAAATTTTTCACCCGCAATTTTTAACAATATAAAAATTTCTACTTGAAAAAATAAATTGTTTTGAAATCTCGCAACGCAGCAACCTAGTTCGAGAAGTGTGCGCTTACTTCTCTCATACTTTTTCCCTTAAGACAGTGTGTGAACTAGAGTAGTATCAGTTAAAACGTATGCAGAAGCACGAAATCGTACAAGAATACCGTTGCCTATAAATTTGAAGTGCATCATTTTCCTTTATCGCCGCAGTCCATGGCATTCCCGTGTGAGCTTGTCAAGTGACCAACAATCTGGCGTATGAATCAATAGACGATTGAACTCGATACCCGTGAAGCTCGGTTCCGCGCCGTGCCCGAGGATCTGATTGCAGGCGATGCTTTGCCCAGGTCACTTCACACAATGACACGGATGCAGGCCTGCGACTGGACCAACGTCTGAATGTCGCGTGGCGTTTGTATCGAGTTCATTCGCGAATCGACGCACTCGTTCCGCTTGCATGGCGACAAGCGGTGACTCACTGGGGATCTGTTCTGTAACGAATAGCGTTACAGTGGTAACTAGTTTGTGGCTGTTAAAAACTTACAATGACTCCAGACACAATATATTTGAACTCCACGATTTTGCTACATCACTGGATGTTTTCGAAGACTCACATCAAGAACGTTTTGAGCGCCAAAATAAAAAGCAAAGTTTCATTTGCTGGATGACAGACATGGGTACATTAGACAGATTTATTAGTCTGGACTGGAATAAGATAAAACTGTAAAGCCATTTCACGAACAACATTAAAATATTAAGTTACAGCCAAGATACTTGCAATGAACTCCACCATAGAGGTCAATGCGTTCTTAAGACTTACATCCATACTTAATAAGGTCATCTTTGATGCAAGTTAATTATAAAATATATTTGACGTTCATATAAATTATGTATATAACACCTTTCTTGGCAGAGGGACTGTTAGCGTAAAAATTCTTAGTATTTAAAATACAAAACGTTCTATTAACACAGATGTTCACCGTTATATAAGGTGGGGCTGTTAATTAGCTTTTGTAATAACTGCTATCAAATTCGTCTCTCTTGCGTCACGATTAAGAATGTTCATGTGCATCTGTGTTTTATATTCCATGGTCCTAATTTTTGCCCTGGGAATTTAGCTTGGAAAAATTTTATCATCAGATCGTGGTTTGTAAATCGTCTTAGTCTTAAACCGGTCTCTGTTCTGTATTTGCTGAATTTATTATAGCGCATCATCAATTAGTTTAGCATTGAAGTTTTTGACAGCGAAGCGATGAATTTCATTTGCATCTACAATATATTGCATCTATTCGTATTTTTGGACGTGTTTGGCCCAAAATTCACCTGATAGTAATTTCCAAATACCGTTTTTGATTGCACTCTAAAATTTCATCGACACGACACCTGACCTTATTTTGGGTCCGGTTTAACACCTCACGTCCAAGCAAGGTCGTACTGGATGATCACGAGTAGCCTGCCATCTATGGCACTCGTCTCACCAGTCGAGAATCAAAGCATACGCCATATGGCTACACCGGTCAAGGGCATCGATCACTCCCAGCAAACACTTGAGGACTTCAAAGAAAATTATCAGCTTTGATAAATAGCGTTTCGTGTAAACGCTATGACCCAGATTGCCAATAAAACTACCAATGAAACTGCGTGGCACTCTGAGCGTTTAAACTTCTAAACTTGTCGTTAAACAGTTATGTATTTTACTCCATTAAGGTCTTTTGTGTGTTTTAATGTTAATACGACATTGCATTACAATTTCACGGGCGCAAAATGTTTAATAAATGTTATGATTTTTCCATTCACTTTTGCAGGCGATTGAAAAGCAATTTGCGATTGATTTCAAACTGACACAGCTGCTTTCTCACACCGGCAATTTGATTTCCCGCTCATTAACAAGATCAATAAGCTCAAAGGTAGTCAAAATCGAAATTCAATCGCTTCATGGCGAGCCCTCGATGGCTGCCATAAGCAAGGAAAATTAAATTACCGGCTAAGGTTATTTGCGTAGGTTCGACTGGACAGGATATTGCTGTCTGAACAACTTAATAGACCTGTTTTAAGACTGATTTTATGCAACAACTCTATTCTAGTTAGTGACTTTAGAAGGAAAACCCGTAGTTGGTCGATTAGATTGATGTGGGGAGATAGAAACATTGGAACTCTTACCGATATGGTTTATCGAAATTGGTATACTTCATTTTCTTTTTAGTATGCGCATCAGGTTTGCCTAAAATGCTGCGACGTTTTATATTTCTTCACAATGAGTCATAATTTCAACGTAAGTTTCACACATTATAGAAAACTATATAACTTTCTAAAAGCCTCTTATGCTTATTTAGACATTCAAACGATTCACTGCATGTGTAAGTATAGTCTCAGTTATAATGTGTCGGATTCCCACGGTCGGGTATTTATTTAGCGTAGTGCTTTTGTTTGTATCTGTTGGAGATAAATCCTCCGTTCGTTCCGTAGTGGTTCACGGCGGTGCTACGATTTGTCTCCAACAGTATCTACATGTACAAGTAAATTGATGGCTCACTTTCATCGTCATTAATGTCTAAGATGTGGCTGATAACTGTCACCCGGTCACAACATTTCTATCATTTTTCATCACAACAATCCAAATCGGTATATTTTTCTATTTTGAAATTAACTTCTAAGACCACAACCAAAAGAGGAATGCTAGATTCTCGTACAAAAATATCAATATTTAAAATGCAAATCTGCATTACTCAATGTAAACTCGTTGTAAACTTGTAATAATTAATGTAAACGTATCCAATATACTTTGTTCTACCAACAAAGTTTTGTATCATTTTATGCAACTCGTTTACATAATCATGAATTTTATTTGTTTCAAGATCATCATACTAATGTTTGCAAAATATTACATGCAGATAAAGCTAGCGGCAAATCTGTTGTTGCATCTCAAGAGATCGTTCTGCGTATCCGATCAATCCTTGCTCATTGTGCTGCACGCTGCACGCAATTGAATCGTCCATGCACAACAGATTGCCAATTTAAGATCATTACGACTTCAATAGAATTACTCTTTACGTAATGACTTCGACAAGGTTAGAGTCCAACAGCTTCTGAAGTTAAAAATGCCTGTCTTTTCCTTACTCTGAAACTTTCTGCACTTACGGCAATTTTTTTCACTAAATTTCATCATGACATCAAAAGATAATCGCTTCTTGAAATGTTGCTTGGAAAGCTGCACGGTTTTATCTACATCGATTAATATGGGATTCAAGCATCGCCTACTTCGTCATTCTTTGCTATCTTGATGCGAATACATACTTGTTTTTATTTCGATGTCCACAGCTGCAAGGATGATAATCTAGTGTGGGGCGTGCAGCTATAATGATGCCAAGTTATGTTTGCCTTCTGGTTGTATAAAAATGGTAATAGAGAAAGGCACATGTGTATTGTTGGGTTTTTAACATCGGCTCCATGTGGTGTGTGGTGACGCGCCGCGCCCCTCCGGTCGTCGGCATTGCTCGGCGTTTATTTGGTAGTTTCATTCGCGCCCGTCTCGGATATTGACGTGTTTACGATAAGATTTTCCTCCGAACTTGCTTTCAGTTGACTATTTGAAACTTCGCTGTGGAACTGTGCAGTTGTTTGTTTGTTTAAAGTTTGCCTTGATAGCTTAGCTGATAGTCTGGACTAGACTGTTTCTGTTCTATAAACTTTCAGGTAAGTTGCGGTGGAACTCTGTTTTGCTCACTTGATTATTTAATTATATGTACTTTAAATTAAGTTCATTGGTAAATAAAACAAACTTCTTCAGTGGCAATGACATTAATTTTACATTCATAAAAGGACTTATACACAATCATCAGTTATTCTTATCACATAGGGTTTTCTTTTTCAATAAAACTTATAAAGTATGACATCGAAATTGATGTTATCTGATAAAGTGCGTTTATCAATGTCGGACCATTTAATTTGAATACATACATATATATATAATAAGTTTCAAGGTCAGCCCATATGACATTTGGGTGTAACTTTATAAACACATGCATTTTAAACAGAAGTTTTATGTTTCTGGCACCTGCCGTTTAAACAAAAGAATAAACAAAACAAATGTAGATATGCATTTAAAAACATGTTTTTTTTTATTATTCTTCAATTTAGTTGCGGTCACATGTTTGCTACATACGGAGCATAAGGATAACGCTGCTACTATGCTGGGCTGCAAATTATGTGTACGGAAATATTTCGCAATAATTATACACACGGAACTTTGGTCCTTAATACATGTGGCATAAATATGTGATGTTGGATTGCTATTCTATGCATCAATGTTCAACCCAGTCGTGTGTTTGCCATATACCACTCTTTTCCCCGAAAAATCAATGTGAGTAAGCAATTTAGCATTCGCAGTGCGTAGTAGAAGCGAGGGTGGCTAAGTTAGGGGAATCAGTGTTTATAGGGACAATAAAATTGTTGGCTAGGACAACATTCACGATGTTCCTCGGTAACGCAAATATTTGAACTTGGCACGCCATGGTTCAACCGATACAGCCTTCACCTTGTCTCTGTCTATGCAATTCTGTACTTTGTTTATGGTTACTGTGCGATATCCGTGACTGCGATTCTTTCAATTTATTCCTTTTTAAAACTGTCTGCAACTGTTCTTTTTTCATTCAAAACATCACGAATATTTGAATATTAGTTTAGTAATAGGTACAAGTCTGCAACTTAAAAGTCACGATTTGTGAAATTAAAAAATAGTAAAATAGTACCTAATAGTAAGATTAAATAAGATACATGTATGTTTATATCCTAACACGAAGCAAACAAAGACCTTTTCCTGAATATATTATTGTTGTTGTTTATTTATCTTTACGAATCACATGTTCGAAACTTTTTCGTTTTTCTGTAGCCTCGACAGCCAGACTGATTCATTTAAACTCCATTGTTTAAGCTTAATTAAGCCTTGTGTGTAACACATTCAAAACTCTATGCAACATGTTAATAAGATTAAAATTTACAACACTTACATTATTCACTGTTTTAAGCTTTCACGATTTAAAACAGTGAAACACACATACATACACATGCAACATACACACTTACATTAATCATTAATTCTGCCATTTAGATTCATTTCACCTTTTCGCAAATTAATGTAATCACAAATTAATATTTTAAATGTCATCTTCAATGCTCTTACGAAATCAACTTAACTAAATTCATTGTTGATAAGTTCGTTTCTTGAAAAAATACGTTGTAACATTTATAAAGGCGATATCAGATTCTATAATAATGTAATGTCATAGGGGTCGTTAAATGACACGGCCCTTATTATAGGGCAGACGCTGCAGACAGAGGGTCGACAGAGTAGGACGAAATTGAGAATTGTGGGGCAACTGTCAGAACTTAATTTGCTTGAACTAAACTTGAGTGCGTTGCCAAATAAAAAATAAATACTACATTTTTGTATTCGAAACAAACACTATAATAATGGTTATTGATAACATGTCGAATCACGCGATGAATATTAATATAATCTACGATAAAATGGCTTCCATAATGTTTTGATATCCAGATTCTAGATAATGAATCCATTCAAATTTATAAATCTGTACTACGTCTATAAAAACTAAAACAATTCACTGAAATCATACTGAAATTATGGCATTTTATGAACATAACTTGAATTAATGATGAAGAATAAACATCCTCTATTCTTCCCCAGTACGTCAAGCTTTCAGCTTTATTTGTAAGCGACGTCACGTCACTAAGTTTAAAAGGTTTTCGCGGAAGCTTGTAAATTGATGTGACAATGTTTGACACCTTCGCTTAAGTAACCATCGATTGGACTTTTGGCAGAACTATATTATTGAGTCTAGAAGTTTTGGTTAGCTCTTCACATTTATCATATCATCATTCTCTTGCCCTTATTCCAATTCATTCCCATGGAGAAGCATGCATGCATTTGCATTTCTCCGGAAATCGTTAAAGGGATTTTATGGATAGGTTCGCCTTAGCGTCTGCATCATACTGATCAAACCCGTCTTCTGCGATTGTCGTGAAAGTCAAGCGACAGTCGTTCTGCCTAAAACCAGAAACTCGTCATAGCAAAGACAAGGCAACAATTCCGGTATCGTACGACCAGTTCCCTGGAAAGCAGAACCTAACAATAGGCGGAAAACCATGGAATAAATGTTCTCTCTGTTAGTGAAAAAGTTTCCTGAAGACAGTAAATAGGGTTGACATTGAGGAGGGTGTGATCAACATTTGATGAAAATAAAAAGACTTCTGGAAACATTCGTAAAAAAAAATACGCATGAACTTGAGAAAGATCCTCCTTTTTTGGTATAAAAATGACGTACACACGTACCTACACAAGCAAAATTTCACAAAATTCCGTGTTCCTCCACTTTTATTCATTCGCACCTAGGTATTAAGACATGTAATGGGCCTGGCCTGGCGCTAAACCGAACCCTATGTTTCCGGTCCCGCGCTGTCTGATCCGCTAATAGCGAAGCGAAAGGGTTATCACAATCGACCCATTGTTGTACTTATACACTTGTTTTTGTATGTCTGTGTTGTTTACAATCATTGAAACCAAACCATCATAAAAACTTTTCGTCTCGACCAAAAGGTTCTACAAAAAAGAGTAAGACCTTCTTATGTGAAATTTCACTCACTCACTCCCACTTTCCAATTTATTTTCAGATACATTTGAAGAATTTGTCAGACAAAAGATAAATCGATTGTGAAGCTTTTGGGTTGGGCTTTAACTTCAACATCAACATATCTGTTTTACGTCAGCTCATAAAATGTACATTAAAACGTATCGGTGTTTCAGTGATGGCGATGGACGGCAAGACATTAGCTGTAAATGTGCCGAGCCCTAAGGGACGTGGGCCAAGCCCCAAGTCCTGTTATGGCCGACATAATAATTTTATGCGTGGCAACAGACGCTGTTAATAAAATTAACTAGCGGTATCGGTAACTAGGCGGATACCTAGGGTAGCTTCCGAAAGGCTACTTCATTTATTCGTTCAAATATTTTCATTATACCTGACCAAAAAAAATTATAATGGCCTTATGCTATTCAATTTAAAAATGAAGATTCTTATTTTCTTAAAAGGGACAAGCTTACAGCGCTTTTAGGTTATCTTCAAAAGCTTTTCGTAGACTGAAAATACTGCCAAATTGTTGGTGTCAATCATGTTTTCAACCAACACAGAAATATCGGTAAAAATTGGGAACAGATTTTAACGACGACAGACGTCGATGATACTATATTCTGCGATGATGTAGCGTCGCTCAATTTGCGGGCTCCGGTCTATGGTTTATAAAAAACTTTGCCAAATCACGCGTCCGCATCAACGCCGGAGTAACGACCTTGCCTCGTCCACCTATGACACGGAAGGACGTGCCAATTGCATGAACATGAAATGGCCGCCATTTTGTAGTCGCCTGGTGCAATTTGATGTAAGAAAATGAATTTTAATCCTAAGATGTTACGTCTGTGGCTCTGTGATCACCATTAGGTAAGGTAAAGAAGGAAGTACATGTCTATAGCTTACTAATGATAGCATTTAGTCTGATGAAGGGGTAATTTAAACTGTGAGCGACATTTTATTTTCTCTTGGGATTTGAGAACTAAATTCGTAGACGCACTCCTACATGTACTATGAAACAGCGATGTTTCGCAGTTAGAGCCTTTTTTTTTTTTTTGGAGGGTGGGAAATCGTCAAATGACTCCTCCCGCTCTGGGCGGAGCGGAAGGGAGTGTCAGACTCTTACTGACTAAAAACCACCCATGTTCCTTCATTGATCCTTTATGTTCCAGGGCCGCGGTATCTCTTTCGAACAGTCCCGCAGCCTTTGAGCCTTGAGTGATACCTGACATTAAACTTTTTTTTTAAAAAAGCCTGTTTTTATTGAGGTCTATGGCAGCTGGCAGGTATCTGTAATTCTAATCGAGAAATGGCGGACTTAGCCATTGCAATCAAGTTCTACAAGTTCTTTTTTTACACAGATGTTGCAAGGTCTTTGCTATGTTGTTAGAATGATTTGATAATCTTATTTTCTCGTTCTTTTGTTTCAACGCAAGCCAACCTATCATTTATACGTTAGTTAATTATAATATAAGTTTCAGCAAAAACTGTATCGGAATGTAGATTTGTTACACCACTTCATTTGGCTAATGTTCTGCTTATTTCTAGAGACCATACATTGAACTACGTTCATGGTCCCCGGAGGTTTACTAGAGCTGTGTTGCGTGCTTTGGCACAAGTTTTTCGAATGTAAGCACTAATGAAACCGCATTCAGAACATTTGTAAGTTTTAATCGCTCTGCGTACAGTTAAGTGGTTGGGCCATTTAATATCTAGCAACTAGCACAGGGCTGTTTTCCTAACCTTTAGTTGTTTTTTACGACACACTCAGGATAATAAGCAGTTGATAAATTCTATTATTCTTTTATTTACAGACCACGATATTTATTCAGTACGTGTTGCCTAGATCTTCAGTCGATGTTAAGCACTGCATGTCTTTTTATGCTAAGTTAGTGAGAACCTCCGTTGGATAACGTGACATGATTGATGACGACAGTGTGTTTACTGTAGTGCCAATCAATGGGAAAATGTTGCTAGCTCTAACTAGCTTTTTCGGAGAAGAGCTTGTCAATGTGTCAGCGGCAGACATCAGCGCCGTTTGTTCAGTCTCCGGCCTTGTTTACCAATATTATCGACGGCTTTACTCCCATGTACGAGTATAATATGTTTTACCTTCACGCGGATTTGGAAATAGAAGAATACCATACAATGAAGCTACGTCATGTCCCGTGAAAAGTCGACGGAGAAATATCAACTGCTGTTCCATGTATTTTTTCAAGTGCTACTTTAAAACCACATGTGGTTTCATGTTCCTTTATGGCGAACCATGTTGTTAGCTTATTCCGACAGAAAACTTCTACGAAATAAAACATTTATACACACAAATATACTCTGTTATGTAAATGTGTTGTGTGTATCTGAGATTATCATAATTTGAATATCTTAAATGGAAAATCTTCTTTCCTTTAAGGTAGCATTGTCAAACGAGTTTTTGATAAATGGAACTGGATAAGTTATTGCTTTGCAAAAAGTATTTTCCAAATGGTAAACGATGCCGCCTTTGATTGAACATTATTTCATTCATGTTATTATTTTTTCTTCTGCTATAGATATCTGAATAAGATATTGCTCGCAAAGGCATTAAGGCAGTATTTACAAACCGTACCCAAAACTGGAACTTTGATGTATTTTTAAACATTTGTTTTGGACTAAATATTTATTTGAGTTAACGTAAACTGTGCAGAGATGAGAAAAAAGATTTATTTTTAACGTTTCGTCTGTAGATGTTTGAAGATACGGCCACGAAGTTAAGACACGCGTGTTATTTAATTGTGGCAAAGACCGAATTCATACAACGTAGCTACAACATTTTACTATTTTACGTACAGTTTGCATTTAAAGCAAAATAATATGTATATTGCTGAATGTACATTTGTAGGCAATCAGTCTGTACGCGTTTACAAATTGCGTGCATTAACCCAAATTTAAGTTGGTAGGTACAATAATTGAACTATGTCGGCGAACTGACGCCTAGAGATGGAATCTAGCCAAGTACCTGAAACGTCTGGTTTGGGTACATAAGCGAAATTACATTGAGAATCGAGAAATCGAGATGTATCGATTGATGTCTCGTTTCGTGTCCGAGACAACTCTTAACGGAACCCATAACGGACTTTTATACGGTAGGGATCGTCAAATTTTACAGTGCCACTCTATTCTAAAGGTTATGATCATGTGTGGGCTTGACGTTCCCACGATAACCATTACTTTCTCGGAAAATATACGAATTCCCATAATTTGGGAAAAAGAACGGCTGGCGAACGAATTGTGATCTACTGGACAATACACTTAGGTGGGCCTTCTGCAGTATGAATGTAAATTGTATAATCGTTGTCCACAAAATGTTACTATTTAACTTCGGTAATAGAATCGTGGAGATATAGCCACAGAACCTGGAGATAGAGGTGAAAATAAGCTGGAGACTTGGAATAATGGTTACCCATTATGCCAAGTCATAAAGATTATTTTACTTTTATAACACATACGTTCTATCTTCGTAATTTATGGCCCAATAGTGCATCAAATAAAAATAATAATGAATCATAATCTTCGTATCGTAAAACGGAGTGGTTATAAAAAGTACTTTTACCTTCGCCTCTAAAAGAAATCCAGTGTTTTCTCGAAGAAAAAACGCGATGTCTACGTGCTACGTTTCTGGCATGGCGCAATCAGCCCCCTCTAGAATATCAAGTAAAGCAATAGATAGCTTATTTGTATTTTAAACGTGATCTACAAGAAAGTCGCTCAAGTGGAAACTGACGATGGCAATTTGATGAATGCCTGTATCGATTGTCTGTCTTTTTATCGTTATTGTGTCTGCAATCGACTTAGCATAAGCACTTAGCATAAGAGCTGTTTTATTCATGCGCATTTTATTACTCATCTGTTTACTGTGCAGCCAACGCATTTTTTTTTTCTAACGCGAGGCAACGACTTTAGACCTTCGCCGTGGCCTTTCTAGATTAATTACTGGCCAGCAACAAGTCTGTTGTATGTATAGTCTGAATAAAAATAAACCTTATAGTAATGTTTATCGGTGGGTGCGTAGACGGCGCGTCGCGGACATGATTACCGTGACAAATTGAATAGTGAACACGTTGTATAGGCGCCCATAGCCTCGGCTCAGTGTTTGAATAGTACGCCTTGATGCCCCCCAGCAAATCGCAGTACAATGACCCTGTTCCCGTATCCCCATTGGATTACACGTATCAATACGTAGTATAGAAGGGAATGGTTGTGTATAGGATGTTGATGTTGAGCAACACGATTTTTGTAACTAATGAATGGTAACATTGTAAGTACAAAACGTTTTAAACAATTTTGAATCTTATCTTTCATGGAAATAAACGTAATATTAATAACTCTAGATTTAGGTTGCCCACTTTTAAATGTTTTGATGTGACTCAAGTTGCACTTATGTTAGTTTATTTCTTTTCCATTCATATAAGTGTGTTTGCATTCTTGCAAAATCTACAGCCGATAACGTATCAAACCCAAGTGGCTTACAGTTCTACTTAGAATTGTTTCAATGTGAGCAATCACGTCATTGTTATCGGTCGACGTTTCTAAAAATCTGATATTTTTATACTAGACATTGCCGTTATTGACGATTTCCACGAAAACAATCTATCGATAAATTAATTTTACTGCAGTTTGTCACGAATATTGAGGTATTATGTTAAGTATTATACATGAGAAAATTTTTCTTTCTGAAAACCTAACGCAAAACGTTAGATTGCACCCAGATAGGTTTGAATAGGCGAGGCCGACTGGAGGCCCGTTCATGAGAACTATTATTTACTCTGCATAGTTGCTACACAATACGTCGATAGGTTTTACTCATTGTTGCTCGTTTCACCATTTGTATTCAGATACCTAGCTTCTTGCCGAGACCACTTCTCGGCTTTTATATAGTTGAATGCCTTGTACTAGTACAAGTATTAAACGTAGTCGGACAAGTATTTTTACGGACACGAACGCAAAGTGAAGCCATAAACCTGTGTCGAAGCCGTGAACCTTGTCATATACGTAAGCGGTTGTTTATGTAAAAGTTTTGCATCATAATACCAATTTAATCGCAATCGCAATTCGAATATATGATATTTTATAGATATATTTCAAGGATTGTTAATTTAACAGTCATTTTAGTATAGACAATAGCTGAATAGGCGACACCCGGAACAATAGCATTAAACTCCCCCGAGATTGCGCCAGTGCAGCCCGTGCCCAAGGGCCGGCCACAATGGACGCCAGAGCCCACAATACCGCTGCAGCGAACTGATTACTGCGCTGATCACTTCGCTAAGTCACATTCATTTCTCAACGGAGCTCGTTTGTTTTGTTTCAGAACATGTGATATTAACTTGCCATGGACGAGGAGAGCACAGCCTGCCCCGGCGAGGCCGGCCCGCCCGCAGTCGACGGACAGCCTAATGAAGATGTTCCTAACACAGAGACAAAGCCCGAAGGAGACAACCTTGCTACTAGTGTTACAAATGTAGATATTAAAGATGGAAGTGATAATAAAGATAGCTGTAATGACGAAAAAGAAAGTGAAAATAAAAAAGAAGAGAGTACAGTTATTCTTGAAACTGTGAATACGGAAGCTAAGTGCCCAGCACCGTTGGTCAAGGAGCCTTTTGTTGAGCATGAGTCCACCGAACCGAACGACGACGCAAGGTCGCTGGGTGACCTAGATAGCTTGCCAGCAGGAGATGAACTAGCTCTTGGTGCAGCGGGCAGCGACAGCGGAGTGGAGGGCTGCGGCCGTGCCCTCAGCAGCGGCGGCGGGTCCAGGTCGTGTGCGTCGAGTGTAGTGTCGTGTGGTTCTGGCTGCGGATCGGAGAGCTCGTCACTCGCCGGCGCACCGCCGCGCCCGCGACGTCGCGTCAATGTCAACGTCACTGAGCCAAAGCGCAGTTCACCTGTCGGCTCGGCAGCCCCGCGACCCGTGACGGCGCCGCGCGGCCCCAACCTTGCCACCCGTGAACGTGCTAGGAGTCGGGAAAAACCAACTCCACCAGAAAAGCCGCGACCGCTCACTCCAAAACCACGCATCCGGCCTACAGCCGACCTGCCAAACCTCGTTCGCGAGAGCCCCGCTCTGCGCGCCAAACCTACCAAGACCTCGACAGCTCGGTGCCGGACGCCGAACTCGCCGAGTGAGGAGAAGAGATGGCCTTCAAATGGACCGCGATTGACTACTGTAGCGGATACTACTGCGACACGGGTGGCTGCCGATAAGTATGCGACGTTACCTCGCAGGAGACGCGATGCAGAGCCAGAGGGGGGTTCACCCAAGCACGAAGGCACTCCGCCCTCCTCGCGACGTCCCACCGTCACCCGCTCCGCTTCCTCTCGCTCCACCATCAAGACACGAGTACGCATCTACGCAGAGAAGACCTCGCAGACAGTGCTGATCGGCACCGACATTGAGTCAGCACTAGCGGGGATTGTGCCAAACATTGACAAGTAAGTCGGCCTACCATTCATACATAATGATGTCGTTTCGCAAAACAACCTAAATGATCGTTGCTCACCTAACCTAGTGTAACTGCGGGCGGACGTATATTAGCTCATTTTTATTATGAAATACGTTCGAATGTAATTTCCGTGCAAAGCCACATAATGTAATACGCAAAGGTTGAATTTAGTATTTTAATTGACCATCATTATTAACTGAAATAAGTATCCAGTATCCAGTATCGTCCCACTAGTGAGCATACCTCCCTGGAGAGAGTTCCTTCCACCTCTCTCGCTGTCGTAAGCTGCAAAGGAGTCTAGTTCATCTCGTCATTTCCGTCTGGGCCTGCTGCGACATCGATTACCAAGTGGGATCTACTGGGTCGCTAGTTTGGCCCCTGGTCTGAGGTGTCCAACCCAATTTCAAGGGTGGCCAGCTATGGGCATCATATAAACTCTTTATTTTTTTTGTCGTTGCAGTCGCGTGGAAGTAACCCGATGTCACCGCGGCGTTCAAGCAAGCGCTCGGGACGCAGAAGCGACGCGTCTCGCCAACGCTCTTGCCGCGGCAGCTGAAGAGCGCGAGCGGCGACAGCGGGCGGAGGCACAACTAGCGGCAGAGCGGGCGGCGCGGCTCGCTGCTATAGCGGAATTGGACCGCAACTCGCAGAGGTTACTGGACCTAGCTGGCGCTGGTAAGTCTAACGATCTTATGCATTTATTCAACGTCTTAACACCCCGTTCACGACCTCAGACAATGCAACAACATGCGTCTCGCTTGAGCGTAGAGCTTGTGGCCAAGTGGTTATAGTGTCTAGTCTAGCAATCAAATAAGTATAGTAGCAGTCTCGACCAGAGTTATTGTTCTCCTAAATAATACATTTCTATTAGCTTCATCTACTAGTAAACCTCTTCCTAGACATATCATCTTCTACAAAATCTATTCATCGTTTCTATGGTCTCTCAAAGCCGATTTCACCCAAAAAAGCAGCATTTTGCTATTCAGCTAAGATTTTTCATCCCGGAAACTTGCTCACATGGTTTTGTAACTTACAAATTGCTCATGTGACACCCCTGGCCTTGTCTGGTAGTCGAGCAAAAAGGCCTTTATAGACTCCGTGTAGAATGTCTGTTGTGTTATTTTGTATTGTCTTGTATTTCTTTGTACTGAAACTGGGTCATATATTAATGAAAAAAAGGAACAATAAGCATTTATTCCGCCGACGCAACAGATGAGAAATGAAACGATACTCATCATACTTTTAAACAACATGGCAAGCAGCATTTTTTTTCTTAACTCCTGTGGACTCGTAACGATTTTGTACTCAGACCTCAGGTCTGACTACAATGAACAAACCTTTTGGTGCTGCTTTTATATCAACAGCCAGTTCTAACCAGAAATAGATTTAACCTGTGTTGCGTGATCACGATGAGCGAAATACGACCTCATTCATTCAAATTCGTTCGGTCGGACGTTTGAATTACGAATACATGATCTGCAAATTGGCGACCTTTGTGTAATAAAGTTGTTAGGGTCAACACCTCACACCTCACTATTATATTATAAACCTGCCAAGTGCGAGTCGGAGTCGTACACAGAAAAGTTTCCGACTACAGTACAATATTTATTTACTTTATTTATGTATTCCCTTTATTAAGATCGAGCAAAAATCTCTATAAAAACACGCTTCAAATCTCTATGTTTTTATAGAATTTTCTTGTATGAACCGTTTAATTTTTAACTTTATATTTGTTGTTATACCGGCTATAGTAATACAATCTTGGTGAAAATGTTTACCTATTGCAGTTAAAAAATACAGCCCTGTGACTATAACGAATGGATGGACTGACAGACATCAGAGCCTTAGTAATAGGGTTCCGTTGGCATCGTTTTGGTACGGAACCCTAAACATTTTAAACTCTGATAATTTCCGGTTAAATTCTCACGTTGATTACCGATGCGACCTCTTTATATGTCATGGTGACCCTCAGATTGCAGTAATCAAAAAATGATAATTACTTTTGTAAACAGCCTTTTAAAAGCAGTTTTGTTTTGATAATTTGTCGGTTTTTAAAGGTTATCAAGGTATATGTATGTATATGTATCCTTATTCTTGATTGCGACAATTGGTCGTTATCAGTTGTATAATTATAAACATGTTCGAAGGAAATAACAGCTTATTGTATGTCTTATTGGAGTAGTTAGATATCGATAAGGTTTATCAAAGTAGCGCCACCTGTGTAAACACATGAAATATTATTTGTAATAGAACCTTTTATATAGATATTGATTGCTAGGCTAATTGGTCGTTAGTCAGCACTAAGATTTTAAGTTAGGAAATAATGCCCTTATGGGGAAGATAACTGTGAAACGAATCGCGCGCGCATAGCCAGGTCCAGACAGCGTCATTGGTTAAAAATCTGTTTATGTAATTTATGGTTCAAATTTCTTGACCTCATTGGTCAGATTGGGACCTAACTATGCACACGCCATCTACAATAAACTCCGACAGAATTTCCCCAATTTCACCATAGGAGACCATTGTTCTGCACTGAGTTAAGAGACTGTGAATTATAGTGTAGCGGACAGTGCAGAAAAGTACTAGAGTAACATAGTACAAATACTACAGCGCCATCTATGCCCCAAAGGAAGAACTAATATAGAAATTTTGAATCGCGCTATTAAAGTTATCCGTGACTCAAGACTATTAGGAAAACAATTTTAGGCAGTAGCCCACCAGACACAACACCCGCTTGGTTGGAGGTCCTTTTGTATAGGGGATGAAGAACTTTACACCCTGTTCTTCATATCCCTATTATGGTATGCTACATAGCAATAGGCACGCCACCTATTACATGGGACTTAAACGTAACTTACGCAACGACGATGTATGTACTTATACAGGGTGACACCGACGCCGATGAAATATTTGTATGGGGGGGGTTCGGAATGTTGTACTGAATACGAGGTTAGCGTTTTTTGTTTTTCAAGATAAAAATATATAATTTTGTCCCACAGGCGCCGGCGCTGGTGCAGACGGCTGCCTGCGTGCATTGGAGGAACAACTTCGTTCAGCCGGAGAGTTAGCCGCCAAGCAACGCGCCGAGATTGACGCGCTGAGGGAACAGTGCAACAAACTACACGTGGTTAGTATACCTTTCATTGATCATTAATTAACTGTACCAAGGTGGACTTAATGTAAACTTTGGGCGTTTGGGCTCGCAATACGAAATCAAATCAAAATCCTAAGTCATTTATTCAAATTAGACTGATAATTAGCACTTTTTGAACGTCAAATATACGACTTAGATAGACGCCGAAAAGAAGAATAAGCTCAGAGCTACTAATGGCATACATGAACATTGAAAAATCTTGCTTATAATCAATTCATCTTTTTATTTTTACATTCAAAAGTCCTTTTAATGGTCTAATTGAAATAAATACTTTGAATTTGAGTAAAAGAATTGTAATAAGTAAGTTTTTTTTTCATAACGTTCAAGCTGTTTTTGAACACTACAGCATCAGAAGTTACGTATGTTTTAGCTCTAGTTAAAGACTTGTGGTCTTGTTTGTTATTTTAAGTAAATAATACTAGACAATGCGCGCATTTTATACCAATTATTCTATTAAAATATATATACTAATTAGCGACCTAGGCCAGACCTAGGATTTGCAGGTTTCCTTACAATGTTTTCCTACACAGTTTTAAGCGCAATGGTAATGAGATAAAGTACTCAAACTATGCCTGCTTGAAGGGGGTTACTGTCTATGACGTCTTAAAGCAGGAGTAATTCCATTGTGGGAAAGAGACAGAGCTATTATAAACAGGTTGTCTAACGCCATCTCTTTCCCACACTGGAATTACTCCTGCTTATACGTCATGGTAGACCACCTGCAAGTGTGTATTTCGGAGCCGTTATCACTGGGCCAACACATCTCTTTACCATTTGGCCCGTATTGAGGCACAACGTTTACTAGTGAACTAGAAATTCCAGAAACATCAGGTCTAATAGCGTGTTTCCCTCCAGGAGTCGTGCCTGGCCCGCGAGTGCGCGCGCGCGGCCGAGGCGCGGCTGGGCGAGGCGGAGCGCGAGGCGGCGGAGATGCAGGACTTCCTGGCCGCAGAGACCGGCGCGCTCGGGGACTCGCTGCGGGACGCCGAGACCGAGCTGGCTAGGGTTAATGCTGATCTCGATAGGAGGTACTGTTATACTCACGTTTGTTTGTACAGGCTCTTTTAAAGCACGTGCTTTATGACACTTAAATTATGTGGAGAGGAAGAAGCTCAGAATCAATTAATTTTGAAGTAATTGGCGAAACATCATTGGTATTGGTAACTTATAGTAATTAAACAAAAGCAAAATGTTTTATTAAATCAATTGTATGTAATCATATAATCATGTTTTAATAACAATTGCGGGCCCCTCAACACGACACGAGGGACCCTATTATTTTATATCCTATTAACTATGATTTTATGAAATTGTTTTTGTTTTTATTTCTGTTGGATTCCGATAACCATAATGTCTATAAAGTTTAACCGTTTAATAAAAAAAGATCCATATAGTTGCACAATGATGACCTAAATTGAAATTAACGCCGATACCGATATTTATATTATTTGTTCAATTTCCGTAAACAATCTCACAAATTTACCAACAACATCCTCATGGCATTGTCATTCGACCGCCAAGAGACCATTGCAGCACTGTTTATACAACCTTCGTTTTTGTTTTTCTTTAACCTCTTCCTTGTACTCATTATTATGAACATCATCAGTGACAATTATTACTTCATGCTAATTAACATTTAATTCTTTGTTTGTGAGCAGGCGCGCAGAGTGTCGTCAGCTAGTCCGCATGTGCGAGCAGCGGCGCCAGGAGACGCTGGCGGCGGCGGCCCGCGGGCGCGGCGGTGCGCGTGCACTGGTTGCACTGGACGCACTGGCGCAGAGACTGACGAGGTTGACCCGTGCTGTGCATCTCGCGTACCGTCTGCCCACTGACTTGGAGCCTACTGTCTACCATAATGAGCTCTACAGGTAACAAATTACTTTTATTTCTCATCATATAATCTGCTAACCTTTTCCCAACTATGTTGGGGTCGGCTTCCAGTCTAACCGGATGCAGCTGAATACCAGTATTTTACGTCGAGCGACTGCCTATCTGACCTCCACAACCCAGTTAGTGCTGGGTAATACGATACCCTTTGGTAAGACTGGTTGTCAGACATTCGGGCCACTGACTACCTGTAACGATTGTCAAAAATCTACAAATGACAGCCGGGACCAACGGCTTAACGTGCTTTCCGAGGAACGGAGGAAACTCGGTATGTAATGGGTGGTCACCCATTCACGGACTAACCTAGGCAAGCGCAGCTTAAACTAAAGATCGACCCGAGCGGCTGTTATTATTTAGCCACGAGCTTACTTTTAGTTGTATCCCTACTAATTACAAAGTGTCGTTTCTGTTATTACCGAAGGACAGGAAGACATTATCTATAGTGACTATAGTACACCCACACGTATATTACAGGTATTTTTTTTTGCCTTGTACATTTGTTTTGACAAGTTTAAATTCCATATAATAGACTAGCTTATTGCCACCAACAGAAGCAAACTCAAAAGCCTGAAAGTTTGACACCCAGTCAGACGGGGTATCGCATAACCCAGGAACTGGACTGTGGAGGTCAGATAGGCAGTCGCTCCATGTAAAATCCTTATATACAGCTGCATCCAGTTAGACTTGAAGCCGATCTCAACATAGTTGGGAAAAGGTTAGGCAGATGAAGGTGACACGGTTCGTCCATAGCTTCTTTGGTCTTTCCCTACTCTTATGGCCATCCATTCATGCTCAAAACCTGACGTCATGGAAATAACCTTTTGCTTACAGTCGCAGTGACAGTGGCGAGGCTTTATCCCCTGAAGAGGAGATACAGGGCGGCGGTCTACTCGTGAACGTCGCGCGAGCACTACGCAGTGTGCCCACACCCGCCACTCCTGCCAACCCCACGGGCCCGGCCAAGGATGACGACCGCTCGCACGTGTCGGACGACAACGATAACTCTGCCGACCTGCTGGATTCAGAGACTGAGCCTTGTCTAGTTACCGACCCTGGTAAGTATAGGACTGTTTAATACAAGTATGACAAAAAGTAAAACAACCGGCCAAGTGCGAGTCGGACTGGCACACGAAGGGTTCCGTACCATTATCTATAAAAACAGCAAAAAAATCATAGCTGTTGTATGGGAGCCCCCCTTAATATATTTTTTTTTGCAATTTTTAGTATTTGTTGTTATTGCGGCAATAGTAATACATCATTTGTGAAAATTTCAGTTTTCTAGCTATCACGGTTTATGAGATACAGCCTGGAGACAGACAGACAGACAGCGAAGTCTTAGTAATAGGGTCCCGTTTTACCCTTTGGGTACGGAACCCTAAAAATACGTAGCGTGATACAAATAGGCAACGTTTGTGCCTGAGACAAAACGCGGGAGCAAGATGTCACAAGACAGAGTAATCTCGTCCTAATAATGTTGTATTTTTTCCACCAGAATGCGCCGAGGAATGGTGGTCAGGTGCAGAAGGAGCAGGTGCGTGGAGCGGCGACGAACTATCTCCGGAAAGGGACTTCTATCTGGACGATAAAGGTATATAAATGATTCTGCGGAAATCATTGCAATACTTAAACAGTATTTAATTGTTGCGTTTTACGAAACAACGTCAAATATTGCAATTTAGCACTTATGGCAATGTAATAAAATCCATGTGAGTTGTAACTACAATAATAGTAAAATATGTTGCGAAGCATCATTCACATAGCGATTTAACTTAAATATTCGAATTATGTTTGCAATAAAAAAAATTACTTACTACTAAACAAATAAAGTTCACTTTATACAACTATTATATTATCTGTGCTACTAATACTCAAGTACTGTGTCAGCATAATATTGACCTCTTGTACTAATATCATGACATTTCCCAGACGGTGAATCAGCATCAGTATCAGAACGCGAGTCTCTCCGCACACTCTCCGCGGCCATCGCTCAGCGGCAACGTTCGGAGGCTGAAGCGGAAGCGTGCGATGTAGCGCTTGAGGGCGAGCGCGGCGGCCTGCTGCAGCGCACGCTGGCGCTGGACGCGCGCCTCACGCGCCTGCTGCACGCGCTGCGGCTCGCTGCAGCGCTGGCCGCCGCGAGGGGGGATGCGGATTCTACTAGGCTTGCTGCTGCGCTCAAGTAAGTATCAGATGTAGCGCTGGAGGGCGAGCGCGGCGGCCTGCTGCAGCGCGCGCTGGCGCTGGACGCGCGCCTCACGCGCCTGCTGCACGCGCTGCGGCTCGCTGCAGCGCTGGCCGCCGCGAGGGGGGATGCGGATTCTACTAGGCTTGCTGCTGCGCTCAAGTAAGTATCAGATGTAGCGCTGGAGGGCGAGCGCGGCGGCCTGCTGCAGCGCGCGCTGGCGCTGGACGCGCGCCTCACGCGCCTGCTGCACGCGCTGCGGCTCGCTGCAGCGCTGGCCGCCGCGAGGGGGGATGCGGATTCTACTAGGCTTGCTGCTGCGCTCAAGTAAGTATCAGATGTAGCGCTGGAGGGCGAGCGCGGCGGCCTGCTGCAGCGCGCGCTGGCGCTGGACGCGCGCCTCACGCGCCTGCTGCACGCGCTGCGGCTCGCTGCAGCGCTGGCCGCCGCGAGGGGGGATGCGGATTCTACTAGGCTTGCTGCTGCGCTCAAGTAAGTATCAGATGTAGCGCTGGAGGGCGAGCGCGGCGGCCTGCTGCAGCGCGCGCTGGCGCTGGACGCGCGCCTCACGCGCCTGCTGCACGCGCTGCGGCTCGCTGCAGCGCTGGCCGCCGCGAGGGGGGATGCGGATTCTACTAGGCTTGCTGCTGCGCTCAAGTAAGTATCAGATGTAGCGCTGGAGGGCGAGCGCGGCGGCCTGCTGCAGCGCGCGCTGGCGCTGGACGCGCGCCTCACGCGCCTGCTGCACGCGCTGCGGCTCGCTGCAGCGCTGGCCGCCGCGAGGGGGGATGCGGATTCTACTAGGCTTGCTGCTGCGCTCAAGTAAGTATCAGATGTAGCGCTGGAGGGCGAGCGCGGCGGCCTGCTGCAGCGCGCGCTGGCGCTGGACGCGCGCCTCACGCGCCTGCTGCACGCGCTGCGGCTCGCTGCAGCGCTGGCCGCCGCGAGGGGGGATGCGGATTCTACTAGGCTTGCTGCTGCGCTCAAGTAAGTATCAGATGTAGCGCTGGAGGGCGAGCGCGGCGGCCTGCTGCAGCGCGCGCTGGCGCTGGACGCGCGCCTCACGCGCCTGCTGCACGCGCTGCGGCTCGCTGCAGCGCTGGCCGCCGCGAGGGGGGATGCGGATTCTACTAGGCTTGCTGCTGCGCTCAAGTAAGTATCAGATGTAGCGCTGGAGGGCGAGCGCGGCGGCCTGCTGCAGCGCGCGCTGGCGCTGGACGCGCGCCTCACGCGCCTGCTGCACGCGCTGCGGCTCGCTGCAGCGCTGGCCGCCGCGAGGGGGGATGCGGATTCTACTAGGCTTGCTGCTGCGCTCAAGTAAATATCAGAAAGCTAGAGAAGTTATTAGTTGCAGCGCCGGCTACGGATCATTTGTTGATCCACCGATATGACGACATGAAATTATTAACAGGTGAGCGTCCAGTGTAGCCAGCGGAATGTAATGTTTTTTTTTACGTTTTTGCAATTTGCAGATCAGTATGAGGTATATTTATCAAAATATGATTTCGCCCCCGAAAAATATATGTAGTTACACTCACAGAATTATTATTATTAATATCGCGGGCTATCCAGGAGCATTCATGCTAGTTTTTTAAAGTAAAATAATGCCATGCTACCAAGAATAATTTTCAATCATGACGTTATTTTTATACTTAGGTAGAGGCAGTATAACACATCAGTTTTAATCATATGTTCCTAATTAAGTGACCTGTCTCACTCATCATTTACTAGCTCATTATGCCATGCATCATTCACACCAATCCCTGTATCGATATTTCAGAGACAAAATAGACATGACGGAAAAGAATGTAGCTGACGTAGTAGTGAAAAAGCTAGCAGAGTTGGACGCCAGTAAGAATATGATGGAGCAGTACCGGCAGTCCGTCGAAGTGAGTATACATAGCATTTATTTATTAGATATACTGGTAGGTCCCTTATTTAATGAGATTACGAACAGCTCCACTATATGCCTTTCTCCTAGAGAAGGTCAAATCGGAACATGACACTAGAGCTGTTCGATGTTATAATAACATAACATTTTAGCTTACCACAAGGTGGTACCCAACAGGATGCCTCAATATTGAGGATATTACTGTATTGACAGAATTTAATTTCCTAAGTGCTGAGACCAATGTTGAAAACCCAATAGTGCACTTTTGTTTAGGCATTCCTTTAGAAGTGATAGTGTTGCTATGTTTCACTTCCAAATCTATACTAATTATAAAGACGTAAAATTTGTTTGTAAGTTTGTATGTTGGGGGCCTGATCCGATTCCGAAAATTCTTATACTAACGGGAAGGTACATTATCCCGAGTATTATAGGCTACGTACGGTAGCGAAACCGCGAACATTCTGACGATAAAATATCAAGTAATATGTTTAGTAGTTTAAACTATTAAGCGAAGCCTTATATTTCGATTTCTTTCACCATGCAGATATCTATTTGTACGCCATAGTATGTATCTATTACAATCTCTAATGCGCACGCTATAATTGAAAATGTATTAAGCACATATCGAAGTGTTAGTGAAACATCTTTATTTCGTATTTTATATCCTTTTAATTTAAGGGGAATGCTCCAACCAGCCCGCGAAATTCAAAATTTCTTGGGTTTTTTGCAATTTGCAGGCCAGTGCTAGGTTGTATGTTGATTAAAATATTATTCGCGGCTGTAAGACGTATGTAGTTACAGAATTATAATCATCAAAATCACCAATACAACCCTCCAAGTTCATAAAGGCGTAGGAACAAAAAAAAAACAGAAATAGTCATTCCTACAGCTTTATGAACTTAGAGCGTTGTATTGATGATTTTGATGATTATAATTCTGTAACTACATAATTATGTCTTACAGCCGCGAATAATATTTTAATCAACATACAACCTAGCACTGGCCTGCGAATTGCAAAAAACGCAAGAAATTTTGAATTTCGCGGGCTGGTTGGAGCATTCACCTTAAATAGGCTTGCTCCCTTATCCATAGGACTTACATACCTGGTGAAACATGGGCGGACTATAGCTACATCCTTGCCTAACCCTTCTTGGATTACAGGCGTGATGTTATGTTTATATTATTCTGTATTGTCGATAAAAAGCGATCCACCCAATTTTTTTTTTCAATTAGGTACTAACTACATCGAAAAATATCAATGTATATAAATGTCCTAACGAGAATACTATCAAACAATATCTAAATATTGTTAGTACCGTTAACTGGTTTAATATGAAACAGGTATTTACACCATTCAGGCCCTGCTTGGCGATCTCGAGTCAAGAATAAGGCGCCAAGGTTAATACTTTTGTACTCTTCGCTGAACGCCTCCTCACGGCTTATAGATAGCACAGCGCGTCTTATGTTCTCTCCTTAAGCCATCATTATGTTCCAGTGACACAGAATATAATATAGCCTTCATTATAATATAGCAGCTTATTTTTTTTAAGTTTTGCTAAAAAAGTCTTGGAATATGACATAAATTTAAGTAAACTAAATAGTACTTGAAGATAGTTGAGCCATTTAGAGCTATAATAGCTCTATGTATATAGAAATAATGAATAAACAAATGAGTATTTTCAGCCCCCAAAGCTCATTTATCCTATTTTTTATTAAATATTCATATTTAAAGTATGAGAATTTATATGTTATGCTATATCTTGTTGGCTATATTAAATCGCATGTAAAATATGTATATTTAAATATTCATTCTATTATCCACTCATTCGGCCATAATTACACCAAAAACACAAACATGACAAACCAAAACAAAATATCACATGAGATGAAGTAGGAGAGAACGTATGGACTCCATTCTGCATAGCTTTGCAGTTGCAGCGTGACCCGACTTGAAGCACAACCTGTATATAAACACCGGCAGACCTGTATATAGAACTTGCTAAAAATTACATTTCCTTACGCCAAAAATACCAAAGGGAACCTGGTGTTGAAGACAAACCTGTGTAACATAAAATTTGACGCGAAAATGAGCAAATTTTTTTGCAAAGTCATCTGCAATATTATAGTTTAATTCTGTATAATCTGCACGGTCATAAAATGTGGGAGTAGGACAGTGAATATTTAGTGTTTAAAAAGTTTCGTGTCCACTCTCTGTTTTATGATCGCGACTGCGAGAGTACGATAGTGTTAATTTGTGTTTGTGTTAGTAATGATTGTTTTTGTTTTGTAGACGCTCAAGAAGCAACTGGCACAAGCCGGTGAGGAGGATGATATAGAAGCCGTCGAGGAGGTATGTTCATTCAAAATATTTGAAAATGAAGTCGTAGTCGTAATGTGTTATGTTGGGCAGCTCGGGAGTCTAAAATGGTGATGATCATGCAATGAACAAGTATGGGGTCATGAAAGCTCGTGCTTTCTCTGTTTGTATAAGTCTGCAACTGCATTATTTAGTTTTGTAAATGGTTATCTACAAAAAGAATATTATTTGTGACAGGAGTTGTCGGCATGCAGCGAGAGTGAGCGTCGCGCACTGTACGTGTCGCTGGACGCGGCGCTGGCGGCACTGGGCGGCGCGCCCGCGGGCTGCGCGCGCCTGGCGCACACGCGCGCGCGCCTCGAGCGCCTCGCCTTCGCGCTGGCCGCGGCCCCCGCCCCCGCGCCCGCCCCCGCCCCGACCCTCGCCCCGCCGCCGCTGCAGAGCACAGCGTAATCCCGCCCCGCGCACAAGTCGCCGGTAGCTCACATTGCTCAATCTCACGACAGCCAGAGCCGGCTGAAACAATACCTACTTCTATCTACTACTTGAGGTAGCTCTTGAGGCGGGTTGCGTTTGCGCCAGTTCTGACTTTGAGCTTCCACCTTTACATTTGTTAATCTACTTAATCGCAGCTTCCGAGCTGCAGTCCTCGGATTCTGCAGGAACCCTGATAATACTTCCATTTTTGTCATAATTATCGTAGCTAAGAATAGTAAAAGACTAGTGTTCTTGAATTGTTATATCGTATTGTGGAGCTTATGTCTGCCCTCCGCGGAAGTACGTCATCCGTCCTCCGTAGTCTATGACTAGAGTAACGGACCGACGTGCATAGAGAACGTTATAAAACTAGATAAAGTACTGGCAATGAAATTATTGCAGTAGAATGATTCTTTACGGCAAACATTCTAGTCGTGAAATCGTTCATGACTAAGTACACGATAGATAAGTATGCAGCCAATCTTTTAGCAGAATAAGATCTGTTCCAAAAAGCCAAGGTTTTGCCGTCATTAGTCTAAGCTTGTGTAATAAATTAAAATATTACACAAATGACTTGTTACCTGCGTACCTATCTACAAACCGTATGTACGATAAACAAAGTAGGAATGTTTAACTAATATAGTTACATGAAGTGTATGTAGTAATCATGTTCGATGGATCTCAATTCGCAAGGAGCGTGAGTCTTCAGAAAGTTATTCTGCCAACAATGTAATGATCAAGTCTTGACGATAGAACAATTTAGTGTCATAATATACTTACTAGCTTTTGTTTCTGTACAATTTTTAGACTAAGCTTTAACATTTTCATTCCTAATTGCATTTAACGTTTCGTCTCAATTCTTCAATCATTGCGAGAACTATTTATAAGCTGAACTTTTCTAATATTTTTGTCTGTATTATTTAAGTATTATGTTAGAACTTCATAATATGCTGCACTGTAAGCGAAATTGTCGTTGTATAAAACGTCGCGTCCGGAATACTAATGTCATCCGTTCCCCACACCATGACTAAAGTATTTTAAGTGCCATTAGTGTTAGCTCTTGTAGTTTATTGTAGTGCTGATCTTGGGTCTAAATCTATTTTTATTCGCCTAAGCAAACTATTATTGGGTCACAAAAATCGAGTATAACTAGGTCACATTTGATTCTCCCACCTCTAAATACTTTACGCACACGTTACTTTTACAGCATTTCCTATATCGAACAATGCTGTTCAAGTCATATAAAGCTGCGACATAATATATAAAAACCGCAACCGTAGCCAACCGAAATCACAGAAAACCATATTTTATATGATAATAAAATGAATTGTAAATAATATGGATGATACACAGAATATCACAATATTTATTTTTCTGGTCTAGTCAATAATATTCGATACTTTAATTCGATTTACATTTAAATAATTATCAGAAATCTATTCTCTTGTAAATTGAATGTAGAAATTTACTTCGATTCAATCCATATTATGATATACAAATATTGTGTTGCCTCTTTTTATTAATATTAAATCTAGGAAAGCATACAAAAACCATTGACAATTAGTATATAATATATTACTGTACGAAGTGTACACAGTTTATGAAATCAAAACGCGTTGCAAGTTAGACAAAATTGTAACAAATGAGACTGATATTGTATTTACGTTGAACGAATCGTTGACGGTCGTGTTGAAGTTTGGTAAAAATGAGTGTTAAGACAATTCTTGTTTTAGTTAAATGACTTTTTGTTGCGTAAATTCCTTAATATGCAACACATTAACTGAATAATAAAAAATGCAAAAAGTTTTGTAAATAGTACAAAATCAGTTGAATTGCTTCGTCCATCCACGTCGCTTGCTTCAGGTGCTAATGATACGTAATCATTAGGTATATACTTAACAAATTATCGATATCGACAGAATTTATTCCAACACCCAACTGCCCAAGTCAGTGGAATATCATAGGTGAACTTGAATTTATTTTGAAGTAAATCGTGAAAATTATGCGATGTAAATACATTAGTGTATGTAAATATACATAAATAAAATATATTGAGCGTCATTTTCTGCAGTTTCATTTCTAAATTCCTTGAACAATTCTTAGTCGTTCACTCTTGACAGAGAGGTCGTGGTCAAGGGGGTTCGCGCACAACTGCGGTCGCTGCCTTCGCGATCCTTTTCCACCGGTCTCTATTGGCTGCATGGCGAGCACATTCTGCCAGAGGAATCTTTGTGACAAATTTGATGGAGTCTGTCCATCGGTTGGTGATCGACCACGTGGTCGATCACCAACCGATGCGTGCCTTCAACGTGCCTTCGACTCTACCCTGAATCATCAAACGCTCCATGGTATCATTGTTGCGGGTAACGCATCGAAAGAATCTATGGATTCGTAATTGAGCGACGACAGTCTTTGTTTAATATAGAGTTCTATGACAGGTGAGTCCGATGAGCGGTACAGCTTATCCTGAGCATGCGTCTCCAACATCACATCGCAAGGGCGTCAATCTTTCGTCAGTCCTGCATTCGCAATGTCCATGTCTCCGGTCTATAGAGGAAGATCGGGAAAACCACGAGATCATTCCACCATCTTCCTTCTTCCACCGGGAGTCCAGACGTACTGCGGGTTACCCATTCCTTGTCGATGTTCCACACATTCGCACGAAGCGCTTCGCGACATCGTTTATTATGCGCACAGCCAAGGAGTGGAATTCCCTGCCTTCGTCAGTGTTCCCAAGTTCAATCTTTTTAAGTCGCGAGTTAATAGGCTTCTTCTGGGTAAGCTCGTTCCATCGTCGACCTCATCTCTGTCCTCAGGACTAGATTGAGGTCAAGAGTAGACCCATCTATATATATAAAAGAAAGTCGTGTTAGTTACTTCACTTATAACTCAAGAACGGCTGAACCGATTTAGCTGAAAATTGGCAGGGAGGTAGTTTAGAGCCAGGAGAAGGACATGGGATACTTTTTATCCCGTTCGACAGCATTCCCGTGTGACTTGACACGCGGGACTGGTATTTTAACACCTTGAATTCATGACAGCCTGGTACTGTTACAGTTCTTAAATAGGTAAGTGGTAGGTAGGTGGTAGGTGGGTGGTATGTAGGTGGTAGGTAGGTGGTAGGTAGGTGGTAGGTAGGTGGTAGGCAGGTGGTAGGTAGGTGGTAGGTAGGTGGTAGGCAGGTGGTAGGTGGGTGGTAGGTGGATTGTAGGTAGGTGGTAGGTGGGTGGTAGATAGGTGGTAGGTGGGTGGTAGTAGGTAGGAAAAGATGCATTGCAACGCATGCCGGGCACAGCTAGCAGAATAAGTAGGAAAAGATGCATTGCAACGCATGCCGGGCACAGCTAGCAGAATAAGTAGGAAAAGATGCATTGCAACGCATGCCGGGCAGAGCTAGCAGAATAACAATTAAAATATCAGAATAATTGCGCGGAAAATTATGATAAAGTTCTAGAACTGGTATTTTAACACCTTGAATTCATGACAGCCTGGTACTTTTTACAGAAAATTATTATTAAGATCCAGAACTGTTAACAAGGTGCGGAAACCAAAATCCCCATAGAACATAGAACAATACCACCTTGAATGCATGCCAGCCTGGTACTGTTACAGTTCTGAAATAGGTAATTGGTAAGTAGGTGGTAGGTGGGTGGTAGGTAGGTGGTAGGTAGTGGTAGGTAGGTGATAGGTGGGTGGTAGGTGCGTGGTAGGTGGGTGGTAGGTAGGAAAAGATGGATTGCAACGCATGCCGGGCACAGCTAGTTTAATATAAAAAAAACCAGGGTATTCATAAGGCGTATTTTGGTATTATTAGTTATTCGGCGGTATCCGGATTTTGTCCAACTTTTGTGCAGCCGATCGAGTTATGATGGCACAACGTCGTCTAATCTCGGTGTCGCAGCCCCCGCAATTAGTGATAGTAGAGCCCTTGAGGACTTACCTATTATGAAAACCAGGGGAGTAATTGAATAAAAAATCGTAACTTATATTTTGTTGAGACATTTATTCGACGTAGTCTATTAATGTTACATTTTAAATAGTTATACAGTTTCCACTGAACATTAAATAATTAAATATGTTTTTACAGCCAACTTTACAAGGAATTCTGCCAAAAAGTATAGTGTTTCTACCTGATTTTTGATAATTACAGCAAAGGTTTATTACTGTTCACATTAACGTTTAGATTTTAAGATATTACAAATTGAAAAAAAGTGATTTCTGAAGTTTTTCAAAACACACTGACAATAGTTGTGACGTATTAACAAAGAAATGAATGTAACATTACTAGAAGTAATTCAATTGCTACGAGCACAATAACATTGATCAGTCAGACATACATGTAAAATTAGCATTATGGCTACAATGCCCAAATAACTGTAGCCAAGTGAGAA
The DNA here is from genome assembly GCA_950022335.1 of Eurois occulta. NCBI lineage: Eukaryota > Metazoa > Arthropoda > Insecta > Lepidoptera > Noctuidae > Eurois > Eurois occulta. The sequence goes on from OX465489.1 coordinate 15,581,915, forward strand.
CAAACGATTGAAGCTAAAACAATATAGTTACATTTTAACACTATAACAGAGATGCCTCTAACTATAGGTAGGAACAGAATTACAAAAAATTCGCGTGAAAAACTGGGACTTCAGTAATTATTGCATAGCAGTAGAAACTTAAGAAGAAGACTAACACTTCGGTGAAGCGATCCTCTCCCTATTGATAATTCATTGAATACTGTCAAATAAATTGTTCCCCTGCGATCAAGTTTACAACAGTAAATTAATATTTTATTAAAATTAACCCATTACATTATCCATTTTAAGTCTACTCGAGTGTAAAAGACATTTTTATTAGATTATTTATTTTCTAGTTTTCTTAGTGAAATTGTTATTTAAAAAAAAACCCTCGATAGTCGTAATTATATTAAGCTTACAGAATTTTGATTGCTTAATTCATTTTGATATTGTTTTAAGCTGACTTTTTGGTTTCTGTATCGACGACTTAGTGAAGCAGGAGTGCAAGCCCGAACAAATTGTTAAACTTAAAATATACAAATATATCAGTCAGTGGGCTGTAAGCTAAATTCTATTTCCCTAACTACAGTACAAATAAGTCATCTCGCACTTTCACCACATTCACACTAACCTCAAGAATTTGTTTAACAATAAGTATATTTATTAATTACTAAATATAGATATATAAACTATATCCACTTGTTCGATTTCATGATATTATCCTTAATATACAACATCAATAGAATTATGTATCCAATATACATAAGAGCGCGAAATGCAAATTTAAATTCTTAAGATACATTTACGCAATGTAATTCATATTCAACATGGAAAGCTATTTTAATACAAAAATAACATGTATAGACAAGGAATGAACATTTAACATTTAATTGACGTGCATTTGAATTTTTAATATTATAAATATCTTCAAAAGCTTCGTCATTGTATCGTAACCCATTTTATTGCCATCCAGTTTTGTAATCGTATAGTTATTATAAGTTACATATTAGTCACAGTCGTAGACGCAACAGTCTTCGCTTTTATTTTTAGAAAATATTGACTATAGTTTGCCCGGCCTCCTCCGCAGACGGCGAGTTTTCAGCAACATTCAATTGAACTCAAAGAGCTACACATATCATTGTGCGTTCATTATTGCAACGATTGAGGCGCTGAGCGACCACGCTTACTAATGTGGAGTCGGGTTGAGCGAGTCAGAAAGAACGTTATGTCCATGCAACAAGCAAATAGTCCGACGCGGTGGAGTCGTATCGTCCGAACCGAAACGAAGCGAATGACGTCTTTTTCGCTTTTATTGAGGCGAATGACGTCTTTTTGCGTTTATTGCACTCTTTCCCTGACCGGCTTCCAATCTCTCGTCAATAAGTGTGGTCCCTTACTCACCATACTGCCAACAGCGGGTGCCCTTATCTCAGAATATGTTGTCCTTCTCTACACACTGTCCTATCATTTAACGCTCAATGAAGTTACTCATTCAAGAATTACATCAACATCATTGAGCATCGTCAATCTCACACTGTTCAACATTTTCGCGAACTCGTCATTGGAAGCTGGCACGCCTTAGAGCAATTACAGATTTGGGCGTATTTTTGGAGGAGGAAGGCTCATTTTGCATGATAAAATCGCGCCATGGCGACAAGTGATGTCGTACTTATCTTGTACGAGCGGAGTTGAGTCTTTAGGCTAGAGAAGGTGGGAGCAACTATTTGCTACTGAATAAAACAAATAGGTTCGCGCGAACATACTTGTTAACGCGCGTGAACGCACCCTTGTTTACCTATAGTCGTAGGAGTGCAAAAACAAGCCTCATCGCGTCGATAGTTCACCCAATCTGTGATAGCTCTACGGGCCCGCCGCACTTACAGTACATCTCACAACCCTGTTCATTGAGAACATACATTTTGTTCAATACTGCTCCTTCTAATACTTGCCATACTTTGCTACAACACCGTGTAATCATCGGAGGTAGTCCTGAGATCATTCATCAACACTTTATCTCCGTATTTCGGAAGACGCCTGTGTCCAACAATGGAGCCAAATAGGCTAGAGACAAACTTTGATTTAGAATAAGTCATTGCTACGTCAATCTAAACATTGTATAATATTATATGCAATTAAATATAAATAGATATTTAACCAATCAACAGCACACAATATAAATATACTTTAAACGATTAGTTATATTCGTGATACTCTATCTATAAAATATAACGTGTTAAATAGCAGTTTTCAATTGCCTAATATAACAATAAGTATTAGTTTAACATCACGCGGTACCAACCGTGGAGTACTCTCGGATGCATGAAATCCGATCTGTTTCAAAGTGTAGCAAGTTTTAGATCCAAATCCGATTATATAAATTACAGAGATCCCGAATTAAGACAAAAACATTTCTCTAAGTCAAAAAATGACTGATTCACTGCTTCGCTTACTTTCGCAACCAAACGCTGCAATATACGAGGTTCATCTTGAACTACTAGCACCCACTTCCGTGAGTCTACAATACATCCGATTCACCAATCTCCTTTGGCTAGTTACAATTGCACGTTTATCTAAGATGGCAGACTGTTAGACAGCGCCTGTGTGATGAGAATAATAACAATAAAGATCTAGTTTGACCGATGGAGTAAAGCTTGTGACCTGTGTCTAGGTGGACAGGTACAGTCGGTGGTAGTCGTTGGCCCCGAAGGCGGCGTTGCATTTGGGACACTTGCGCTGTCGCGTCTCGTAGCGCGTGCGCAGGCAGTCCCAGCAGAACACGTGGAAGCACTTCGTCAGCACGGCGTCCTTGCGTTTCACCTGCGGGACAAAATGTGACCGTGACACTCGGATCCGCAGGGGATTATACCCACTCATGTGAGGATAAAGATGGACACGTCAAATATGACTGGTCAACAATGTCCAATCATCAATTGGCAAATAGCGAGTTTAACCTTTCGTTTGCCGGAACGTAGATCTACACGAGACACAATCACTTTTTAATTGTGTCTATATACTCGGCATACGAGTGGTTAAGAGTAAGGTGGGCTGGGAGCAACTCAACGCATTGCAAAACTCTCCTCATTACGTTTTTAGACTATCAATCGTCCTAGTCATTCTAATAGTATAAGCTGAAATTTCTATCAATTGAAAACAAAGATTGGAGTAGACTCTACATACCTTGCAGGATGGACAGGTGAGTGTCTCCTTGTACTCTCGTATCTCCTCGAGCAGAACCTCGTCCATGCTGCTGCCGGCTTGCTCCATCTTCTTCATGCGCTCCGCCTTTCGACGGAGTATCGCCAACTCCTCCTGTTGGGGAAAATAGTACCATGTTGAGTAACTTGTGCTTATTAATTTAAATGCAGTCTTTTCACGACATAATTATTTTTTTGTGTATTTGCACGTTTAATTACCGCAACTTATTACTATAGATATTTATGTCCCCGCGGCTTCGCTCGCCTTAATTTAGAATTTGAAAATCAATTCGGGTTGTACTCTGCTTGTGTAATAATATAATTCAATCATGATTCGAAAGACACGTGGCGCCATCTATTAGCATAAGAACGTTATTGTTGTCTACCTCGGGAACAGTACCTTTTTTTCGGGATAAAAGGTACCCCATGTCCGTTTCTATACACCTGACAACGCATATGCAAAATATCAGGATGATCGGTTCAGTGGTTTAGGCGTGAAAAGGTAACAAACAAACTTACTTTCGCATTTATAATATTATAGTATGGATATTAGACGTTTTGTGTCACACGAACCATCATAATCGGTGTAAGCAGAGAATGGCATTTCTTTAAAAATAAAAATTCCAAAATCAGGAAATGATTTAAAAACCTAGCCCGGTAACTCCTCAGGCTTCTCAATAGGTATGTAGGTACTTACATGTAGTCTTTTTGTTTTATATGCTTCTGCTTCTAAAGCGCTAGTCTTTTCTGCAACTACTTGTTGTGCTTCCTTCATTTGCGCATGATATTTCTCTGTAAATAATAATAATAAAACATTAGTTTGTCTGAGTAGAGGAAGACCAAAGAAACGATGGATGGACTGCGAGAAGAATGATATGACACGAAAAGAAGCGTCTGATGAGATGACGAGTAATAGAGAAGTATGTAAGAAGAAAACATGCTACGCCGAGCCCAAATGAATTGGGACAAGGGCAAGAGAATGCTGATTAATTTATATAACAATCATTGTGCGGATAGTCTTGTTTGTGACAACCAAAGGCTTTATAACCAAGGGCAAGGGCCTCGACTAACACCTGAGCAGGCTTTCGTTGGGCTTGTCCCAGGAAGCACTACTTTTAGACATAGCGCGTATCGTTAGGAGGTTCCTCTCTCAGTAGCCCTGAGTTGATTTCATGGACCATGGTTACGTAAACTAACGTAACAAAGTCTTCAAGTGATTGAGTTTACATGCATAAATTACATCACGTTTGTATACCAAGACGTGCTAGACAGTACCTAAAGTATATTCATCAGTTATGTTTTAGCCTCATGTAAATTCCGGTTTCCACCAACGAGCTGAGCAGTGCGGAGAAGTGTAATATTGGTTGAAATGCACATCGCGTCTCTCGTCTTTCCTGCGATTGGTCGATTGTCGCATACGTCGCCTTCGAAAGACACTGGGTGGACAATTTTTTTACAGTTTTTAGGGTTCCGTACATCAAAAGGAAAAAACGGAACGCTTATGTCGCTTACGCACGTGTCAGTCTATCTGTCCGTCTGTCTCAGCCAATGTACTCCGAAACAAGTGGACCGATTGCGTTGAAATTTGGTACACATATGTAAGTCGGTGACCCAAAGACGGACGTGTAACGTAAATTAATGAATTTTAAACATGGGGGCCACTTTTGGGGGGAATTTAGATAATGTACGTATGGAACACGTGGGAACGCGAGTCGAACTCGCACTTGTATTAAAATTTTACCTAAATGCAGCTTCAGATCAGCCGCCGACTGCGCGGACTCGATGGCCTTCCTCTTGTGCATCTCCATCGCTTGTTGTCGCAGCAGCAGTTCTTTCTCCACGGCCGATAGGGTTGCTTGTAGCAAACGTTCTTTCTCTTCGAGTCGTCGTGCCACCGCACCCATTGATTCTATTTGCTGGTCGCGGGTTAATACCTGGCGACAAAATGTAATGAACTGATCAACTTGATTCTTTCCGTGGACGTCAACCCCAACTAAAGTAGCCAGGTTTGTGTCGATGCCTTAGAAAGCTAGCGCTTCAAAGCAGATCTTTCTTCAAAACTTGATGTGAAATTCTGTTTTAAGCTTCCACGGTTTAAAACTAAACTTATACTGTCACTTACGAGATATCTTCCGTGAATGTTCATGATTTTGAGCTGATATTACGACGCTGTTGCAAGCGCCATGATCGCGGGTTGACTAAAGAATTGTTAAACGGAAGATTTCCCGTAAGTGACAGTATAAGTTTGATGTGAAATATTCACTGGCAAGTACTTTTATTTGTTGTGCCTAGAAGGGGAGAACAGCATTTTCCATATCCAGCATATTTAAATTGCATGCGCCCTAAGGTATGACTTACATGGATATTCCAACTTAAAACATGTGTGGCAAAGGAGTATTTTAAAGCATTTGGAGATGTTCTAGCTTTTTATCAGTGTATGAATTTATGTTGTGATTTGTATTTTCAGAGCCAATTTTTTGCTATTGAAGTAAAGATAAAGAAGAGAAGAGAACTATGTAGGTAACATACCTGTTCCTGCAACAACTGCTTCTCTTCCCTCAGCAGCTTGTGCAGCGAGTTCGCCTTGATCCGCTCCGACATGAGCTTGAAGTTGGCGTCGTCCTTCTCCCGCAGCTGCTGTATGAGGCGCGAGTTCTGTTCCTGCATGTCCTCGAAGGCCTGACCTGTCACCTCCATCTCATTGAGGAGGGCTTCCTCCTCCTGTGCAGTGGAAAAATACTTTATTTTTTTATTATTCCGCCCTTTTAGTTAGTTTATTCCTGATTTGGCAAGACCTAGAAGGGAGAATGGAGAGAAATATGGATTAGTAAAGCCCGTCGCTCCATCGTATTTAAGGTAAACTGCTCGTCAATTGAGTTACGAAAATCGCCCTTACTGTTACGAAATAAAGTCGATTTAAACATGCTTGGTACACCACAATACGATGAAGCGATGAGACGTTTGCGATCAGTTTAAGATGGTACTGAATAGAGTCAAAAATAAAGCGTTTGAAATGAACAGCTATGAAAATTGGTTAAAATTCATGTCACAATTACATTTGTCGTAAATTTTATCCAGTCTTCTTTTTATTTTACTTTGTTCAGATATTTTTGACACTGACTGTATAGTACCGCCTTAAAGCCGTTAAAGACTGTCCTATTTATTATGAAACAAAGAAGGACTGGGGGTCTAAAATGGCCGCTTTAGCAGAATCATAATAGGATAAATTCGTAAAATGGTTACCAGGTGACAATTCATAATAGTAGGTACGCCTATTACCATTTTAAGAATTTAAACGTATTTCATGTTATTATCATATTATGATTCTGCTAAAGCAGCCATTTTAGACCCCCAGGGTTATACACAGTATTACACAGCACATTAAAAAAAAGGAATAAATGTTTAAACTGTGGCAACCGTCAGTTTCTATAAGGTAACACTTAATTAGCCTGATAATTATTAATTTACTAAGTTAATTCAACATTAGATATAATAACAGATTTATTTAGTTTCCAGAAACTAAGGGTTGGTGAGCCGATAGCATTAAGAACAACAACAGGGTTTATCTCCGAATTCTCAAACGACATTTTTAAAGACGTACTTAAAATCATTCAGGGGGTCTAAAATGGCCGCTTTAGCAGAATCATGATAGGATAATAATATAAATTACATTTAAATTCTTAAAATGGTCATACACGTACCTACTATTATGAATTGTCACCTTGTGACCATTTTACGAATTTAAACATAATTCATATTATATTATCCTAACATGATTCTGCTAAAGCGGCCATTTTAGACCCCTGGTGTCCTCGCTATCGTACACTGAACGAAACAAGTGGAAATGATACAAGTGACAGGCTGCGCAAAACAACGATAGCTCATCAAATCACTTAAGGTAGGGTAGCCCGCGAAACTCATATTTTCTTAAGTTTTTTGCACTTTGCAGCTCAGTGTCAGTTTGTATGTCGAACAAAATATGATTCACGACCGTCACACGGAAACTATCATTGACTATTTCATGAATAAGTCATTCAATGGTATTAATTGAACCGCATTGAATGACTAAACTAGGGTTGTGTTGATGGTTTAATTACAACTCTGTAAAGCCATATTTCTTACGGTCTGCAAATAGAAAAAACAAAAAACAAAAACGGCCAAGTGCGAGTCGGACTCGCGCATGAAGGGTTCCGTACCATTATCTATAAAAACGGCAAAAAAATCATATCTGTTGTATAGGAGCCCCCCCTTAATATTTTTTTTTAATTTTTAGTATTTGTTGTTGTAGCGGCAGTAGTAATACATCATTTGTGAAAATTTCAGCTTTCTAGCTATCACGGTTTATGAGATACAGCCTGGAGACAGACAGACAGACAGACAGCGAAGTCTTAGTAATAGGGTTTACCCTTTGGGTACGGAACCCTAAAAAGTAAGAATTTCGCGAGCTACCCTGGCGCTTTCAGAAACCGGGTACAGAAAACACTGAGCTATAGTTTGAGAATTCGAAGGTAATATAGCGACACATCTGCTAAAATTACAAAATGGAAGGTACGTTTGGCTGCCGAACTTCTGCTCGACCGATATTAACGCTTATGGTGAAACTCTACGTCCTTTCAAAGTTATTTTACTTCTGAAAGCAAAAACTGCAACCTCATTGTAACGAGAGAGGGAAGAGCGCTTTAATTTAGGTATACTTGTCAGTGGCAGCAACACAACAACTTTATTGTAATCATCTGCCTTGCCATTTCCTTTCTTTTTTTTCAACTATATTGGGACGACTTCCAGTCTAACCGGATGTAGCTGAATACCAGTATTTTACATGGAGGCATACCTTGACCTCCACAACCACGTTAGCACTGGGTAATGCGATACGTCTTGGTAACGACTATCAAAGATGACAAAATGATAAAATGACAGCCAGGACCAATGGTTTAATGTGCTTTCCGAGGCACGGAGGAAACTCTGTATGTAATGGGTGGTCAACCATTCACGGACCAACCTAGGCAAGCGCGGCTGAACCTGAAGATTCACCCGAGCGGCTGCTATTATTTAGCAACGAGCTTCTCCTACAGCTCCACCTCCTTATTGAAATGAAGATAAAGATTACTGTTTATGGCACTTTAATATGCAAATTTCAATGGTAAAATAAATATGAAAGGACAGTACGCAGCATCTTACTATGTAGCTGCTTATGATGCTAGTAATTTAAAAGGCCATCACGGTTTTCCACAGATGTGTCGCTGGGTATAAAAAAATCTTGCCTATGGCTACATGCTGTTAATTAATATCATACCGGTGATCCGGCGAAGGGTCGCGAGAAGGCGTGCAGCGGGTCGGCGTTGGGTCGCGCGCATGACAGCTGTTTCTGAAGCTCATACTTCTGCTCCTCCAGCTGTTTGATCTTCCGCAGCGCATCCTCGTCGGCTAGGCGACGTTCGCGCTTGCTCTCCTAGGTGCGGGAATGTATTGTTGGATTAATGGAAAATACTATTTAACACTAAATTAATGTAACATAGCTAATTTGCAATATTGTTGTATTGTGTGGGTGATAAGGTCAAGATTTGCTTCAGGATAATCTCGTAAATAAAAACTTATGGTAATCTGTATTAATTGAGTACTAATTATTATTATAATTAGTGAGGTAAGATACACTGCACATACCTGCGCCATCTTGGCCTTCTGCCGGTGGTCCTCGAGCTCCTGCCTCGCCTTGCGCTCTGCCGCCATCAGCTGCACCTTGTCTCTCTGCTCCTTACTGACGCCCTTGTACATGTCCAGTAGCAGCTTCAGTTCTTTCTGCTCGTTTACTGCCTTTCTGTAATGGCATACTATTCATTAGTTTTTTCTTTTGGGTGCTAAGTTATTTTTTTGATAAAACCACTATTATGTACTGAACCACGATGGTTCAGTCCATATCGGTAAGAGCGTGAGGCACCTTTGCATTCTTATGGCACCAGTACCTCCGCCGACGACAAAGATACGAGTGTGCACTAACAAACAACTTATTTGTAGTTGCTGGGTCTACTGGCTTTTCGCTGATCGTGTTTTTGTAGATCAGCGACGGAACAGGTGTCTACGAGGAAGAAAAGATCAAGGAGGCGGCAGCAAGGAAGCGGGAGGACATAAGCTCCTTCCGAATCGGAAGTTCCGATGTCACACATGCGACGGGCGTCGGAAACCCTCCAACGATTTCCAGCCTACATTTATGAAGAAATATGATGATGAGTTACTTGAGCTGCTGCTTGAGCTCCTTGATGCTCTGCTCCTGCTCCTGCAGCTTGGCGCGCGCGAGCTCCTTGCCGCCCGCGCCGCCCGCGCACGCGCCGCCGCTACTGCCCTCCTCTCCCTGACAACACACACACCAATATTACTTTAGTAATATACAGAAAAATACAGAAGTAATACAGACATTACTGTCTGTATTAACGAGGTCTGGAAAATTTTGTACCACTATCTAAGAACTTTGTTGTTCTAAACATTGATAATTGACACAGCTCGGTCAAATGCTATTTTTTTAACATATTTCAGGTTTGGTTCTACAGAAAAACGATCACAAAAGTTCAAAAACCCATTTCCAGGTTTTTCTCAGACGAATTTAGATGTCAAACCTATTCTAGTAGTTTAGTATAGTAAAAGTAGTGATAATAATCCCGTACCTCGGGGTCGGGTTCCTCTTTCTTGAGCGCGTGTGGCTTCTCGTCCGCGGCGTCTCCTCCCAGAGACACGCGAGTCCCCGCCTCCTCTAACTCCTTACGCACCTGTACAATGTACACATTTAATATATTATAATAATTGAAAAGAAAAATGCTTGTGTTCACTCTCGTATTGGTACGATTTAAATGAGAATAGCTATGATTAAATGGTCAGCTAAATATTGATGCTTTAGTCAGTTTTTTTTTCCGACTGCAAATATAGTCAATAAGACGTTAATGGTAGCCAGCACGAAGAACGAAGGCAATGAACTTAATATTGAGCAGCTTTGTTCTAGTCATTCAGACATAGTCATCATCATCTGCCTAGCCTTTTCCCAACTATGTTGGAGTCGGCTTCCACTCTAAATGGATGCAGCTGAATACCAGTATTTTACATGGAGCGGCTGCCTATCTGACCTCCACAACCCAGTTAGTACCTACTGGGTAATACGATACCCCTTAGTAAGACTGGTTGTCAGAAATTTTGGGCCACTGACTGTCAAAGATATACAAATGACAGCTGGTACCAACTGCTTAACGTGCTTTCCGAGGCACAGAGGAAACTCGGTATGTTATGGGTGGTCACCCATCCACGGACCAACCTAGTATAGTCATTCAAACATAGTATGGTGTCAAAATGACTTACAAACATTTTTTTCTCATGACCCAATTTTTAAATGGCGAACCATTAAATTACAGCTGACAGAAATGTGGATGGAGTATTGTTTGCACGTCTGCTTAACCCTCCAAGGTAAACGGGCATAAATGTTATGAAAGAAAATCAAAGACACTTACCTTATTCAACTCCTGACTAGAATCCTTATACTTCCGCTTATAGCGATGCACCTCTCCCTTCAGCTGTTGGTTGTGGTTCTGCAGCGAGGTGATCAAATGCCTCATCTCTCTGTTAATGGGTCCTGTCTGTTCATTAGCCGCTAGGTTTTGTTCGAACTCTATACGCAACATCTCGTATTCCTTCCGCAGCTGGCCTAACACATCTTCTAGTTGAATCATCTCTGCTCGGAGAGTCTTTTGTCTTGAAAGTTCTTCGCTCTGAAAGTAACAAATAATTTATGGAATGACGTAGTTATTTTCTCGATCATCTACTATAGACTTCAAGGTTATGATGGTTTCCTAAGTCGTATCTCTCAACACACACGGGGAATGAACTATTTGAAAAAATCAACAGCAAGATTGCCACAAATAATATTGTCGAATTTTCATAATGAAACGGATTATCGTTCCGAGAGCGTAACGCAATTAGTTTGGGTGCTGTTCATTTGGAAAAAAACGTGCCCAGGTAGGTAGTCGCCATCGCATCAAGTTACCACTGTCAAATTTTCTTATTCGATTTTGAACTTAACAGCTGAATAATAGAATTTTGAAAGGAGCATGGTCTGCGCAAGAGTCAGAGAAGACCAAAGAAACGACGGCTACACTGTGAAACGATGACACGGCAACTTGGCAAGAAGTGTCTGACGAGATGACGAGTAATAGAGAAGTAAGGAAGAATAAGACATGCCGCGCCGGGTTTGACGCAGCATTTGCACTTTGACACAACAACCCCAAATAAATTAAGATAAGGCAGGAGAATGATGACATGGAGCACGGTCTGCACAAAAAGATCAAAGTAAAAATAATAAAAACAAGGATTTACAACCAACCTCCATCATCTCAATCTGTCTCATGTGCAAGTTCTTAGCGTTCTGCAGCTGTAGACGTGTCTCGTCCAGCGCCGTCTTCATTTGCATGGACTCGTTGTACAGAACAGAGAACTGACTCTGAAGACATTTGTACTCCGTGGTTTCGACTATCACTGATTCTGGCAGTTGGCGGATCTGGGGAAAATATTTAATTTGTTAAGAGAAGGGTGGTACAGTCGGCCAAGGAAAACTTTGATCTATTTAGAATTTTGACGAATTTATTATACGTTCCTGTCGACGCCAAAAATGAAGCAGCCACAAAGAAATTATAGATAGAAGTGATCATCATTTCATATCGTACTAATTATTGTATAGTCACTATGCTGATGAGTTAGAGGCCGTCTCCACGAGCGAGAGAATCGCGGCGATATTATCCCATACAAATACGTAATATCGGAGACGGCTTCTAAGAGTGTATAGAAATACGTGGCAACGACGATAATATCGTCGTGATTCTCTCGCTCGTGGAGACAGCCCCTTAGCCTTTTGTGGTCATCCATACATACATACATCATAAACTCAAGCCCTTTTCTTGGGGTAGGCGGAAACCTCAGAACGCCTGCTACAACCCTTTTTTTTTTTTGGGGGGTGAGAAATCATCAAATGACTCCTCCCGCTCTGGGCGGAGCGGAAGCCTGCTACAACCCTTACATACTCCTTTTGCCTCGTCCATGTTCATACAAGCACGCTGGTTGAGAGTACTACGCATCTGACCTTTCTTAAGAACCTCACCACAAAGGTCAGTGTATGTCCTTCTAGTGCGTCGCCAGTATATGCATAATATCTTCTAAATCCACAAAAGATGGACTTACCTTGTGATTCAAAACAAGCAAGTACTCTGGGAGACTGGTTAGTTAGGTGGATATGCATACCTAATAAAAATAAAGAGTGAGTTTATAAAGGTTCTGATTTCATTCCATCGAAACCTTTAATATTGTTTTTAAACAAGTTCTATTATCAAGAAGTGTACTCACATCCATCTTCAGCTTCTCAACCTCCTTCAGCGTGTCCCGATGCTGTCGATGCAGCCGGTCCAGCTCGGCCAGCCGGTTGTTGGCCAGCTCCCGCTGCTCCTCCAGCTCGGCGGCCACGTCCTCCAGCTTGGCGGCCGCGGCCGTCGTGTGCGGCGTCGCGCTCGCGCCGGACGTGGCCACTGCGGGGACGGTCGTGGCTCCCGATTGGTGATAGCTTTTTAGTTTCTCGATGGCTTCCGCGAGATGATTTTCGAGCTTGTCGTTGCGGGATCGCACCTTTTGATAAAGATTGAAAATGTTGTGTGAATTTGCGGAGATTTGTTTCATCAACACGGTGATGTAGAAAATCGTGAGGTAGGTATGTGTTACAGGATAGGACCCGCATGCTGGCGGCAAACGCAGGTCTCAAATCCGTCACGCGCATTTGCAATGGGCATTGCAAATTCGTGTATCTGCAATGCAAGGAGCATTGCATTTACCCCCATCTGGAGATTCAAAGTTAAATATACTTTATGAAGCACTGCTAATCAGAAACTTTTGAAGGTCACCCCGTCGTGTTTAAGCTAAGTAGAAGTAGCTCCTAACTGAACATTGGCTACTCCAGCTCCTTGGTACATACGCCAACGCTAGCTCATTCAATAAAAAGTCCTACAAACCTTCAGCAACTCATACTGCAGATCATCAATCTGGTTCTTGAGCTCAGCGTTCTCCGTGTCTCGGCTGTTGACGGCATCTTGCAGCTGAGCCACTCTCAGGGTCATAGCGTGATGGCTCTCATGCAAAGTCGTACAAAGGGCTTGCAGCCGCCGGTTCTCAATTGTGACCTCCTCGTTAGTCGCACGAATGACATCATCCAATATAGGCGCAGGGGCGGATTCTGAAAGAGTTTTATTATAGTTAACTTAGCGGTTAGCGATATCGATTTCCAGCCTGAGAGATGCTATACAATGTTGGAGTCAACATTCGGCACAGCTCGGCGGCAAATCGAATAATACTATACAGGATCGAAGGGATGTCAGTGTTTCAACGCTAGTAGATACCGAACGAAATATTCTGATCGGCATGGTACGCGTGAAAGACGAATGTGTCGTCATTGCGTTGGGTCAGCTCCACAAACATGTGTTTCAAACTCCACTGTTGGAAACTTGCAAACAACATGTAACCTTGTTGCGGCGCCATAAAATTCACTTCTCTTCATCTATATCGCGGCAAAAAAAGCGTTCTCGCGTGTTTGTTTCCACGAGAATAACAAACCTCTATCACGGAAGAAATTCGACACCGAATAGTGATACAACATGTGTATTGTTCTTGTAATGAGAGTTAAGCCATCGAAAACACGCTCAGAGCAACGTTTGGACGCATGGTTGACTTAATACTGGTTTCTTATTCGCGGCCTAAGAAAGTAGGCTTATGACACACAACCCTCCTTTTGGACTTCGCCCGTTATGTGCTTGTAATCACTGAAGGGTTAGGCAGAGGTGTACCTAATAGTATACATAAGCTATGTATATTATAATTCTGGGTGTATTTCTTTTAATTTTGTGTGCAAATGAATAAGAATAGTACACCCACACTTCGCCCGTTATGTTTAAATCCCATGTAATAGGAGGCGAGCCCATTGCCATCAATCAAGCATAAATCCAGACCCTAAGGCTACTGAGAAATTCTTGATGGAAAAACCCAATCACAATTTGCCCAACCTAGGAACCGAACCCAGGACCTCATGCTCAACAGTCGCGCTTGCGACCACTAAACTAGCTAGACAGTTAAGTAAAATGGCACGTGAATTCCGGATTACAAACAATGCTTTACTAGCCTCTCCCCATGACCTCCAGATCTTTCGGTCCAGAACGAATGTGAACCACTGATCATTAGTTTTGTCCAGCTCGCCAACTTCTACAAGGTCTGTCTTTAAACATTTAACTTAACTAAGCTTACCCTCACTCTCTCCCTTGATGGCTCGCCAGATCTTGTCATTCCTCTGCTGCAGCCGGTCGAACGCTTGCAACACCTTGGCGACCGCTCGCTTGCTGACTTGAACACGGTTGGCGAGCTGAGCGTCTAATTCCTCCTTGTCCCAGGTCGACAGCTGCATCAAGAACGAAGTTGTTGCCTCGTTTTCATCTATGGACAATGGTACGTTTACATCTCAGTCTAAATTAATTTATGCCACATTTGAATTGTTGCGTAAGGATCTTGAACTCCTAACTTCAGTACATAGTATAAAACAAAGTCGCTTACCGCTGTCAGTCTGTCCCTATGTATGCTTAGATCTTTAAAAACTATGCACAGGATTTTGATGCGATTTTTTTAAATAGAGTGATTCAAGAGGAAGGTTTATATTTATCATACATGCATAATATAGTAGAGAAACACTGATAGAGGTTCATTTTTTTGCGCATATATTGCAAACGCTGGCTGAACCCACCCACAAGATAGATCAATATAATGTACTACAGTATTGTACACCTTAAAAAGGTCTACAAAAAGGTCCACTATGATATATGTCTCTCTCTTAGGGATAACCCACAATAACCATTTTTATCCTATACTTTTTACGAGAAATAATGGCTTATTTACGAAGCGATTTTAAGCAACACAGCATTAATCCTTATCTAATTAAGTACCTTAAATACATTGTGCATTTAGTATAAATCAATAAGGGCCCTTTACAGCATGTCATTTAAATGAATATTTATAAAGATATTACAGATTTAAAATGCAGGGATATAGCGAAAGGGGGTAGTATATTTAGTATCAGCATTGCACCCGTGCGAAGACGGGGCGGGTCGCTAGTAACAGATAGAAGTGGTGCTGGGAGTATTTTCCGCCACTTCTCGGATGGGCGTTTCGAGAAGTGGCTGTCTTATGTACTTTTGATGTTGAAATAATGCTAATTCTCAGCCTAATTTTAATAAATGACTTATGATAGTGAAAGCCCCCATATTCACAAACGCTTCGATTCGATTTTGATTCAGTAACTCGTATATCTGTCTTTTTTTGGCCTAACGAAAGCGAGCAAGATAGAAATACGACTTCCCGAATAGAAGCATTTGTGATTTTTGTGAATATGGGGGCAGTTATGCTAACACCAACAGGGTTATTAGGCTGCGTAGCTAGTGGTAGTATTCTAGCTATGTGATTGGTTAGTTCCACACACATCCCTCGCTACGCATCCTCGCTCATCTCTGGTGGAAGCACAGCCTTATAGAGGCCCGAGCGTAATTATTGTACAGACAGTAATATAATTATTTTTAAATAACTTCATACAATGAGTTTTTTTTTTGGTAATTTCTCAAATTAATTAACTGCCAGGTTAACACAATCGACTTGAGGACAGTATAGGGAGACCTAGACCTAACAAAAACAAGTAAATAAGTGTGGAAGTAAACAATTCGTAATCTATAATATAAAAATGAATCGCAAAATGTGTTGGTAAGCGCATAACTCAACAACGCCTGGACCAATTTGGCCAATTCTTTTTTTTAAATGTTCGTTGAAGTTCAAGGATGGTTTTTACGGCGAGAAAAATTTAAAAAATTGCCTGGATAAGTCTAAAAACAACACTAGGATACTTTTTTTTTTGGTAGGATTAGGGTAGGAGTAGTGTAAGAGTAGGTTAAGAGTAGGGTAGGAGTAGTGTAGGAGTAGCGTAGGAGTAGGGTAGGAGTAGGGTAGGAGTAGGTTAGGAGTAGGGTAGGAGTAGTACAGGAGTAGGTTAGGAGTAGGGTAGGAGTAGTGTAGGAGTAGGGTAGGAGTAGGGTAAGAGTAGTGTAGGAGTAGGGTAGGAGTAGTGTAGAAGTAGGGTAGGAGTAGTGTAAGAGTAGGTTAAGAGTAGGGTAGGAGTAGTGTAGGAGTAGCGTAGGAGTAGGGTAGGAGTAGGGTAGGAGTAGGTTAGGAGTAGGGTAGGAGTAGTGCAGGAGTAGGTTAGGAGTAGGGTAGGAGTAGTGTAGGAGTAGGGTAGGAGTAGGGTAAGAGTAGTGTAGGAGTAGGGTAGGAGTAGTGTAGAAGTAGGGTAGGAGTAGTGTAGGAGTAATAGGAGTAGTGTAGGAGTAGGGTAGGAGTAGTGTAGGAGTAGGGTAGGAGTAGTGTAGGAGTAGGGTAGGAGTAGGATAAGAGTAGTGTAGGAGTAGGTTAGGAGTAGGGTAGGGTAAGGGGTAGGACACCACGCGAACGAAGTTGCGCTGGGCAGCTAGTTAATAATAATTTTCACACAATCATATTATCCTTGAAACAAGTGAAAATTACTCAATGGGTGTTTCCTGAGAAACCCAAACCCCACTCTTAGACATTCAACTTTGCTCAACCAAGCAACCAAAATATAAAGATGATGACAGTGTTTACAGGATGTTAGGTTGTTCCCAAATATTCCTAATAATCAAAAAAGCGGCCATTTTATGCACCTGTGTGCATTATAAAGTACAACCAAGTAGCATCATATTCTCATATCTAAACTGTAATCTAAAAGGTTACTCAGAAAACTATCTAGCTGACAGTAAAACTGCATCAATTGAATACAGTATCATCTTGTAGCGAAGACAGCGTTTCGGCAATCATGGTGTGCAAAAAAGTTGCTTGGTCAGACTGGATGTGTAGGACAACTTGGAGGTGAAGCGGCCTATTTCCATACCGAATGAAATTGATTGAATTTGAATTTGACCATTTCTGGGTCAAATTCGGGTAAGCGGTTGGACTGCAATATGTAGACCACTTACTTTTATTTTCTGACTCATCTGCCGTTTCCGCATCAAAGCGCTGCAGAAGTACTCTGATGTCCTCATTGAGTAGATTCCAGTAGCGATTGACAACACACAGTACTGCATCATCTTGTGTCTGTCTCTTTTCCAGCTGTTCAATCCTGGCACGAAGCTCGGCCTCACATCTGTGGCGTTGTTCTATTCTCTAAAAAAAAATGTTTTAATGTAATTCTATGGGCAGTGAGACAGGAGATGCATGGATAGAGTATACAGCTCTTATGCAATATACAAAACTTGTTATTCCACACAAGAATGAACTCTTGAGTGTGGCTTCCTTATAAATTGGTGAAGAGAAGCACTAAAGAAAGGGAACTGGAAGGAATAATAAACGGCCTTTACCTAGGCAAACTCCTAAGAGTTGGACAGCATAAGCAAACAAGATCCATCATTCTATCACATTTTGTGAGTTGGAGAGAGATCTCATGTTCCTTCTGTCATACTCTTTCTATCTCGTGTGGTTAGCGCCTAACCTGGTGTCAGATTTTTTATGCCGCGCATGGGCCTCTGACTTGGCTTTACATGCCATCGAGAAATATCTCTCAGGCATGTTGGTTTCCTCACAATGTTTTTCCTTCACCGAAGAAAGTGATAATTATACAAAATACACATGAATCCGAAAAATCAGATGTCTTGGGTTCAAACTCTAGACCTACGATTTGGCAGTCAGACGGTCACACTGCTAGATTATCCCTGCTTTTGTGATCACTGCTAGTGCCTACTTTAAAGACACAATAGAATCTCATAGTGGCAAATCTGTTGAATCTTGTTTTGATGACGCTTTTCTTTATTTCTATTTAGAAAGTGGGTATTAATTCTAAGCTTGTTGGACTAGAAGTCAATAAATTGAACAAGGAGGTGCAGTTACAAAGACAGTAATTTTTACTCAAATCCAATGTAAAAGGTATGTTTAATAAATTTTGGAGGTTAATGTTGATGGTTTACAGACTAAAACCGTATAATGCATAATGTTTTTGTACTCTCTAATAATATTATCATGGCTATCAGTGAGTCTATCAACAAATGAACACTTATGTTCATTGATAGAGGCATTTTATCCATCAAATACGAAATGAGTACAAATGAATTGTATTAACTACTTATATGACATTGATGATGCATACCTTTCTTGTAGTTTTAACATGGAAATGTCATAGAGAAAATAATAAAATTATCTTTCATGGCTGTCATGTACTAGAATATTATTCTCACCAAGACATTGTGACGAACCATAATTTTCTCCCCAGGTCATGTTTTAGCCATGAAATATCAACACAAAAGAAATCTAACAATGGTGTATTATGAAGATCATTATGATAAAAAAACAAGGATACATTTTGTACTGTTGGCAGTTTACAACAGCAGAAAACTCTTCAATGCTCTAAAACATAAAAGTAACATAATAACATTGTTGTCATTGTACATAAATGCTATGTAATTAGGTGTTGATAAACAGCTGATCATGACATGTTTCTCATTCATCGAATCTGCAGATCAACATATAAATACTTAAAATAAGCAATACAACATGCAAAAATACTTCACGTCGAGTACCTGGGCCAACTTTTTATTCTGGAACTGAAGAACTTTTATGTCCATTTCCTCCAAAGTGGACACAGGGCCGATAAGATGGGGCTCAAAATGAACTTTTTTGATCGGTGGCTGGCTACTGCCATTGCCGCCGTCATCTGCCGTACGTTTAGACATTTTGACCTAAAACATAGCAAAAGTGAAATCCACAAATCTCAAAAAATTAATACTGTAGTCATATTACGAAAACTATTGATCAATATAACCCGGTCAAATAAGAAAGAGGTTATAAGACGGTAAATAAGTAGCAACTAATGTTCATTTTACTTTGGCTGGATTACATACATACCTGCTTGTCAATATTGACACCCTTGTTAATTGTTGTTTTAATTCAAGTAATCGAGCTGAGAAATCTTAATTTTACAATAATCTATATTAAATATCATTTTGCTAACGAAAGCAGAAGAAAACTAACTGAAAATGCCAAGCTCCGCCCGAAATATTGCCAACCTACTCGTCTATCTCGCACGTCCTCGTCCGAGTAGGCACTAGTGATGTGGTGCGTGCAATGAATGACTACTGCTAATAGTTGATTTCTAATCGATAAAAGTTTCGAGCTTACTATTTGTATATTTCTCCTTTTATGAAACGATGCTATATATTGCATATAATATTTTTCTTTCGTCCATTAAGTCCTGTCCACGAGCGTTTTATTTGTATTACGGCTCATAGAGCATCATTAATGCTACCCTACAGAGAGGAGGTCTTGAGGAGGCCTGTTTCCCAGCAGTGGAGCTGGAAACATGATATGCTTAATTGTAATTCATACTTCACTTCACTTTGCCCGATTTGGGAATCGAACCGATTCCCAAATCGGGCAAAGTAAACATTTTTCGATAGGAACTTGGAATTTAAGGTGAATGCGACCATACCGAACATCACCGAATTTCGCGGGTTGGTTGGTCGCATTCACCTTAACGAACCACTTTCAACCACAGAGTACTTTAATATAAAAAGGAACTTTCAACTTTCGTTGATGAACATCATACCTACCTACTTTGTCTGAGAAGAATTGTATGATAAAATTAAAACAAAATTAATTTGTATTTATAGTTGTAATACTTATGCACTATGCTTATAAAACAGAACTAAACAATCAAATAAAACATCAGCTTACTATGTAAAAATCACCCTGAAATCCGAAATAATTATTCAAGGAAAAATCTTCTAAAGATTTGAATTCATCACAGTTCTATACTTCAACTGGTCTTGAAACATTCTTTGGAAAACTCTGTATTTCTTATCATGATATGGTTTAGTGCTTATGTTAGGTGGTATGACGTCTGCTGTTCCACCCATATTTTCTATGGCATCCTGAACACTGTTGAAGTATTGGGAAGCACAAGCTCCTAGGATTGCAGAGCCGACTAGAACAGAGTCTTTCTCATGAGGCCTTAGAATGGGCAGACCCACAGCATCGGCTTGTATTTGGACGAAGAGCGGATCTTTGGTGATACCGCCACAAATTAGCAACGATTTAAATGGTTCGTACCCCGCCAAAACCAGCGCTTCTATAATGTGTCTCGTTCCGTACTGAAACAAGGCATTAAAAGTCTTTTATAGTGGGGTTTTTAAATAGTAAAATAAATGTAACAGAGGGCATTTTCTAGTTTCTGTCTATCCCCAGGGACAAAAGCATGAATTCATGTTTAAATGGCTATTATATGACTTAACTTGCAGATATCAAAGTTGGCAATAAAGATATGGTTATTATCAGTTTATGTTGATACTATTGTAGGTATATATATTTTGTTATGACATCATTATAGCTCCTATTGTTAGGAACTAAATCAGAAAAGCTGAAGGCGCCGTTTTTAAAATAGTCAGCCAGTCAATAAAGTGGTAGGAGGGCTGACTGTCCAGAGTGTGCTGGAATTTCAAATTGGGGGGATTTGAGAAACTAAAATTCATACTATCAAGGGGTGGCTGGGTCAAACTGGATGTAGAAGCCGGAGGTTCAAGGTATTGTGACATAGCTTGAGACGTCTATCTCCAGCAGTGGACTACGGTAGTCTGAATTGAACCACTTACCGACAGTGCTTGCAATGTGGCCAGGTAAAGCAGCGCCAGGTTAGCTTCACTATTGTTTATTGATAGCCCACAGATCATGCCTCGCATGAAAGGGTCAGCCAGCGGTGAGCGGTTGCCATGGAAATCAGGCCACACGTGAACATCCCTTGTCAAATAGCAGACGTCATTGTATCCTTCCTGCCTCGCTATTTTTGATAATAAACCCCTCAAGTGGTTACGGGTACTGGAATATTTAAATAGGTACATAAAGTTTGATTCATAAATAAAATAAATAATCACTCTTATTAGGCAGTTACTTACTCCCCAGGAGACATGCCTTTGAGCAATTCAGCACCAGCAGGGTGACTTGATATTATATGGTCTAATAACATCCCTGAAGCACTTTGTCCAGCCTCATTCAACCACATACTGGGAACCATTGCGCTGTAATATGGTCCCCATACACCTTGAACTAGAACAGCTTTTTTATTCACAGCCATATGACAAGTTGAAGTTCCACAGATTAATCCAAGGCGGGAGGACATATCTTTGTCTATTCCATCACCATGTGTTCCAATCATGCCCAAACCTCCAGCATGTGCATCTATAATGGAAGTGGCTACTGGAGTACCTGGTTTCAGACCTAAAGTTTTTGCAACCTCAACTGTTAAGCCGCCACAAAACTCTCCAGGCATCAACACCTTATTGCCAATCCTCTTAAAGTTATCTGCAGCCAGGTCCTCTAATCCAATTTCCCGTAGAAAGCCCGTGTTCCAACCCTGTTTCCCATCAATCGAGCATTCATAATTCCATTTGCAAACTAATGAGCATAGTGAACGGCTCAATGAACCTGTTGCTGTCCATGTTAGGAAATTTGGCAGATCAAAAAAGTATCCGAATTCATCCCATTTATTTGGAAGATTTTTTTTTAACCAGATTAGTTTAGGCATCTCCATTTCAAGACTAACTTTTCCACCAACATATTTGAGTATGTCATGGTTAGTTTTGTTTATAAAGTCTGCTTCAGCTTGTGCCCGGTGATCCATCCACATTATTATATTTTGTTCATTGTTGTTCGTGCTGACAGATAGAGGTTTGCCATGTTTGTCTAGGGCTACTAAGGAACATGTAGCATCAAATCCAATACCTTTAATACTGGCTGGGTTTATGTTCTCAACTACATTCTGAAAAGCAAAGTTTTTTCACAACATTCATTCTTTATATTTCACAAACAGATCCCTGCGAAAAAACAGTAAATCAGTACATTCGCAGTCTGTCTGGTAGCTTGATTCAGTCAAATTGAGATATTATGCTTTATATTTTTTTTTAAAGAAGTTTGCAAGTTTAACAAAAATACATAAATCCATTAGGTTACAATGGTTGCTAACTTACTGAGTTATTCCATAATTTTGGCTCAAGAGACACTCTTACCTTAATGACAAACAAACAGCATTCCCAGATGTCTTTTGATGACTGTTCATAGTAATCAACTTTAGGTTTCCAAGTCTGAATTTCCTTAACAGACGCATTTAAGACATGACCTCTGTCATCAACCAAGGCTGCTCGTACGCTGCCTGAGCCCACATCCACACCAATAAAATAAACTTCTTTACTCATTTGGATGAACTGCAATAGGAAAAATTTGATGATAAAACGTGAAAAATATATTTGTAAATATTATTATGTACAGAAGTAACTAATAAACAATATTATTAAAAATTAACACAGATTAAAACAGGAAAAGCTATAAATCACCTTGGAGCCAGAGAATGTAGTGAATGTTAGGAATGAATGGCGCGGATTGGCGCGGCGACGACAAAAACAAATTGATAAACTGGCCTTGGTGTTGTAGATATAACGTATCAAGTAATAAAACCAAGCCTCAAGAGATAACCTTGTTGTCCTTTGAACTTTTCTAACTGTACAGCAATCATCTGTAATGGTAAACACGTTAATGTCAACACAAATAAACTTATTGTGATTCCTTTTTATTCATGGGTAAGTTTACAAAATTAGCATGTCACTGCAAAGATACCTTGAGTATTATAATTTTAGGTATAGCAATATTATGTAATAAATCTGTTAATCAATTAAAATATAAGAAGTTCTGCTGAAGGATTTCAATTTTACCGCTTCGAAAACAACCTCATGACTCATGACACTGTCAAAGTCGTGTCCAATCCAAATCAGTATTAATGTTCTGTGGTCCAAATTGTCAATGTCACTCAAGGCAGTAATGCCGGATCCACATTCACAGATATATACAAGTACTGTGATTCACAGTGACATTGACAAGCCACGATAGCAAACGTAAAAGCGAATGGGGGAAATCTATGTTCGCGGGCTCGGCCTGCTTGCCAGCTAGAGTAGGATTCTTTTGTCTCACAATTCACCATTTTCATACGGTGTAACAGGTTGCAGCATCAGTAAAATACACGGTACGATAATACAGCAAAATAAAAATAAAACCAGCCTCTGTCCTGCTGCTGAGTCACAGTTGCCGTTTTTATTGTAGTTGGGTTTTAGTTTTAAATTTTTTAGAAATATGCTATATTCTTGTCCTTGAAAAAATAATACGAAAAGACATTCACGAGCACGCGTAGTGACCACCGTGGAAACAGGTTTTATCGACGCTTTCGTCGATAAAACCTGTTTCCACGGTGGTCCATGAAATTACAGATTGTAGAAAGATTTCTATCGTCGTTAGCATGGCGATGTAAAAAATGTAGAATAGTAGAGAACACAACAAGTGAAAAAAAAGGGAATTTACTTCGAGGGACTAAGTTGGATCCCGAGAGCAGCGAAGGATTCTAGAGTAGAATCCTGAGTGGAGTGAGGGATACAAGAACCGAGATGAATTTTCACGAGTTGTGTACTCTACTTGTTACCATTGATGTGAGAAAATTAATAGAAGCATAGTATAGTCAGTGGCGTATCTTGGGTGGGGCAAGTAGGGCACGTGCCCCGGGCGCCTTTTGAAAGGGGGCGCAAAAATCGACAATTATTAAATTTAAAAATCGAAATTGGTCTCATATTTGACTCGACTTCTGATCTGGCACATTGCGAGCAGATGTCAGAAGTAGATTTCGAGAAAAAAATCTGTCTGCATTAGTGAATCCTAGGTTTCATCCAGATAATTCAAAAGGACGCTGGCAGTTTCGTTAGTTTAGTTGACGAAATACTTAAATAGCTGGAAAAAAACGACATGGATCTACAAGAATTTCGTTCACAATGTGAGTGACAAGTGTGACAACGCTGCTGCTGTGATGGCTGGGCCACTGGAGTTCACCAAAGAATACGACAAAAGAATAATCATTCACTCAATTTGGTCGGTGTACATGCAGCCATGCCACGTTTTACGACTTTCGTTATAAAAAATAAAATTAATGTTTTAATTTTGTATGAAAGATTAATGATTGTTTTATTTAGTGTATCTGTTTTTATTTTAAGATAATTTACGAACGGGCGCAACTATGATGCGTGCCCTAGGCGCCATTTTAGAATGGTACGCCCCTGAGTATAGTGTAGTGTAGTATGGCATAGTGTAGTGTATAGTATTTATGTCCCGTGCGTTAATAATAACAGCCACTCGGGTAGATCTTCAAGGTTAAGCCTACCTTACTAAGGTCGGTCTGTGGATGGGTGACCACTAATTCATTACTTGCCGAGTTTCCTCCGTGCCTCGGAAAGTACGAAAAGCCGTTGGACCGGCTGTCATTTGTAGTTCTTTGACAGTCTTTACAGGAAAACAGTGGCCCGAAGTCTGACAACCAGTCTTACCAAGGGGCACCGTATTACCCACCCAGTGCTAACTGGGTTGAGTTCTGAGTCAGATAGGCAGTCGCTCCATGCAAAATACTGATATTCAGCTGCATCCGATTAGACTGGGATCCCAACTTTATTGGGGTCAGCTCCCCAATAAAGTTGGGATAAGTCTAGCTAGGCAGATGACTATTTATCAAATGTCAATTATTCTACATGAAATCAAACCTACACAAGATTATTTAAAAAAAAAAAAAAAAAATAAAAAAAAAAAAAAAAAATCATTTAATTCAGACAAAAAAGTCCATAGGCAAGGTGTTAGTAACACTACAATTTTTTTTATATAACTATACTCAGCGTTTATTGATTTTTAAAAATATGTCCGGGTCCTACCGTCACCGTGTCCTCAGTTTTTAGGCCGAGAAGAATGAAAGTAATGCTGTACAAGCATTCATTGAGGCTCTTGATCTCCCTGCTGTGTACGGCAAAGGTTTTATCAGACAATGCCTAAAGCCCGTTTTTACCAACACTAAGTCACACCTAACTGAATACCTAATACCTGTTTTCACAAACACTAAGTGACACCTAACTCAATGCCTAATGCCCGTTTTCACCAACTCTTACGTGAACGTGAGACGACGATCGAGCTTCATCACTAGACACTTCCCCGTTGCTATGGAAATAATTTCTGTGTTTGTTTTCGTAGAAACTCGAGTTTACGGGTCGCACCATACTATAGATAAAATTATTGGTCATGCTACTCGTGAATAGTATGTTAGAAGGATAAAAGGCGTAAAATCATAAAGTTTTTGACACGTTGAATAGGACACTTCTTGACCACTTGCTATTTTCACATCCCCGTCTTTTTGTCAATGCTATTTTGACATTTTGTTTACAGCTGTCAGTTGCGGTTTGTTTTGATTTTCGTTGGTCTGGTCCTGCTGATAGAAAATTTAGCAATTTGTCCCACACAATACTGTAAAATAGTCCGTAATTCCGTATAAAAATGGTTCGTTTCAAAAACAGGTGCGTTATTTAATGCAGGGAGTTAAATGGAGCCGCTTAGATCGATCTTTAGGTTAATCCGTGCTTACCTAGGTTGGTCTGTGGATGGGTGACCACCCATAAAATACCGAGTTTCCTCCGTGCCTCGGAAAGCACGTTAAGCCGTTGGTCCCGGCTGTCATTTGTAGATCTTTGACCCCAACAAGGTTGGGAAAAGGGTAGGCAGATGATGAGTTAAATTGAGTGTGCAGAACATAAATGGTGTGGCAAGTTTTGTTTATAAAATAAGAGGACGGTCATAAAATAGAAGCAAACAAATGATTGATGGTCTATATGGAAGATGAAATCGCAGGTTTCTAGAGATGAATGTATAATGTACTGCGTTGACCCTAGTCATAGAGATATCAGGAAGATTATCATCATAGCTTCGAGCTAACCTAAAATTCTCAGAGAGCATCATTATTTTAATAATATACCTAAAAATGTTCAATCATTGAGTTTGTGGTATTCTTTTTCTTTCAGATACATAACTGTTGAAATAGTTTGTCCATTCGTGTCTGAGGATAAACCACTACATTTGAAGCCAAAAATATTTCACGACACTTTACTGGGTAAAATTCAGCTGCTGCATGGTGACTTTGGTGTTGCTGCGGTATCTAATGGATTTTTAACAAAATATTGTAATGAGAATACTAGGATAGCTATAATAAGATCGAGACATGGGCCACATAGATTTGTAACTAGTAGTTTACCATTTGTAACTAAGATAGGTAGCCTAGATGTTAAGCTGAATACACTCCATGTTGGTGCAACACTAAAGCATAGTTTTAAGTTCATACAAAAACGTCAGAGAGCCTATTTAGATTCTGTGTGGTTGAAACTAAAAACAGATGATGAAAGACAAAAGTTAGAAGCAGCTGTATTGGATTACACTAAAACAGATGTTGCCATAAATATAGAAAATATTGCCTAGGTTGTGTTTTATTATGCTGGTCAATATTTGAGGTGGTTATTTGATCCTGTAATAAATAAATCAATGCATTTGATTCTATAAAATATTTATTATATAAAGTTAAAAGATTATTGTTAATATTATTACATCAACAATGAATTCGAGTTTGAAACTCTACTAATTCTATTTACATTATCTGCTTCAAATTCAATAAGTTCTTAATTTATATAATATGAGCGTACCTATCACAATAGTACCTGTATCACAATTGCTTATGCCCTCTCCAATTCACCAAATTTCATTTCATTAAATAAATCTCCAATTCACCAAATTACATTTCATTAAATAAATCTTCGCTTCCTTAGCATGTTGAAGGCTATCTACATTGTGTTGGCCCAGAACTGAGAGAGAGGCGCCTTCAGTAGCATCCATCAGTTCCATCGAGATAAAACTCCATGAGAACATCATCATGTTATAATGTTGATACAAAATGTTTTTCTTTCATGTCAACATAATATTGGCAAGGCAATTTTTTTTCAATTGCCATGTTATCCTCTACTCAGTCCGTCCATCGTTTCTTTGGTCTTCTTCTACTCTTCTATTGCAGGACAAGTCAATCTATATAAACATAAAATATATCTATATGTATATAAAATGGTAAACCGACTGACTGACTGGGTGATATATCAACACAGCCCAAACCGCTGGTCCTAGAGACATGAAACTTGGAGGGTGTGTTCTTTGTGAAGAGTAAGTATCCACTAGGAACGGGTTTTTGGGAATTCCACCGCTAAAGGGGTAAAATAGGGGATGGAAGTTTTTATGAAAGTCTGTCAGTTTTTAAGTTAGGATGTTCAAATTCTGTGTTTAGGCTGACAATTGAAAATTAATTTATATGTGTCTCAGTGTTTTTGATAATTCTACCCCCGAAGGGTTAAAAAGGGGGATGAAGAGATGTAACTATATTTGTTACCGTAACCTGGATTAACCTATAGGTTAATTTTTAATCCCGGGAATATGTTCCCATCAAGCTAGTATTATATATTATAAGAATTGATAAGATTTATTTTAATTTTACTGATGAATTTGTAAATGAAGCTTCTTTCCCAATGTAGATTGAAATATTGGTACTTGTTCACACCCTACTTTATGACACATAATTTTGACATTGTTATTAACTCTAGTAAAAATATCAAGTAAATGTTCAACATTGGCATACTTAGTAATTGATCTACATAACAACTGTATAAATACAGATCCTCTCTTCACATTTCTGTAAGCTTCTAAATCAGGTGCTGTGGCATAGTAGATGAGAAATTCACTTTTCTTCATATAATAACTATCCTTTGGGCTATCAGCCACAAGAACGGGAGAAGTTTCATCAACTTGGCATGCTTGAACTATCAGCAACTTGGGAATGTGGTGTATTTTTATTGCAGCATCAGAGTCCAACATCTTTTGAATGTCATCCATTTTGATCTTCACTGAATCGGCCGCATAAACTTGCCCTCTTACTCCATGAGATAATATACACAGCATGAAAACACTGTCATCTTCACTTACTTTGTTCTTTACCACATCCATAATAAATTTAATCATTTCCTTGTGGTCTAGATCTGTCCGACTGTAAACTGTAAAGTTTAATGATCTCATAGTATTTTCTAAAAGTATTACGTCTTTCTCAGAGCCCTCTCGCTGATCCAATAAAGTACTTTCAGCAGTAAGCTCGATACTATACTTGGATGGGTAAAAATTTTCTTGATTTATAATAACACAAGTTCCAACCTTTTCATGATTCTTAATTTCATAACAATTATTATCCAATTGCTTCCGGTCTGATTTTAAAGTTTCATCTATCCGCAAGTCTTCAAACATTTCAAACACATCATTAAAATCCCCAGGATATAAATTTTGATCAGCGTGTCCTTGCCGTGACTCATCTACTTTCATGTGTTCAGAGGGAGTATTTATAGTAACTGTTACTCGTGGTTTAGGTTCATCATTCATTGACTGTTGCAACATTTCTATTTCTGAAATTAACTTTCTTAAACCCGGTAAGTTCTCCACAATTCTAACAAGTTTCTCTACATCCACTTTAAAGCCCAACACTTTCTTATTGTACTGATATTGGTTGATTGTAATGAACTTGTCACACATAAGCTTCAGGAGAACTAGTTCGCAGGACTCATATTCTGTTGTGTCAATATCATAAGTCAGGAGAGTTTTTTTCAGTTTCAGAAGGTTGTCCGAGTTGATATTCTCACACAATTTATATAATGCTTTCTTCATAGGGTTTACATACATTTTCACAGTAATGAAGTCAGTCTGATAATACCTGCGTGCAGAAGGTACATTAAACCCTAGTTTCCTGACTATGCTGTGAAGTTGGCAGATCAAGAGGGCCTCCAAGAATTCGTGCTTCCAGTTGGGGTTCTGCTTAGCATGTCGAAACCACTCGTGTAACATGTTGAGGTTCGTAGAGGTTGCGGGATCGTTGGAAACACGCTGGAACACAATCAAACGCTGCAGTGCAGTATCTGGTACGTCGTACAGAAGAAACACAAGGGATACCATGTCGTAGGGATTGTCCAGTAGCTCTTTTTCGATTTCTGCGATCATATCAAAGTTCATAATATCGATGTTCCCAATGATATTTTCTACATTAAGTCCACTTACTCCTTGTGTTTCCGAGTCTGGCTGCATCATTTTTATTAGTTAGGTAGGAGGTGCTACATCTGCCTATGCTTTGATTCTGTTATGATCCTTTTATTATTATTCACTCACAATATTATTCGCTCTCCTCGTAGTCGTCACTCGGTTCTTTTTTTGTGTACTTGTCAAAGCCTACAAAAGTACACGGACAATGTATAGTGTTGTAAGCTGTCTATTTTTCAAATCGATTATTAAAATCGAGTTTATTCGAAAACAAAATTATTATTAACATTTACGTTAACAAAATTAATACGACATGTTAAATAGTAATTAGATTATGGTATGAAGTATTGCTCGTTGTTGCTGTTATATTATCTATCTACGTGCTGCCTAAGATAAAGATATAATTCTAAAGGCGGAAACATATTTAGGTCTGGCGGGGGGACTACCTGCAGCGACAGAGGTGCCGACTCCGGCGCACCTACGAAGAGAGAGCTAGCCGTTTACAGTCCGGACTAAGGAGCTGTTGTTTGTATGGGCGGTATGTATTGTATTGTGTAACACCGCCCATTGCTTTGGTCGTGTGCCCGCGCCGCGTTCCCACTTGTGATTCTGCGTGCATGTGCAGAGAAGTGACCAATCTCCTACTCGCAGAACAGCGCTTTTTTAATCAGGTGACGTCGCTGATTGCTATCTGTCATGGCGTCTCTCCTAATAATATAATATGAGATGGTTTCTATACCCCGTGGCTTTATATGACACAAAGTGTAAAGAGTATAAAGATCATTTAATCAGAAATGCTGCTTGGGAAGAAATTGCTGAAATTTTAAAGGAACCAGGTCAGTCAATGAAATAGTATTTTACTTTATTATTTATTTGAAAAGGGATACCCCAGCGATTCATTTCTATTTGCCATGGTACTTTCCCTTCTTGGCTAATGACATACTTTTTATATTTGTCTCTGACATAAACTGCGTTTTGTTATGGGTTTCTTGGTAAAGATTCCATACTAAGCAGACAATCGATGTTGCTAGCTATGTCACAAATCACTATCCGAATCTGAAGAAAACAGTTTTTGCTTTTGAACGATGCTTTGTATGTACTGTTCATAAATAACGTCAGAGCACGCCACAGGCGTGCTGTGCTGTGAGTGGGAGAGTGTGCACACTAATGTGTCGTGTGTGGCGGCCACGACACCACACATTAGTGTGCACACTCACGTCACTCACCGTCACGACGCGACAGTAAGCACCCGCAAACACCGTCACGTATGTTTTCGCCTTTAGGAATACCTAGTATCATGCGGATATAAAACCAATCTATATTGGAGCACGAATTGTTCGAAGATTTTTAGATTACGTAGGTCTTTCTTCTTCCGTCGTGACAATAGCAGGATACACACGCAGGAATGCGAGGCTGCGGGTATTTCATTACGTGGATACTGCCGTTTATTATATCATCATTACTACACCCGTCCTGGTTTGAATCGAGAATTCAAAGAATTTTGAATTTCATCTTATATCGATGACATTTCAATTATGTTGCTTTTAATTTTTTTTTTTTGTGTTAACTTTATCCCATCACTAACTTCACATGGCTGCAAGTTGCTGACAGTTCCGGGGATTCCCAAGTGTCTTCAAAATGATCACACCAGGATTATAAATAGATGCGAAAGTTTGTGTGTTATTTAATAAACATACACACACTTAAACTTAGCCTAATTTAGGGTTGAACCACATTTATCAACATAGATTAAAATTATAATAATTCATTTATTGGTATAAACAAGTAACTTACATAGTAGTTAATCACTGGTGCCTGTGGTAGGTCCAGCTTGGCAAAAAAGAGTGTGGAATAAATGAGGTCGCCACTGCCACTGCTTCGAATAGTTTTATTCATTTTAAATAGTTAATTATGCAAGGAAAGTTGAAATTTTTAAAAATCTATGAAAAACCACTAGGATATACGCACTGTTGACACAGAATGTACTAGCAGTTGACAAGTAACCACAATCATCGATATTAGTTCCAACTGTCACCGCGTCAGACTCTTTTTTGCCAAGCTGTAGTGAAACACCTGTATTACGTCGCCTCTACACATAGGCCAGCGCATTCGCCAACGCGCTGGCGGTGCGCTTGCCAACGCGCTTGTGAGTAATCCACACATTGGGAGGTCGTTCAGTATGGTTTGGTTCGGGCCAATGTGCGGACGGATTCAAAATGGATGTTGAGTCGCTAACAGCTGCAGCTGTATATTTATTCACAGCTAATTACTTTGTAAATGTGTACAAGAAAAGGGTGATAAAAAAGAAATGGCAAAAAAGAAGGTGGTGGATGTTATCAATACATCGAAACAGAACAAGGTAAAATAATTTTGATTAATAATATGAAAAATAAATATAAAATAATATGAAATAGGTAAGTAGGTACTAATTTTGTTGACAATGTGTATGATGAATATAATACTACTAATAAACTTTCGATATGGGTCTCACACACAAAGTTGATTATTATCATGAGTAATACAGCAGCAGCTTAGCAGGCTGTCAGTGAATTAAAAATTACCCTCTATAGGTATACATTTTAAACCTTTGTAGGTAGTTTATATTCGCGAATCAATTTTTTTATTTGTTGCAGGAGTAGCATGGATAAACAACTAGCAGAACTGCTCGCAGAGCCATCAGGAGAGTTTGATAATTTTGTTCGGATGTCATTTAGCGATTTTGAATACCTCCTACAAAAAATATCTCCAATCGTTGCCAAACAAAATACAAATTGGAGGGATGTGATTCCTGTGAAAATACGACTGGCTGTGACATTAAGATATTTAGCTACTGGTGACTTACAAGAGCTTGCACCATACTTTTAAAATATCAAGTCAAGTTACCTATATCTAAAACTAGCGACCCGCCCCGGCTTCGCACGGGTGCAATGCTGATACTAAATACACTACAGAAAAACTGTGAACGTTGTATATAAAAACATAGCGGCCCACTTCGGCTTCGGGTGTAAAATATATAGCCTATGTCACTCACTGAAAAAATGATTAAAATTGATCCAGTAGTTTTGATTTATTCATTACTGCCCGTGGCCCGCACGCGTTAAATTTGCCTCGCCGCGCCGGCCGGTGCCGGCGCAAACGCTACGTCCCGCAATTTTTAAATCTGTAATATCTTCGAAAATATTCATTTAAATCATATGCTGTAAAGGGCCATATAGATCTATATTAAATCAACAATGTATTTAAGGTATTTAATTGGATAAGGATTAATGCCGTATTGGTTAAAATCGCTTCGGAAATAAGCCATTATTTGGCGTGCAAAGTAAATGACAAAAACATGTTATTGTGGTCCATAAGAGATAGACATATACCATCGCGGAGTTTTCTGTAGAACTTTTTAATGTGTACAATACTTAGTACATTATTTTGATAAATCTCGTAGGGTTCAGCCTGCGTTTGCAATGTAAGCGGAAAAAAATGAAATTATTTACGACTTCACAATAGAAATCTTGAAATTATCAGTGGTTCTCTAATATATTAAGCATGTTATTATACATATAAACCTTCCTCTTGAATCACTCTATCTATTAAAAAAAACCGCATCAAAATCCGTTGCGTAGTTTTAAAGATTTAAGCGGTCAAAGGGAAATAGGGACAGAAAAGCGACTTTGTTTTATAATATGTAGTGATTATTCAAGAAGTATGTTCAACTCTCAATATAGTTTTGAAGGATTTCGTAAAGGTAAATAAAACTATTTTAATTTCATTACAATTACTGTTTATTATAAAAATAACAAGGTACTTATTATTACTATAAAATTCGCAAGTAAGTAAAATTCAACAGTAGTCAGTAGGTATAATATTTTGGAGTTAATGGTTTGGGGTCCTTGCTTGTAGATCAGAAGGTATGTTGAAGATAAACTCCGTTTAAGAACGAATATTGAATGTATTTATTTTCCAAAATGGGTCGTCTTTTATACAATTTTACTAATTAACAATAACCAATAAAAACACGTACATTAAATTAGAAACACTATTTACAAAATAAAAATCCAATAAGAATCCAAGGATTTTTGACCAATCGCGTCACAGCACTGTTGTCGTGTTATTTCCAAATTAACAATAACCAATAAAAACACGTACATTAAATTAGAAACACTATTTACAAAATAAAAATCCAATAAGAATCCAAGGATTTTTGACCAATCGCGTCACAGCACTGTTGTCGTGTTAGTCGCAGAATAAAGCGAGTGTAGCATGATGTGATGGGTGGGCGAGTAGAGCTGCGTTTATGATGCTAGCTTTACATTGCTGGAATGCTTGAGTTGCTTCGTCGGACAACGTGATCGGAGTTTTGTCTCGCTTCTTTACGTTATGTAGGTATGAATTTAACGGGGCTTGTAGTGCTGCAGCGTTAGGTATATGATCGCGATAAAAGTTGATCATTCCAAGAAATCTTCGTAATTCTTCGATTGTGGTAGGTATTGGATAATCGGTGATTGCTTGAATTTTATGTTGCGGAGGTTTGATGCCTTCTTTTGATACGGTGTAACCTAGGAACTGGGCTTCTGACTTGCCTAGATTGCATTTAGCGGGGTTGATAGTGATGCCATTGTCTTCTAATCTCTTTAGTACGATGTGGAGGTGTTCTCTGTGTTGGTCTTCGCTTTCTGATGCTAATAATAAATCGTCTATGAATGGGAAGACGAAATCTAATCCTCGTAGTACTTCATGAATGTAGCGTTGAAACGTTTGTCCCGCGTTCTTCAAACCGGGGCACATACGTGGGAATTCAAACAATCCCATTGGGGTGATGATGGCTGTCTTCTCAATGTCTTCTTCTCTTACGCTCAGCTGTTGATAGGCGCGGTTGAGGTCTATTGTTGAGAAGATAGTTTTTCCGGATAGGTGATGTGTGAAGTCTTTGATGCGTGGAACAGGGTATCGATCTGGTATGGTGATGGAGTTGAGTCGGCGATAGTCACCACAAACTCTTATGTCGCCATTCTTCTTAGGGACGATGTGTAGAGGTGATGACCATGGGCTTTTACTAGGTCGACATAGTCCTTGTTCGATCATGTTTTCAAATTCTTTCTTCACTATTTCGAAACGATGTGGTGGAATTGGTCGAGCTCGGCTGTGTATCGGTGGTCCTTTTGTTTCGATGAAATGTTGCACTTGGATATCGGAGTTTAGTTTCATCGATGTTAATCTCGTTATGCCGGGATATTGGGCTAAAATATCGTGGTAGCTTTGCGACATGTCGATGCTGCGTATCGTAGGTACGTTCGATACTCGTACCGGGGCATTGACCTTTAAGCTCGTAACACCGTCGATTAATCTTCGGTTTTTCAGGTCGACGATGAGTTGATGATGTTTGAGGAAGTCGGCTCCGAGTATAGGTTTTGAGACGTCGGCTACGATGAATTTCCATAAGTATGGGCGACGTAGATTGAGGTCAAGGGATAATGTTTTCTCGCCATACGTAGCTATAGTTGTGTTGTTCGCTGCGTATAGCTGGAATGGTAGCGGCGTTGGTATTTGTCCCTTACTTCTCGGTAGCACGGATATGTTGGCTCCAGTGTCGACCAAGAATGATAATTTGGAGTTTCTGTCGGTGATATACAGGCGGTGGGATTTTTCTTGAACGCCGGTGTCCGCCACTGCCAACGTTCCGTCTAGTTTTCCGTGTTCTGTTTCTGTTGCTTGCTGAATGAGCATGGTGATGTACAGCGTCTAGCTTGCTCCTTGAAACGGCGGTGATAATAACAAAATGGTGATGGAGAAACATCGTGGCTTCGTTGACGTGATGTGCTGCGGTGACGAGATGAGTGACGACTACGACGATAATTGTTGTTGTGATATCGATCTGACTTCAATTCTGCTATTTCTAGTGATAGTTTTCTTATCTCGCTGATTAGGTACTGCGTGTCAGCTTGAGGTGCGGCTAGTGAGACTGGTGCGGGTGCATGCATGGCTGCGACTTCTGTTGGTGCTGTCTGCTCCATGATTTTGTCGGCGAGTAGCGCGAGTTCGTCGAGCGTTGTCTTGGTGGTAAATGTTTCGCTGACTGCGAGGACTGACCGGACGTGTGATGGGAGGTGATTCGTCCACATAAGTCGCAAGGTGGAGTCGGGAACCTTGTCTCTGGCGAGATTTCGCATGCGGCGGAGTAGTTGCGTTGGCTTTTGATCGCCGAGTTCCATGTCGGACAGTAGTTTCTGGAATTGGCGGCTGTCGGATTCCTCGTAGGCAGATATGAGCCTATTTTTGATCGTGTTGTACTGATCAGTCTCTGGTGGGTTGTAGAGTAGGTCCATAATTTGTTCGATATCCTGTAGCTCGAGCTGTGCGATGACCATCTGTGCGAGTTGGGCTTGGCCTTTCTTGAGATCGTTGGTTGCGGCTTCGAAACTGATGAACCAGAGCCGTGGTCGATCACGCCAGAAAGGTGGAATACGCATGGTGAGCGATATTCCAGCTGCTTCGGCCTTCTGGACTGGATTTGAGCTTGATTGTTGTTCTTCAATTTGGCAGGGATTCGACATCTTGATTTATTTTGTTGGAGACTGGCAGAGCTTCGTTTGGCGATACTGGCAGAGCTTCGTTTGGCGATACTGGCAGAGCTTCGTTCTTGATTCTTCAGTGTTCTGGCAGGAGAGGGTCACCACTTTGGAGTTAATGGTTTGGGGTCCTTGCTTGTAGATCAGAAGGTATGTTGAAGATAAACTCCGTTTAAGAACGAATATTGAATGTATTTATTTTCCAAAATGGGTCGTCTTTTATACAATTTTACTAATTAACAATAACCAATAAAAACACGTACATTAAATTAGAAACACTATTTACAAAATAAAAATCCAATAAGAATCCAAGGATTTTTGACCAATCGCGTCACAGCACTGTTGTCGTGTTATTTCCACGAGAGGCGCTAGCGTGCTCACGGCGCGGCACGGCGCGGCGGCGCGGCGGGCGACTTTTCCCGCCATTTCGCCGCTCGCGACGAAAGCATAAATATATGTGCCATGTCGCGCGCGCGTTAGTGTCGGGCAGGCCTCCGTCGAGTGAAGACTGAAGATGCAGTGATGAAGATCGAAGACACGTCGAACCGAAGCTAGAAGAGTGGCCTCACAGCTCCCGACACTCCTATTTCTTTACGGAATCGTCTAAAACGTTGAAATAGTTCTTTTCAGAACTGCTTGCTTCGATGTTTCTTAACAGAACGTCAGAAACGTTATACCAAAGTTCTTATCAGAACTGCTCGCTTCAATGTTTCTTATCAGAGCGTCAAAAACGTGGTAATGTGCAGTGACTGGTGCATGGTGGCTACAATATGTTTCTTCATTCTTGTTCCGTGCACGCGTTTTCAAATGCTTCGAGCAAGATATTAGTTGATCCCGGTTGAACTATTTCTTGAGATATTACATGAACCTTGCTGGGTACATATTGACTCTCATGCAATATTTGATAGAAGCTTTGTGATGATGAAGGGCGATTTGTTGTTTGCTGTTGATAATAGTACTGACTAGACTGTTGATCGACCGGTAATGTCTGATGTGATATTTCTTGCGTTGTTGGTCTAGTGGGGAACTGCGTGATGATGAATGACGATTGATTATTATTTGCGGAGATGAATCAGAGTACAAAGAAGGCTGTTGAATAATGTTTGAGCTCGGAGAGATGTTTCGTGGCAGCGAATCATTCGAGTAATAGGAACCGTGTGCCGATGAAGTGCGACTGTAAATAGGAGACGAAATAACGGGCTGCAGCACTCGGCCGCTGCTGCGACGACGTTTGTTTATGATCAAACCATGGATTTCGTACATTAACTCATCTCTTTCCTCTTTAGAGAAATCCCTGAGCTGTTTTGCTAGAAGTTGACAAAACAAACCAGCGTCATCATTTTCTTTGTCTTCTTGATGTTTCTTACTTTGTAACACGCTATTTAGTGTACTAAATGCAACGTTCATGTGCTTGCTGGCTTCCTGTAATTCAGGCGGATTTTGTGCTCGACGTTTCTGTACCACTTTAGAAGCAGTTGCAGGGTTACTATTCTGTGAAGGAGATTGTATGGCGCTGTTTCCTGCATCGCTATTTTGCACTTCGGTTGTACTGTTACTTCCCCCAACATCAAGTTCATCAGTGCGTAAACCTTCCTCCCTGCCTTGAGTCTGAAATAAAATAATGTTTATACTTGAAAGCAGGGTTTTGACAGTGAGAGGACTATATTTGCTACAGTGTGTAATAAGGAAACATCGACTGCCGTTCACAGAATGTTCTAAACGTCGTGCAGACATTGCCCAATTGCCATTGCAAAGCACCAATTCAACTTCCTCAGCTATATTTTATATAATAAAATCAATAAATTTCTCCATATCCACAGTTTAAATTATCACAATTGCAAAATCATAGTTACAAAATGGCTAATTGAGAAATCATATGAAGTGATCGAAAAACTTCTCTTCCCACATGCTTAAGTCATATCTCCTCCTATTCAAGTATTTTTATACACAAACACTCATACACACCCTCCACTTTCACACACCTACCATGTCACATTCACACCAATCACACTCCACACTTTCACATTACTTACTCATACACATCACACCTACTACACCTACCACGACTAACTCACTCTCACTCTACGTCTAATTACGTATTGCAGTTTTATTACTAATTATTTACACTTTTTCTTGTTTCAATACACATAAATAGTAATTGTATTGTTATGTTCACTATGTTACTGGTGTAAACAGTTTTATTAAATCATTTTGATCATATATGTAGGTATACCTTTATGGAATCACTGGTCCCCAAGTCAAGCCAGGAGATAATACCCGTACTTTATGTTGTACCATACTACTGTACTTGTTTTATGTTGTACCATACTACTGTACTTGTTTTATGTTGTACCATACTACTGTACTTGTAACATATGTTATAATTTTTACTGGAAATAAACATTATTATTATTAAGTACTTAGTTGAAAGAGGTGTGAAAACTTGATTAACTACAGTTGTGTTTTTTTTTTTCAGATTCCAACATCCGAGGACGAGTGGTTTTCTAACTCAGAAGGCTTTCGATTCCCCAATTGCGTCGGCGCTTTAGACGGAAAACATATCATGATTCTACCACCACCATTCACTGGCTCCGAATACTTTAATTACAAAGGGCATTTCAGTATTGTGCTATTTATTAGCGTTAGTTGATAGTGACTACTGTTTTATGTTTGTAGATATAGGTTGCCCTGGACGAATAAGTGATGGAGGAGTATATAATCAAAGTGTTTTACGACAAAAAATTGAAACAAATGGCATCAATTTACCACCTCCTAATAGAAACAATAACTTGCCCTATGTATTTTTAGCAGATTCGGCATTTGCGCTGAGTAGATACATGTATCATGCATTTCCTGGACATCATGCAGTAGGTACTCCAGAAAGAATATTCAATCAAGAACTGTCTCGCTCTCGTGTTGTCGTAGAGAATTCCTTTGGAATACTGTCTAGCAAGTTTAGGATTTTTAAAACCTGTATTCCGCTTGGCGAAGTTAAAGCTGCTAAAATTACAATGACATGTATATTATTGTTACACAATTTCTTAAGAAGGAGCAATACTTCTCGGAATTTGTACGCCCCTACTGGCACAACATACACTTATGTTAATGGCGAGTTAGTTCGAGGAAGATCCTGGAGATCTACCGATAGAGGGACAGGTATTATTACACCGTTGAACGGTGTACCTCGTAAAATGCCGACACACCGCGCGGCAAGCTCGCAAGCGCGCCGGCCAACGTTCAAATACCTACCGCCAATGCGCCAACGCCCGTTCTACATATTGGGCCAGTGGCTGGGCCAACGCGCTTGCCAACGCGTTGGCCTATGTGTAGTGCCGGCATTACAGGTCACCAGGTTTCCACTCAGAAAGCATTTTTACATATACCTACATAACTTATTTACCTATCACAATGGCACCAATGATGATGATGATGATGAATAGTATCACAATTTATTGAATAAACAATTTTCCTTAACAAATTTAATTAAATTGAAAAATAGTCCATGAAAGCATCTCTATAAAATTGATATAATAGTTACAGATTTGATAAACATTGTGTTAGTTTTATTAACGAACTTTTAAATAAAGGCTCTTATCCAATGTGGAACGAATTATTGGCACTTGTACACATCCTTCTTCTTGACATTTTTTTTTTACGATATTAATAACCCTAGTAAAAATATCAAGTAAATGTAGATCATTGGCATACTTATTAATGCATTCACATAAATTTTGTATGAATACAGATCCCGTCTCCACATTTCTGTAAGCTAATAAATCTGGTGCTGTCGCATAGAAGACGAGAAAATCACTTTTCTTTATATAACGATTTGGGCTATCAGATTTCAGAACGGGAATAGCTGTATTTTCTTGGCATGCTTGAATTATCAGCAGTTTGGGAATGTCGTGCATTTTCACAAAACTATCATGGACCAGCAGATTGAGAATGCTATCTATTTTGATCTTCACTGAATCGGCCCCATACACTTGCCCTTTTACTCCATGAGACAATATACACAGCATGAAAATGCTGTCATCTTCACTTACTTTGTTCTTTACTACATCCGTAATAAATGTAATCATTTTTTCGTGGTCTAGATCTGTCTGACTGTAAACTGTAAAGTTTAATGACCTCATAGTCTTCTCTAAAAGCATTAGGTCTTTTTCAGAGCCCACTCGCTGATTCAATGAAACATTTTCAGAAGTTTGGTTTCTGCTACGCTTTGATGGTTGAAAATTTACTTGATTTAAAATAACACAAGTTCCAACCTTTTCAAGATTCTTAATTTCATAACAATTAATATCCAATTGATTCCCGTCAGATACAAGAGATTCTATTTGCAAGTCTGCAAACAGTTCATACACATCAATATAATCAGTCAAATCAGGGCATGAATTTTGATCAGCTTGTCCTTGCCGTGACTCATCTACTTTCATGTGTTCAGAGGGAGTATTTGTAGTAACTGTTACTCGTGGTTTAGGTTCATCATTCATTGACTGTTGCAACATTTTTATTTCTGAAATTAACTTTCTTAAACCCGGTAAGTTCTCCACAATTCTAACAAGTTTCTCTACATCCACTTTAAAGCCCAACACTTTCTTATTGTACTCATATTGGTTGATTGTAATGAACTTGTCACTCATAAGCTTCAGGAGAACTAGTTCGCAGGACTCATATTCTGTTGTGTCAATATCACAAGTCAGGAGAGCTTTTTTCAGTCTCAGAAGGTTGTCTGAGTTGATATTCTCACACAATTTATATAATGCTTTCTTCATAGGGTTTACATACATTTTCACAGTAATGAAGTCAGTCTGATAATACCTGCGTGCAGAAGGTACATTAAACCCTAGTTTCCTGACTATGCTGTGAAGTTGGCAGATCAAGAGGGCCTCCAAGAATTCGTGCTTCCAGTTGGGGTTGTGCTTAGCATGTCGGAACCACTCGTGTAACATGTTGAGGTTCGTAGAGGTTGCGTGATCGTTGGAAACACGCTGGAACACAATCAGACGCTGCAGCGCAGTATCTGGTACGTTGTACAGAAGAAACACAAGGGATACCATGTCGTAGGGATTGTCCAGTAGCTCTTTTTCGATTTCTGCGATCATATTAAAGTTCATAACATCGATGTTCCCAATAATATTTTCTTCATTAACTCCACTTATTCCTTGTGTTTCCGAGTCTGGCTGCATCATTAATAGTAGTTTCAAAGAGTTGTAAAACGAATTAATGGAGTATAGCCCAAATTTCTAATCCACAATATTTATTCACTGGACGTTATAGATAGGTAGGATTATTATTTTAGTAGTATTATTCTTTATACTCTTTGAGTAGGATACTATTATTTTTATTACTAGATTTACTAGTGCTCACTAGTGCTGTGCTGTTGCAGTGGTGTTGCCGATATTTATTTCATTCAAGTAATAGAGTTTTAAAGTTTCGGGGATTCCCGAAACGACAGAGTACAATAAAATAATTGGGTACCCAAAATCCAAGGTGGGTGTTTTCACAATAACACCACAATTTTTTGATAAATGTGTTTGTATTAATGTGTTGATTGCTTCACGCTGAAACGACTGGACGGATATGGATGAAATTTAGTACACATATAGAGCTAGATGTGGAATAACACGTCAAGCAATATGTTTAAGCGGAATTTCGCTCGACACCGAGTTTCGGGTAATTTTATTGACTTCTGGAACGAAATCAACATAGAAAGATTCTCTAGGCTCGGAGCCAGATGTTTACATATAGCCGCTTCCGTCACAAGAAGAATAGGATAGCGTCCCACACGCTTTAGCATAATCAGCCTATAATGTTCCCACTGCTGGGACACGCGGCCTCCTCTGTATGAGAGGGAATGGGCTATAATCCATCACGCGGGCCCAGTGCGGATTGGTAGATGTCACATGTCATCGAATTTTTGGTTCTAGGACATGCTGGTTTTCTCACCAGTGGCGGCCACGACTTATTGTTTGTAGGTCAGGGCCGCCACCACTGGGCCACCGCTGCTCTCGTCTGCATCCCACACGCTGGCGTCCGAATTGGTGTGTTAGAATATGATGATCTATATTTATAAAATGGTAAACTGACTGACTGGGTGATATATCAATACCTGTGTGTTGATATATCACCCAGCCCAACCCAACCGCTGGTTCTAGATACATGAAACTTGGAGGGTGTGTTCTTTGTAAAGAGTAAATATCCACTAAGAAAGGATTTTTGGGAATTCCACCCCTTTTTTGTTTTTTGGGATGGGAAATCATCAAATGACTCCTCCCGCTCTGGGCACAGCGGAAGGGAGTGTCAGACTTTTACTGACTAAAACCCATCCATGTTTTTTCTTTTGCCCTTTGTGTTCCAGGGCCGCGGTATCTCTTTCGAACAGTCCCGCATAGAGATGGGCGTATACCCGGTAAAAACCCAAGTTTCGGGTAAATACCCATTTATACCCATTTTTACCTTCCCGTTTTTAATTTATACCGGGTAAAAATTAAAATCAGTTTAGTTTAAACTAATAATTGTATTTTTGGAATGAAGTTCCTTATGGCGCGTTGCGAAAGGAGGCTAGACGGAAAAAATTCAGACGAAAAGTGTGTACGACACTTTTACCCGACTGCGCGACGCAAAGGAGGGTAATGTGTTTTTGCTATAGTAAGCTATTATAAGCCGTGCGGCGTGCGCATGTTATAGAAAGCAAGCCAGATATTTTCGTTTCGTCTTTGGTCTGTGGATGGGTGAGCAAGGTTAAGCAACGACTGCCCAGGTCTGCCTGTGGATGGGTGATCCAAGTTAAGCAACGGTTGCCGAGGTCTGTCTGTGGATGGGTGGTGATGATGATGATGATGATGATGATGATGATGATGGCGATGATGGCGATGATGACGATGATGATGATGATGACGATGATGATGATGATGGTGGTGCTGGTGGTGGTGATGATGATGATGATGATGATGATGATGATGGCGATGATGGCGATGATGACGATGATGATGATGATGACGATGATGATGATGATGATGATGATGATGGTATTGGTGGTGGTGTTGGTGGTGGTGGTGGTGGTGGTGGTGGTTTTTTTTTACAATTCCTTCACTACTTAATCGAAAGGAACTTCGTTCCATCCGGGTGTCCCTTGACACCTCTCTAGTTTTTTAATACATACTTGGTACTTTGATACACAGAATTTTATAATTTATTTTTATTTGAGACCGTCGTTAGCACAACATACGCGGACATTATTTTCTCATTAGAACAAGAGAAGAGTATAGCACTATAACAGACTGTTCAATGAGAGACGACGAGGCGGGGAGGGAGGGTGCATTTCATCAACTGGCTAGACCTCCGCCATTTTGTTGCGCACGCGCCGCGCAGTCGCGCTTCTATTCTGTTTTCGTGTGGCTAACTTCCGAGTTATACGAGTACGTTTACAATTTATATTCAGTTTTTTCAAGTTTTTTTGTGTGTCCAGTCACAGATTTAGCTAATTACAAAGCCAGAGATGGATTTTGGAGAAAGCGCTTCATTTGGGAAAAAGTTGAAGATATAAGTCCCGTAACATGGTGGAAGGGACTTTGCTCGTCTTAAAACCTTAGCAAAATAGCAGTACGCATTTTAACTGCCCCATGCTCATCGGCAGCAACAGAGCGATCGTTCAGAAAGCATGGCAGCATACGGCTCCCTAGTTTGGTGGCCCAGGACCAACCTAAGTACAGACCAGAAGGATCTCGAGAAGCTACAAAGATTTGCCTGCAGCATGAGAACATCACCCACTGCTGCGTTACAAGTAATGTTGGGGTTACCACCTCTACACCTCGTCGTAAGAGAGGGGGCGGCCCTAGCTACCTTCAGGCTCGGAAGTAGCCGGCACCCTAAGTAAGGATTCCAGAATCAAACATACGCGCATAAAAGACGATGCAATCAAACAACAGCCCATGATGGCATCACCCTGCGACAGAACCTTGAAGACCCACTGCTTCCAAAAGCACTACAACATAGAGCTCACAGCGGAGATGTGTGACTAC
Organism: Eurois occulta; assembly: GCA_950022335.1. Lineage (NCBI taxonomy): Eukaryota > Metazoa > Arthropoda > Insecta > Lepidoptera > Noctuidae > Eurois > Eurois occulta. The sequence goes on from OX465489.1 coordinate 15,625,769, forward strand.
TCAGGTCGAAAAGAGCTAAGGATCTACACTGATGGATCAAAAACCGACGATGGGACAGGTGTCGGAGTTTTCTCCGACGACCTAAACATCAAAATATCCAGACCCCTGGGAATGCTCAACTCTGTATATCAAGCGGAGTGCATAGGCATTATCCAAGCGGCACATGCCATAAAGGCCAGGGAAGTTACGGTTACCCATATTCGCATACCTTCCGACAGTGCCTCAGTTCTCCAATCTTTAAAGAGAAACCAGATCACGTCGAGACTAATACTAGAATGCCATAATGCCCTAGAACGAGTTACGGTACTAAACCGCAACACGGTATACTACAATGGATTAAAGGACACAGTGGATCACTTGGTAACGATGCAGCTGACGAACTCGCCAGAAGGGGATCCAGCACAAAAGCCTTCGGACCCGAACCCATTCCCTTCAAGCAGCTAAGAAGTTGGCTAAAGGATCACACTGAAAAACAAGCGGAGAAGTGGTGGACCTTGACACCAGGGTGTAGGCAATCCAAGGAAGCTATGTCATTCCTGGATAGAAAGCTGACCAAGCGCCTTCTGCGTCTGGACCTGCGACTGGTGGCGGGGGACCATCACTGGACACTGCTCACTAAACAAACACTTCCACACCCTAGGTATCACTGACAGTCCCCTGTGCAGGGTGTGCATGGAGGCGGAGGAAACGGTAGCGCACGTACTCCTCGAGTGCACTGGCGTCACCCAGATCCGCGAGGAGACTCTTGGAACACCAAGATCTCTTACGGATGCCCTGAGAAGACCGGTAAGTTTGATCTGCTTCTGGAGCTCACCTCGAGCTGGATGGAGTAACGGCCACCATGGCTCACGCACAATGGTCCACTTTAGGGACGAAGAGCGGAAACCAAAATCCCTAACATAGAACATACCACAATCAAATTCTAGGATTTTAATATTATTTTTTGAATTGATGATTTTACTTTAAGTTGAGTTAAGTTAGTAACTTTAAGACGTGTGCAATCAGGACGGAACTCAATATTTGTTTTTATTCTAAACAGTTTATTTTATTTGTGTTGATTAAAGATTTAAAAGATATTAACTTGTTTTCATTTAAAATCAATATTTTATCTTCAATGGTCAAGGTCTAAATTAACATGGTAGATCGTAGTATTGATGACGAAGCCAATTAAATAATATAAAGACAGTATTCATTTCATGACAGCCATTTAAATAATATATAAAGACAGTACTCATTTTTTACCCGGTATTTTTTATTAATACCCGGTAAAAAAGGGTATTTTTTCTTTTTTACCTTTTTTACCCTTTCCTTCCAATTTTTACCTTCCCATTTTTTACCCACCCGCCCATCTCTAGTCCCGCAGCATCAGAATAATCCAAATTTTTGTTTATGTAATTAAATGTTAACTTTAATTTCATTAAGTGTTTTAAAGATGGCTTACTTATGCCTATTTATCAGTGTGTTATGCTTATGAACATATTATAAATAAATTGATAAAAACTACATTTTATTTTATTCATATTGATATTTTGGTGTTTGGCGATATTAGGCTACTTCATGCATAAGAAACGGCGACATTAGGGCCGGCGTTGTTGGCAACACTGCACAAGACTAGCTCAACTCTGAAGGACATGTATCCATGGTCATGAATAAATTAAAAAAAAAAATAACTAGGTCAACTGTCAAATCGAAGTCAACAGCGCATTTTACAGGTTATTAATTTGATAGTGTAATTTTAACTGGGGTTTGATTTTAATTTTTAAATGAACTGTTTTGCAGCCGGAGATTATCTTATAAATATCTAACATGCAAGTTACAAGAACAGAGATCTTGAAACTGTACAAACATCTCATGTTGTATTCAAAGTCGCTGACACTGACTGATCCGACGTACTTTAGACGCAGAGTTGCCACCGAATTTAGAAAAAACAAAGCATTGACAAAAGATAAAGATATAACGTTCGCATACCAGGTAATTATCCACTAATCAATTTATAATCATCATGTAAATTAAATATTTTATAGAATTCTGTAAGTTCGTTGTTTCTAAGCGGAATAAATATTTCTTATTCGGATTTAACCTTGATCATGAATCAATATCAAATCAATATGTGTTAACCCTTACTTGGCACATCATCATTCTATTCATACATACTCTTAAAGCAGTTTCCTATCATGAGCTATAACTGATTAAAATAAACAGACCTGATTACATTTTTTTGCCTCTACTTTAAATGACATTTAATACTCTTAAGTATTAAATAACAAAAACATATAAATCACAAGTGTCCGTCATAATAAAGTCATTGACCTAACATGTGACATGGGACTAGCATTGCCATCCATCCGGATAAACTCGGACAGTGTTAGGCTTTTTGACCTCTTGTCCGGCTAAATTTCACTGCATCCATCACTTTTTTCTTTTGAAAGTTAATTTAATTTTGAAAACGTTAAAAACATGCAGGTTATAGGAGTTTTTGAATGAATTTTGGAATGAAAAATTTGTACAAAGATACCAAACCTTTTGACTGTATGACCTTAAAAAATCTTCTTGAATGGGTGAAGTTTCTGAAACTATAAATATTTTAGGACAGAGAACATTCCTTTTTTGCGTACTGCCTTGGGGCCCAAAAAATCAGCTTTTTTTAGCGAGTAAGTCAGGCTTTCTGATTTTTAGAGATGTCAACGCTACTTGGGACTCAACAATAACTTTTTAGAGATAATTAATGTTGGATTTTAAGTTTTTCATTTTGATGCATGATGCACTTACATAATTTGTTTAATCATTTCAGAAAGGGGAAGCACTGTTGAAACGCGGTTCTGTTGTCTAACATGCTGCTCAACCTGCTTTACCGCCCGCATGCTGGGCTTGTACCCCGCTTGTGTGTGGCATTCAAGCACACCATAGATTACTCCAAAGTGCCTAAGATCAATGAGAGTGACTTGACTGAACAGTTCATAAGAGGCAGTGGCCCTGGTGGATCAGCGGTCAATAAAAACTCTAACTGTGTTTTACTTACACATGTTCCTACAGGTAGTTAAGTTTTAAAATAATTTCTATCATATTATTTTATAATTTTGTGTCATAGGTAGACAGAATATACTTTATTGTACACCAAAATTGATACACAGCTATTAACAATATAAATAACCCTGTTACTGACACCCTCATGCATGAGTTTGTTGCTTCAAGTCACAAACCGTATCTTTTCCTTCACATTGTGAGGAAACCTGGACCTATAATTAGTATAATTCTGAAAACGGTAACCCATCTTGACCAAGTGTGGTAATCAATGCTCGTACCTTCTCAGTTTGAGAAGAGGTCTTAAGCCTTTGCCCAGCAGTGGGACAGTAATTGGCTGGTATTTTTAATAATTAAGGCTATTATTATTTTAAATGTTTTGAATGAGTTGATTTTCACCTTGATAGGGTAGTGAAATCTACTAAGTTGTTTGTCTAAATAATCTAATCTCTGCCTAAGTAATGTACTAAATGTGCAACCCAGCTATGCCTAGTGGGAATCACATGATTTCAGTTACTATATAATATAAGTAGCACTTCGCCTGTGACTTTGTCCGCTAAAATTATCAAAGCATGAATATGCATGATATGAATATAGTTTATAGTCTATAGCACCCACAAACAATGTATCATTCTATCAATGAAAAAAATTTTAGAATAGGATCACTCATTCAGGAGATTTCCCCTACATACACACTTACAAACAAAGGACATGGTGCATAATGTATGGACCAAAAACCCAGACTCGATTGGGATTAAATGGGTACCAGTAATTTCATTATCATGGACGATTTACCTCACCGAAAGGGCAATGCCGTAATCGATGCGGTATGTATATGAGAAAAAGTATATGTATATGAAAAATCTTGACTAACAAGTGTTTTTTAGCAGTTTATACAATATCAATAATATATTTATGATAATAATGAGAGGATTACTGTAGTATTGATTACTATCAACCATTTGGTCTCTGATTATTATTATTATATACTCCAATCACTTAAAAAAATATATTCTATGAAAAGTTTCAATTGTTTTCAATATCTGTCAATGTAATGCGTCGGCGCCGCTTAGCGTTGCGCCGGTCAAGTCAAGAAAAGGAACTTAGCTCACAACAATATTGAGTGAAAAAAGACCGAGTCATGTTCCGAATTTATGTAGGTAATTCTAAACCTCTTTTGCTCACACACTTGTAATTGACAATGCAAAACCTATTATTTATTGCGGTCACTGGAGCTTGCTGATTGATCAGACAAGTAAAATGACAATAGAACACTTAGTTAATGTAAGTCAGTTTATTTAGGCAGCGAGTATTTGCCATTTCACAGCATTTAATTTGATAACTCATATACTCCATTGATTTTGGTGTTACTCTTTTGGTGGGGTAAATAATTGTGCATTATAATGAACCTATTGGTATCCAGTTTGTCCCAATAGAATCTGGGTTTTTTTTGGACCATCTCCTTTAAAATACTAGTATAGATGTGTAATGATATTCATCAGTGTCGATTAATCATATTGAATGATACTATTGAATGTTAGTATTATCATTCAATAGAAAATAAATGATCTTGAGTAAACTTACATATTGTGTTCCTTTTCACATTTCAGGTACAGTAATAAAGTGCCATACAAGTAGATGTCAAGATGAGAACAGAAAGAAAGCACGTGAATTGTTAATTGCCAAGTTAGATGAGGAGCTGAATGGCCAAGACAGCATAGCTGCCCAGCAAAAACGACTAGATAGCAACAAATACAAAAAAACAGAATATAAAAAGAAAAAGATGGCGCAAATGAAGAATGAATGGAAGAAAAGAGAAGGGTTGGCTTAGTTAGACATATATTGTAATTATAAATAGCGAAACAATTTAATTAGAATTAGATTAAATAAGCAATAATTGAAATCAGGAGGTATTTTTATGTTAAGGCTTCTCTTCATCAGTCCTTTACTCAATGAGCTCTTGTGTCCCTAACACGACACCGCTCGACGCCGGGTCAGGTGGAGGCGGCCAAGCGGACGTGTGGGCAGTGCGCCGCGCGGATAGGCGCTAGGCGGCGCTAGTCCACGCGGTCGGGCGGTGAACGTGCAACAACGGTTTTCATATAAGCCAATGCGACGTTAGTGTGCTACACCGCCCGACCACGGGGACGAGCGGTGTCGAGTGAGAATCCCCTAATGTTAGGAATACCATTATCTGGATGCAAATCACTCAAAAAGTACTTTCAGTGATTGCAGACAACTTTGACTAGAGCGTGTCCATAAAAGTGTTGATTAAAAAATTTTCGTAAAGTATTACGTATTACGAGCCCGCCAGACAGGCAAGTGACCTCACAATTTTTTCACAATTATTTTAACTGCATTTTGCATCATATAGGGGTCTTAAATATGATTGCTTTAGGTTGCAGATGATTTGCAAAAAAATTAAGACAGGGCTTATAGGCTTGGTAATCTGGTAATAGAGACCTGACACCTTTTGTGTAGCCCAGATGTTCTACTTAGTTGCTTTGCTGTTTTGAAAAGATGTTATGTGTTGGTTCATCAGTTTCTGTATAGTTTCCAATTCTGTGCAAGCAACAGGTAACGAATTACCATCCAAAACTACTTTCAAGAGACCACACGCATCAGGGTTGCAGTGAATTTTCTGGTATTCGATTACTGATAGCAACTTTTTAACACTCAAGTATGTTAAGTCGTTGTACGCTAAATTCAGATAACACAATACGAAGTTGCCAATACAACGTGGGTAGTCTTCAATCCTCACACTGCCGGGACAAAATGGGTCCACGAATGGTCCTATCAAATCTGCAGCTATTGATTCTGCCTTTTTGGTTACATTTTCAATCAGAGTCAGAGAGCTCAGACTAAGGCATTTTGCGCTCTGTGTTTTTGGAGATATGCGTTTTACTTGAGTATGAGAACCTCGAGAAAGAGAACTTGCAGTTCTCTTTGGTGGTACTACATGTATTTTTTCCTTTGAACATAATTTACTAGCGCTGGAGTGAATGCTTGCTGCTGATTTCTGAAGATATGCAGATTTTACAAGATTATGCAAACTCTCCAAGTAAATTTCACGTTTCTTTTTCAAGTAAACCATGTGTCGCTGTCGTCGTTTGACGTTTTCGTCGTAAGTCAAGGGAAATTCTACAAAAATGTTAAATATAAGACCCGCTCCTTCTTCGCTGATATGATTATCAGCTAAATTCAAATACCGCAAATGTCTATTACTTCGAAGAGCCTCTGCAAAATACTTGGCTCCCTCGTCCCCTATGCCGTTTGATGATAGAGTTAAGGTAACTAAACTATTTTCGGCAGATTGTAAATAGTGTAATGTTGCAGCTATTCGCTCACATACTTCGTCGTTTATGTTACATCTGGATAGCGATAGATTTTTAAGACATGTTGTGTTTTGTAAAAGTTCTTCATAATTCGCTTGTTTTACCGGGCAGCCGTCCAAACATACATCGGTGATTGTCGTATATGGAAGCATCTTCCCAAGCTCGTGTACTATGTGCATGTCGATGCGGCATTTTTTGATCGTGAATTTGCTCAGTTTTTCGTAGTTTGGTAGAATGAATGCTAGGAGTTGCATTGTGACTCGAGGTATGGTCTCCTGTTTAAGATTAGCTATAAGTATCGCAGATAGATGATTTTGCGTGTCGTAAACTGCTGTTATTGGTAAAGTGATTTCTTCGTCGGCGAGATCTTTGGAGTTGACTGATCCCGAGGCTGATTCAGAGATGATTGTAGGAATACTAGCAACAGTTACTTTTTTTTTTGTTGATTTAATTACACGTGTCTTCTGAATTTTGATATCTAGAAGAAGAAAATATTTTTTATTTAGGTGTATGCATGCATAACCAATGGAAGTGTTGTGACTGCACGTCAATATCCCACAGTGCTGTACGGTCCGTTAAACTTCCAGGGAGTATCTACCTGTCTTATTACGATTTTCTGTTAAGATGGTAACAGAAATTGGACTAGGAAATCTGCTGTATAAATCCATGAAACATGTGATAAAATCTTCTTCACTATCAAGCCTGGACTTGCTTGAAGGCACGATTCGAGACGTTGCTTTTGGATTCATTATAACGTGAACATAAAAAATATACGAAGTAAAGTATTTCCAAATCTAATATGTATATAAAATTAAATTAATAATATAAAATTACGTAAATTGGTGTTTATCAAACACTATCAAAGATGTCTTTGACAGACACAGACAGTAAATCAGGAAGGCTCTGGGTCTGTCCACGGTCCAGATCATGAGATTAAGCGATTCGTTAGTCAAAGGGGGCCCATCCCATTTGTTTAGCTCAGCTAAAGCTGTTATCAGGCGCTTGATTGGAGGCAATGGTCATCGAGTCAAGCGGCTGAATCAAAGGGGAATGTTATTTGTTATCACGACTCACGACACCAACAAAATGAAACAATGAACTTTAATTAACAAAACAGTAAATCGCTACTGCTAAGTGCTGTCATGATGCCAAGCTTTAGGTAAGGATGCAACACAAATTCTACACTTGGACGGCACGACGAGCCACAACGCCTGCGATGACCGGCACCTGTCGGCACCTCATGTGACTGTTCCTAATTTACCCCAGGCTGATAAAATTTTCATTTATCTTAAATCATGTCAATATTAGTATTAGACTGCGTTTTCATCAGAGATTTGCGAGGATGCGTAGCGAGAGATGTGTTTGAAATTAGCGATATTGGTTTTTTTCAAGAATTTTTGAGGTAGGTAACTCCCCGGAGACTAGAATTCGATACGGATACTGGCAATGGGTTCGTCACCTATAAGTTAGAAACAGCATAAACAGAACTGTCCTGTGGGTTTACGCCTACACCCCTGATCTTATGCTGATAGAGACAGCGATGCTTATCTCTTCGAGGAATACCTAAGTTGTGATGGTATTTGTTGTGTACCTACACATCTTGGAAGAAAGGAAGGAACGATTTATTTATAATAAACGGTTCGATACCGGTAGTAAAAAACCGTTTGTCTTTAAAAATAAAAGTTCGCGAACACATACGTAAAAAGTTGGCAGTATCGTCAGAACGGAACTGTTTTCCCATTGTTCGTCTTTTTTTATTAGTATATCCGTGTATATATTTATCTACATATATTTTGATATACCTACTTATTTTTATTTATAATTTTATTTCAGAACATAAGTAATTCCATATAAAATTGTTAGTAAAGCTTAAAACTATGTTAGTACCTTACACCTACTTACTTATACAATTTGTCTAATTACCTTACATTAAAAAGGATACCACCAGACCTGTGTAGGTACCTTATTTTAGGGCCCCACAATAGGACACAACCCTTTCTGTTATGGTGTTTAGAAGGTCATTGGAGCTGCCCCACACACGACGCATCAAGGAGGGCACTCTCTTACGCAATATTGCTCTAGAGCAGTCGGTGTTGGCCTCCGTAAATATCCCCGATGCACTACAGTATCGCGGCAACCCCATCATCATCCTAAACCCATTATTGTAGAGGATCCGTAGGGCATTGAAAGCCTTCTGGTACAATGTCTGGCAGTACCTACGCCTTAAACTTAAACAGAGCAATTTTAACATTTCTTGTACACCTTGTAAACCTGCGCGCCAGCATATTGCATCTCACTGCCCATGCCCTACGTTCCCTCTCAATATCCAAATCATCGGAGAGGTCCTCAGTGACCCAGTGCCCCAGGTACTGCTCGATTTTTCCCACAGCTTATCCCACAGCATATTATAAGAAACAAGGTCCAATGTCCTCCACGGGTCCAAAAACAACCGTAAATAGGCGTTTTCCTTGTCACATAGTACTGGATAGTATGCTTGAGTCGCAGTATCGCAGCTTCCGTCAAAAGCCCAGCTCTAAATCCGAACTGGTCAATATGCAAATGTATATGCGTACTAAGGTGATCATCAAGCAAACTATCCAGCACCTTAGCGATCACTGTAGCTAATGAGATGGGTCTGTAGTTGTTCCCGTCGGAGATATCACCCCTCTTATTTTTAATATTTATGATAATAATTAAGTATATCCTTGATAGTCCTTGTAGACTTTTTTCTTTTTTTCTGATCGGCCGCTCTGGGCGGAGCGGAAGGGAGTGTCAGACTTTTACTGACTTTTGTGTTCCAGGGCCGCGGTATCTCTTTCGAACAGTCCCGCAGTCCGGGCAGGAACCGACCCTTGCTGGCCCCTACGGTTTGCTGACATCTCTTTGAGGCGCGCGTGGTACACGAACGCACCGTCGTCGCGTCGACACGGCCTGTCGTCATAAGACGGACGGAAGGCTAGATAGCCCATTACTCACCGTCCACAGGCCCGCAAGTCCTTGTAGACTGTAGTATACCTTAGTACAAAATAAAAAATATTTTCAGATTTACATCTACCCTGTTTGTCTCTGCATCACCCAGAGGTTGACGGGTAGAAAATGCCTATGGCAGTAAGTCTACCTCTGTTCTCTGTGCTTGAAGTGTTAAATAAAATAAATAAATAAAAGTACAGTATTGGCAATTCGGCAAATACCTACTGAGAGAACCAATCTCTTAATCACAATCACGTAACCATGGATTACTGGTTTACAGGTTTAAGAGGGCAATATGATTGTAAAATGTCTACAATGTACTATCCTTGACCTACTTACGTTGAGGCTACGTCCATCTCCCCTACCACTTGTTAAAGTGACTTCAAATCGATTATCTTAATTTTCGTAACAGAGATGTGAAAACATACTAAATTATATGTTTACTATAGTTACTCAACGATCATGTCCCTATCAATATTCGGATTAGTAAGAAAAAGAACACATTCGTATTGGTTTTATTTCGGACGATATCGGACGCTTCAGTCGATTGAGTGACTATACGACACCGACAAAATTACTTAGGTACACAGGAGTGAAAGCTTAATTCATCTGCTTCTTATAATTCATTTTGCAATCATTCGATAGGGGAAATTCAACATCGTGTGATCGGTTCATTAATGAATTTCTTTTGTTTGTGAAAGATGCTGAATGAAACTCGAAAATGAACAAAACTCGGCTTTACCAAATCTTTCTTTTTGTCTAGTTCTATCCTGTTGTATGTACCTGTTAAAAAACAACGAAGACATTTTATCTCACGCACGTGTATAGCCCGGGTAAGGGGTAGGGACGGGCAGACTGGGTCACGGTCGCTGACGTCACGGGACGCCTCAACCTCTCCTATGCTTTTCGCTGTTCTGCTTGAGCAAACACTCGTAAAACTGGTGCTAATGAACAAATGAAATGAGGGTGATTCATCTCACTGTCCCAAACGGAGACAAACTCCGCATTTTAAACATTAACGGGCAATATAGGTACACCTCTGCTCTACCCTTCAGGGAATACAGGTGTGAATGTTATGTGTGTATAATAAATACATTATACTAGGCTTGGATGGCAAGGTCGTTCTTTCATTTTCGTGTGGTTAGTGCCTAACCTGGTGTCATAGTTTTTATGCCGCCCATGGGCCTCTGACTTGGCTTTACATGCCGTCGAGAAATATCTTCAGGCATGTTGGTTTCCTCACGATGTTTTCCTTCACCGAAGCAAGTGATAATTATATAAAACAAACATGAATCCGAAAAATCAGAGGTGCGTGTCTTGGGTTCGACCTCGAGACGTATGACTTGACAGTCCGACGGTCACACCACTAGGCTATCACTGCTTGATGGCAAGGTAAAACAGCCGCATTCTTGATCATTTATGCACACATTACTCACCTAAGTAAGTCAGGTTTAATGTTATTGGATTTTTCTACTTCAAACAAATCTTATCTTTGTCTCATTTTAGTCGCAACACTGCCGTAGTATCTGGGTAGTGGGTATCTAATCATCAGGGCTCACCTTTACTTCCTACGCGGGTCCTTTAAAGAGGTCCTGACATCTCTTGAAGACTTACTATGCGTTTGATGTGAAAGAAAGAAATAATGATACAGGTGAATGTGACCCACCATCAATTTGGTTCAGTTAGTAGGAACGCATTTAAATTCTCTCGAGTTAGGTAAGCTAAATACTACATACTAGGAATGGGCCTAGCTCACACGGACACTTTCTGCCTGTCTAGGGGAGTGATACAGGCATGATATTAAGTTAGAAATCAACCCAGCATTCAACGGATACGCAAAAGCGTAGTTACCATTAATATCGTAGTTATTACCCTGAATGTTTGCAACGTAGCGGTTCCCGGCACCACACAACCAGACTATTAAGTCAATATGACCTGGGATGGATCTGACTGTGTGGCACAATGTTCAATGTCGGATGTATCTTTCAATATCGGTACTCTATCAATATTTGCATAGGCTTTGATTTGTATACGGTGTCTTGTGAAGCAATGAAATTGGATTTTATAGTGTTCTTAACTGCAAAATGACGTATAAGAGAATAGGTACGGTGTTGGATTAAAGGCCATAACCACTGAATAAATCCAAAATGTTATAGAAATTATAGTTCTGCATGGTTATTTTGGCACTTGAATGACTTTTCAGGAGGGAGTTATTAGTAAGTACATTTGTGAAATAGTCCATGGCAATTTGTTTGAAAGAATTAGACGGTGGCAACGCCAAAAGAACAATATGGCACTATATCTGCTGAAAAAAATACCCGGAAGCAGGTAGTTAGCTAGGCCATAAATTATTATATTAGGTAATAACCGACTAAGTGGCTATCTCTTTGCAGAAGATATTAAAAAATGTACGTCAAACATTTTACAATTTAATTTATATCAGAAAACTTTATGCTCTATAAAAAAATCACTAACATCAAAGCGCTCCTTTGTCCAGTCAAGTAGAAACGTTTTAAGTTCACTAAAGACGAGTGTGTACTTAAGGTTTTTGTTACAAAAAAAGCTAACTTTACCTAAGTACTTACTTGAACTGTAAGGAAAAATCAAGCCCGAGGGGCTGGATGAGGAAACTTGTATTAGAAACTAACAGGTTCCCGCGGACGCGGTCGTCCTCACTTTCTAGTGCAACTACTTCATGTACATAATAAATAGGTACAGGATGGAATTTTTCAACCTCACCTGGAGGGAAATTACTCTAAATACTGGAGATAGCAAATATTCAAAGGAAACATTCCTTTTAATATTTGCTATATTAAAGGAACAAATCTGCATTCAAATATTTTCGAAAATTCGCTTGTCTCACTCGGGAATCTGACCAACTAAAATTCGAAAAACAACATTCTGTACTTTTATGACATCAATCGATAACAATGATATGGATCTAATCTCTAACAACATGATAAATTAAATGAATTTAAGACTAAGATTAAGCACTTTTACTCAAAAGTCCATCCGATTACTTATATTAGTACCTGCAACCTTCTAACTAGAAGTTATTTAAGACACCAACCCTTAATAACTTCTAGTAACAATGTAAATTTAATCCATGACAAGCATTTTCGTGGGATACCACAGCAGTTTTTTTTAACATATAACGTTGTGTGTTGCACTAAAATATTGATTATGCTACTTAAATAATTCTGTATTACCTAGTTCTTATAACAGTTTTTGGGTTAACAAACGAAATGAGGAAACCAAGTGCTTTTCTTACATCGAAAACTACATTTTTAGTGTCCGATATTAGTTATTGCTCTAAAAACATGGCTTCGATGTCTGCGCCTATTTTTATCCCAATCGTTCAGTGGTTAATGCGTGACTAAGGAAGAACATCTTAACAAGATTAAGTGAGGACTAAGGGAGCAAAGGTTCAATACTTATTTAATTAAACTGAGCGTTGAGTTGGAAACTAATCTGTGTAATGTTGTTCTGAGTCATTCAATCAAATTGTTTCCTCATTGCTTTCATTGGTGTAATGAACAAAATGTTTTTCATCTTAGGGCGTGTTGATGCCGCAATAACTTATCTGTATATGGGTTTGTTCGGTCGACTTCCAGCAACAATTACTTTCTGTCTGTATGGTAACACTTGTTTCTCAGGATAACCAAGGCGTAGAACATAAAACCAACCAGTTAAAGTTAAAAAATAACATAACATTTATTTATTGTCAGGCTACTTATAAACTTTTTTGTACCTATAGATATATACGTTACAGACTAACATACAAATGATAAAATACAATTCGTGTCAGTAAATAGAACCTTAAAACTATGTTCACACTTGTGCACTATGTCACTGTGCGTTCATGTAACACTTGTCCGTGGAAGCGACGGAACACCACTCCTTGCGGCCAAAAGTCCTCTTCCCAAGACGAGGTCCAGAAAACGTATTGGTATACGCACCGCGAACGCCTTAAAGCTGATGTTGCGGCGCGACCCCAGCAGCAGAACGGCAATGTGAGAGAATTTATTTATTAAAATGATCATATCCACTACCTAATATCATAAAGTGGTATAGTTTGGATCCCAGGTCAACTACTGATACGATTTCAAAGAATTTTTCACTAATGGGCAGCGACATCATCCCCGAGTGTTATAAAATTTAAAACGATGTCGTGGAATAATTTCCGACCATAACGCGAGCGAAACCGCGGGCAAAAGCTAGTTTATTGTAATACAAGTTATTTGTACCTACTCCATCAATGTGGCAAAGCGATTCCGTAATTACAAATTCTTTCAAATAAACAATGGCACTGATTTAAAGCGGCAGTTGTATATAGGTAGCAGTTTTGGTAAGTTATAAATTACAAAATGCATATTTATTTACAAGTTCGGCAGTTAAAACTTAGCAGTAAAGTAAACAAAAATAAGTCGTAAAAAATTATAAAATGGATCATTTAATTCATTTAATAAATACTGAGAAGTAAAATAACTAAATGGGTACCTAGTTACGAGTGGTCGACAAATCGGAATTAATCAGTAAGAAATTTCAAAACACTATATTCGCCTAAAAAGTGTAGTAAGCGTAGTCCCGCTACGCGGAGCTCCTATTTTTGTCTGCAGGGTTTACAGTAACTATTTCGTTATTTTTTTCAACTGATCATAATAACCTCTCGAATGTTTAAATAACAGTTCAAAAAATTAGTTCCTATAAACAATAATTTTGATTATTATAATCTTCTGATCCTTTAGAAAACGGTCAGCTTTAAGTGAAGCTGTTCTGCAAACAACTTGACTAATATATAACGCAGCATTTAAAAATGTAGGCATTTGTTCCTTATAGGATTTACACGTGCACGGAGCTCCGCCCCTAAGCCCGAAACTAAACTTTTGAACAGAACATTGAAGTTTCCAAGCGTACTTAAGTCAAGGGTAATCACCAGTAAAATCATAGCCACTTATTGAAAATCTCCCACCTAGGCACGAGTTGCCATGGCTGACCTGGAAGTCTTTAAATAGACTCCGGACACAGGTTGGCCGAAGCAAGGAAATCCTGTTCAGGTAGAGATTCATAGATGACTGTGCCCTGGAGTGTAAATGTGATGCTGACTCACAAAAGGCGGGACACTTGATATTGTGTCCTGCTTGTCCTGATGTTTGAACATCACAGGAGCTGATGGACGCTACTGGAAGTGGCAAGCTCGTCGCCAAATTTTGGGCTGACTCAAATTGAATTGTCGATACGCTAAGAAGGTGAAGCTTAATCAGCCTTTGTTCCCACTGCTGGGGCAAAAGTCTTCTCTATATGAGAGGGTGTTGGCTGTAATTGGGGTTTGTAGACGTCGCGTCTTTAAATATTTTATTCTAGAACATGATGTTTCCTCACGATGTTTTCCTTTATAGATTTAAAACCAGCGGTAATAAATTACACTAAGTTATGCGCCTGCCTGGAATTTGTGAGTAGGGGCTATTGACACTGAGCCGCCACCGCTCTTACAGGACCACCACTGCACTCTTGTTTTTTCCATGAGAAGAAAGCCAAGGGCAATAGCTAGACTTAGAGCCTATTTCACGATGTCCGAATAGCCACTACTTACTACTTACCGAATATATTTAAAAATGGAACTGAATTAGTATGAAATTATCTGATAAGTAAATTAATGGGAACTTAATCGCTGCTGGTGAAACAGGCCCTAACTGAAAATATTGGCGTCCATGAGATAAAGAATGCGTACTAAAATTGTTCAGCAGCGATCGAAGTTTTTTATTGTTTCTATCTGAGCGGCTAAGTGGTAACAAAGCGCCGGCGCTATTGTATTTGCACGCTTGGTTAACCTCATAAAATCGTTCAGCAAAACTTTTCTTGTGTTTCATCAAAGCCGTTCAGTGATTAAATTGTTGAGTTGACTAAGTTTTTGTTTTTTATTAAAGGCCTTTCTCTATGAAACAAGGATATTAAAAAAAACACGTTTCCTTTTAAACGTATTACGGATTGTCAGAATGGACGTTATACTCGGAAATCATGTGGGCAGAAGATGGGTTTCGTGCAAAGAAAACGTGCGATTCACTCCTTTTATTAAACTACACAATTATACTGGGCACAATGAATCGGATACAGTTCCGGGCCGTCTTAACTGACCCTGCATGCCGTCCTCGCTACGAGCTGAAAACATCACGACTCTGTAGAAGCACGCTGTAGGTGCGGGTAGACTTGTAAGTAGGTCGCGTGATATTATCACTGACGCGTTTGGGACATACTCCTACTTCCTTTTAAATAGTCCTTGTCAATACGAGTTCTCATCAGCAAAAAAACAACTTCCATTCAAAATTTAAATTTAGGATATAAATTACCAAAAATCCTTCCTGAACTCTCACCTTCCTTATATATGGAACACTTGTGTAAAGTTTCAACCTTTTAGCCCAGCGGTTAAGGCTGAGAATTACCCCAATTTATTTGGGGTCGGCGCACCATGTCTTGCATACTGCTCTATTAGTCGGAAACCGCTTTTCTAGCATATCATCTTTCAAGCAGTCCATGGATCATTTCTGTTTTCTATCAGCGAAGGAATAAGATTTTTATAAACTAGATTGTACTGCCTTGTTGGTCTAGTGGTCACAAGCACGACTGCTGAGCATAAGATCTGGGGTTCGATTCCCGGGTCGGGCGTGTCATTGGGTTTTTCCAGCAAAAATTTCTCCACAGAGTCTGGATTTGCTCCCGGTTTATGGCAATAGGCTCGTGACTCGTCCCCTATTAAATGGGACTTAAACATAACTGGCGAAATGTGGATGTACTATTAGGTACACTTCTGCCTAACCCTTCGGGGATTACAGGTGTGATGTTATGTTATGAAAATTAGATTTATCAGGGTCTACGAACTACCAAGCGTAGTGGTCGTAGCGCGGAGCTACGCCGTAGCACCGTAGCTCCATTCTACGTTTTTTAATTAAGTGCAAGTAGCTGTTAGTACCGCTTTACTATTTTCACACTGTCAGCGACAGACTATATTTACTCCCGGAGCAAAATGGATCCCGGTTCCAATATATGTATATCTCCTTTTATTCGATTTGCTTTGCAAGCTGAGAGCTCTTTTATGTTCGGCGATATTACAAAATGTTTCTGTAAACGTTATACACATTATTGTGTATTTGTGACTTTTTTTAAATTTTCACCTTATGACCTCGTACAGGGCCAAATTTGTTTGTTTATTTTATGTTTTTTTATTTAACTTTGTTTTATGGCTCATTTAACATTGTTTTTTGTTTTGTCCTGTGCTAGACTAAATAAATACTTTTTCTTTCTTTATTGCAAGAAAAGAAATACTACATACTGTATTTCAGTCAGTTTTATACAGTTCTAGGTAATTTGATTGTGTTTAAACTAAACTAAATTAATTATGCCTAACTTGGTTTCCAATAATTGTATGTACAACAGTTTAGGCAAATTGGCTCTAATTGATGAATAATGACGAACTAAATGTACTACTTACTAATGCAGTAGGTACACATAAGGTATATAACTATTATTGTACTTAAGTATTAGGTAAGTAATTCATTGACTGTATGATTGAAACAAAAGGATTTGTAAACACCTCACACCTCGGAGCTTTCAATAAAGGACGCGTAAATCAAATTAACCGTACCGTACCGCGAGGGCTGGTCCGAGGAGGCACGGCAAAAGAGCACATGGAAGATATTCGGGGTGAAAAAAAAAACGAAAAATAAAATAAAAATAAATTATTGTTCCTTGAGAAATCTTCTTCGTATAGCTTATACGACATAAATAATTATGTACTCCAATTTTGTTTGCCTAAAATTTAGCCAATTCCGCGGTGTCATCGGTGGCAGAGGTCACTTCCACTGCATGTTTTGGAAAGAGCGGAGCACGTTATGAGATGGAATTTGATTAGCCATGTGGAGCGTGTGGACTGTGGCTGAATAATATCAGCCACTCAGGTCAATCTTCAGGTTAAGCTGCTTGCCTGGTTTGGTCTGTGGATGGGTGACCACCAATTACATACCGTTTTCCTCTGTGCCTCGGAAAGCACGTTAAGCCGTTGGTCCCGGCTGTCATTTGTAGATCTTTGACAGTCGTTACAGGTAGTCAGTAGCCCGAAAGTCTGGCAACCAGTCTTACTAGGTAGGTATTACCCAGTACTAACTGGGTTGTGGAGGTGAGATAAGCAAGCGCTCCATGTAAAATACTGATATTCAGCTGCATCCGCTTAGACGGAAGCTGACCCCAACATAGTTGGGAAAAGGCTAGGCAGCTGATGATGAATCAGCCGATAATGTTTCCACTGTTATCCTAGCTTTATTTATTTATTTATTTATTTATTATAACCAACTTATACTGACAGATTACACTACACATACAAGTTATTGGTTGAACATAAAAATCAAGTAAAATCATATATGACTAATTAGAATTAAAGATAAAATAAAAAATAGTAACAATATTAGGAATATTAATTAGCAATATTAGAAATTAGAATAATATGAGCGAAAGTGAGTTGTAATCCACCACGAGGTCTCAGTTCAGAGGTGATGAAAAAAAAACACAAAGTAATGCGCCTACCTAGGCCTCCACTGTTCTCCCTGGGCCACCACTGCTCTATGTCGAACTTGATGAATAATATCTTATTTACATCGATACTTTATAGTAACAGCACCGAGAGGAGGTTACGGGGATAATCTTGGCCCAGAAGTGGGAGAATAAACGGTAAAAAAATTAACTTTATAGTTCCTTGTTATGGTACTAGTATCCCGCTATGTAAGTATTTTATTTTAATTTAGGACCCATTAATATTAATGATAATATTTTTCTGTGCTAAGCAACTGGGCTTATCTCAGTTGTAAACGTCCCTTTGTGACTATTATTCTTTCATGAAAGTGGAAATTATGTTTTTCCTACTCCAGGAACGAAATTTATCAGAAAAGAATAGGGTAAGTTGCCATTAAATACCTACAAACATATAAATAGTCGTCCTTTTTTGTTCACATGGTGCCCTTTTTCTGGGGCAGTCGCGTAAAATACCGCACGAATCCACTGCAAGACTCACAGTTTATTTTTATAATGATTCTAGACATCTAGGTACAGATATAAACTGCGGAACCACTACGGGGGTGTGACCGTGTGACGCACATTCTACCGGTTTACATCGATTTTATTATTTCTGTACACACGTTGTGTTATATCCATAGCTTTTTAAAGTAACCTTAAAATAAAAGTACATTTGTACTGTCTCGCTAGCGGTAGCAAGCGCTACTTCAACTTATATCATGCCAAAAAACCGTCCTGGGTTCTATCGTTCCCCGAGCTGTGTCAAATTGATTGGGATTTTCCACCAGGTAGTTTATTCTCTGCTAGTAAACTAGTCTAGTAACCGGTTGGCGGTTGAAAGCGTCAACTAACAAAGTTGGCGATTGCAGTTCCTTACTTAAATGATGGGGGATAGACTTGTGAATGTATTGCAAGGTTAAGGAAATTAATTGCTCAGCAATTTGACTTCCAACTTAAATTGACTGTGTATTTAAGGAAATTCTCATACGACACTGCTCGTCCGCGCGGACGGGCGGTGAAGCGGATCTCAGGTCGCATTGGCTTGTATGAAATCTGTGGATGCATAATACACGTACACCGTCCACCCACGCGGATTAGCTCACCGCCTCTCCGCGCGGCACACCGTCAATACAATTGCTTCGCCGCGTCCGCCCGACCGCGCTGACGAGCGGTGTCGTGTGAGAATTGCCAATTCATTATTTGACTGTTGTATGAAATGGCTATGCCTATAACACGGCAAATTGACGTAGATTGTTACTTCGGGCTATCGACAACTCCACGTCCAAGGTCAATAGTAGTTCAGTACAGAAAATTAGCCCAGTCCTTATATGTACTTCTAGCACGAGCGTCTGCATTTGTAGACCATCACAACGAACAACCAGCGAATAATATCATACCATTATGATTATACACAAACAGAAAAAGAAATGTATTTAGTAAACAATGAACAATGTTCTTTCAGATTGTTTTTTTTTTAATCTTCCTAAAAGAAAAAAAAACAACTTAAAATGACCTACCATTTTGTAATTTACGTAAGATTTCAATTTCAACTACAAGTCGCTAGCCAAAACCTAGTATGATCAACCCCCAAAAAACACGTCGGTAAAAATAGAAAATCAGTAATTCTAAAGAATGTATCTATCACAAGGTATAATATACAATTTATACCTTTTGAGACATTGCAGCAGTTGTTTAGGAATGTATTTTGTAACACAATCATCATCATTCTCTAGCCCAATTCCTGTCAGCGTAGCATGTGGACTTTCTCCATACTTCTCTGTTAGTCGTTTCCTTTCTGGACCTCACACAGTCTTCCACACGGTCCATCCATCTTTTATTTGGTCCCCTACTCTCCAATAAAAAATAGAAAATGGAATATGTCCTCAAGAATACGACGACATTTTCTAATAAAATAAACTCAGACAGACCGATTTATGCTAGCTACTCTCGTAGTTCCCGTACAATATTATTATTCAACGTTATTTACCAATGAATATTGTTTATTCGAATGTTCTGAACAAAACCACGAAGCTCCAGTAAGATTAAATAACATTTCAAATACAGCTTCGCATATTCCCATTTTGTTTGCTTGGTAATGTTGCGGATATCTAATCTATTACATTATATACATATATATACCTATGTTGTACAGACAAGTAATGTGTATTCTGGCTGTGTGTACCTATCTATAACATTACGAAGAATGGCTGAAAGGTATTCAATAAACTTTTAGTGTAGAGTTTTAGAATGTATTTCTATGCTAAAAAAATAAATTTAGTTAAATTGTACTTGGGTAGGTACTAAAAAAATAATTCCTAAAACTCGACAAAAATGAAGTTTCAGAATACTTTTACACTGTGATTTTTAACATTGTTTCAGAAAACTTGAAACTGTCTCAAATTATAGACGGTTCTCGTAACAAACCTCAAGTCAACTTAAAGTTATATTATTTCGCCGAAAAACTGATAAGTTTTTTTTTCATAACGATAATATGTTTCTAAACTTTCTGACTAGTAATACCGAGGCAGGAGTCCCGAAAAGTGGTCGGCAGTATGATTGGCAATTCAAAGTCACATTGGGCCGAATTATTTAAAACAAGGGGTTTTTGCAGCTCGTTCTGTAACATTTATTTATTTATTTATTAATCACCAACTCGCACTAACAGTGTAAGACACCAAACATACAAGTTATAGGCTAATAGAAGACATAAAATAAAACAAAACTAAATAAAGACACACTAATACAAAGTTAAATAGAATTATACAAAATTAAATAGGATTATTCAAATAAAAAGAATGACTTATACCAAATTAAATTAAATAGAATTAAGATGGAATTATTAATAGTGTTCAATTCAAATTGAAAATTAGTATAAAAATATCAATATACAGCAGTTATGGTTAATATTATAATGTGATGGTACTAGGTGCGGCTATGGACTCCAGGTACCGCGCAGCAGTGGTCAGGAATCTCAGCTCAGTACTAGCAAAAACATCTAAGGACTCGTCATATAGTAAAATGTTGTTTATATGCGTGAGGGCTACATACAATGAACTTGTTTTAAGGGTCGCGGACCTGGTTTGAGGTATTGAAAAAAGTGGACGTTGTCGAGGGCGAAGTGCATGTCGAATGGGTAAAGGGACGTTAAAGGAAATGAATTGCAATAGAGAGGAATTGAAGTGGGAACCACGGACTAGACGCAAGAAATATTTGACGGTAGCAACATTTCTCCTTACTTCTAAGCTCTGATAATTCACCATACCCAGTATGAATGGTGTTGGATATATATACGGGTAATAGCCATACATTTTGAAGTAAAGGTAGCGGACAAACGACTTTTGTACCCTTTCAAGGACCAAAGTATATTTTTTTCGTGAGGGTTCCAGATTATATTGTTGGTTTCTAGTAAACTGCGGATGTACGAGTTGTATAATAAGATGATGGTCTGTCGATTATTAAAAATTTTAGCCTGACGAAGAACAAAACCTAAGTTTTTGCGGGACTTGTTGCAGGTTTGTATTATATGTTGATTAAATGTGAGGTGAGAATCAAAATTTGTACCCAAATCGCGTATGGTGGAAACTCGCTTCAATGAGGTACATAACACCACGCCTGTTTCCCGGAGGTTAGGCAGAGGTGTACCCCACATTTTGATAATTATATTTCAGTGCCTTGTAATAGAGGGCGAGCCTATATACACACATGCAGACTCGGGGCTGCTACTGAGAAATTCCAGACGAAAAACCCGATGACGCTTTTCTCGTTCTGGCAGTCAAGGACGTCACGCTCAGCAGCAGCGGTTGCGACCGCTAGAGCAACGAGGCAGTTAGTGAATGTTGTATGCTACGCAGATAGCCGCAATCAGAGACCGGGCACTTATCCATCGTATTGTGAGCACCACTTATTCACATATAACGCTTGTATTCCCCGTAAGGCTGGGTAGAGGTCTATAGTGAGTACCTACCTACCGCACGGCCCACACTTTGCCAGTTAAGTTGTGAGTTCCAAAGCAATTCACCTCAATAGGAAGTTTACTCATAGATAGTTTGAAGGGCTCATTAGACAACTTATAATTTTATGACGTCACATTTATGAGACGTGAGACGATGTTCACTGGAGTAATAAGCTGGGAACATCACAATTACGGATTACCTTTCATAGCTCGGTATTAGCAAGCCTTGGGTTCTAGGCAATAATAAGCCATACCACACCCAGATGATATCCATTTAATGTACGAATTTTTGGACGCCCTGTAACCCTTTTATACTTGTACATATTTATTTCTATTATAGTTTTGTAGTTTGTAAATAATTAATATGTCAAAAAATCAATAAAGAAATTTATGTATCTTTAAAGTACATAACTATAATTACGATGTTCTTAGACGGCTGATTTTAAGAGTAATATATAAACTTTTACGTCTATTCAGAGCGCGAGAACACCGTTAGGACGAGTTCGCTAAAGCATTCATTTTTCTCTTTTGGTCTTTTTTTGTTCGTAAGTTTAACTTCGAGTAAAAACCGAATGAAATATAAAAAGTGAAGCGTTCAGTTTAAGATGACAAAAAACTTCTTGTTTTAAAGAATGGAAAAAACACATCATTTAGTCATTATTTCATAAAAATCAGTCCATTATTTCATAAAATCCGTCCACTCGGTCAAATGTCAAATATTAGGATTAGCTCATGAACGAATGAATCTTATATATCCAAAACCGATAAACATAAAAATACTCATACCTTGGGAAATTAAGCGCAGTACAGTTCATGTACTGAGATTTTCTTAAAACTTCCCATAGCTTTCGAGACAGAGTACAAATTACAGGAATGACTTTCTTGTCTAATTAGCTTTTTAACATGGTATGTATTATCGCTGCATCGTGGCCACTTTTAGCAAGAGTATCATCAGAAAACAACGGTTGTTATTGCAATCACAATTTTTGTCGGTCGTCCTCACATAGGTTTTTCCAATTGTAACATTTCTTTTTGTAACCATCATCATCGTCTGCCTAGCCTTTTACCAACTATATGTGGGTTAGCTTCCAGTCTAACCGGATGCAGCCGAATATCAGTATCTTACATGGAGCGATTGCCTATCTGATCTCCACAACCCAGTTAGTATTGAGTAAAACGATACTCCTTGGTAAGACTGGTTGTCAGACTTTCGGGTCGCTGGCAGCGTGAGTTACTGCACGAAACAGTGTTCAGTTTCGTCAATTTTAATATTGGATGCCAGACTGCGACCACTGTAGTTTAGACTTATCTTGATAAATATAATGTCTACCACAAAACAGTTGTAAAGATGTTTATTTAGTGATTCGATTTCGGAACTTCTGTTTCAACATCTAAGGGAGATTAATGTAGTCCAACAGCCTAAGCCACACCCACGTACCTCTAACTGTCGTCCAGCCTTCGTTGAATCTGTTATGAAAGCCCAGGTGATATATTTCTCTTTCGTATTGCTTATAGACAATGTGGTTTCGGCGTGGATCTCGTTAACTTCGCAAGGTAATCCGCTTCCTTCTGATTACTGATCACTGCCAGGGAAGTATATTCCATTCGGGCATTCCAGCGGGAGAATTTCGGGCTGGTATAGCTGCCATCTACTGTACACCTCAGTGATTGGTCTTCCTGAAAATAATGAATAATGTATGGTTATAAAAATAAAGGTTGACCCGTAGATGGGTGACCACCCATTAAATACCGAGTTTTCTCGGTACCTCGGAAAGCATGTTAAGCCGCTGGTTCGGACTGCCATTTGTAGACCTTTGATAGTCTTTACAGGTAGACAGCTGATTTGACCCAGTAACTTTTCGATCTTTCATTTTCTGTCCACCGATTGCACCGTCTCCAGGCCACATGAGCTCGCTGGACTGTAGGTTCACTATTCGCCGTGGTGGTTTGTGTCTATGAAGTTATCTGCGGGTTGCTTTGTGACGACAGATAAAGCATGTTCATTTGTGAATGCGATGAAGATTGTTCGAATTCCCCATAGAATCAAAAACTAAAATAAGAATCATTTATTACTTAAACCACCAATACTAACAACTGGTAACACCAAACAAACAAATAAAAAAAAAGAGAAAAATAAACAAACAAAAAAAAAACAAATAAACAGATAAACAAATTAACTTCCAACGATCTGAGGTTGCCTGTAATACTAAGCTTTGATAAAATAAATTACCGAAAAATTAATACACAATTAACCGACAAAAATATTGTATGAGCTTCAAATTACAATTTTTTTACATTATTATATGGATATATTTATAAATAAGGTGAAATCGCCAGGGTAGTCCGCGAAATTCTTACGTTTTTTTTGCAATATGTAGGTCAGTGTCAGATTGTATGTTGATGAAAATATGATACGTTTTTTATTAGTTTATATATCTTAGCATTATGTATTTATATAAGTATATATTAATATTTACTCATGTGTATTTATACTTAATATTTTAGGCTAAGTTAGATAAGACACATAAACACATTTTTCTGTTCCTTTTCTCACACACTATTGTCTACATTTCTTTTTCATTTCTCCTTTTGCAGGTCTGCTGGCAGAAATTTCTTGAGAAATAAGCAGTACCTTTGTACTCATGTATTATAATATTATTTTCCTGTGTTGTCTACTGTGTGTACATAAATAGTAAAATAAATAAAATAAATAAATAAATACGTAACACGTATGTGCTTACTGAATTATAATCATTAAAATCATCAAAACTGCCCCCTAAGTTCATTTAATCCCATTCAATAACTATTTCATGAAAAAGTCATTCAATGGGGTTAAATGAACTTAGTTTTTTTTGTTGAGAATAGTAGAGATACATGGTTAACACTTTAGGCTAAGGAGCTACGACTGGCAACAAACTGCTTGATCTATTGTAAAATTATTATGTCGGCGAATAAACACTTTTTCATTTTATTTAATTGTTTTTCCTCCGTTTTTGAAGAAGGTGTTATAAAAGAGGCGTCGTATAAATTGGACCTCTGTTAACATGTTTTATATCAGTAGACAACCAGTTCAGTTTTTGAAAGAAACTCGGTCTGTGAGTACAATATTTATTGGAGCAAACTTCTCCAACAACTATGGGTAAATGCTTTACAGAAGTTGAGCAGCTGAATACCAAATTTACGAAGTTAGCCTCATCGTCCGGTGACAATCTAACTTCGATGTGAATTCAACTACCCTGTTTGATCTCTTGGGGGAGCTTGTTAAGTTAGCCTGTTAAATATTGTAACTTGCAGCTGCTGTAGCGTCTAGCATGTTTGTGAACTATAAACATCACACGTGTATTCCCGTAAGAGCTCGGCAGAGGTAGGTAGAACCCACGTATGTCATCTACATACGTGGAAAGGTGAAATCTGTTCGATTTCGGGATACAAATCCAAACATTTACTACTGAGAAGTTCCTGATAGAAATGCCCAATAGTACACGGCAATCTATGGGTCAATCACACCAAAAGATCGCTAGATTTCCGCAGTATAATAGTGCTTTCAGGATGTTGTTAAGACTGTTTCGCTACTGCAGTGCGTCGGAGATGTTTGCGCCAGCTTGTACCGACGAGTTTCACGCGGTTGTTTGCAAGAAAGCTGCTTCGCTACTCAGGAGAGTGAGAAATAGTCGTAACAGAACCCTGAGAACAGTAGCGGAGGGCTTTAGCTCTCCATTTTTTTTAAATCTTTATTTATTTAGACGCTTTTGGTCTTCGCTCTCAAATTGTAAAACATTTTGTGAGGAGGACCAATTGTTACTAACATTGGATAATAAGTTATATTCATTAGGTTACTAACATTCTATGGATCCTCATTGTTTTCCGAAATAAATATCATTCATTCATTCATTTAATAGTACCTACTTTTCTTTTTTTTTTAGCGCTCAGCAATCACGTTGGCGCCATGTACAGTCACTTACCTAAATTCAAAAGCGATTCTCTCGTGTAATAACGTTTGCAACTTTGTAATAAGACGAATCTCTTAATAATATGGGTTTCAAGACACTATGTTAGTAACAACATGAAATTACAATCAGTAAAAGTTTTAAACTTTTAAAAGATGTTTAGTGTAGACATATTAGTGCTCGTGACAGTACACCAACAAAGCACTTAGTAGAGCCAGTCAGTTGTTTGTGCAGTTTTATACAGCTCTAACCGCAGTTACCCTGTGCGACCCGGTGCGGCCCGGCCACGGATCCCTGACCCGGTGTTGGCACGTGCGGTCAGACCCTAACCCGGTGTTAACCTCAACGGGCGAGGCTGAGCAGGGCGAGCAGAAACTGTCAGTTCGAATACATTGCACTATTGACGTTGACTGACTCTTTTGATTTAATACTGTTGAGGTGAATCAAATTCGACTCTAGAAATGAAAAGTCGAAGTGTAGGGTTACCGAAAATGCTCACACATCTTTTTCCACATTTAAAATCTACTTCAGTTGATAACGAGAAGAAATCCAAAAATCTCCAATAAGAATACCGTTCCTAGCAAAACCGACACATATCTCAACATCACAAATCATCACATCTCACTTAAACTACAACAAACACATAACATAACATAACATAGCAACAACATAACATAACATAGCTTAACATAGTTTTAAGTTGCTTATACTAAAAAAATGTTATTAGTATTTATATTTAGGTTAAAGTATTTATCTATGGGTCTTTGTTACCTGAAATAAATGCATTATTATTATTTTATTACCTTAACTAAGATACAGATTCAGGCGTTACTTTGCGAAAAATCCATGGACATTAAATGTTATGCAAGATATGTAGAGTTCATACACAACACACCAGTAGCGAAGGGTCAATTTTTGTAAGAGGTAAGCCGGAGTACATATCTTTAATGTCATTATATTAATTGTCTATAGAATAGCCGAAGCCGGTAGGAATAGAGTTGTATGGAACCTTTGCCACTGCAACACACATGAAGGTACACATGTCTCACAAAAACCTACCCAGATCGGAAACCACTGCGCTAATAAGAAAACAATGCTAAACGATATATTAAATCGCTTTAAAAAATTAACAGTCAATGAGTTGGTATAGCGTATTTCGTGAAGGGCCAGCCAGATGGAGTTTGGGACCTACTCCATCATCATCTGCCCAGCCTTTTCCCAACTATGGTGTTGTCGGTTTCCAGTATAATCGGATATAGCCGAATACTAGTATTTTACATGGAGCGACTGCCTATCTAACCTCCATAACCCAGTTAAGCAACTCGTTGGTAAAACTGGTTGTCAGACTTTCGGGCCACTGCCCTACTTCAAAACAGTAAAATTACACCATCACCAACCTGATCTTTTGTTATTGAATTTTCGAAATCACCTTCAATTGCTCCACAGTTTACTCAGTAAATTGTATTTACTCTGATTAAATAAGAGTGGGATTGTTCTCCTCCTCGTAATTTATAGAAAAGATGAACGATGATTTTTTTTTCAATACGATTTTTAGTATTTATTCCCATATAACCCGGAAACAAGCTTAAAATAAGAACTTTTCTGTTAAATCTACATATTAGCTCACTTGAAAATACGACTTTTAGTTTATACTTAGTTTTCTAATTAGTCTATCGTAGAATATCTTAAATTCACTGATAGACAACAAACTTTCGAGACCACCGTATGTGTAATGTAGACCGTATATGTAACAAAAGGTACATACTTACATAGGTCACGTAAGAAAATCTGAGTAAAAATGCATACCGTAAACGGGTAACATAGGGAATGAACGAATGTGTAAGTTCGTATTAAAAAAAAAATGGTATTCCTATCGACGACACTGCTTGGATCAAAGAAAAAGTTCACTTTAAACTAACAGCCTCGTGGTTACTGTAGCTGGCAGGGTGGACGGCCAAATAATGTGTCACTGGACGGCGGCACACAGGCCGTCATTCAAATATGTACTATAGTAAGTTTGTTTTTAGGTGTTTTAGTTAATAAGTGCCAAGATGTTTATTCTTTTTTTTTTGAATGGCCTCTCGCAGCGCAACAACTCTCTAAGGTTGAAGCTGCTTAACCGGTCAATACTGTGGTGGCCAAAAATTACTTTAACAAGATGTTAATTCGCTATGGATATCTGGTCTGATCATAAAGATTTTATTTTTATTAAAAACCACATGCTAACATGCAAAAAGCCCATAAGTATATTTACATTGAGCAGGCGGGTCAACGACCGCCTAGCCCTTTCGCGAACACGTAATACTAAGTATTATATTTGCATATTTCTGTCGTAACCTTTCATAAAAACCTTTGAACTGCATTCATTTCTTGTTCAATAAAATGCTTTTAACGCAGTTCATTCATTTAATTAAAAATAAAAACAAGTTGGTTAGGAAATACTGAAAACATTTTGGATTAGGCCTTTTTAAGTTTCCAATTTGTATTTTAAAACAAATTTGGATTTAGGAAACGTGGTCTCTAAATGTTTGTGGTTTTGGTAGCTTTTTAAGTAGATTCCTTCAAGTTTATATTTTGGAAAAGAAAATTGGAACAGGAGATTTCATAAATTCACCATACACCCAACATGCGAATTACCCCCTATTACTTGGGACTTAAACATAACTGGCGGAATGGGTTTACTTTAAGTACCCCTTTAGGCGTGATGTTATGTTGAATATCCAACATGCGATAAAAGAGAGCAAATGAAGATTATCCCGCAGTATGACCTCGTATAACCCCGACACTTATGACACAGTATATACGTACATATGTACATAATGTACGGGTTATGTGATAGACGCCAGTTGTCACGCGCCGCGGCTGCGTCAGCCATGAGTTATGTTATGACATCTCGGATATTTCAATAACCATAGAGTAAGTTCAGAAGGATTACTTAAACAAACTTATTGTTTGTAAACTCTTGACATGGCATGGTTCAAATTCAAAATTATAGGTTGTTTCTTAAATTTATGGATGGTTAGGGTTACTTTTAGTACACAAGCAAATCTTCATCTGATCATCAAACGTGATTCCAAACTTCATATTGTTACTAACAAAAGCAGATAAAATAAATATTTTAATTTTATTTGATTACTTTTAACCTCTTGAAAAGATCGTCAGTCGTGCTTAGAAGGCTTTGATGGTATTTCTTGGGTACTAAGGCATATCCCATTGATAATCAATTATCCCACCCGAAACGTAAAATACTCGTTTAAGATGTGAGAGTTGTGAACACCAGCCCGATATAACAATATAATAAAACCGCTTGGCCACAAGCTGCACGTTTAAGCGACTCGCGTGCGACAATGACTACGGAGAAAACCAATGAAAGAAGTTGACACGAGTCACATCTATGCGACGGTATTTGACCGAAGGAAACAAGGGAAGCGCTTGACGCGGGTCCGGTCGCAAGTCGCTTTGCTTGAGGTCGCGGACGGGGCATAATTTTGCCACTGGCATCTATTCGTATCTATTTTTGATCCCACTCAATCAATAAGTTAAATAGACCATTACCGAATCGACGATAAAACTATTTTTACTCTATTAATTGCGAACGAGTCAAGGTTGTTCTCCGAGAGAACAGTGGAATTCGAGAATAGGGTAGTTGACACACCAATCCATTGATATACTTTTTATGATCTGTCAAAATTAAAAATACTCGTTCCGCACATAATTTTATCTTAGTTTACTACTAATTGTGGTATGGCATGAAAGGAGGTGTCA
This sequence comes from Eurois occulta, assembly GCA_950022335.1. NCBI lineage: Eukaryota > Metazoa > Arthropoda > Insecta > Lepidoptera > Noctuidae > Eurois > Eurois occulta. The sequence goes on from OX465489.1 coordinate 15,655,318, forward strand.
GATGAGATGACGAGTAATAGAGAAGTATGGAAGAAGAATAAATGCTGCGCCGACCACAAATGAATTGGCATACGGGCAAGAGAATGATGATGTAGTCGTCGCAAAAAAGTCCGAAATATTATAGGATAGTTGTATTATCGATTCGTAAATCGTTTCAATGTTCAGGGCGGACGCTAAAACTCGCACGGGTGCACGTTTGTATCTGTATTGAAAGATAGTATGAGGAGCGAGATCGTGCGGCAGGATATTTTGCTCCCATTCCGTGCACCCGCGCGAGTTTAAACGTACTCCATAAGTCACGCGTATGTGTTAGGGCCTCTGGACGCTAGTTTAGTTTATAAAAACAAATTGAGTCGACAGAGGGCGGGCCTATTTTTTGGCCAAAGAATCAGCATTGCCATCCAATTTGGTAATGCTGCCAGCCTTCTGGGCACTTTTCCTGTTGACAGCGATGCGGACGAATGTTTGGACGCGCTGTAGGTAACCCTTTTCTACTTGTACATATTTATTAGGTACTATTATAGTTTTGTAGTTTGTAAATAATTGTGTTTATATGATTATTGAACTTCTATGGACACATGACGATAAACTCTTGCTACGTGCTGTATACCGAGATGTGGCCGTGTCAACACACAAACCATTTGACGAGCCTCATTAATATAGAGATGGTTTATCTACGTGTGGAACGGGCATTAAGTTGATTATGTTTACCGCAGAACTGTATGTTTTGTGGTAATTACTTACCGAGAGCTTCTTAGATAGATTATGTAATAATAATAAGAATCTTTCGATTTATTTGTTTTCTTAACGTTAGCTAAATTATTAAGATTGTTTGTTCATTATGTACAAGGTTTCGAAATATATTGTTGTTCATAGTAACATGTGACTTTATTATGTCTGGAATTTCAAAAGACATTTTGACCTCTGAGTCACAGTTGACGTGTAACAGTGTTTGTTTAAAAACCAATACACAGAATAAAGATCATTTATTCATAATTCAATAGCAATAAACAAATTTAATACAAAACAAAGATCCTAATCAATCAAAAGAAAGAAATGAAGAACCAATATGTTATTATGATCGGCGTAGCAGCGATACATCTTCGCTACAGCTACGCCTTGCTACGCTTTGCTACGCCGTAGCGCCATGGAAGTCACCATCATTCTCCTGTCCTTATCTCAATTTATTTGAGGTCGACGCAGCATATCTTCTTCTTCCATACTTCTCTATCACTCGTCATCTCAGCAGTCACCTCTTTTTTAGCCATATAATCCTTCACACAGTCCATCCATCGTTTCTTTGGTCTTCCTCTACTCTTAAAGCCATTCATACTAGCGCCATAAAAGTATTTCAGTAAAATGACTTTATAAAGCGGTGTTGAACGAAATCATTGAGTCGATTTAACTGAAGCTGTGCCAAACATTGCATGCGTACTGATAAAGTTAATATCGCGCTTGGCTCGACGCCAGCCTCTTGAGACACTTTACAACTTCAGCTTAAAAATTCCGATGACAATCTTTGCATAACAATTTTTTATCGGAAGGTCTATGAATAATTGTTAAAAATAACCCGTTGGGGTATGTTTTACATATTGCCTTAACAAATTCACTGCTCACGAAGTAGAAACAATAACTTAATAATCCTTTCCATTTCAAGCATCTCATTTTGTCAGTTATTGCCATTAGCCGGGCACTAATCTCCGTGGCTACTAATGAAAAATACTCGATGGAAAAACCGAATAACATTGCACTACCTGCGGAAATCGAATCCAGGACCTCAAGCTCGGGCTGCGGGACCGTTCGAAAGAGATACCGCGGCCCTGGAACACAAAGGGCAAAAGAAGGAACATGGATGGGTTTTAGTCAGTAAAAGTCTGAAACTCCCTTCCGCTCCGCCCAGACCGGGAGGAGTCATTTGATGATTTCCCATACCAAAAAGGACCTCAAGCTCAACAGTCGCGCTCGCGATAATTCGACCATCGAGGCTATAAGGCCAAAAATTCATTAAAGTGGTATTAACAACTGTATTTAGACAGCAGTAACTTTCTAGAAACCTACAAAAATGATTCAATACACGGACAAACATTATGCCATCGGATTTAATAGATAAACTCGGGTAAATATGTCCATTTATCTCACGTACTTACCTCGAGGCTACAACAATTGATCAATTATTGGTTTATATTCTCCGGAGCACAATTACAGATAAATAAGATTAACTAGAGTACGGCCATTAGTACATTATTTATGTCTAGTGACGTATAGTGTACAACAACAAAAACGAGAATTATTACGGTACTAGTTGTTGCACGCCACATTCGTTCGCGTGAAATTATTATTATAATATAATACTTTTCTCTTTGAATCGGATTTTGTTAACAATTTCAAGGTATTCAGTTTTATTTTGCACGGAACCCTAATCTTTTTTCTATTATAAAAGTCCAAGTTACTCCTTATACCATCAGCTATGTGCCAGTAAAAATCCCGTTAAAATCGGTACAGGCGTTTCAGAGATTAGCCGAGCGACTGACAAAAATGTAAACATATGTTATTTTATTATAACTACCGTATTTAATTTCATATGCATTCAGTAAAACGCTGTTATTTCGAAATTACTTTAAACAAATGTTATTACTCGACTGAAGATTTTATGACTGAATTTACCTAAGTATTTGACATTATTGCCTAATCAGTTTTATCTCCTTAAGTTTTTATTTTTCAACTTATTAAATTATTTGTAATTCCAATTCGAATGATTAAAAATTTAATTTTAATATAATGATGACCCATAATTTTATAAACCATATTTGTACGCCGGAACGGCAGAATATTATGATCCTAACACATTATGAACATAACAGCCTCGTACAATATTCTGACAAATAAATGCTTTTATTCATTCATACTAGCTGTTGCCCGCGACTTCATTCGCGTGGAAATTTTGTATGTATGTAAGAGACTGCCTCGTTGGTCGAGTGGTCGCAAGTACGACTATTATGCATGAGGTCCTGTGTTAAAAAAATGTTTATTTTAATTACATAAAGCTATATCGCACATGATTTAGAGATCACCTTTTGAGCAAGGCGATGCTTGTGTGACTCCGCTCTTCCACTTAACATTAAACAATGTATGCAATTGAAAAAATTACTATAAATAATAGTGTTATTGAGTTATTCCATCAGGAATTTTGCAATAGCAGCCACGGAATCTGGATTTGGACCCAGTTGGTGGAAATAGGGTCGGCCCCTATCACATGGGAGTTCAACATAACTGGCGAAATGTGGGTGTACGATTAGGTACACTTCTGCCTAAATCTTTGGGGATTACATGGCGTGATGTGTGAGAACTGACTGGCTGATCAAAATGTGATAATGTGGGTGATGACTACCAAAAGAAGTCCCAAACAAAATTAAAAACCGTTTATTTTAGCGCTATACAACTTTATTTTCAAAGTGAACCATCACACGCCTTGTTGGGCACTATTTATTCTAGTACCGTTTTGTATACAACATTAAATGACTTATTATTTTCCGCAAGCACGTGCAAATTTTGGGCACTGAACAACCAACACATAATTGACCGTCTGAAAAGCATGGAGTGCACAATTGAATGCCGGTCACTTTTTCACGGTTTTTTGGTTTGGCCCTGGGATCTGTTGATCGGTTACATCAAGGTTTCGCATCACCAGAACTGGAACGACAACTTTAAGCTCCAGCTGATGGGACGCCTCGCCTTTTAACTCCACGGAGTTGAGAAATTCAACGGGGTAGGCAGTACTATCGTCATTAGCCATCACAGTGTCTAGTGTGTCAGTGTTCTGTCGTCATAAGACGGTCGGACGGCGAGCTAACCCATTACTCACCGTCCACAGGGTCTAAAGCGGCCGAACGACGCCACCCATCAGCGCCTGGTTGCAAGCTGCGGTTCAACGCCTCTAATGCATGCTTCTGCGACATTACACTCGTCCTATAGGCTTAACTTCCACTGCTGCAAAAAGACCCCCGTTTTGGTGATGTTGCATGTTGGAGTATCTTCGCTTGCAAGATTCAGCGGCAATTTGAAAATTGAATGTGCAGTCCGGCCACCCTTAAGCAAAGTTGCATCAATGCCCGGCGAAGTCACAACCACAGTTATGTGACGGCACGGTTTGCGCAGTGGCTGAGCAATTGACTGCGGCGATGCACACACACAACGTCGTGGATTTTATCAAATTTTAATTTTGTTTTAATTTTTTTAATTTTTGGAGATTTTTTTTCGTAATGGGTTGTACGTAGTACTTATTACTTCCATGCAAAGAGTAAACACAAAAGGAAAAATAAAACCAAATTCATTATCAGCCATTCCGACTACACTCTTCGACTAAAACCTATTTACATAAATAATTAAAATTATCATAGAAATCGCGTGTTGAGATTACTAACTAAATTTTAAACATTAATATCTTTTGCGTCTGTTGGTCGATTTTGATGAAATAAACACTAAATGTTACTCCGAACAATGCTTCTTATGTTTCAATATTTCGATTTTGAATATAATGAGGGGTTTTTACGTGATGCGCGCACAAACATACAGACAAACCGACAAACAGACAAAAATTCTAAAAATGGTAGAAATGGGTTCTGTTAGTGCTCCTTTAACACCCCTACTACTTTTTTTCTAAATATTTTCTATGTACAGAAACGCCAAGTCTACAGATTTATTATACGTATAGATATACATATTATAATCCTTCATTTTGATAACCTACTAGATAGGTTTGGTTGAGTTTATGTTGGCACCAACTTAACAGATTAAATTGTATGTACTACTGAATAAATAAAAAAAAATTAACTACTTACAATTTCGCGCCAAAAATCCAAACACCTATCTAAGGACACTTGGATTTTTAAGACGAATATAACGATACCTTAATTGTCGAAATCCACCCAACCGTTTGGAAGATACAAGGTTATAAAGAAATTTATAAGCATGCAAGATACGCGTGAAAAACATAATCCTTCCTTGGTAGCCGAGTAAAAATACATTCTTATAGGAAAACAGCAAAATACCTACACAAGGAGATTACTAAAAGCCAAACATGAAGTATTCTTAGCTCGTCAATTTTATTGTTCGCCGCATAATACCTACTCCAGCTTTTCCAATTACAAGATCAAATAATACGTGCTGTCGATTCAACCATATTATTCGATTACACGAGTAAGATGTTACAGACCAAATATATTTGTCTCCGAGCGTATCTTTTCGTACCAATTTATCGACAGAAATGGGTCGCAGGTGGACAAAATAAATAAAATATCTTTACCTGAGTTCGTAACGACGTATTTCGTTCAAACCGTTCATTTGACAAGGTTATTCATCCAATAATTTGATCAACTTCGGTTTTGGTGAACTGAAGAATTATTTGGATTAAAACAAGTTACGATGTTTAGAGAGGATCCTGCCATAGCTGTAACCCATCGCTATCAGGCGACTGATTACAGATCCTTAGCCGATTACTAATTGATGGAAGTGTGCTTTAGAATATGCTTGTAGTCGGTAGGAAACAGAATAATAAATGCCTTATAACTTACACTACACATACAGGGTGTAAGGGACAGCCCTCCGCAAACTTACAGGGTGCATTCAGCTCCTTATTCTGAATCATATTCCACCGGAAATTTTCTCCGGAAAATTTTCATTTTTTACAGCGTTTCTTCGGCTAATATTTCTTTATTTTAATGTAAAATTATATTCTCTGTACGCAGCACTCCGTTTATGTAAATAAAACACCGGGGAGGGCGGCCGAAGGCTTGCTGCGCTGCCGTTCGCTACGTGCGGTTTGCCACGGTAACGATACAGTGTGTGTGAGGTAATAAACAAATCAGGTTTAATGGATTCCCATGACGTCCCTGAAATAATTTCATGTACCGGTCATCTTAGTATGATGTACTGAACTCACCCTATCAGTTTGCGGAGGGCTGTCCCTTACATCCTGTATAGTCTATCTGAGTAGGTCCAAGAAGAATAAAACCTATTTCTATTCGCACCTTTTCTGTTCATGCAGTCCGTTTGTAGAACTCACTTCCGCCTAACTATGTCATCAGAGTGGGACTAATTCCAGTGTGGGAAAGACATGGCGCTAGACGACCTGTATAGCTCTGTCTCTTTTCCACACTGGAATTACTCCTGCTGTAAGACATCATAGTAACCCCTCAGAGCATTCCTCTCTTATTAGTATATAAAATATTAATTAGTATATAATATTAAATATTCTATACTAATTATATGAAATAATTTTATATTATGTTGTAAGTTAAATACTAAATTAAGTTCTTTACACACGCTTTAACGCGGGTCTACTGGGAGAAACTAATTAAATTGGCAGTACCTTTGTGCTCTCTCTATATGTTACTACATAAATATTAAAGCTATTTCTTTTTCTAGGATTTCAACAATCAAATAACGTTAAAATCACGAACACTTTAGCTCTCAAACACTAATACAATCAAAGTTAAAGTATTGTTAGTAATTTGAATTCTTGTAAACACAAACACAAAGTTCTGTTAACTTTGTATTTCAATTTCTGACGTTAAATATATATGTTGCAGTCAAAACTCTTAACCAGTCAAAAGTACTTTTAACTAGCAAAATCAGTCAAAAGTAGTTTTAACCGTATGCTTTCGACAATACTACTTTTGACTGAAATAACAGTTAAAAGTAGTTTTGCCCAATGGAGCTGGTTAAAAGTAGTTTTGACTAACTGATTCCGTCAAAAGTGGTTTTGACGTTGACCAGTCAGTTCACCAAACATTAATTCAAAAATGTTTACTTGACAAGTATTTGTCATTTCATAATTCTACAACAACAAGTTTACCAAATATTTCACTTAGCAAAATAATTATGCGATAAACTTTTATTTAATAACGTATTATTTGACAAACAATTCATTATTTTTTTAATTTTATTCCATAAATAACGTTTGGAATGAAGACATTACACAAATTGACTTAATATAACGTAATTGAAATTGAACAGATGCTGACAGAAACCCCAACCCTAGACGGTCGACGTCAGGGGCACCCCGAGGTTCAGTTAGTTAGGTTCCTGTAAACCCTGCAGACAGAAATAGGAGCCCCAACCGAATCCAAATAAGAGATTCCAACTAGGTAATAGTGCTTTTGACTGATGCTTGAGCAGTTACAACTAGTTTTGACTAAGAGCGTCAGTTAGAACAACTTTTAACCGCAAACTTGCAGTCAAAAGTAAAAAATAACCAATAATTTTCAGTCAAAACCACTTTTGACCAACCTGTTCAGTCAAAAGTACTTTTGACTGATTTTGCTAGTCAATAGTACTTTTGACTGGTTAAGAGTTTTGACTGCAACATATATACTTTGTCGGCTACACACATTGTACCTACATCGTTCTACCTCACACGAATGCTTTTAAAAGGAGATTTACGAAATGAGTAAAATATTTTATTTACGATCCATCAGAGACTCGCAATTTCAAGCAAAGATTTACGTTAAGCCGGTTTCGAAGGCGAACAATTTCGGCTATTCCAATCATCGACACGCCCCACATATAAGTAAACAACAATACGTATGTGTAAAATTCCAATTTTACCGGAGAGCACTTTGAATGTGAAATGCTTCATAACTTTTAACTAACTCCGAAAAGGTAGTTTTTCTATAAGATCCCTTATCCCCATAAGGGCACGATAATGATGGTCTTAGGGCACTTATATTTTCTTACCGGCTCTGGGGTCTAAAGGCCCTACAGTCTTGTCACCAAATCCTCCGTTCTTTTTCGCAGAAAATATCCACAAAAAAGGCGCAAAAAATAAAACTAAATGTCCTTAATAAAGGAACATGTTCATTTAGGCACGTTTACATCCTAAGTTTACTGCACTTATCATATGGCAGTTTTCGTATGTGACCTTGACCAGAGTTTTTGGTGCTCCCCACATCCCTAGAGATGGGACGTATGTGAGAAAACAAATACACACGAAGAAAACATCATACTTAGATTGGGTGTTAAGACTGTCAAGTGCAGTAAGATTGAGTATGGGTCACAAAATACTATATTCGTTCTATATCCAGTACTATGTTCAACATCAAATTACAATCGGTACACTAGGTGAAAATCGGTGTTAAAAGTGTAAACATACATATGAGTGTGCGTGACTGTACATGACACTAGCTGAATACTCGACCTCAGCTCAGTTGACAACGAAAAAAAATAATAATTTAGATTCGTTGGTGAAACAGTCCCTCGATGCTCACTTCCTAGCCATATCATCTTTCATAAAATCTATCCTACATCTATCTAACTACGTCATGCACAATCATAATGTCGGGCACAAATGGGGTCGTGTTGCTTCATAGATCCATTTGGACTAGTCCAAAGACATGGTCCAATAACACAGGATGTTTGCAGATCTGTATAACAGATAATGGCCATTTGTCGACGTCACGCGGTCCCGTTATTGGAGCCGAGCGGTCCGGGAGGTGTGTCCCGCAATCCTGCTCCGATTCCCGAAAGTGTCGTGACCTAGTTCGAGAACATTGGGGAACTAATGATGACAGGCACAAATAATAATGGCTATATGAGAAAGTTTATTCTAATTTGGTTTCTAAGAGGACGGAACATGGTTAAAAAGATATTGATTAAGAGTTTTTCTTTTGTAAAGAGTCCATGGCAGCCATCGAATGCCCATTTCTTCTGGCACATACAAGCAGTACAACACACATATTAAAAAATGTAACCCTCTTTTTGAGCCTCGCCGAGGTCGGATAATAAAACTAGCTAAGTACAGGTGTAGGTATCTACTATATGTACTTCTGCATTCCTACCATTATGATACAAGTTGTGAAGCGGCAAAAATCGTCCATCATCATTTCTAATATCCCATATTTTATCAGTTACTTATTAACTACTCAATTTATAACATTTTTTCATAATTTTCCCTCGCCTGTTTCAATGAAAATATAGGGACGTAATAACGATAAATTGCTAAATGTATGTGCCCAGTCTATTCAAAAAACCTTGTTTCCTCCACGGTATTTCCACTTAAGGAATATGAATTTTATTCAGTGCACATAAAGTGATTTCAGTATGACTAACGCTATTGAAAATGGACATACAAATGTTACAAGTTGTAACGCAAACTGAACTTCATGTGCTGATTTTTAAGTTCTTTATCCAAAAACACATATTTGTTTACATTTTTGGAAGGTTATGTTACACCGGCGTAGCAACCAAAGTTCTCGGGTTATTACTTACATAACATGTGTGAGTTATTGTGGGTTTACGAATTACATTGAGCCTATAACTTAGTACATAACTACGAGTAAATTATATTACCGTGTTAGTCGATTTTGGAGTAAAACTCCAAAATCGACTATTCGTTATTTTGAATCCTAATGGATTCAAAATATGGTTACATTTAGCTTGCGAGCGGTTATGCAGCGTAATGTTTAGCAACGCCCAGTATAATAATTATAATAAAACAATAACTTGAATAGATGCAGGTAAGAGGGTCTCTAAAGGATAAATAATAGGTGGTTTTCATGGTGTGGATATGTAATGCGGAGGATTGGGATACCTAGATGAATAAGCTCAAGTCATTTATTCAATTTTTTAAATCTTTAACCGGCATTTTTCATCAAAATTATAAAGTACAGTCCCCAAAACCACTTCCTAGGGTTGTAGATGGAGAGAAAAGTGGCAGAACAAACTTCCCATCACTGAGAGCTTTGCGAGAGCAGTACTCTCGCAAAGCTCTCAGTGATGGGAAGTTTGTAAGTACGCAGAATTAAAAAAAAATGGATTCATTGTGCGCTCAAGCTCATCTGCCTAACCTTTTCCTAACTATGTTGGGGTCGGCTTCCAGTCTAACAGGATGCAGCTGAACACCAGTATTTTACATGAAGCGACTGCCTATCTGACCTCCACAACCCAGTTAGAACTGGGTAGGGGTAATACGATACCCCTTGGTAAGACTGGTTGTTAGACTTCCGAGCCACTGACTACCTGTAACGACCAACGGCTTAACGTGCTTAAACTCGGTATGTAATGGGTGGTCACCCATCCACGGACCCAGCTAGGCAAACGCGGCTTAACCTAAAGATCGATCCAAGCGGCTGTTATTAAGCCACGAGCTCCTTGTGCGAAGAAAGATGATGTGGCTAAAATATGAGAACAAACGCAGACGGCAGATAGGAACTACTGTGCCATTATGGATTGAGATTAGGGCATAAGCATGATAAATTATACAATTGAGCATTTAATAATGTCACACCTGTTTTCATTAGGTCCCTACCACGCCTCTACCTACTGCTTACTGCACGTTAAGCCGTTGGTCCCGGCTGTCATCACATGTAGATTGACAGTCATTGCTGGTAGTCAGGGGCCTGAAAGTCTAACAAACAGTCTTACCAAGGGGTATCGTATTACCCCTACCCAGTCCTAACTGGGTTGTGGAGGTTCTGATAGGCAGATAACTTACCAACGGGTATCGTATTACCCAGTACTGACTAGGTTGTGGAGGTCAGATAGGCAGTCGCTCCATGTAAAATACTGGTTTTTAGCTGCACCCGGTTAGACTGGAAACCGACCCCAACATAGTTGGAAAAACACTACGCAGATCATGAGGTTAGTTAGAGTTAGGTAGAGATAAGGCGAAATATGTTAAGCAATGTTATTGTTGTTCATTATGTTTAGTACTCAACAATATTTTACTTTACATTTTATCATATTAAATTTAACACAAACATCCAATATTTATACTGTACCGCCATTTTGTTCGTTATGTCGCTACCCTGAAGCGGTTTTCTGGAAACATAAATCAAAATATAGGCTCGGCCGGCGGCATTGATTCATTTGTTGGTAAAATCTGTGGCGCAGTACCTTGTGATCAATTTTAATTGAATATCGTTATCAGGCGATATATTAATTAATGATGGATTAAGACTCGACAGAATTTTCAACTTGATCGAAAATAACGATTTTGTTCATGTTTATTTTAATTTTTGTTAACTGTAGCGTGGTGAGAAATATCAATTAAGTTTTAAATATCAGCGTCGGGGACCAGTTGCCAGGTTTGCTGAACTGTGACTTGGCGCAGCCGTGCAAGACATAATATTGTCTCCTTTTTTTGTTGTTTAGATTTAGTTATAAAAAAAAAACAATTTTTTTTTAATAATTATATTATTATAATTTTATTTCATACTAGCGGTTCGTCCCGGCTTTGCACGTGTGCCTATGTTACTCAGGATGAATGTAGCTTTCCAATGGTGAAAGAATTTTTGAAATCGGCACAGTAGTTTTTGTGTTTATTCATTACAAACACATACACACAGCAAAATACAAATTTTTCTCTTTTTAGTATTAGTGTAGATCGTGTTTTTGTGGTATGTTCCAAATAGACATGTTTTCTTTCCTTCTATACAAAAAGTCCAACGCGTTAGTAGTTTCTTGGGCGTCACAATGTGCTAGCAAATTAGGTATTTGTAACAAATGAAACTAAAAGTGTTGCAACTTTCGAAAATATCCGTGTAACTTTCCAAAACCCTCCGGCCGTGTTTTATGCGGCTCCTAAAAACGGAGGAGGTTATGTATTCGATAAGGCTCTTTTATTACATGTATGTACACAGATTACTCCGTGATTACTGTGCCGATTGACGCGATTATTTTTTATTTGGTAGAAGAAGCCAGCGCGGTGGTCCTAATATTAACTTTGCTTTAGTAGTTTATGAGTTAGTTTGTGAGTGAGTTTGTGGGTTAGTATTAAAAATACGTATTTCTTCTTCTTGGTCTTTGTTGACGACGTGATGGTTCCTGAAGAACTTCTAGCTACAGTGTAAAGTTCTCTCTTGACAAGAATTTGTGTGGTGCACATTATAATTTTTTTTTAATAACCGATGAAAAGAAAAAAAAGGAGTCCCCGCAATAGATGGGAGGACGAAATAAAACACACATTGGGTCCAAACTGGATTCAAGTAGCAAAATCCAGAGAAGACTGGTTCACTTTACCCGCAGAGGAGTTCTTGCGGGATAATTACTGATTATTATATACAGGGTTATTTGTAAAACACCAGCAACCTCTTAAGAGTGTTCTCGGTAAAAATCATAAATTCGGGGATTTTTAAAGTGAAATTACTCCATTTTGCCTGGGATTTGTAAAAAACTAATTTCAGTATCACATTAAGCATATCTTTAAATTGTATTTGTATAGAATAAAACATTGAAAAAGTTGAGTTAATCGATCATAAAATGTAGGGAACAGCTGATTTTTTTTTCGCGATTTCAGGTTTGGTCCCATAGTAAAAGTTGTTCATAGTGATGAGTACAATGACCTCTTAAGAGGTTGCTGGTGTTTTACAAATAACCCTGTATACTAAAACACTATGTAAACCTCAACTTTATTCCATAAGAAATACAAAGGCTTGTTTTATTTTTATTTATTTATAACCGTGTACGTACGGAATATGTGGTAAGCGTTTTCGGGGTCCCTTCCACCCCGTCTACTACAACTAAAAAGGGAAAAATAAAAACATTTTTGGGGAAAAACTGTTTTTTTTTGGTAATGAGTAAGTATTTTATCGTCGTACTTATTAGCGAAGTAATAATACGAGTCCACTGAGCTACGTCTCCCTAATTTATTTTATAGGTACTACGGCAAACGAATGTCTCAAGTATCTGATTTCTTAAAACAACAATATTTTAATAATACACGTCTATTAGGGCTATTATTATATTGTTATTTTCTTGTTTTGCTAATTATATTGAACTAGCGGCCCGTCCCGGCTTCGCACGGGAGGACATTTTTATTATGATAATAACCTATGTTACTTAGGAATAATGTAGCATTCTAATGGTGAAAGATTTTTTTAAATCGGTCCAGTAGTTTTTGAGTTAATTTGTTACAAACATGTAAAAATACAAATCTTTCCTCTTTATAATATTACTGTAGAAGTATAGATTAGCTTATGCCCGCGTGGAGTTCGATAACTGTCCCACGGTATCATAATACCGGGATAAAAAGTAACCTATGTGTCAATCCAGGTTATAAACTATCTGTTTGCTAAATTTCATCCAAATCCGTTCAGTAGTTTTTGCGTGAAAGAGTAACAAACATCCATCCTCACAAACTTTCGAATTTATAATACTCGTATACTTAGATTCAGTGACATTGTTTTACTCAAATGATTGAGTAAACCTTCTCATGATATATTTAATGGATTATACATTTTTAAGGATAACATTTACTGATTACTGTTTCGTTTATCGAGTGGTTGCAAGCGCGACTAGTGAGCATGAAGTCCTGGTCCTGATTTCCCAGTAGCAGCCACGGAGTCTGAAATTGTGCCCGGTTTTGTCAATAGGCTCGCCCCCTATTACGTGGGACTTAAGTTTAACTGGCGAAATGTGAGTGTACTATTAGGTACACTACACCTCTGCCTAACCCTTTGTGGATTACAGGTGTGATGTTGTGACTGTATACGGTGGTACTGTATACGGATAACATTTGCTGGTTTGTAGGTACTTGTGCAAGCTTAAGGCAGATTTAGACAGATCCAGTGACTGGAGCCGAAATCGAGACAAGCCAGCGCTGACCGACTGGCTTCTAAATATTCGTGTGCGAATTTACAAGCCAGCGCTGACTCCCCGCCACTGGATTGACTTGAAATCAATTTACACGAGGTTTTTTTCGGGTCAGCGCTGGCTTGTCTCGATTTCGGCGCCAGTCACTGGATCTGTCTAAATCTGCCTTTACATTTCACCATCACGCCTGCATCGTGTTGATTGATGACTATCTGGCGGGCTAAATAAAAAAGTATAGGTTATATGCAAAAGTCAATAGGTAAACTACAGGTAATCTATTATGTACGGTACATCAAGTTTCAACACGTAAACACGTTCTCTCAGCTTTACATAATATATATTAATAGAAATACTGAGACCTCAATACAACAATATTATCCTCGAAGTCAGAATCTTCTTACGAAAACACAGTGAAAATACAGCTGAAGAGAAACAGGATAAGTCAATATTTGGCCAATAGGGAAATTGAAATATGTAGATGGAAGGAGCTGCTAGCGAAAGATATCGTCCAGAATATAACCATCTAGTAGCTTTGACCCGCGGCTTCTCTCCTGTGTAAAATGTTACTCCTGGAATCTTACGGGCTGTAAAAAGAAATCACGTCGATAATTTGCCTCATGCAAATTCTTTTACTAATAGGAAGGTTCATTATCCCTGAGTGTCATAGGGTATATTTAAAACGTCCTGTAGGATAATTTCCGATTACCAACTCATATTGCGACCACTCACCCATACCTTCAGTTTATCCGTGATCATGGTGCTTGCAACAGCGCCGAAATATCGGGAACTCAAAACAAACAGTAAACATGATAAATATTCCGTTTCTAGTGTTCATAGTGCGAGAGTGAACGAACAGACCCAGTTCGGAGTGTCCGTTCAGCCGCTAATGCGTGAAAAGATCTGATCAGATTTTGATGAAATTTGACGTACAGGTAAACTTGGTTTAGGGCAGGGGTCGATACTTTTATTTTATTTTATTGTTCCCAAGAGATACAACACAAACTTTCGACACAAACGAGGGCGAAGTTGATGACAAACGCTAGTATTTTGTAACTTTAACTATGTAATCAACTGCAACATGTAAGGGGCGTGTATTTAACCCACATCATACAGAACATCCTACCCTCTAAAACCGTAATCCGATTTAACTCAGAAATATAACCAGAATTTTCGCCATTGTGTAAAAATCTATTGTGAAAATATTCTATTTGATCTAGTGGTCGCAAGCGCGGTTGCTGAGCATGAGGTCCACCCGGGTTTTTAGATTTGTGCCCGTTTGATGGTAATAGGCTCGCCCCCTATAATATGGGACTTGAAACATAACTGGCGAAATGTGGGTGTTCTATTAGGTGGACCTAGTAGTACACCCACATCATGTGGGTGTACTACTAGGTCCACCTAATAGAGACAACTCGAGACATGTGGGCCACATGTCTCGAGTTGTCTCTGCCTAAAACCTTGGGGATCTTCTTTTCGACAAGCTGTGATGTTATAATGATGGTATTATTTACTTACTTATAGTAGGTAGTGATATAGAGAGTGAAATTTCCTGTTATGAGTAAAAAGAGGTCCAAGAAATATTATGAGGTTACGCGGGACTGCGTAAACAATAGGTAGCCCGCGATATTCTTTTTTTTTACGTTTTTTGCAATGTGCAGGTCAGTGTCAGGTTGTATGTTGATTAAAATATGATTCGTAAACGTTACAAATATGGTTTTACTGAGTTATAATCATCAATACAACCCTCTAAGTTCATTCAATCTCATTAAATTGCTATATCATTAAAAAAACAAATTTCAAAAAAACAGCAGTTCCTGAGATTAGCGTGTTCAAGCAAACAAACAAACAAACAAACTCTTCAGCTTTATAATATTAATAATATATAATATAATATAAGTAAGATTACAATATTCGTACTTAGCGGAACTAGAGATGAGAAATCTCAACCAAAATATAAGCTGATAAAAACAGTATTCTCGTGTAAACTTTGGCTTTTGCAATTTTTATGCTTGCTTTCATTTCACATAAATAAATTCTCATTTTCCTTATGAATGTTGCGACGCCATAAACATATATCTTTAGAATATAATGGTGAATATGCTATTAATAGAATGAATTCTATAAATATGTTTTATAAATAAATTCTTCTGCTGAATATTATTTAATTAAGTTTGTTTCGGTATTTCCTTCTAGCCCGATCGATTTTGTATTTATTCTTAGGCTTATTAAGACAGGAACATGTGTAAGTCAAAGCACGTGCTAAGTGACGTTTATCGAGGTCGTCTTTAGAGTTCACCAAGCAATGCAGCTTTTTTAAAAAAAGCCAAAACTTCCTTTAAAAAAGATGTACGTTAATGGAATAAACCTTATTTTAAAAAAAAGTGGCCTACACTGTTGTGAAAACATTCAGTTACCATTGGGTTATACAGTGTTGTCTATTTGATCGATGTACGTATAAAATAAATGATTTGACATTAATTTGTAAAATTGAATTATAATAATATTCTTCTTGTTATTTAAAATTATATTAATTGATAATGATATGTATGCCCATGTGACGGCAGAACATGGAGAACTAACTTCTATGACAACATCTATGTATCAATTATTTGCCCATGTTTGCCTAGAAATAAATGATCTGATTTATAAGGTTTTTAATACAAGAAAATGATTAATAAAGTACGTAGATTTGTCTATTGTGAAATATGATTTTTATATTGGCTGATTTGAATGAAGAATGTATAAATACCGAAACACATTATGTAACATAATCTCACTCAAATTGAAATAAAATTAATTATCTCGGTATTATCAACAGAAGAATGTCAATTAAACTGGTAGACCGAGACGAGTACAATACGGCTAAGACATATTGAATATCTGTCATTACCACGACAGCCACAGCCTACCACGTAAACGTAAACAGTCGTTGATCCCACAGAAAACGTAATTATTTTCACTCATTTCAATTCTATTCATTCATTCACCAAAGCTTTATGTGTGTCTCTATTAAATTGGATGGACATGTACGATTTCAATTTTGGGCAAAATTCAATTTACTTTTCATTATTTTCTTTGTATCTACCTGTTCGAATAAATTGGCTCACAACGCTTTTAATAGTAGATAGATATTCGTGGGAAAATGGATACGTTTTTTTTTTATAATTTGACTATTAAATGGAACTTAAGTCGACGGAGATCGGCGGAGAATCGTTATAAGCAGAATTCATGACGCATCGTTAGTACGCATAATTAGTTTTCACTAAACGGTCGTAATTAGTGAAAATTGGAGATTATTGCGTACTTTACATAAGCTCACACCTTTCCCCATGGGGGTAGGCAGAAACTACAGAACTCCACCTGCTACGGTCCGTTCACACTCCATGCGCCTCATCCAAGTTCATACATCTGGTCATACACTCACACCTGTTGCGAGTACTACGCACTTGACCTTTCTGCGTACTTTCCGTGTGCGGTATTAATATCTTATTGATTCTACGCTATTCATAATCTCGAACCGCACAAAAATACACCCTAAGCCTATAATATCTAACCCAATTAGTAAGTCTATGAAGACCAGTTGAAAGATTAAAAATTCTGTAACAACTCCAGCTATTTTCAGAACTGCCCGTTTCATTTTGAAACATTCCGGCCTTTGACCATCAATTCTCGCAGAGCACTCGAGCTGGCAGCAGTGACATCTAAATTGTGCACGTACTCGTATGCCCACTCGTCGTAACAGGGCAGGACAAATGGCGAACGAATGACGGCGTTCAGAATTAGCAAGTCAAATGCTTTGTCCGCGCACCACAATGAATAGACGATGAGACTTCAAATAATGTCGTAACAGGGTCGTATATTTTCATGGACTGCTATAAGATATAGTCTGAACTGTATTTTATGTAGAATCTGTGTCGTTATTGTTATTCTTGGCGTCCTAGTTTCACTTTATAACACGTCACGGTGAGAGGAAGTTTTCCGCCGTACCTACTCACTTATACTCACTTCACTTTGAAACATTCCTTTTCCTTAGTAACATGGTGGAAATATTCCGAGCATCATTTTCCTCTTAATAAAATTCAACAACGCACTCGTACCTCTCCATTCACAAATCTATAAAATTGAAGTGTCTGTTTGTAAAGTACGGCACTTATAACAAAAAAAAACATTATTTTCACTTTTGTCTGTCTGCCTGTTTGTTCCTGCTAATCTCCGAAACGGGTGGACCGATTTTGACGGAACTTTTGCTGGCAGATAGCTGTTGTTAAGGGGCAGCTTAGGCTAATTTTATTGAAAAAAAACAAGGGTTCCGTGCAAAAAATAAAACCAATGAAATTGTTAACAAAATCAGATTCAAAAATATTTTTATAATAATTATTGTATTATTTTTTTATAATAATTATACGAACTTCGTCGGCTGCGGGTAACAACTAGTCTACCATTTTATATTTCTTTATAAAAATCAACCAATAACTCTATTCCGTTCGTTCAATTCAAAAGGACACGACAAAGGCAGGCAAGATCTATGAGGGCTTACCTAAGTCAAGTTTTATGAAAAAGGGGGCTAGTATTAATATTGCCGAATCTTTTATGTCGCTGCCAAAAAGAGGGCTCAACGTTTTCAATGCGAAAATTAATATGAAAGATATTAAAATGCGATCCACGGACTAACTTTAAAAACGTTTTTGGCTCAGATGATCAAATTGTGCGGCCAGTATCGTCAAAGAAAATTTTATGGACGCTACATGTAAATTAATCCTCGGCCTCGTTTAGAAATCACCTCATCCAGTATTCACCACCCTGAAAAATAAAATCGAATGGCGAGATTCAACGTACTGTTTTACCGATATCTTTGTACAGGTAGGACCGGTTTTTTATTTTTCGTCTGAAAATATGCTGGCCTGTAAAAAGTTTTCGAATGTTTTTTTATTTATTTCCGTAGTCCTCGTCCAATCAAGGCTTTTTTTCGAGTAACTGTTTGAACACAACCGATTGTGTTTGACGTGGATGCATCAATTTGTGGAGTCCGCCTGATTTATACTTATTGCCTGGTTGGTTTCATAGATCGGTCATAAGAAGAAATGTCATATTCTAAAGCATTAACCTAGTTGAGTCATTGGGTCAGCAACATAATGACGTCACACACAATCTATGAAGGAGTAGCGTTGTGACAGCCCGTATAAAGTAGGTATGTTAATTTATTGGTGGTGTCAAATTGTCTATTGCCAATTTTGACACGTCATAGAGTTAACGACAGCAACCAGTTGGATATTGAAAGTAGATTACCATGTTACGACTGCCTCGTTGGTCTAGTGGACGCAAGCGTGACTGCTGAGCATGAAGTCCTCGGTTCAATTCCCGGATCGAGCAGTGTTATTGGGTTTTTCCATGAGGAATTTCTCAGGAGACAGTCACGGGGTCTGAATTTGTGACCGGTTGGATGGTAATAGGCTCGCTGAGACTTGGCGAAATGTGGGTATACCTACTATTAGGTTCAACCCTTCACGGATTATAGGCGTTATGTTATGTTATTATGAGGTTTCAGAAAAAAAAAAAAAAAAAAAAAAAAAAAAAAATATCCCTGGACATTTTTCACACAGCACCATCTAGCCCCAAGCTAAGCAACTTAATGCTTGTGTTATGGTAGCTAGATGGCTGATAAACTACATATATACATTTTTTTTTTGTAAATACATACATATTATAGATAGAAAAACACCCAGACCCGGAACAACTACTTGTAGGTCATACAAATATTTGTCCCGTACGGGAATCGAACCCGCGACATGCAGCGCAGCAGTCAATCGCTTGACCACTGCGCCAACCGTGTCGTGTGTGTGTCGTGTCGTCGTAGAAAATTGCCCAAATTGCCCAATTGAAAAAAGTCTATAATGTCCTTGCCTTAAACACAGGTTTATTACCGACATCGCTCAAGTAATGTGATTTGACGAAGGTTTGGTGAAGTATGGAGCGACTAGGCTTGCGGCAACCCTTTCATGGGGAGCGTAGGCTGTTTCAAGTCATTTATCATTCTCATTCTCTTTTCGCTTCATTTATTTCGCTCTATTATATTCAGGCCACTTTTCGGTCTTATTTGAATATATGGGGTTATGGAAACTTAGTTCTGGGTAATGGTTATTATTTATGGTATAATTGACGATCGTACAGCGTAAGCTTGGTACGTTATACGTGATCTTATTGATGGTGATGTTAAGAAAAATCTAGGTTATTTCAAACATAGGTACTAACATGTCTCATGACCAAAAAGTATTACGTTTTACTTTATATATTTTTTTTGGGATGGGCAGTTACAGTACAGGCCCGGCAGTCTCGACATAGATACCGACAATGTCGCAAACTTTCGATCGCTTAATAATAACAGAAAAAACAACATACATAACGTTGCTTGCGAGAAATGCAAGTCTCAACATCCAAGATGCGTTTCTCGCAAGCAACGTTATTGCAACCGATTTTCACGGACTGCCAAGTCATAGGTCTCGAGTCCAAACCCAAGACACGCATCTCTGTTTTTTCGGATTCATATGCGTATTTTATTATTATCACTTGCTTCCTTGGAGAAAAACATTGTGGGAAAACCAATCCAGCATGCCTGAGAGATATTTTTCGACGGCATGTAGAGCCAAATCTATGGGCAGCATAAAAACTGTGTCACCAGGTTAGGCACTAACTACACGAAAAACCAGAAGAATTCTTAGCAGACGTTTAGACAATTGTTAAAAAGTTACGAGCCGAACAGTCGACGTTTTACGAGTCACAATCAAACAGCCAACTTTTGTTATTGGTACTGAAGTAAAGAAGGAAGTTACAACTTTACTCATTTGAATCTTGATTAACTATAAGTTCTACCTAATGAGAAGTGACTCAAGTTTCGTTGAAAGTGTACAGTCACTAGCAATTAAACGTTAACATTTAGCCAAATTCTAAAGCGATTTTCTTGTGAAACAACAGTTTCTGCATTGATATATGACCCATTTCGTGATAGTATGGCTTCCAAAATATTACGTTTGTGAAAACGTAATACGTTAATTAATGCAGTAGGAGAAAATCGCTTTTGAATTTTGCTACGTGTATAGGTACAGTCGCCAGCACATCAGCTTACCACAAACTGTCAAATTTCTCCAAATGATTTTAAACCATAAAATGTTGTCGGTTAAGTTCAAAATCAAATGAGTAAATTTGACAGTTTGAAGTAACTTGACGCGCTGGCGACTGTACCTACATTTCATTGATGACTGTAAATTAAAAAGAGTCAGATCATTTTGAATTAAAGTGAATAAAGTACCTTAGTATTTCAAAAACTATGTAGTATTTGGTAAAAGTATTTTAAAGCTTAAATAAATCGAGAATATTAGGCGTATATTAGACAAATAAGCAGCTTTGTTGAAGAAATTATATTAAATGTTCTCTCAAAACGTTATCTCGAATAAGGTGCGAATTTACGAGTTTTTGATAATAATTGTGTATTTAAATATCCGTCAAGTTTCTTTAAAACTTCTCAAGTAAAAAAATCTGGGACTATTTTCTCATTTAATTAAAGACAACTGAATATAATTTAATTTATTAATAAGATACAATGTATAAATTAAACTATATTATGTATGCCCTTGGTTGTATTACAACACACTTCTTGTTCTTAATGATTTCTCGGAATCTTTTGGGAGCAATCTCTGCCTTAATTAATTACAAATTTTCAGAGCGAAGCCCGTGTATTTAAAGGAGACTAAGTAAATGTTGGTTGTGATTTACATAGATAACTGTACAAAAACATAACATTACAGCTGTGATCCCGGAAGGGTTACAGGCCCTGTGCCTGACACAGGCAGATTTTTTTAAGACCCATGTAATATAGGGGACGAACCTATGGCCCAATGCCTATGGTCAACCGAAACCGGTGAAATTCCAGATTCTGTAAATAACATATTGCTCGACATAGGAATCGAATCCAGGACCTCATTGCTCTGTAGTCGCGCTTGCGACCACTAGTCCAACAATATAGCCTATATATCCTAGGCTTTTTTTAACGAATGGTCGCACGTTTTTAATGCAATACGTTATCAACTGAAAACCGAAAAAGCTGAAATCCCCGAAAACGATTAAAACGGTTTTGTGAGGCTTAGTTTTTAAGTAAAGATTCATGTAAACTTTCTGTTAATAAAATAAAATAAAACCGTGTATCAGGGGCTGAGAGGCTAAAGTGGTCTGCACCTAACTAAATCTGTACTATCTTTACAGGCGCAACCTCACCGGGAGCATTCGCTTGTAATGTACCAATCCAAGATACGATTTTGTTCAGAAATAAGTGAATCTGATCTGTTACATTACAGGTGAATATTCCCAGTGAGGGAGAGCCATAACAAGAAGTTGGCAGATTCGTCTCAGAATTAAGATGTAGTAGTTTTTGTTTATCTCTCATAACTTTGTACATTTTTTCTCGTATGTATTAATTCTTATATTTTAGTTATAAATATTATCTAGTTTGTTTTCTGTAATTGCACCTGTATTTTGTCTCTGCATCACCTTAGGGTAGGCTGGTAGAAAATATCCTAGGCATTAAGTCCGCCTTTGTACGGTTCTACTTGTAGGTACATTAAGTTTTAATAAATAAATAACACGATCCATCCATCTTTTCTTTGTTCTTTGGTATTGCTTTTTTACATAAAGAAAGTCAGAAGGAAAATTAGTCGCATAAATAAGTAATTATTGCCTGTCAGGAAAGTTGTACTTATCTTTGCTTCCAAAAAAAATTGGACTTCGTTAATTCGTCAACGTTCGACTCAGATGAGTCGTTACGGCTGAAATTTCAGTAACACAACTTCGCCTGGCTTATAAGTAATTTAATACTTATTACGGCGGCTGAAGTTGGTTACAGAAATTCAGGTACGAATGGAGTTTAAAAGAACTTTCAGGAGCGGGCAGAGTAAAACTGAATAAAAAATAAGTAGATTTTTCAAAAAGATTCGTTTAATTAAACTTTCTTCATGCTATTGAGGTTATATTTGACTGCTTATAACTTTTTAATTGCTTTGGTACACAATGGAATCGGCAAATATTCAGTTTATTTGGAGAAACGATAAGGTATTTGTATATAATGAGGCAATGTACACAGTTCCGCTCTTTTACGTGGCCAGTTTATGTGTAACGGGACCTACATATTTTTACTGTATCATAATTTGTGACCTTCTAGGAAAAATGTGAGATAATACTGTATGATATAATTTCGTGTCATTTACATATATTTTGATATAATATATAAAGCATTTTATATATCCATAAAGTTTATCTTACTAATTAATACCTACCACTGCTTATCTCTGCATTACCCAAAGGTAATGGTAGAAAATGCCTATGGCATTAAGTCCGCCTCTGTACTCCGTGCTTGTAGTGTTTAATCCCTACTAATAATATTATAAATGCGAAAGTAACTCTGTCTGTCTGTCTGTTACGCTTTCACGTCTAAACCACTGAACAGGTACAGAGATAGAGTTGACCTTGAGAAAGAACATAGGATAGTTTTTATCCCGGACTTTTGAAGAGTTCTCTTGGAAACGCGATATAACCGAACTCGACGCGGGTGAAGCCGCGGGCGGAAAACTAGTAAGAAATAAATAATAAGAATGATTGCCTGGCTCACGACAAAGAGAACAGGGCCGGCAGTCTCGACATAGATACCGACATTGTCGCAAACTTTCGATCGCTCAATAATAACAGAAAAAAACAACGTACCTACATAACGATGCTTGCGAGAAATGCAAGTCTCAACATCCAAGATGCGTTTCTCGCAAGCAACGTTAGTGCAACCAATTTTTTCTGTTATTATTAAGCGATCGAAAGTTTGCGGAAGTGTCGGTATCTATGTCGAGACTGCCGGCCCAGGGCCGTCCAAAAGCGCGTTAGGTGGACGATATCGTTAAAATCGCGGGAAACAGATGGATGAGGGAGGCCGAGAAATGAAAAGTATGGCAGTAAAACCAACCAACCCAACAGTGGGAATCCGGGCATTAATGATGAAGCACACGACTTGGCCACAGTTTCGGTCATAACCAAACCGTTCGAGTTCTTTCACGATGAAGCATGAAAGAATTCAAAGATAAACAAACATGTAACATAAACTAATTCTCGTCTTCCTGAAGGTCACAACAGCTCCTGTAACTACGTACCTTGAATCAACCCTCGGGCTACAAAACCGACAACTTAACTAACTTGCCAGTTGTTTTCATAACCAACATTAAATTAATTAGGAACATTATTCGAAAGGACAATGACCAAAGTTGGTACCAAAAAGTCTCGCGCCTCAAAACCAAAATATTATAGTAATTAGTTTCATATTTTTTTACGGCATTACGCGTCGGGGATTTGATTTTTGAACTGGAAATATACTTTTCGAGTTTAAAAGTACGAATATTGTTTTACTCCCTTTATATGACGTTCCGTTTCAACTGAATATAAATGACGTTCCGTTTCAATTGAACAAACCCTTGTCTGTCGAGCGGACTCTAAAATTAATTACAATTAAGTAAGATCAGTACACCAAATCGATTTAGTTTGGTTTATTGCTATTTGCAACAAAATAGATTTTCTCAGCCTAAAGATTTTGATTTATCGATTACATCCCTAAATCCCGACTAGTTTATAGCACTTACTATACTCTATGGTTTATAGTTATCTTATCTGTGGCATCTGACATTTGTACTGTACTGACTGACTATTGGCAATGTAAAGGTCTAAAATAAAATCGAGTTTCAGTCAAGCATACTGTGGATGTTACTTTAACTCGTAATTCTTACTAATATTAGTGTATTACGCTGTTTTTAGAGCAATAATGTAATGTATGTGTGTTAAAATACGTCGTTGGTAGCGTCGAAAAAATAGACCTACTTTTTAGGTTAGTTTCGATTTTATAAAATAACTCTGAAACGCGGGTTTTTTTTTCAAAAATAATTTTTGTAGGAGTTAATACGATCAGTGTAGTCTATAAAAAACAAGGTTTGATTTTGATGCAGCATGGTACGGGATTCCATACTTCCACGAGCATTCTCTTTTCTTTGAAAACTCATAGATATCATACTGTTGGATATTGAAATTCCCTGAAATAATAAACATTAAATTTCATCTTTTTCCTGTAACACTAAATTGTTTACTACATAATATTTAGATAGTAAGTTATTAAGTGTTTGTTTATTTAGTTCAGTATCTAATGAAAGTAATTTAATTTAGTGTTATATAATGAAGTAGTTTCGTGGCGCGACTGCTGAGCATGAAGTCCCAGGTTCGATTTCTGGGTCGGGCCGTGTTTTTGGATTTTGTCTATCAGGGATTACTAAGTAGCAGCCACGGAGTCTGGATGTGAGTTGAGGATAATAGGCTTATCCTATTACATAAGACTTAAAAACATAACTGGCGAAACGTACACTCTTTTAGGTACACCTCTGCCTAGCCCTTCAGAGATTCATCTGCCTAGCCTTTTCCCAAGTATTTTGGGGTCGGCTTCCAGTCTAGCCGGATGCAGCTGAATACCAGTATTTTACATGGAGCGACTGTCTATCTGACCTCCACAACCCAGTTAGTTCTGGGTACGATACCTTTTATAAGACTGGTTGTCAGACTTTTGGGCCACTGACTACCTGTAACGACTGTCAAAGATCTACAAATGACAGCCGGGACCAACAGCTTAACGTGCTTTCGGAGGCACGGAGGAAACGCGGTATGTAATGGGTGGTTACCCATCCACGGACCAACGTAGGCAAGCGCAGCTTAACCTAAAGATCGACCCGAGCGGCAGTTATTATTTAGCTACGAGCTCCTCCTAGCCCTTTGGAGATTACTAGACGTGATATTATGTCAATGCAGTAGTATTTCAGCACTAAAAGCACAGACACGTGTGTTTTTAATTTTTTACCACTCGAGTTTCGGGTCATATGATTTGTGTTGATGATTCCAATAGATTCCACTTGGTGTTGGGGCTCTGATGACAAAATTAAGTGTGCTTTTTAATTTTTAAACTACAATTTAATTATCGCTACACTATAAAAATAAATTTTTCAGAAAAGAAGACATTTCACATAGTTTGACACAATGGACGGTCTTATCGCTAAAAGGGATCGGTATCTCTCGTCTAGTATTATACTTACACTGACACAAGAACATATACATTTCACAAGAAAGAAGCCAAGAAGTTAACATCAAACAAACGATTTCTTTCCTGCATAGGCATGCATGTATGCCAGTGTATATTTCACGAGTCGGGACGCCAAAGGTTGCTTCCGACAAACGCCGGCAGAAACCGGACAACCGACGGTGTCTGAAATCTAACATATTCCCAGTTTCTATTGGTTACTAGCTTGTGCCCGCGCTTTCGGCACGTTATAGTCGAAAACTATCCCACGGACACGGAGACGTTTCAAATATAGCCTTTGTCACTCGGGGATAAAGTAGCTTCTCATTGGTGAAAGAATTTTCGGAATCGGATCAGTAGTTCCAAAGATTATCTTTTACATCCAAACTTACAAATTTAACTGTATTATTTTATTAGTAAAGATTAAACTACTAGTGTAGTAATGAATGAAGTACGGTTTGACATGCTGTGGGGGTAATACTAACAACACACTTGTCCGGGTCGGCAGTATTTGTTGAACCGACCGAAAGGAACTATATACATATACATATAACTATACAAGAGTAACAAACATCCATCCACCTATCCATTTAAAATATTAGCAGAATTTACCGTATAGGTGAGAAAAAAACTGTTATAGAAACCTCACGACAAAGGAAAGGTTTTGTATAGTTTTTGCGACCCCATTTTACTTCAGTGCCGTGGGTGACTGATGATTAGTGATGATGCAATACATTGTTAGTGAAGGCACGATAAAATCTCTCACAGTTGATCATTCTTCATTCTGGCAGACTCCTGGAACATTGCCAAGATCCGTTTTGTGGGCGTAAAGGAAAGTGTGCTTATTAGCACAAATGGCGAGTCAGTATCTTAGAGCGGTTACAGACAGTGGCTTACGCGCGTACAAGCGCGCCACATTTGTGCTACGCCAAATCGAACGCGTGTACCTACACGCGCTCATATTAAAGCTTGTTTGATCGAATTGCTGGGTTCTGTCACTCGGAATATGTCAGTATCTCACACAGCTCGATTATACGAGCTCATAAGTGCGTCAACGCTCATCCAAGTTACGCGTGTGGCAAAAGTAAAAAACGAACTTATTCGCGCCGAAAATACGCTACTGAAACCGCCCTTACCGCTTGGTTACGAGCTACATACTTAAGCGACACGTGTTTCTGACTGCGGTGAAAACGAATGGATGAAGTTTTTTTGGAAACATACCATAACCATAACACCGCGTTGCAACATGCGGAGCAAGTCGTCTCGCCTGAAGTTGTGGACAGAGCGTTACTGTCTAGCGTTAAAATGACCACATCGAGCTAATAAATGCTAGCTAGTACAGTTGACAGCACGTGAGAGGTAACATTCGACCTGGTTGGGCTAGTGCAGTACGGAGTTGCAATAGCTTGCTGCAATGCTCATACTGGTTTTGTTAGTATTGGTACTGACGTGCGGTTGCGATCCATCGTACAAAGACCGCGATCTACAAAGATGAAGTTTTTCTGGAACTCGCTTTGCGTATTGCCAGGAACAGTATATTTACCAAACCAAGGTGAAGCAAGACAGGCCGGTCGACCACTTTTCAACCTTATTACTCAAGGCAAAGGCATAGGGTTAAAAGTGATCGGTTTGAATATTTTTTGTACAAAGCCTGGCCTGCCTAACTTCAGCCATTTTCTGGAATTCTAGACACGTTGTTTTGCGTCTTTTTAGGGTTCCGTACCCAAAGGGTAAAACGGGACCCTATTACTATGACTTCGCTGTCTGTCTGTCTGTCTGTCTGTCTCCAGGCTGTATCTCATAAACCGTGATAGCTAGAAAGCTGAAATTTTCACAAATGATGTATTACTATTGCCGCTATAACAACAAATACTAAAAATTAAAAAAAAAATATTAAGGGGGGCTCCCATACAACAGATATGATTTTTTTTGCCGTTTTTATAGATAATGGTACGGAACCCTTCGTGCGCGAGTCCGACTCGCACTTGGCCGGTTTTTTTTATAATCTTACGTCAGTAATTTATTGAAAAAAAAAATGGTGAAAAGAAATTTAATACATTCAGACAATTAGGAAAAGTTTTATCAACAATAGTTTCTCCCAAACTCGTTGGTGAAATCAATTCGAAACGCCACGGGCGAAGTAAACAATGCACAATGGTTTGAAGTAAAACAATTGAAATGAGTTTGAAGTTTATTAAAACCGCTGGAGCGAGAAATTGTGTTTGCATTATGGACGCAAAGTTTTATAGAAAACAGACTACCCAATTAAAATTACAAGTTTGAACATGAATGTGAAAAACATGTAATTCAAACATGACATTTGAATTTTACTGAACACTAGCTTTTGTTCAAGGCTTCGCTCCCGTTATGGTCAAAAATTAAAAAAATATATATAGTCTGTATCATACGAGCTTTTCATTTGTGATAGAGTCTTCTAAATAGAATCACAAGTTAAGAAGATTACCTCCTCCAAAGTTTACCTCTTTATAATTATTATTACAAAGAGATAAACTTTGGAGGAGGTAATCTAACAAAATAAATTGTTACAATTTATTTTTGTTAGTAAACAATGTTTTTGCGAATGAGAATAACGACATTAAATGACACTGTTTTAAGCTTTCAGTCTAGTCTAGTTCTATGATCGTGGGTTGACTGTAGAATGCGGGTGGATGGAAAATAAAATGAAAACCCGCAACCCGCGATCATGGCGCTTGCAACAGCGTCAAAATATTGGGAGCTCAAAATAACGAACCATCACGGAAGATATCCCGTAAGTGACAGTATAAGTTTACTACATGTAGGTGGTACTACTTTCTTAATTAATTTACCCATTAGCAAAAGTTAACTTCCATACATACTTATATGTCCTCGGTAGGGTATGAATTACGACGACACGGTTGGCGCAGTGGTTAAGCGATTGACTGCTGCGCTGCATGTCGCGGGTTCGATTCCCGTACGGAACAAATATTTGTATGACCTACAAGTAGTTGTTCCGGGTCTGGGTGTTTTTCTATCTATAATATGTATATATTTACAAAAAAAAAAATGTATATATGTAGTTTATCAGCCATCTAGTTACCATAACACAAGCATTAGGTTGCTTAGCTTGGGACTAGATGGTGCTGTGTGAAATGTCCAGGGATATTTATATTTATATTTATTTATAATTTTAAAAAAATCGTTCCATGTTCAAGTGTATTTAATGGCCTAATTGAATGACTTTGACTTTGATTTTTGACTTTAGGGCTCACTTACATTATGTAAGAAATTCTTGTTAGAAAACTTGTGAGAGAAGATGGCATAGTTAGGAAGCTGGTATGACCGAGGCACAACCCTCTCAAAGTTTTCCAGGGGACCGAGTTCATTGACCCCGGATTTACGTCGCCGACTCAACCATATTCTGCGGGCAGGAATAAATTATTACAATCCTTGTCCTTGGTTGCACGTTTGAGTTTAACGTACCAATAAAATCAAACATCTTCTAGTCTATCATATACGTCTGGATTTTATACTTATTTAAATCACATGATGCAATAGTACCGGTAGACCTTAAGCCAATTACATTAGGACTAAGGTCTTTGTATTTTGACCATCCATTAAAATGTATTGTTTTGCATGTTGCCGCACAATACGATTGATAGACAATCGCTGCTGACAAAGCTATGTTTTTTTTTTATGAAGACCTCCTGTTTCTGGGAAAAGCCTGCCTCAAGGACTGACGGGACCGCTTTCCCGCGTCACCTCAAACCTACTAGGTGGTATAAAAGTCAAATTATCAACAAAATGAAAACTCAGTATTTATTTATTTATTCATTATAGTACAGACGCCAGCAGGTCAACCTACCCGAAACTGTCAGATTTTTCCAACCAACCTTGGACCTAATACTTTAGAGATAAAGTTGAAAATCTATTCAAGAAATTTGACAGATTGTAGTAGTTTGATGTGCTGGCGACTGTACATGGAGGACTTACAGCTAATAAAAACAAACAAGAAGAGAACCATAGTCACCAGAAAGCCAATTACAAATCCTCATAATTATATTAATCAGGAAAACCCTACTGCATTTATCTTTCTCAATGTATTATCATGAAATTAAAACGATTGAATTAGAAAATTAACAAGCAAAGCGAGAGAGCCGCGGAGCTGCGATAGGGTGTAAGATAACCACATTAAATTGCATTACCCGTTAGCTAGTTCAGACAATCTACTTTGTTCGTTACAAGATGGAAACTAACTGTAGCTGTAACTACGAAGTTCTGCGAGTTCTGGTTTTGCGAATTCAGAGCATGCAGGAATAAGTGATGCGTGCTGTGTGTGAGAATGTTGTTTCCCTAAACTGCATTCGAGTAAGCTGCAAATTAGAACTAGTGATGTATTATGTAGCTGTGATTCTAAAATACGCACTGGTATTCAGCTGCATTCGGTTAGACTGGAAGCCGACCCTAACAAAAAATCAAAAACAAAATCAAAATATTTTTATTTCACATGGGCACTTATAAAACGTCGACAAAAAGGTGCACGGTTCGGGTTGGTCGTTTCCTATGGAGAAGAACAGGCAAGAAACTCCATGGTTACCCTTTTAAAATGATTTGATTTTACAATATTACGAGTATCATGTTACAGCATTAGTACTCAATTATGGGGGACAGCATAGGCCCGCCAATATGTCGTTGCTTAGTACACAAAAAACGGAAAACAAGATAAGAGGTTAACAAAAGTTAACACACCTCTAGGAATCTACAAGACCTGCACTGTTCACACATTCACAAACAATCGTTAAAAAGAATCTATACAAAGGCAAGAAAATATTATAAAAGACTAAATTAAACATGAGACAAAAATATTGTCATCAGTACTGCAACTATTCTGAACAAAAGGTGTTTTTAAATGATTTGAGAACTATTGTAAAAAAAAAATCTGAAAGGAAAACACAGTTGATCATAAGCCTAGGTAGTTTTTGATGTGGCTGTGATTAAACACAGTGGTTGAGCGATCGACTGCTGCGCTGGGTGTCGCGAGTTCGATTCAAGCTCGGAACAAATATTTGTATGGCCTACAGATAGCTCCGGGTTTGGCTGTTTGTGTATGCGAGTTTAAGTGTTTGTAAACGCACCCACGACACAGGAGAAATTCCTAGTGTTTAATGTCTTAACGTTGCCCACGTTTTAAAAAAAAAATCTCTTTCAAGATAGAACAAGTTATGAGTCCGGTTCAGCGCCCCTAAACTTGAGAGTTGGAGATCTAAAATGGCTGTACCTACTTACGCAACACGTAGGCACGTGTTTTCTTTCGATGTAGGTATCGACATAATATCTTCCATACAAATGAATAAAATTGAAATGTCCGTTTGTAATTTCAGAATAGCAGCATTTTACTGAATGCATATGATAGTAAATGTCCAGCAGTGGACGTTTTTCGGCTGAAATGATGATGATGATGATGAAAGTATATAGGTACGGTACTTATAACAAAAAAAAGAGGTTTAAATTTTTTTTCTATCTGCCTATTTGTTCCGGCTAATCTCCGCAACGGCAGTACCGATTTTGACGGGATAGCTGATGTTATAAGAAGTAACTTAGCCTACTTTTATTTTAGAAAAAGGATTAGGGTTCCGTGTAAACAAATTAAAACCCATGAATTTGTTAACAAAATTCGATTCAAACAGGGAAAGTAATCTATCTTATCTAAAGACATATAAAATGGTAAACTGACTGACTGACTGGGTGATATTATATCAAAATGCAGTCCAAACCGCTGGTCCTAGAGACATTAAACTTGGAGGGTGTGTACTTTGTGAAGAGTAAGTATCCATTAAGAAAGGATTTTTGGCAATTCCACCCCTAAAGGGGCAAAACAGAGGATGGAAGTTTATATGAAAGTCGGTCAGTTTTGAAGTTAGGATCTTCAAATTTTGTGTTTAGGCTGACGATTGAAAATATAATACGTGTCTCAGCGTTTTTGATAATTCTATCCCAGAAGGGTTAAAAAGGGGGATGAAGGTATGTAACCATGTTTGTTACCGTAACCTGGATTTAACCTATAGGTTACTCTTTAATTCCGGTAGTACGTTCCCATCGGATATTTTTCGACATCCACGCGGGCGAAGCCGCGGGCAAAAGCTAGTATTTTTATAATAATTTCACGCAATCGAAGGTCACGGGCAACAGCTAAAAGCTAGCCACAAACTGATACAACCCTTTCGCACTCCTATCGGTTTTAGCACTCATAGCTTTTACAGATATTGGGCCCACAGGGAGCCCTAACAATAAAGGGTTTAGGGCTGTATGCGATAGGATTATATTATCTGTGGCGATAGTAAAAAGAAAATGGATACAAACTCGTTGATAATATTTTCTGTTACAATCAATTCGTTATGAAACGAACGCCTTTTGTTAAAAGGTATGAAGAAAACTTGTGGAATAAAATAAAATAGATGTAAAATAGACCAAGGACTTGTGTATCTTATAGTTTTTGATAGCTTTTTAATGTGTTCCTACTTAATTATAGGAATGATCAGAAAGTTATTTTTTTAAAGGTCTTTATGCTATTTTAGCTGGTTCTCTATACTGATGAATTCTGCGTAGATTGTGAGAATCCTTGATGGTCCTTTAACCATTCATTTCAACAATTATCCCTCGATCACTTTTAGCGAACATGTTATGGGCTGTGAGGCAATGGCTGCCAAGCTCAGCTGGACAATAGGTCCTGAGATGACCTGTTGCCGACATAGCTCACAGAATAAGTACCTACGCTTAAGTGGCAATGAATAATATGAAGATTCAGCTGGGTTGGGCAGCGATTGGGAAGTTTCGTCCAGGCTTCTCGTTGCGTATTCCACAGAGCCTTAAAACCAAGGTCTTCAATCAGTGCGTCCAGCCTATTCTGACTTACGGCACCGAAACGTGGACATTTACGTTACGTCCATAAATTAAAAGTCGTTCAGCGAGCAATGGAACATCTTAAAGTAGCCACACCCGCTAGGTTGTACCTGATAGGTTTGCCTGTACAGTTGAACTGTACAGGCAAACCGGAGCGTGTCTTTGCATCACCCTAAGTTAGACTGGTAAAAAATGCCTAAGTCCGCCTTTGTACAGTTTTTACTTGAGCATAAAGTTTTGATAAATAAATAATGAATCCATAAACCGGGGCGAACCTGTCACGTACACCTGCAGGGTTTTGCAACATACACGCTTCGGTTTACCTGTACAGTTCAACTGTACAGTTAAACCTGTCAGGTACACCCTAGCATGTATGTCTACCTTAAGCAAGCTTTTGAAGTTCTGTACATCGCGATGATAAACATTGTCAACTAAGTAATTCGTCAAAGCTCATCTGTTATGGTCACTAACATTATAATTAACACTAGTAGTTTCTAGTGTTAATTATAAAGCTCACCTTCTAACTCACGCAAATCAACCATCCTTTTAAACGTTATGAATACCTACAGTGTATTGGTATTTTAAACATCGAACTTCAGTATGATAGTCAATGCATTTATATCCTGAATACCAAGTTACTTATATATATAGTATAGCTTAAATGTTAGTTGCTGATGTAACGTGTCTTAGTCTAGCTAAAATAGGTCATCCTTGGATACGAGATTCTATCAGTGAAATGTAACCTGAAACTTTGTGATGACGTCATTTTATCGTAGCGCCGTAAAAGGCCATTGCTGAAAATCTTACGATAGCATGTTTACAAGGCAAAACAAACGAATAAAATAAACATTTCTTAATGGAAAGAAAATAACAAAATTAAACATTAAACTGTTAACTTTAAGGACGCAAAGTGGACCCGACGACGTCAAGAATGTTTTAATCTAATATTCTCTGGAGTCGAAAGAAAGGTAGGCTCGCACTTAAAACAGCAATTATACAGGACGATGTCCGGTGTCCTCATAATTGATGGAGACAGAGACAACTTTAAGTCATTAGTTGGGTTGCAACTCGGGGGAAATAGGTCACATTTCATCCTAACAAATAAAAATGAAACCGTAATTTCAACTCTCTAAACGACAACATTAGTAGGAAATTCCGAGAATTATATACGCCAAAAAGAAATCTGAAGCTAATGAAAGAAACGAGATAATGTTTCCATGAATTTGGCACATCACACGTATATTTAGCATTTACCAGATATTATGTCAAGGTGAGAGAGCTGAGAAATTGGATCATACCTAAGTACAAAACGATGTTTGCAATTTCCTGAAAAAAGTCGTACGTTTAGGTTCAGTATTGCATGGCTGTTCTCACGTGTCGAAAGTTTCTATATTTTTCAACCCATATCATTTTCAGAAAGAGAAATACAGAAACTACATTGCTAACAAAAATCGTTACAGTAACACGTAATATTCAAATTATAAATGCGAAAGTTTGTGAGGTTGGATGGATGTTTGTTACTCTTTCACGCTAAAACTACTGAATGGATTTGGATGAAATTTAGCACACAGATAGTTTACATATAACCTGGACAATTATCGAACTCCACGCGGGCGAAACCGCGGCCATAAGCTAGTTAAACTTATAACTGCGGACTGCGTTTTTAGTCTGTACGTAGGTACTCAACCAATTAATGTTGGTTTTAAACGTATTTTGTGTATTTTTACGAAGCGAACTCGTCATTTCGTTAGGCGGGTCGATCGATAAATTGAACCGTCACAATTCAATTATGTTCGTCCACGAACGGCATTCCATTATGGTTTAAATAAATAGAATACATTTTTTCCTCTTTCATGTTCGGTTTATGTATGACATTGATACCTGAAATAAATGAAAACAGTGGGCAGTTGAGCAAAAGCAAGAAAAAAGGGACCTTAGTCACAAAGAAATATGGTGGGAATCCCGTCCTAATCTCCAGTCTCACTCATGTTGCTCTCAAGATCGAATCTCCCCACAAGTCGGTGTTGTGCCTTATCTGCTCATAATACGTTGTCAGCCTCAGCTACACTTTACGATCCTCGGGAGGCAGAAAGCTGAGTGACTCGAGCCCCTAACACTGATTAAGTTGACTTTTGTCTTTCCGAAATGTAGACACCTCTTCAGCTTCTATATTCACAAGGGAGTCGGTTGCCTGTAACTTTTTAATATCATCAGTAAATATTAGTTAAAAAGTTTCTATTAAAAAGCGAGTTCTAAATGATCATCATTACAACTCGTTTTGGTCCGTTTTAACCAGCCAAAACATTGCAGGAAAGAATAATGCCTTGTAATCATGGAAAACAAAAGTTGTTAATTATAGCAACTTTTGTTTTGTGCATTAGCAAAATTGTTATAATTTTGTACAACTTGGCAGCAACCAAAATTTTCTTTAAGTTATATTTAATAGAAAAGGGGAAAATGAGGGAGAGGAAGACAAAATAAGAGATAAATGGATTGTTTGAGGGATCATTTGAAAGAAAAAAGAGTGAATGATAAAGGGAAGAGTGAATGATTATATAACATCTGTATACTTTTACACTATGTTTACAAAATGAATAAATTTGAACGAATGGAAGGAACGTGTTACGCCGCCGGCATCTTTCTCAATGGCAAACATGACGGTACCCAACTAATATAAGAACAGGATGAAGCTAAAAGAGGTCCCCTGCTGGACACAGGCGTCCCCCAAACGTTGACACAACCCATTTTTATTATTATGTCGTTTATTCATTATTTTACACATAAATAAAATAGGTTAAATAGGTTTCCACCGGTGTCAGGGTCCAATCAATCGGTGGTAAGGGGTTCAAGAAACAGGAACCTCATCACAACGCGAGCCGTATCGAAGAGTACGGTTACGGTTTATTATTATTGTGTTATCAGACAGCTGGTTTGCTGATCGTTGCCTGTATCCTATTGTTCCCCAATAGTTTATTTTTGCACTTCATAAGATGTTTTCCCCTGTAGAGCCCTTGTCTCCTACGGATTACTGAAAACTGAACACAGCATTCTTTCATTCTTAACAATTTTGAATATTATTTTTCAGCATTCACCGAGACTTGGAAAAGACCTTTTTTTTTGGGATTGGAAATCATCAATTACTGACTAAAACCCATCCATGTTCCTTCTTTTGCCCTTTGTGTTCCAGGGCCGCGGTATCTCTATCGAACAGTCTCGCAGCCCTGGCACTTGGAAGAGACCTACACTCACCATTGGGTGGCGAAAGGTTGAAGAAGAAAAATTCGCCGAAATAAGAAAAAATAATAATTTCACAGTTTACCATAGAGCATAAGTTAGCCTTGGAGATCCATTAGCCACAATATTGCGCCCCTTCCGTCTCGATCCGCTTTTATGAAGGGAATAAGCCTATCGTTTATATCAATTTTATCCCCGTAATAAACGGTATAGCCTGGCTATGAAACTCGTAACGGGTTTGCTTTAGATACTTCCGACCTTTATTTATAGGTCTAGCTCGATTCATAACTTACCTATTATTCTTAACTTACTTAGGTATTATTTCTCTATAACATAATTTATCTTTTATTTCCTGTATTATTTTAGCTCGGATTTAAGCAATACAGTCGCTCGAATCGATCTTGTAAATTAAGCAACGCATGGCGAGTTCGGTCCTTGGATGGGTTACGAGACCCCTCCGCACCTCAGAAAACACTCATGCAGTTCCAATCTTTGACAGTCTTCATGGATAGTCAGAAGCCCGAAAGTCTTTTTTTTTTGTTTTTCGGGTGGGATATCATCAAATGACTCCTCCCGCTCTGGGCGGAGCGGAAGGGAGTGTCAGACTCTTACTGACTAAAAACCCGTCAGCCCGAAAGTCTGACAATCAATCTTACAAAGGGGTATCGTATTACCCAGTACTAACTGAGTAGCGGGGGTCAGATAGGCAGTCGCTCCATGTAAATTACTGGGATTCAGCTGCATCTGATTAAACTGGAGGTCGACCCCAACATACATAATTGGGAATGGGATTCGCAGATGATGTTGACCTCACCATTAATTTATCGTCGGCCCAGGCCGTTCGAAGTTTCATCTTATTCTACTTAGCCGTCACCTTTATCCTTAATCTTTCTGACAGTTCATCTATCTTCTCTTTGGTACTCTTCTTTTCTTAGCCATCCACATTCATAACACTTTTCTTGTCGCATTACCTCATTCTCGCCCCAACCGCGTTGTGAAAATGTCTTCAGATGTCAGGACCTCTATATAGGGCACACGTAGGTATTAGAGGCGAACCCATAATACCCACTGCCCGGACACAATTCTATTACACAGGGTTGCGACTTAAATCAGGTCGAGGTGAGAATTTTGATACAGAAAAAACACTGATATAGGTATACCTAGATATCGTAAGACTTGTTCGCGATTTTATGCTCAACGTAGGTACTGTCGCAGCAAGCTAATTTGTTTAAAACAATAACGTTACAACTCAAGAGCTTAATTCTAGACGTTTAATGGACAAAAACGAAGTCTATTTTGTACCTATAGTAACTTGTATGGTATGGTAACTAAATAGTACTTATGACGTCATAGTAGATATTCAAAAACTGGCACGCTTAGTTTTCATACGGATCGTGATACATGCGTTAGCTACGTTCCTAAGTCTGTGGAAAAACCAATAACATAATTTGTTTCTCTGACACGGGTGAAGAATATAGGAACAACAAAAGTAGGTAACTTACTTTCTGCAGGTTTTTACTTAGTTTGTCTATGTGAGACAGTTTGACGAATCCCTCTCATTTCATTTGTTCATTAGTATCAGTTTTACGAGTTTCGACCAGTCTTTAGTGATCTTAAAATTTTTCTGACTGGACAAAAAAGTGCTTTGATGTTAGTCTAACTATACTAATGTTATTAAGAGGTAAACTTTGTTTGTAAGTTTGCATGTAGGGCGTAATCTTCGAAATTACTGATCCGATTCGGAAACGTTTCGTTAACGGGAAGCTAAATTATCCCCGAGTATTATTGGCTATATCGTGGTATAATTTCCGTACATAACGAGAGCGAAGTCGCGGGCAAAAGCTAGTGATTTTATATAGAGAATAAAGTTTTTAAAAAGTATTAAATTGTAAAATTTAGAAGAATTTGAAAATCGGACGACATATATTCTTTATATCTTCTGCCGAGCGATTACCACTTAATTGGCTTGGCAATTGATGATGTTATTCCTTTTGTTTATTCCTTTGACTGCCTCGTTGGTTGAGTTGTTGCACTCGGGCCTGCTGAGCATGAGGTCCTGTTTTCGATTCCCGGGTCAGGCAGTGTTACTGGGTTTTCCATCAGGAATCTCTCAGTAGCAGCCACGGAGTCCTATCACATGGGACTTAAAAAATATAACTGGCGAAATGTGGGTGTACTATTAGCTACATCTCTGCCTTATCCTTCGCGGATTACAGGCGTGTTGATTACAACACGCCATAACATAACATAACATAACATAACATAACATAACATAACATAACATAACATAGATATGATAGTACATTAGTACTATCATATGTATGTAATACATTTTTCATTTATTCGGTGGTTAAACTTTGCCCAAGCCCGTATTGTCTTAAACGTCAGAGAAGAACACTGCAAAATCCAATTACATTGCTCAGCAAGCTACGGTATGCAAATCAAAGGCTATGCAAATACGAATAGAGAAGATTATCTATATTCAAAATACATCCGACATTAAACATTGTGTCACAGTCAGATCCAGGTCATATTGACTTAATAGACTAATTGCGTGGTGCTGGTAACCGCTCCGTTGCAAACCAGAGACTGGTACACTGAAGGGAATAAATTCAGCGCAATGGTTCTGCGTATTCGTTGTGTATTTTTTGGATGTTTAATGCCTAACCGGGGGCACTATCACGAAAGCGCGTTGTAAACGTAACATAAATACATCAATTTTTTAATCGAAAATACAATTAACCTATAGCATTTTAGTTAAATTGTTTGCAACAAGCACAATCAGTAATTCAGTATACATTCACACATTTCAGTAATAGCTTTTCCGTACTCGTCTATTGTCATTTGTTTTTGGCAGAAAGAATGTAATTTGCTCTGTATTGCCGTAGCTGACTTTGTTAGCAATAATTGAACCCTCATATCGTGTTACAGATCCTTAGCTGTGTCATAATTTAAAGCTAACTTCATTTTTGCTGCCTGAGACAATCGACTTTTCATTACAAACGTAATTAATTGTTTATTTATTTATGTACACACAGATACTTTACAGGACAAATTATATTAACATAGAAGAGCACAAAGGTACTGCTTATTTCATAAGAAATTTCTTCCAGCAGACCTGCGAGAGGAAAGATGGATTAGAAATGTAGACACAGTGTGTAGAAAAGACAAAACATGGAAATTTATTTATAAACATGGAATATTACTTTAATTTGTTCTTGCGATTGACTGTCTAAAATAGAACTGTAGTAATCGACCCCATCGATTAACTGTTTAATACTTAACTCGTCATTTGTCATGACAGACAACAAGTGCAGTGCTGTCTTAAGATCAAATTTCGCCATTTTAACTAATTTCCCTTCGTCTTCTTTCACTTTCAAAATGTGAGTTACTATAACTACTTTCTTTTTCACATAACTCTTTAATTTCTACGAATAGTTCCTCAACCTTATGACTATACTCATTTATTAATATTAACTCCTCATTTTTGAATTCTTTTATGTTAGCTTCTATTTGTTTACATAATTTTTTAAATGAGTAAAATTTATTTGTCGATTCTTCTAATTTTCTACTACTAACCTTTGATTCTAATCTTCTTTTAGGTCCTATTTTTATTAAATATGTACGTATTTTATATAACTCTTTATAAATGTTTTCAATTTCTTTAACCATAAGACACTATTTTATTCGTTTTGACGTCACTGCATAGTTTAGTTTTTGTCTTAAACAGTCTCTACATAACAGCACATTTCTCCTTATTTTCTTCCCGAATATTTTACGTACGTCACAATCTTACACTTATTACGCACTTTGTAAGCACTCATTAGTTCACTGATTTACACTGATATTCACTTTCTGCTCGCTGCTTCGCTGCTACTTTCGGAGTATTTTGGCAGCGACCTCGTCCGGACAATCGCATGCCCCTGAAAGCCTGATGGTTGATCTCCTGACGCATCCAACGAGTATGGCATTTCTTATATGCCTTAAATCCCAAGTAGAGAAGCACTGCACCCATGACGCAGATTATGATTGTGGTCATAATTGTCTGGATGCTCATGTGTCCCAATTTGCTGCTGCACTATTTCCAGCACCGGCTGCATTTTGAGCCAGAAAAACCTCTTCTTTTGTTTGGTAGGATTGACACATCTTGAATTATTTCGCACCAATTAAAAATGAAGCCAATTGTAACGCGACACGACCATCATGCTCGGCTTGCCCGAAGGCAGGGTCGCCATGTAAGGTTGGGTGTTGTGGAGAGTAATGAAACGCTTCGAGAATACACTGACTGTGTTGAATAAAAGAACCCTATTCGATCTTACAACTACTACATCACAATCCATTTAAGGGGTGGGTGGAAGGGACACCGACGCGAAAACGGTTACCACGTATTCTTACATCATTCCGAGCATCGGTGGCGCGTCGGTGTGTGTCCCTTCTAGTTGTACCCTGTATTTATAATATACAATATTAATAAGTTACAGAAATATCTGACGAAAGAAAGAATTTATTTACAAGGGAAATTATTCCAGCAAGAATTCATATTATTTAAAATCTGAAAGTTTAAAATTGCTGGCAGACAGAAATTATGAAAACACGTATCTATGTAATGCTTGGCTAGCTAAACAAAACAAAATAATTTAAATATTAAATTGAAACAAGAAAATTCTGAATGCAATTTTGTTTTTTAAAACTTTATAACAAAATTAATTTGTGTTAAAAACCGTTATGTAATTGTTTCTGTGAAAGTAAAATAATTTTCACAAAACAATATTGCTTTCAAATTCCACGTTCATTGAGGCCGTATATTCATTTTAGTTTGCAATTAATTGCATACAAAGTTAATTTGATTTATGTAGATATTTGTGGATTTTCGATTTAAATTGCATTGAATTCTTGGTATTTTTGGTCCAATATAATTATTTTACTTATATTCGTTTGTTATTGTATATTTTTATAATACTTCAAATCTGTCGATGAAACTGCGATGTTTTTTACATAATAGAACGTGTGTAACACACATACAATTAAGTCTGCATAGGTACGTTACAGGGATTCTATTTCGGGCTCAGTTTTTCTTAATTACTACTAATATTATAAATGCGAAAGAAACTCTGTATTCATGTGGTACCCTTTCTCATCTTAATGACGGAATTCGATGAAATATGATCTAGGTTAGAATATATAATGGGTGTAAAAGAACCCTTAACGAAGTCGAAAGGCACTTTTTTCCTGTTCATTGCGATCATTGTTTGTTCTAGACAATACCTTCCTTCCGCGAACCTTCTAGTTGCGGAGATATTGGGGGTCAAAGTTTCAACTTTTCCACATTTTTTTTATACAAGTTTATAATGTTATAACTTTACTTTAAATACCTCCACGACGCCGTAATATTTAATGCATCTATCAGCACAATGTTTTGAGTTTTACGTGATTTTTCATCCCAAAAAAAAGTCGTTTCCCAGCAATAATTTTTGCGTAGAGTTACTTAGTTTGATGTACAGAAGGCTTGGTTGCCGGTTTCGTGAAGAGTCCGTTCACACCTTGTGTATAATGCTTTTAACTCGGTTTTTGTAGTGCGTCCCCGTGGGATACTTTCCAGTCTCCATGCGAAACTAAAATTAAGTA
The DNA here is from genome assembly GCA_950022335.1 of Eurois occulta. Classification (NCBI taxonomy): domain Eukaryota; kingdom Metazoa; phylum Arthropoda; class Insecta; order Lepidoptera; family Noctuidae; genus Eurois; species Eurois occulta. The sequence goes on from OX465489.1 coordinate 15,696,776, forward strand.
ATATGCAAGATTGAATAAAATCATTAAAAAATTTAATAAATACAAGAAACAACAAAAGCACTATTCCAAAAATATTCAATTAAGGAAAGAACGTGTTTATCTTGTGAATAGATTAAATAACTATCAGATTAAATTGGAAGATAGTATAAATATTTTTTGTTTTCTTTTCATTTTAATTTACAATGGTTTTTTTTTCTTTTTTTACAATGGTTATCACATCACTTAAACACCCTTTGCTCAGAATAGTTGCAGCACTGATGACAATATTTTTGTCACTTGTTTAATTTAGTCTTTTATAATATTTTCTTGCCTTTGTACAGATTCTTTTTAACGATTGTTTGTGAATGTGTGAACAGTGTAGGCCTTGTAGATTCCTAGATGTGTGTTAACTTTTGTTAACCTCTTATCTTGTTTTCCGTTTTTCTTGTGTAGTAAGCAACGACTTATTGTCGGGCCTATGCTGTCCCCCCATACTTGAGTACTAATGCTGTAACATGATAATATTGTAAAACTAATCATTTTAAAAGAGTAACCATGGAGTTTCTTGCCGGTTCTTCTCCATAGGAAACGACCAACCCGAACCGTGCACCTTTTTGTCGACGTTTCATAAGTGCCCATGTAGGCCTATGTGAAATAAAAATATTTTGATTTTGATTTTGATTTTATCCTTCGGGGATGTTAATTACAACACGCCATAGCATAACATAACATAACATAGATATGATAGTACATTAGTACTAGTACATTAGTACTATCATATGTATGTATTACATTTTTCATTTATTCGGTGGTTAAACGTTGCCCAAGCCCGTATTGTCTTAAACGTCAGAGAAGAACACTGCAAAATCCAATTACATTGCTCAGCAAGCTACGGTATGCAAATCAAAGGCTATGCAAATACGAATAGAGAAGATTATCTATATTCAAAATACATCCGACATTAAACATTGTGCCACACAGTCAGATCCAGGTCATATTGACTTAATAGACTAATTGCGTGGTGCTGGGAACCGCTCCGTTGCAAACCAGAGACTGGTACACTGAAGGGAATAAATTCAGCGCAATGGTTCTGCGTATTCGTTGTGTATTTTTTGGATGTTTAATGCCTAACCGGGGGCACTATCACGAAAGCGCGTTGTAAACGTAACATAAATAAGTCAATTTTTTAATCGAAAATACAACTATTTAGTATTTTAGTTAAATTGTTTGCAACAAGCACAATCACTAATTCAGTATACATACACACATTTCAGTAATAGCTTTTCCGTACTCGTCTATTGTCATTTGTTTTTGGCAGAAAGAATATAATTTGCTCTGTATTGCCGTAGCTGACTTTGTTGGCAATAATTGAACCCTCATATCGTGTTACAGATCCTTAGCTGTGTCATAATTTAAAGCTAACTTCATTTTTGCTGCCTGAGACAATCGACTTTTCATCACAAACGTAATTAATTGTTCTTGCGATTGACTGTCTAAAATAGACCTGTAGTAATCGACCCCATCGATTAACTGTTTAATACTTAACTCGTCATTTGTCATGACAGAGAACAAGTTCAGTGCTGTCTTAAGATCAAATTTCGCCATTTTGACTAATTTCCCTTCGTCTTCTTTCGCTTTCAAATTCTGAGTTACTACCTATAACTACTTTCTTTTTCACATAGGTAACTCTTTAATTTCTACGAATAGTTCCTCAACCTTATGACTATATACTCATTTATTAATATTAACTCCTCATTTTTGAATTCTTTTATGTTAGCTTCTATTTGTTTACATAATTTTTTAAATGAGTAAAATTTATTTGTCGATTCTTCTAATTTTCTACTGCTAAGCTTTGATTCTAATCTTCTTTTAGGTCCTATTTTTTATTAAACCGACTTCAAAAAAAGGAGGAGGTTTCTCAATTCGACCGTATATATGTTTTTTTTTTTTTTTTTTTTTTTTTATGTGTGTTCGCGGATAACTTCGTCGTTTATGAACCGATTTTGATATTTTTTTTTTGTTGGAAAGGAGATACTTCAAGGGTGGTCCCATGATAAGGAAACCGGGATCTGATGATGGCATCCAAGAGAAATTGAGGGGAGCTTTCAAAAATTGTAGTGGCGACTAGTGCGTTTGTAAATTTTTTGATTAAGTATTTTAAAGCATTACAATTTAAAGAAGGTCTGGAGTCGCTCTGATGATGGAACCGAAAGACAGTCGAGGGAACTCCTCAACGGTTTACAGCAGTCACCTTATGTTTGGGTTTGATTAATTTGTATTGATGAGAAATTTACACCTAGATGGGTTGTGACTGTCATAAGGGGTCTGATGATGAAGACGAAGGATAGTTAAGGGAACTCCTCAACTGTTTACAGTAGCTACCTTGCGTTTGGACTTAATTCATGTATATAGATCAAAACTTTGCACCCATCTGGGTTACAAGTGCCAATACAGGTCTGATGATGAAAAATATTTCTATGGAATATTGCAACTAAAAATAAAAAAATAAAAAAACTTTTTTGCAAAAAATAAAACCGACTCCAAAAACACAAAAAAAGTGAAAAATAATTTTAGCTTCACAAGTCGGTGACAAAAAACTGAATCAAATAAACAAAAGTCACCGACTTCTGAAGCTAAAATTATTTTTCACTTTTTTTGTGTTTTTGGAGTCGGTTTTATTTTTTGCAAAAAAGTTTTTTAAATATGTGCGTATTTTACATAACTCTTTATAAATGTTTTCAATTTTAGCCATAAGACACTATTTTAATCGTTTTGACGTCACTGCATAGTTTAGTTTTTTGTCTTAAACAGTCTCTACAAAACAGTACATTTCTCCTTATTTTCCTCCCAAATATTTTAATATATTTTAATCTAACACTTATTACGCACTTTGTAAGCACTCATTAGTTCACTGATTTACACGACATTCACTTTGTGCTCGCTGCTTCGCTGCTACTTTCGGAGTATTTTGGCAGCGACCTCGTCCGGACAATCGCATGCCCCTGAAAGCCTGATGGTTGATCTCCTGACGCATCCAACGAGTAGGTATGGCATTTCTTATATGCCTTAAACCCCAAGTAGAGAAGCACTGCACTCATGACGCAGATTATGATTGTGGTCATAATTGTCTGGATGCTCATATGTGTCCCAATTTGCTGCTGCACTATTTCCAGCACCAGCTGCATTTTGAGCCAGACAAACCTCTTCTTTTGTTTGGTAGGATTGACACATCTTGAATTATTTCGCACCAATTAAAAATGAAGCCAATTGTAACGCGACACGACCATCATGCTCGGCTTGCCCGAAGGCAGGGTCGCCATGTAAGGTTGGGTGTTGTGGAGAGTAATGAAACGCTTCGAGAATACACTGACTGTGTTGAATAAAAGAACCCTATTCGATCTTACAACTACTACATCACAATCCATTTAAGGGGTGGAATGGAAGGGACACCGACGCGAAAACGGTCACCACGTATTCAGTACATCATTCCGAGCATCCGTGGCGCGTCGGTGTGTGTCCCTTCTAGTTGTAACCCGTATTTATAATATACAATACTAATAAGTTACAGAAATATCTGACGAAAGAAAGAATTTATTTACAAGGGAAATTATTCCAGCAAGAATTAATTTATTATTTAAAATCTGAAAGTTTAAAATTGCTGGCAGACAGAAATAATGAAAACACGCATCTATGTAATGCTTGGCTAGCTAAACAAAACAAAATAATTTAAATATTAAATTGAAATAAGAAAATACTGAATGCAATTTTGTTTTTTAAAACTTTATAACAAAATTAATTTGTGTTAAAAACCGTTTTGTAATTGTTTCTGTGAAAGTAAAATAATTTTCACAAAACAATATTGCTTTCAAATTCCACGTTCATTGAGGCCGTATATTCATTTTAGTTTGCAATTAATTGCATACAAAGTTAATTTGATTTATGTAGATATTTGTGGATTTTCGATTTAAATTGCATTGAATTCTTGGTATTTTTGGTCCAATATAATTATTTTACTTATATTCGTTTGTTATTGTATATTTTTGTAATACTTCAAATCTGTCGATGAAACTGCGATGTTGTTTACATAATAGAACGTGTGTAACACACATACAATTAAGTCTGCATAGGTACGTTACAGGGATTCTATTTCGGGATCAGTTTTTCACTACTAATATTATAAAAGCGAAAGAAACTCTGTGTTCATGTGGTACCCTTTCTCATCTTAATGACGGAATTCGATGAAATATGATCTAGGTTAGAATATATAATGGGTGTAAAAGAACCCCTAACGAAGCCGAAACGCAATTTTTTCCTGTTCATTGCGATCATTGTTTGTTCTAGACAATACCTTCCTTCCGCGAACCTTCTAGTTGCGGAGATATTGGGGGTCAAAGTTTCAAATTTTTCACATTTTTTTATACAAGTTTATAATGTTATAACTTTACTTTAAATACCTCCACGACGGCGACGCCGTAATATTTAATGCATCTATCAGCACAATGTTTTGAGTTTTACCGTAAAACGTGATTTTTCATCTCAAAAAAAAGTGGTTTCCCAGCAATAATTTTTGCGTAGAGTTACTTAGTTTGATGTACAGAAAGCTTGGTTGACGGCTTCGTAAAGGGTCCGTTCGCACCTTGTGTATAATGCTTTTAACTCGGTTTTTGTAGTGCGTCCCCGTGGGATACTTTCCAGTCTCCATGCGAAACTGAGCTGAGCTGAACTGAGGTTTTGCCCACAGGCTATATACTAAATCCCTACTTCCCTACTCCCTACTTGATATTATAAATGCGAAAGTAACTCTGTCTGTCTGTCTGTTACGCTTTCACGTCTAAACCACTGAACTGATTTTAATGAAATTTGGTACAGAGATAGAGTTGACCTTGAGAAAGAATATAGGATAGTTTTTATCCCGGACTTTTGAAGAGTTCTCTTGGAAACGCGATATAACCGAACTCGACGCGGGCGAAGCCGCGGGCGGAAAACTAGTTGTAGGTACTATATGTATACTATTGTTTTTGATTTCGACAATCATTGAACTAGCCGTAAATGAATTAATTTATTTTACAAACAATCGCAATCAAATAGTAACTTAAGTTTATAACCATAATTATAATTAATCAAACATTTCAATTGCATTAAATTTTTTGCAAAACGTTTAATATCCTTCTTTAGATCTATCAGTTTTTACCCGATTACGGCGAAGCAAAAAGGAGGTTTATAGTTATAAATGGTATTAGTTAAACATGTAGGTACCTACCATTTCTTTTCTGGCACGAATTCTCTTAAATGTATTTAGTCTATACGAAGCTATAATAACTGAATTACGTATTTCTAGCTTACAGCTAACTCATCCGCTTCGTAAATATCAGTATATAATTCAAAAACTTGTTCAGTGAGCTTCTCGTTCATTTTATAAGTAATCCACATGATGGATGGTTAGATTCAGTGGACGTGGGTGTAATTACAAGTTCCGCGGCATAATCCTAAGACTGACGAGGGGTACTAAATACTAGCTTGATAAATTCTATGCGCTAATTACGTTCCGGCTTTAAGGGGTGCTTTAGACTGATTTACTTCATATTTTAAAGAAGAGCCTGTATAGCGATTTCTTAATTGAATTAAGTATAAGGTGTTGGCTGCACCTGCTGTTTAACCGACTTCCAAAAGGAGGATATTATCGATTTAGTTACGTTAGGTCGAAACGTTGTAGGTACATACAACGCTTCCTAAAGGACAAACCCACAGATATAGATATACCTAGCAGTAGCGAAGGGTCAATGATCCACAATAAATTATTTGAATTTGAATTTTTTGAAGAGGGAAGCCGGACTACACTTTTATATTTTTTGTGATTATATTAATTGTCTATAGAATACTGACTGTGCCATTTTTCAAAGGGAAGCCGGTAGGAAACGAGTTGTATGGAACCTTCGCCACTAGACGTAAGAACAATTACTTCCCGTGCCCGGTTTAAGCATTTTATGCTTATAGTGGTTACAGTCGCAGCAAGCTAATTTGTTTAAATCAACAATGTTACAACGTTACAACTCAAGAACTTAATTCTAGACATTTAAATAACAAAAACGTAGTCTATTTTGTGTAATAACTTGTTTGATTGTATAGTATCTAACTAGTGCTTATGACGTCATAGTAGGTAGTCAACAACTGGCACGCTTGGCTTTTAGACGGATAGTGATACGTAGGTATATCTATATTTGTGGAGAAACCCTAAACATAGGCCGTATTTTAGGTTTTTCCTTTAGAAAGGATCGGATGGAGGAGAAGGATTGGTCTCGGAGATCTATCCCTTGCTCTGTGTTCGCTCCAATAAACAAGATAGCAGCATAGCAACAGTACATGAATTAGTAAACTACACAAATAAATAAAATTGAAATGTCTGTTTGTAATCTCAAAAACAACAGCATTTTACTGAATGAATATGAAAGTATATACGGGACTTATAACAAAAAATAATTTCTAATTGTTTGTCTATCTGTCTGTTTGTTCCGGTTAATCTCCGAAACGGCTGGACCGATTTAGACAGGACTTTTACTGGCAGATAGCTTATGATATAGGAAGTAACTACGCTAAGATGCTAAACATTTGCACGCCATAGTATTTGTGGCAAACATGTCTGAACGAATTTTCTTCAATGTTATCCTGCATGCACTTTTTAATATTGTATGTGTACACATGTTTGGAGCAAATAAAAAAAAAAAAAAATAGGAAAAATAATTAGGATTCCATGCGAAAAAAAATAAAAAACCCTTGAAATTGTTAACATTATCCGATTCAAATAGGGAAGTAATATTTTAATAATAATTTCATGTGGATGAAGGTCAGGCGGGGCACAGCTGGTTTTTACTATATTTGGCTGAATTTGTTCCTTGGACCTTCACGTAAAAGAGTTGACTGAGACCTAATACAGTGGGAAATGTTTTGTCCAGACGCGAACGCGGTGGGCGTCCTAACCAAAGCGATCAGTCGGAAAACCATTACACGTAGTCGCGCATGGAGGACACATTCCGATTTTCCGAAGTCTAAGACACACTCTGTACTAAACATTATATCTTTGACTACTGAGGCATTCAACAACTTGCAACTTGTGAAGCACGTTCATAATGAGCGATTATCAGTATATCAGTTAGTGAATTCCCTGAGTTGAGTATGTATTGTCTTGCGGGGCTGGGTGGGGTGTGAAGCATTCAATTAGTCACCGGGAACTATGGACTGACACGCTTCCGAATATTAATATCCTGCCTGCTGTACACAGGTGGAGGTGTGATTTCATTGTATACAGGACAAGTTAATTGTACATAGATAGTTTAGGGGGAATCAACAATAACTATAGAACAAGTAACGCCGAGGGAATAATTACTATTTCACTTTTTTGATTACACGGGAACTATCTGTTTTTTTTTTATTCACAATTTTATATCCAAGACTTCAGTAGCACATATTTTTCCAGTAACCGATGGTAAAAACTGAACTAGGCAGCTAATTAAAACAGCCTTGTGTCATTCATTTCTATTATCATGCACTGCAATCTGCAATATTACTACATTTACAACTCTTAATTCAACTGATTTGTGAAACTAGCATAATATTTTTTCATCAGCTAATATCATCCTTTGCTATACGCCAAATAAAAAGAAAAACCGGTGTGACACAATATCCATCCATACCTTTTTTTTGTGATGGCAAATCATCAAATGACTCCTCCCACTCTGGGCGGAGCGGAAGGGAGTGTCAGACTTTTACTGACTAAAACCCATCCATGTTCCTTCTTTTGCCCTTTGTGTTCCAGGGCCGCGGTATCTCTTTCAAACAGTCCCGCAGCCCTGGCAGGCATCGGCCCTTGCGGGCCCCTCATGTTTGCTGACATCTCTTTGAGGCGCGCGTAGAACACGAACGCGCCGTCGACACGGCCTGTCGTCATAAGAAGGACGGACGGCGAGCTAGCCCATTACTCACGGTGGCCGAGAGCCACCACGTGGCCCCCGACGCCCGGTGCTTCTCCCGCGGCGGCTGGGACGTGAGGTTCTCTCCCTCTCACGTTCCGCCACCTCCTTCGCTAGCATAACTGCTTCGCAGAAGGAGGTGACGGCTTTCCATTCCCTCTCGCCCCGGACCATGGCTTGAACCAGGGCCAGACGCGAGAGGTCGCCGCCGCCATCCATCCATACTTAGCACAACACTTTATAATTTTAACTTTGTGAATTTTCTACTATATAGTATTCCATCAAAGAACGCAAACCCACTTATGTGTTATTAAAATAGTTATTCGTGCAAAAATTCACTCTGTACCATTTCTTCCACTTCAATTTTCTAACGTTCAAAGCCAGTAACTCTGTGCAACATTATACGTTTAAATGTCTGCAGCCTTGTCGAAGCTTTCCATTGTCCGCTGCTCGGCTCGGACAATATTATATTTTTAAACTGGCTACTGTAAAGTAATCCGCAAAGTCATGTTATTCCTTTGTGGAATATTGTTGTGCAGGGTTTTATATTTTATTTTTTACTTTTTTGAGCCAGCCACAACTTTTAAACCTCATTTAGTCATAAGAGGCAGTATCGTTTTGCGGAACAGGGCCTTTCTCAGATAGCACACGCCCTAGACACTAATTCACTGACATTAAAGTCAGTAAAAGTAAATATATTGCTTTTTCAAAAACCAGTGTCTGTAGCCCATCCCAAACTCTGTCCATATAAAGACACACTTGCTCATAAGAAGAGAACAACGCCTCCCACCACACATGTTAAGCGCCTTCATCCTCTCTCCTATTAATAAACTTTGCTGTGCCCGACAGGGTCCATAATTGATTCAATGTTTTAACATACCAACTGTTTTATTTTACATTATGGAATGCAATAAAGTATTGAGTATGTCCATGTAAAGTCCTTGAACACACTGACATAATAAAATACCTCGGAATAACCACATACAACAACTTAACTTACAAAGCCCACATAAATGCCCTAACCTCCAGAGTGCGAAAACTGATCCATGTCATGAAAAAACTCCTCGACTGTATCCCAATCGATATACTGCGAACAGTTTACTATGCACTCTGCCAGTCAATCATGCAGTACTGCATCTGTATATGGGTTCGGGCTGGTAAAGCCACATTTATAACATTCGAGACGGCTCAGCGGGCACTGATCAAGGTTGCACTAAAAAAACCTTTCAGATCCCCCACAGACCTTATTTGACAGGAGTTTGAAGTTCTAAGGGTACGACGAATGTTTATACATCAAGCAACGCTTTATTATCAGCACGCAACAGTAAGAAAACTGCTAGAATACAATAACTTATTACACGAGCGACTCTTTAGAGTACTTATACCAAATACCAAATCGGAACTAGCTATAGTTGCTGACAATTAAGATCGCAATAGCGGTCATTGCCCTCGCCTTAATATCTCTTCGTACGAACCAAAACAAATGAACCATGTATCGTTTATCATTAGAAAAAATTTTCAAGATCACGATAGATGACGATTCAAGACATAAACAGGCTTATTTTTGGATTTCAAAGTTAAGATAAGATTTTAGATGGATCAATGCCCGCCATTGCGATCTTAACTTGCAGCAACTATAGACGCTGTACAAATGTTTCCCATCCAAACTCATTTAATGAATTCAGTAAAATTTTCGACCACAAGATACAAGCGATGTTTGTGGCTCACCGATTGAAACATTCTTAAAATACTGTACCAGTTACGAAATATTCGACATTTTAGAGGTCTATAACGAGGTTCAAGCTGAAATAAAAAAAAAATCTAAATCACTTTATTAATCAATAGAAATAAAACAGGTGGTGTCATATAGTTTGAAGCTCGTTAAAGGCCTCTAAAAAATGTCGCTTATTTCGTAACTGGTACAGTATTTTAGAAACGTGTAATTCTGAAGAGATTACTAGACTAACAAGAGGCAGAGCAGCTTTAAAGACATCAGATGCAGTATGATTTAAAATTTCTCTTTTTAGGGTTCCGTACTACTAAGCCTCCGTTGTCCGTCCGTCCGTCTGTGTCTCAGCGGGTTGTATCTCATGATCCGTAACAGGTGGACAGCTGAAATGTTCATAGAATGTGTATTTCTGTTGCCGCTATAACAACAAATAATAAAAATAAATTAAAGGGAACTCCCCTACTACGTTGGTTCGGGACTCTTCATGCGCGAGTCCGACTCGCACTTGGTCGGTTTTTTAACTATTCAAAACCAACATTCAAATAGGTACTCATAGATAATAACGCAATATCGAAAAGCACAATTGTGTAGTGTACGTTAGCTACGAGTAATTTATCGATAACCGCTTTATCAATTTAATCTCAGATCGCACGGTTGAATGGATGCAATAAACTGCGGATAAAGGCAAATTGATCGCCATTCAGAACGTCGGCTTTGTGTAGATATCAACTGTTGATAAATAGTTCAAAACTATTTAGTTACAGTTTTGATTGACGCGCTTAGTTCACAGTTAGTTTTGACATTGTAGAGATATAACATTTGGAGGTTTCTTACCTGTAAATAAATCGAAGTTTGAAGACATTTAAACATTTACCAAACCCGCGAGTCCGCGTGGTTTATTATGACCACACGGAGAGGAGGCCTGTCCAGCAGTGGGAACATTTTATGCTAATTATTCTAAGTAACAAAGCTGGTAAACGTTGTAAAAACACTATTACACAGAGTAAAGAACTCCACAGCTTCTAACATAGCTTCTTTTATCCAAGTATTCTTTTTTCAAAAATTTTGCACTCTCCAAGCTTGTACTAGTACTCCGTCATGATTAAGAAAATAAAAGAACCAAGTAGACTTTATAGAACGTTTGAAAGGGGATCGAAGATTAAAGTAAACAAAGGTTTCTTTAGAAATTCTACAGCGCTTTCTTATTAACTAGAAATGTTTACTTTTTCAGTTTTTCATTACAACATATTGTGGACTCATGGGCATTCTCAAGTCTCCAATACAACTTAAAAACCGGTCAAGTGCGAGTCGGACTCGCACACGAAGTTTTTCGTACCACCGAGCGACAATGTTTATCAATACATAATTAAAAGTGTTTCTAGTTTGGGGACCCACTTTAATTTTATTTGTATTTGGTGTTGCAGCGGCCATAGTAATACATAATCTATGAAAATTCAATCTATTATCGTTCAAAAGATAAAGCTCTGCGACAAACAGACGGATGGACGAACAGTACAGCTAGTAGGGTCAAGTTGAAACCTTTTGGGTACGGAACCCTAAAATAACACTTGAGTATTTCCTAAATTACATTTTTTCCACCTAAAATAATCCATCATAGATACGTCTCTAGAGTGTTGCCATCCTATGACTTAAACTCTGCTAATTTATTAAATCCTCTTCGAGCCCTGATTTAGTATTCTGTTCAAATAAGCTTTTACCGTTGGCTTTACCGTAGTTTAATAACATTTGAGCTCGTGATTATTCTCGGTAAGAATTCGTTGCAGCACAGTCCGAATATTGTAAAAGCCGGTAATTGGTATCTTCATTTATTTATAGCGCTTCGAGTTATAACAAAGACTAATGAGTTATTACGTCAGAGTTTACTCCAGCTTTACTAATGGTTAAGTTAATTGAAATTTAAAACATCCCGTTCTAAAATCTCATAAGAGCTGTTTATTTCAAAAAATTATTACCTAAGTTTAAGTATTAGTTATTTACAAACTATAAAACTATAATAGAAATAAATATGTACAAGTATAAAAGGGTTACAGGGCGTCCAAAAATTCGTCCGCATCGCTGTCAACCGGGAAAGTGCCCAGAAGGCTGGCAGCATTACCACGTTGGATGGCAATGCTGATCCTTTAGCCAAAAAATAGGCCCGCCCTCTGGTCAAGTTTAAGTTGTTTTGACCAAACACATAAAGGAACCTTCGTATAATGGACGCATTAGTTCAAACAGAAATCAGAACCTGCTCTTTAAAAGCATTTGCGTTTTGGGGATTGGCGTTTATAACAACAACATCCATTTATTTTCAGGCTACTTTGGCCCATAGGTATGTACCTTACAGACTAACATACACATAATAAAATACAAATTGTTTTAGTAAATACGACTCTGTCAAGAAAGTACCGGGAAACGATCAATAATGCACAAAATGTTAGATTTCATCCAAAGTTATTTTATCGCCTTCAAAATTCACCTTTGACGGCACGGTTGGCGCAGTGGCTGAGCGATTGACTGCTGCGTTGCGTATCGCGGGTTTGATTCCCGCACGGAACAAATATTTGTATGGCCTACAGATAGTTGTTCCAGGTCTGGCTGTTTGTATATGTGATTTTAAATGTTTGTAAACGCACCCACGATACAGGAGAAGTTCCTAGTGTGGGGCAACGTTTTTTAAAAAAAAAACAATATGCTACTTCAGTCACGATACACTTACACCAACAAATAATGGTTCAGGTAGAACCACTGTGCGGTGCCGGCGCCACGAACAATCAACGGAGATCAGTCATGCAATACACGTATGATACATACTTGTGTACCCACATGTTTTAAATACGGCTTGATGTTGGCAAGTTTTACACAAGACTTGTTGAGAACAAATATCACAACTCACATACATGTTTGTAACTCACGCGGAGTTACGAACATATTGTATGCTACATGTTTTATGCACAACATGAGTTTGACACGACTTGTAGAAAACAAGTATCACAACTTGAATATGGGTTCCAACTAGAGGCTACATTCTATAATCGACAGAATGATGTTTCTGAAGCGCCATTTTCTTTTAATGAATATGTACGACGCAGGATGGCCTCAAAAGTGATCATCGTATTGGCTTCAATTTCACGAGGATGTTTTTTTTTTTTAGAAAACGTTGCCCCTCACTAGGAATTTCTCCTGTATCGTGGGTGCATTTACAAACATTTAAACTCACATACACAAACAGCCAGACCCGGAACAACTATCTGTAGGCCATACAAATATTTGTTCCGTGCGGGGATCGAACCCGCGACACGCAACGCAGCAGTCAATCGCTCAGCCACTGCGCCAACCGTGCCGTCGTTTGGAATCGATTGGGAATATATGTCGCAGTTTGTCGTGGTCTTGGTATCGACAGCGGCTCCCGTTTTATGAACTAACTATCATCGGTAGGCAGATGCAGACGCCACGTCAGCCAAAGATACGACACTCCGCTAGTTTGAGTCATCAGCCAGTGTCACTCTTATCTGACTTCTCCGATTGTTCCTAGTAACTTTGTACCAAACAGACGGCACCACTTGCCGTGCCGTCCAAGACGTACCGTTTTTTGTTCACTGGTGGAAACCTTCAAAAGGCGACCGGTCTTTGGGGATAAGACCGAGGAGTGTGGGATTTCTACCTCACTAAAACCACCCCGGTGGTCACTATCCGCACATGTGAGGAGACACCGTTTCCCCTTAAAAGACCTGTCCGGAGCCCCCTCGGTGCAACGCCTGTTAAAGCACATCCCTGGGGATCCAAGACATACCTACTACAAGGACATACCTGATATTAACATTTTATTTGAATATACGAAGTGCACTTACTGTATAAGGACACCGTCATAAAAGTTGAGTGCATGTAGTAAATTGATGATATTTATGTTACCTAATAAGCTTATAGCTTTATGAACTACGAGTACATTCCATGTAGGTAGAATGTTTCACGACTTACGGTACTTTAATTTATATTTATGGGTATTAAGATCATGTTGTGATATTCAGTTGAGTCTGTGGCTTTTCTATCAGTCCTATCAAAACTGAACTATGACTTACAAAATATCATTGAGGCAATGAGGCCGTTCTCGGCTTTAGGCGATGAGATTAGCGACAAGCGACACACGCGCGATTTACTTGTTCCTCCGCAATTCGACTTTTTTCATTTATTATTTTCTCCGCAGTCGCTTGTATGCGCAGCTTGTGGTCAAGAGGTAAGAACATACACAACTATTTGAGATTATACAGGGTAACATTGTAACGCAAGACCTCACGTGTAGTGTCGCGGACATCGGACCAAGAAACTGTACTACTTTTGTTCTACGAGTTCTTGAAATTCGCAAAACAAAATTCACGTTTCTATAGGAATTGGCGCAGTCAGCTGTTCAACATACTGTATGTTGAAACAAAACAAACAAGTGACGAATTTCCAAAAGTAATAGAACAAAAGTTATTCAGTTTCATGGCCTGAGTCACACGAGGGGTCTTGCGTTTATCAAGTTACACCTTGAATAATACCAAACAAGCATCGACAAGGTTATATGTTAACTTATGGTACGCATGGGAATATGTCGCATGAAATATTTGAAGTATTGTATCAAATCGTAGTGCGCAGGCAGGGTAGTCTAGAAACACATTAAATCATACTGATGGTGATTTATAAACGCGAGACGGCAAGTATTTCGGTACTGAATAATTTTACTGACCTTGTTACATAATATTACTGAAAGTTATGCATTATGCGGCTCCTAAATGCAAATGAGACGTATGTATGCAAGCAATTAAAATATTGAAAGTATACATAGCGGTTTTACCGTTCCCTTTGCCTCATTAGGGCCCGATATGTGAACAGTCACGGGGTAATATTGCCCGATGGCCATATTAACTCGGGTAAACGGATCGGTGATTACGAAGAATGCTCGTCCTCCTTTCAGACTCGGAATAGGTCAAATATTCCGTATTTCAGCGGGAATTTCAAATCTGATTCGATGAATCAAATTGATTGGCGGTAATTCTTAATTTATCTGTCTTTCATTTCCAAATGCATAGTGACAAAATCTAGAAGATTATTTCTCTAATAAATAATTTTATAATTAATTTTATAAAACGTATCTGTTGAATAATATTGTTAAAAGAATAATGTTAGAATATGTATTGGATTTAAAGACTATTAGACTGACTTACAAGAAAATTTATTAGACTGACTGACAAGAATAGAGTAAAGAATACAAACGAAAACTTTTTGTATTTATGTACACTCGAAGTCGCGGGCAACAGCTAGTATTTAATAATAAATACTAGCTGTTGCCCGCGACTTCGTTCGCGTGGAAATTTTGGTATGTATGTGAGAGACTGCCTCGTTGGTCGAGTGGTCGTAAGTGCGAATACTAAGCATGTCCTGGGATCGATGCACGGGTCAGGCAAGGTTAAAAAAAATGTTTATTTTAATTACATAAAGCTATAACGCACATGATTTAGAGATCACCTTTTGAGCAAGGCGATGCTTGTGTGACTCCGCTCTTCCACTTAACATTAAACAATGTATGCAATTGAAAAAAATACTATAAATAATAGTGTTATTGGGTTATTCCATCAGGAATTTCTCATTAGCAGCCACGGAATCTGGATTTGTACCCAGTTGGTGGAATGGCTCGAATATGCTCGGCCTCTATCACATGGGAGTTCAACATAACTGGCGAAATGTGGGTGTACGATTAGGTACACTTCTGCCTAAACATTTGGGGATTACATGGCGTGATGTGTGAGAACTGACTGGCTGATCAAAATGTGATAATGTGGGTGATGACTACTAAAAGAAGTCCCAAACAAAATTAAATGGCAACGATATGGCTTAAAAACCGTTTATTTTAGCGTTATACAACTTTATTTTCAAAGTGAACCATCACACACCTTGTTAGGCACTATTTATTCTAATACCGTTTTGTGTACAACATTAAATGACTTATTATTTTCCGCAAGCACTGCAAGTTTTGGGCACTGAACCACCAACATATAATTGACCATCTGAAAAGGATGGAGTGTACAATTGAATGCCTGTCACTTTTATGGTTTGGGCCTGGGATCTGTTTATCGTCATTGTAAAAACCAATTTTAAGACAAATTGTAGCCTCTTAAATTGAAATGGCAAGTTATTTGAAATAGTGGGTATGCGGGGAATTAAAACGCTCTATCCTTTAGCCGCTCCGTTTTTATAATGTTACTGCCCAACTCTGTGATAAGAAGCCTGGTGCCGTTGCACAGTCTGGTTGCATCAAGGTTTCGCATCACCAGAACTGGAACGCCAACTTTAAGCTCCAGCTGATGGGACGCCTCGCCTTTGAACTCCACGGAGTTGAGAAATTCAATGGGGTAGGCAGTACTATCATCATTAGCCATCACAGTGTCTATGGATGTGTATACTTTTAAATCTTCGACGACAATGTATTTTTTTTATTTGTTTATTTTACTAATCCACTCGTTCTGTGGCGACAGGACTGCTAACTCACACAACCACTCTTTATTTTTTATATTTACCTACAAATTGAGAAAAACGTGCATGTCATGTTCCTTCTTAGTCCTTTGTGATCCAGGGCCGTGGTATCTTTTCCGAACAGTCTCGCAGCCCCGGCAGGCATCGGCCCTTGCTCATACTCATCAAACTCAGCAAAACGGAAGAGGTCCCCTTCCGTTTTACTGAGTTTGATTCGAAGGTTTGATCTCTTTGAGGCGCGCGTGGAACACGAACGCGCCGTCGACACGGCCTGTCATCATAAGACGGTCGGACGGCGAGCTAGCCCATTACTCACCGTCCACAGGGTCTGAAGTCGCCGAACGACGCCACCGCTAACAAAGGACTCCTCCGTTTTTGTGATGTTGCATGTTGGGGTATCTTCGCTTGCAAAATTCAGCAGCAATTTGAAAATGGAATGTGCAGTCCGGCCACCCTTAAGCAAAGTTGCATCAATGCCCGACGAAGTCACAATCACAGTTATGTGACGGCACGGTTTGCGCAGTGGCTGAGCAATTGACTGCGGCGCTGCATTCACACAACGTCATGGATTTTATCAAATTTTAATTTGTTTTCATTTTTAAACTTTTTAGAGATTTTATTTCGTAATGGGTTGTACGTAGTACTTATTACTTCCATGCAAAGAGTAAACACAAAAGGAAAAACAAACCAAATTCATTTTCAGCCATTCCGACTACACTTCGACTAAAACCTATTTACCTAAATAATTAAAGGAGAAGGGGACTTCTGGGCCCAGCAGTTAACTAGTTGAAACGTGTATTAAAAAAACCGTCATATTTTTCTAAGGAAAATCACAAAATATGGTACCTGGTTTCTATCTAGGAAGCGAGAAAACTTAAATTAAGTTCTAAATAATCGATTAAATAATGCCTGAAATGTTAGTAATCGATTACGAATAAATCGGTAAAATCTCAGATGATGTATGAAAATCGAGTAACGAGTATTTTTTTGTGGAATTAATTCATAGCGAATCAGTTTCCTTTAATTTCTCTGCTAGCAACATTCCTGTCTGACATCAGTCTGTCAGCGATTGACAGATGGCACTCGTTCGTTGTTTTTCGTTCTGAGTGCGCACGTATTTTCCTTGTTTTATTGTTTAACCCCACGACCTCGGCTTTGAATAGGACTTTTGACGGATCCTGCATTTCTAAATTACCTGGCTCTTTATTTTGTACAACTGTTTATGCCTATCGATCGGATATTGACGACATGGATTGCTGTGTAAACTGTATGATTGCGACTGGTCGCAGTAACTCTATTGGCAGCAGAGTCTTGGAAGATGAGGCGATTTTATCAGTTATTCGTCGGTGGCGTGCATCTCAGCCTGCTGCTGCTGCTGCTGTGCCCATGTAATGTGCATAATATGGTATCTCAGTTGGGCAAGATATCAAGAAAATATCGTACCCCCTGCACAATTCTTAGACGATATTCTCCTAATTATTGAAGATGAATAATACATATTTTATTCGTATATTGGTGTTTTATTTTATATCCTTTTGTCCCTTTTTTATTTTTTAAAAGGTAGGTCTTGCACTTAGAAGCAGTAGGCTTCTAAGTGCAAGATATTGAATGAAGAAACTTGTCTTCGACTGTAGCGACTGTCCGGGGCGCGAGAGAGCCAAACCTGTCAGATCTTTGACTCTTTACACACGCTCCATACATAAAACCATAACACAACCAAAGCCATTCAAAAGTATTTCGTAAAAAACATAAAAAAACTGCAATGTTATAATATAACCTCACTTTTACTATATTTAATATAACTTGATTCCTGGATAGCCAAATTTCACCAAATTTTCAGTGAGGCCTTGTTATTATATTCTCTTACAAATAAGGCCAGTTTGATTCAGTTAACACCTGGGCCCAGGAATGTATGGAGTAGTTCCCTTCTCCTTTATCATAGAAATGGTGTATGAGGTTACTAACTAAATTTTAAACATTAATATCTTTTGCGTCTGTTGGTCGATTTTGATGAAATAAACGCTAAATGTTACTCGGAACAATGCTTCTTATGTTTCAATATTTCGATTTTGAATATAATGAGGGCTTTTTACGTGATGCGCGCACAAACATACAGACAAACCGACAAACAGACAAAAATTCTAAAAATGGTAGAAATGGGTTCTGATTGTGATCCTTTAACACCCCTACTACTTTTTTTCTAAATATTTTCAATGTACAGAAACGCCACGTCTACAGATTTATTATATGTATAGATTTGGTTAGCATAAAAATAGGTTAAGTATAATGAGCTAACCTTAAAAGATAGACATATGCTGTCGCGGACTTTTTTTAAGAACTTAATTCTGTAATACATGATTTTTGCGAAACTTTAACCGTATACGCAGCGCAAGCAGCGGAAGCTCTCGATAGGAAAAAATATCCCCCGATTTTGAAACATTCTTCATTAGTGCTCCGCTCCTATTGGTCTTAGCGTGATGATATATAGCCTATAGCCTTCCTCGATAAATGGGCTATTTAACACTGAAAGAATTGTTCAAATCGGAACAGCAGTTCCTGAGATTAGCGCATTCAAACAAACAAACAAACAAACAAACTCTTCAGCTTTATAATATTACTAGCTACCGCCCGCGACTTCGTCCGCGTGGAATAATTACTTTGGGCTAACATGACTGCTTTGCACATTGTGCGCGCAGTACCCGATCATTATTTTGCTGTGATTTTATTTTAAAACTACGACAGCTCCTAAGATATTCACTTAAATCGAAAGATGTAAAGGGCAATTTTGTTTTAAATGAAATACTTGTGATGAGTAACGTATTTATTTGGATAAGGATTAATATCATGTTTATAAAAACACCTCCGTAAATAATGCATTATTTTAGAACAAATTTGGTTAGCATAAAAAAGGTTATAGTGAGCTAACCTTAAAAGATAGACATAGGCTGTCGCGGACTTTTTTTTAGAACTTTTAAAGAGGAATAATTCTGTAATACATGATTTTTACGAAACTTTAACCGTTTACGCAGCGCACGCAGCGGAAGCTCTCAATAGGAAAAAATATCTCCCGATTTTGAAACATCCTTCATTAGTGCTCCGCTCCTATTGGTCGTAGCGTGATGATATATAGCCTATAGCCTTCCTCGATAAATGGGCTATCTAACACTGAAAGAATTGTTCAAATCGGGACAGCAGTTCCTGAGATTCAAACAAACAAACAAACAAACTCTTCAGCTTTATAATATTATAGTATAGAATATATTATAAGTTGAAGAATATGGAGGTACGTGGGTAGCGGAGTGGAAGCAAACGACATTAACTTGGTAGTAGCACAGCGTATAATCGCAGACTGGCGCGCCTTGACAATACATAACAATATTATATGTTATGCTCCTACCCTCTATAAACTAATTAATAACACATACATCACACCTCCCTTCTTAAATTACAATATGTTCATGAAGGGTTAATAATTTTACAACAAATTCTAACATTATATAAATCCTTTAAGAATCATCATTTAGCAATACATTTTTAAGTACACTGAAATCTGACAACCGGTTTTCGGGTTCGCTTTGGGTACTCTTCTTGCTGCTCATCTGACGAACCACATGACTGGTTAGATGGCTGATCCTGATCAACACCACCAACTCCACTGTTTATCGATTGTTCTAATTTACTTCTTTCACACACCCTCTCACTTTCACACACACTATCGCTACAGTCCATCTCTTTCTTCCCTGACTTTAATAAATTGCCCCCAGCGTGCGCCACCGAGTTCCCATCCTCTATCGTTTCCTCTTCTTCAGTGTTTGGCCCACCAACAGATGCACGGGATCTGCGCCGTATCTGGTCTACGTGTCTTTTAATAAATTGACCGTTATCCCTTGCTATCAGATACCTACGAGTACTATCTACGTCTGAGATCGTACCTTTTACCCATTTATCTGAGGAACCGTACTCCCTCATCCAAACAGGATCACCCTCGTCGAAGATACGCGTGACCCCACCAGAAGAGTCGATTTGTCTTTGCTGCGCATCCTGCACTCGTGCACCTACTGATCGTTCTGTCCGTAACAGATCCAATCTGGAACGTAGTGTTCGTTTCTGCAACAACATAGCAGGTGTTTCACCAGTAGTGCTGTGCACTGTATTTCTGTATGCCAGCAGAAATGTTTGTAAAGCTGTGTCTACATCTACGCGATCCCGAATTGCCTTTTTAATAGTGCGCTTACAAATGTTAACTGCATTTTCTGCGGCTCCGTTTGAAGACGGATGATAAGCTGGTGAAAAATTCTGTCTAATGCCGTTATTAGCGAGAAATTTTTTGAATTCAATGCTTGTAAAAGGTGGTCCTTGATCAGATACTAACTGTTCCGGTAAACCGAACCTAGCGAAAGTGGAACGTAAAACTTTAATAACATGATACGCGTTTGTACGTGGCATTTCGAATATTTCTAACCATTTGAAGGTTGAATCAATTAATACTAGGAATGTCATACCTCGATACGGGCCCAAAAAATCAATGTGAAGCCTAGTCCACGGTTGGGTATGGTACGGCCAGGGTTGAATAGCAGCCCGCGGAGGCGCGCTCGCTTCCGCGGCACAAGTCTCACAGCTTTTGCATAATCCCTCAATGTCTGTATCGATGTTGGGCCACCACACGTAACTCCTTGCCAGACTTTTCATCTTTACGATACCCATGTGACTGCTATGCAGTTGATTTAGTATTTGCCTTCGTAATAATTGTGGAATCACCATACGATAGCCCCACATTATACACCCACATTCAATATTTAATTCATTGCGCCTAGCATAGAATGGCTTAATTTCATCATTATTAGGACAAACTGATGGCCAACCTGATTGTATATATAACATCACCCTACCAAGTACCGTATCCTTGTGTATTATTCTTTTGATATCACTGCTAGTGATGGGTAAAAAATTTTCTACAAAGTTAACATACGTATTTTCTGTTTTTAGCCTACCAGGGTTGTAATCCCTATGTGGAAGGCGTGATAATGCATCTGCACTGTTCTTACTAGACGCGATGTACTCAATATTGTAATTGTAACCCGATAGCAGTACCGCCCATCGCTGTAGTCGCGAAGCAGCCATCACTGGAATACCCGTTTTATTACCGAAAATATAAGTTAGAGGTTTATGATCTGTCCGTAGTATAAAGTGACGGCCATACAAGTACTGATGAAATTTACGAATACCGAATACAATTCCGAGAGCTTCCCTGTCTATTTGTGCATACGCTCGCTCGGTCGGTGAGAGCGACCGCGACGCATACGCCACCGGGCGTTCGCCGTCCGCCGTAACGTGTGATATCACCGCGCCGACGCCCACACTACTCGCATCCGTCGTCAAAACTAGCGGTAGGTCTGGGTTGTAATAAGTTAGTACTTCGCCACACGCCAAAAGCCGCTTCACTCGTACGAAGGCACTCTCACAATCCTCACTCCAAGTATATTTAACACCCGACCTAAGAAGATTATACAATGGGGCGAGAACAGTACTGATATTTTTGATAAATTTAGCATAATACATTACTAGACCTATAAACGCTCTTAACTCGGTGACATTTGTAGGCGCCGGCGTTTCCATCACTGCTTTAACCTTTTCTGGGCATGTATGCACTCCATCCTTACTAATAATATGACCTAAATATGAAACCGACTTTGAAAAAAAAACGCATTTTTCCTTCTTCACTTTGAGTCCGTAGTCTTCCAACCGTTGCAAGACTTTATGTAAATTGTTAACATGGTCTGTTTTCGTACTTCCCGTCACAATTATGTCGTCGAGAAAAACACCTACACGTGGCATGTCCGCGAATAACTGTTCGATTCGCCTTTGAAAAATACCCGGGCTAGACGCTAAACCATACACTAATCTGTTGTACATATACAAACCCTTGTGGGTATTTATCACCGTGTATTTTTTTGTGTCATCGAGTTCGAATTGCGCGTACGCTTGTGACAAATCAATTTTACTGTAGTGTTCACCCCCTCGGAGACGAAATAATAAATCTTCTACCCTTGGCAAAGGATATCGATCAATTTCTATAACTTTGTTTAAAGTAAGTTTATAATCGGCGCAGATACGAATGCTACCATCTTTCTTTACCACTGGTACTATTGGCGTAGCCCAGTCGGAACGCTCGACAGGGGTGAGAACTCCGTCGCGCACCAGCTGGTCCAGCGTGCGCTCCACGGGCTCGCGCAGCGCGTACGCCAGCGGGCGCGCACGCATGAACACCGGCCGGGCGCCTTCGCGCACGTGTATGCTCACTGCGCCGCCCGTGAAGCGCCCGAGACCCTCCGCGAACACGTTACAGTATTTGGAACTGAAAGAGGATACATCGAAATCATTATTTTCCAACATATTATTTACATTATAATAGCTCAAATCAGGTAGTTGGATTTTTAATGCCGCTATCCAATGTCGCCCTAAAAGAACAGTTTTACCCTTCTCAATAACGAGCAATTCTAAAAATTCACTTCTATCCTTATACCGAACCAGAGGCCTTATTATACCTAAGGGTTTTACAGTCTCACCTGTATAATATCTTAAGATTAATTTACAAGGTTGTAGGGCAAGATCGTTAAATAGTTTATTGTAACACTCTCGACTAATGCAAGACACTGCACTACCCGTGTCACATTCCATAGCTATTTCCTTGTTATGCACGTTCAACGTAATATAAATAGGTTTGCAACTGGATATTGACAATCGACAAACGTCAACAAAAATTACCTCGTCACTGTCCGCCTCTTCATCACTGCCCGCGGTTTGTACGGCCACTTGATGTTGCGCCACTAAATTAGGGCACACACGTCGTAAGTGACCTTGACGATTGCATACCCTGCACACGTAACGCGTGAACTTGCACGACGACTCGTTGTGGTTAGCGCCACACACCCGACACTGCCGCTGTGGTCGAACTCGCTCGTCCGGCCGAGCCCGCTCACCCGGCACCGGCAGCGTCGACTCGCGGCCCGCGGGCCTCTCCCGCACGTCTTGACGCTCGCGCCCGCACCGCCGCGCGACGCTCGCCGGCCCGCCGCACACCGCCACGCCCGTTGGTTGTCGCCTCACAGCCATTGCTTGACACGTCACCGTCGATGCACCCCTTTCCACTGAGGACTTAGGCCCTTCGACGACGGCGGCGTCTTTCTCCGCCGATTCCATGCTGGCGGCAAGCTTATACGCCTTGGCGAAATCCAGTTTGAGTTCTGCGAATAACCGTTGTCTAATATTTTCACTTGCTATTCCACACACCAATTGATCTCGTAAACTTTCTTCGAGCCAACTTCCGAACTCGCAGGTTTTCGACATCTTTTTAAGTACCGCCACGTAGTCGGATATAGTTTCGCCTTCCTTCTGCTTCCTATGCCTGAATTTATACCTCTCGGCTAGTTCGCTGGGTTTTGGTTGTAGATGTTTACACATTGTTTCCGATAACTGCTCAAACGTTTTGGTTTTTGGTTTATTTGGTGTACACAGGTTAACTAGCAACTCATAACTCTCCGCCCCCATAACGGTTATTAACGTCGGCACATGTAATGTAAATCGTCTGGTATCTTGTTCACCACAAAGTATTGCTCTAACCGCTCGACATATAATTTCCAATCGTCCTTGTGCACGTTAAACTCCGCAATTTTTCCGATGGACATCGTTAACTTTTTTTAAACAAAAATCACGCGAAATGTTCAATACTCGTCGCCACTGAAGAATATGGAGGTACGTGGGTAGCGGAGTGGAAGCAAACGACATTAACTTGGTAGTAGCACAGCGTATAATCGCAGACTGGCGCGCCTTGACAATACATAACAATATTATATTTTATGCTCCTACCCACTATAAACTAATTAATAACACATACATCACATAAGTATAGTATAGATAAGTACGAATATTTTTTTATTTTTATTATATTAGGTTTATCAACAATTGTTCGCACTGAATACAGTGACATTATACTTTCTTAAAATTAAATTACAGGGCAACAATTACTGTCGGGGGCCACGCCGTGATGGCTCTCGGCCACCGTAGGCGCGGGCCTGTGGACGGTGAGTAATGGGTTAGCTCGCCGTCCGTCCGTCTTGTGACGACAGGCCGTGTCGACGGCGCGTTCGTGTTCCACGCGCGCCCCAAAGAGATGTCAGCAAACAAGAGGGGCCCGCAAGGGCCGATGCCTGCCAGGGCTGCGGGACTGTTCGAAAGAGATACCGCGGCCCCGGAACATAAAGGGCAAAAGAAGGAACATGGGTGGTTTTTAGTCAGTAAAAGTCTGACACTCCCTTCCGCTCCGCCCAGAGCGGGAGGAGTCATTTGATGATTTCCCACCCGAAAAAAAAACAAAAAGAAAAGGGCAACAATTACTAAAAAGTAAACACCACATGCACAAAACAATAAATTCGGAAAATAAGCTAACTTACTAAGTAATAATCTTTTTTATAGACAAATATACATAACGTTACGCTCCATTAGATAATAATGAGTTTACAGCCCGTCGCGCGTCGCCTCGTCGCGTAACTACCTATTTCCCTGCCTTTTTTGTTTTATACTGAAATGAGGGCAAAGGGAACATTACGGAGTAACGTACTCATTAATCTTAGGCCGAGATAAACGTTACTTAGCACTTACTTTGTCGTTATTCCTGTCACTGTCGCAGAACTTTCAAACTAAAAGTGTAAGATAGGGATCCGATATCCTACTATCTACTATTATAAATGCGAAAGTTTGGATAGATGGATGTTTGTTACTCAATCACGCCAGAACGGCTGAACAGATCTTTATGAAATGTGGCACATGACGGATGGAGATAGATTATAGTCTGGAACATAAGCAAATTTTTGCTTTGTTTTTTTCTCACACGTTCACATCGAAATTTTATCGCGAACAAAGTCGCGGGCAACAGCTAGTATAAGTATAGGCACGTCCTAGGTAATATCTATGTATGATATCTCAGCCTTAACTGCAGCTAGTTTAAAAGTAGTTATCAACTTACTGACCAGTATGCCTGAGAGATATTTCTTGACGGCATGTAAAGCCAAGTCTCCAAGTCCAAGCCAAGTCGAGGCCCGTGGGCGGCATAAAAACTCTGATACCAAGTAAGGCACTGACCACTCGATAAAGAAAGAACTCACTGACGTTATTATATGTATACTAGGTATAAGAGTGAGGTTAAACGAGCGTAATTATAAGAGTTGTGAGTCGCCTAATTTACGCAACATCCGGTTTCATACAAACGCCTGGCATGTGCCTCACAACGACGCAAAGATAGTCTAGACTTTTATATGTGTCAGATCCGGTCATTGATACGGACATAAAATGAATCGCAAGCGCGCCAGTGGTGACATCACGCCACCTAATTGCAAGTCTACCCACATCACAGCGTGCTTCTACAGAGCCCTGATATTTACAGCTCGCGGCGAGGACGACATTCAATATTTGAACGCAGCGGAGTTGAGATATCTTTGAACTGTACCCGATTCATTGTGCCCCGAGTTATTGTGTTAAATTGTATTTAATAGAAACAGTGTATCGTACCCAGTGTGTTTTCATTGCACGAAACCCATCTTCTGCCCAAATGACATACGAGCCTAACGAGATAAATCCTGAGAATCCGACATATGTTACAATTATAATAACAGGCTTTAGACTTCCAAGCTCGTTACAATTATAATAACAGGCTTTAGACTTTCAGGCAAAACAGGCCTTCGTATAAAAAACCACGGACTATTCCGGGCTAATCATCTTGATGAACCTAGTTCGTTCGTTTTCATCATCAGCATTGGCATTCTTGTTGCACCCACTGCTGAGGATCCTACCTTCTGTGTTATGCTTACCTGGTCTCTATGAGTCTCATCCAGGTCTCCCACCCGGGATATTCTGGCGGCCCTGCACCCATCTGGATGTTGGTTTGCCAGCGGTCCGTCTACCATTCACTAGTGTTCTGCTCTACCTGTCATTATGATGTCTAGTAAACAGTCATCATATTTTAACGTTAACCAAATCTTTCAAAACTGTACTATGACGTCAGCCATTAACGACATCATCTGCCTAGCCTTTACCCAACTATGTTGGGGTCAACTTCCAGTCTAACCAGATGCAGTTGAATACCAGTTTGTACATGCATCTACTGCCTATCTGAACTCCACAACACAGGTAGTAATAGGTAATACGATACCCCTTGGTTAGACTGGTTTTCAGACTTTAAGGCCGCTGACTACCTGTAACGACTGTCAAAGATCTACAAAAGGCAGTCGGGACCAACGGCTTAACGTGGTTTCCGAGGCACGGAGGAAACTCGGTATGTAATGGATGGTCACCCATTCACGGACCAACTTTGGCAAGCGCGGGTTAACCTTGAAGATCGACCCGTGTGGCTGTTATTTTATAGCCACGAGCTCTGCCATCAGCCATTAACGAGGTTAACTTTAAATAAAAACTTGTGCGCAGCTATAATTTTCAGCTGTGCATGACCTTATTTTCCTGCGTCACTTTTATATTGAGAGGCAATTTGATTAATGGCCCTTATATAAATTATAAGTTGCCTACCTACCTAAGTGATAATGACATTCGCGCTTGGAAATATCGACGAGTTCTTAAGTGATATTTAAGTAGAAAGTGCGTAATTATAACTAACTTTACAAAATGAAAGCAAGGTTACGTTACTTACCTTAAAAGGTCTATCTGTAATGAAAGATTACGCTTATTATTCACAGAAATGCAAGATTAAAAAGATATTTACGATAAAGAGTTTTATTAAAATTCCTTCCAGTAATATATCTACAGGTAAAACATAAAAATGAATTAGAAACCGCGCTCAGGTATTCCAATGAAAAAACTGAAAAATGTAATTCTGAAAGCTCGTTTATTAATATTTCAATTTCAATCAAAAGATTCTGCAATATAAATTACGTTGATCAATTACTGCTAAATTGCTTTAATATTAATTCCAAATAGCAAAGTGTTTTTGTTTTGCAACTACGAAATTATATTTCTGTTCACAAATTATTATATTATCCCGAAAGTAGTGTGATTTCTGTTTACATTATCTAAGCAATTATAACTATCTATTTAAGCTGTGTATGTCTATCTCTTAATCTACCATCGATTCGGGAAAAACATTATATAAGTTATTTAATTATACACTTAATATACAGGGTGGGTCAACTTTCAGAGGGGCAGTAAGAGGTACTGCCATATCCATTGCAGCTACTCGTACATGAAAATGGTCTTTGGAGACTATCCATAATTTTTCGTAAAATTTTGATCTCCATGCACAGATTCTCAAAAAATGTACCGTTAACTAGCAAGAAAACGGCCATTTTATACATTTGTTTTATTGATACCAATCGATCCTGTTTCCAATACTGTTAAAAACTTCTATGGAACCAACCGCCGCGCCGTTGGAGTACTAAAAAGTCAGAAATCGCAAAAAACTTTTTTCATATATTTCGTAATTAATATTATTGGTAATAATTTTAGTAGGAAACCCTAGCAGAGTAATTACCTCTTTGATTGTACTATAATACGTTAATACGAAAATATTAACGGTATTCATAAAAATAATTCAGTGAAGTGTGGGTAGGGAAGCTCAATTTAATTGAAAGTATCGCCATTTATAATATAATTTTCTTTCATGAACATTTCACGTTTCAATTTAAATTCCAACTTTTTGGATTAAATTGTAATTTATTAAGGAAGGAAGTTTTTAACATTGATGTAAATACTTATTATTTATTTTATAACAGTAGGTAAATTGATTAAACTATTTCACTAATTGGTAGAGTTATCAACTTCCAATGTAGAAATGTGGTTTCATTGTAAGTTTATGTAGGTAAGTGATATTCAGTGTTGTTTGCTACTATGCTTTTGGATGGCTATAAGAGAGAGGAACACCAAAGAGACGATGGATGGACAGTGTGAAGGATGATATGCTTAGAAATGAGGTGACTACTAATGATGAGTAATAGAGAAGTATGGAAGAAGAAGACATGCTGCGCCGACCACAAATAAATTGCGTTATGGGCAGGAGAATGTTAGTTACTGACCATATTGTAAACGTAGCTAACCTAACTCTCTACCGACTTTTTACAAAAAAAAAGATAGCAGCAGTATTGATGTACTCACCAAACCTGTAGAAGCCTTCAGCTAAAAGGAAACAAAAGTTTAAAATATTGAAACAAAATAAGAGATTGAGGGAACTGTGAAGATAACTTGTGGCAATACCATTATCTTGTTTCCTTCAGTTCAAAATATAATTGGTCTTATGTTTGTGACATTTGTTCATTGTATGTGATGTTTCATTAATATTGTGCTACATATTACATTGTTGTTTTGTGGGCTCAACTCCCAAAGAACATGACGAAATAAATAAAAGTTCGTTTACAATGTTATATTTACTTTATGTAAGACTACGACGGCTCGTTAGTCTGATACTTATAATTACTAACTTTGTCGTATAACTACTAACTACGAAAATCGATTGACCTAATACCGAAGGTTTTCTTTGTAATTAATGTTATTTCGTAGTTAAATTAAAGTCTGCGGTCTAGCATGATGAAATGTTAATCAAAACCA
Organism: Eurois occulta; assembly: GCA_950022335.1. NCBI lineage: Eukaryota > Metazoa > Arthropoda > Insecta > Lepidoptera > Noctuidae > Eurois > Eurois occulta. The sequence goes on from OX465489.1 coordinate 15,725,561, forward strand.
TTCTTGCAAGATTAAAATAGAGATTATTCAATATGATAACTTATTCAATTGAATAAATCATCACAAAATAATCTCGCTAAATCATAAAATGTATTAAACTTGATAGATGTTTCAATTTAGACGGTAATATTTCATAAGATACAGTACAGACAGAGCGTATGCAGACTAGGGCTTCCAATCCCGAAATACCGAGATCTCAGTATTGCGGGATCCCGCATCATTTTCCAATCCCGCGTGTTGCGGGATAATGTGCGCGGGATCCGCGGGACTGGAAAGAAGCATGTACGCTACCTCTCACGAGCGATAAAATGGCCAAACTAAATAATTAAGTCATAATTACTTTCGACAACATTCAGTTAAAAATATTTTGGTTTTTATTTTAATTTAGTAATTATATATTTTGTAGTTGATTGATTTTTGTTTTTCGGTATTTGTTTCTGTTTTCTGTGATAAATAAACGGTGTAATTTGATTGATCTCATGCTAATAGTGAAACTTCAATAAATGTGGAGTTATGGTGATTAATTCATTGTTTGATTTGCCTTTATAAAAATGTTAATATTTTCTATATCCGGGATCCCACGGATCCCGAGGGTTTGAAAATTCCTAGTCCCGCAAATACCGAGATTGAATACAGGCTGCGGGATTGGAAGCCCTAATGTAGACGTATTACAAAAGGACCTCAAGCTATTTCTTGTGAGTTTCACAAAGGTGAAAGTTATTATCTTAGTTTGTGGTAGGTATTTAGGATTACTTATTTAGTGCTCCCGTTCCACGATACCATTTATTTCATGTAGGTAAATGATTAGAATATAAATTTCTAATTTGTCTAGTCTGGCAGTTTGGCTGGCTTTGGTGGTCTTATATTAAAATAAGTCCAGCACACTAGGTACCTATGAACTCAAATATTAAATGTTATTTTCCTGTGTTGTCTGCTGTGTGTGCATAAATAGTAAAATTAAAAAATAAATAGCATGATGGTTAACAAGTTGTCATTTGCCTCTAAATAAAATTGCTCACCTACATATCTACCCAAAAATGCCACACCAATCAACTAAATGATCTGCCATTCAAGCGCAACAGCTTTACTCGGGCAGTTACCATTTTGAATCTATCACGGCTGTCAGTCCCGTCGGATTGATTGGCGGTCACCCGATGACAGGGAAAGGGAGCGGCGCTGGGGACTGATGAGTTCACACTGCGGTGACAGGGAGAATTGATGCGTAGGGGATTATTATTGAAAGATTTGTCTTTAATAAATGCGGCTGTGCAATTGTGGTTGAAGGCTTTAAGTTAATCCTTATTTCACAAAAAAAAAATATGATACAGGAACATATTAGATGACGTAATAGCCTTAATATACAAGTTTTTAATATGGAATCCTCTGATGCCGAATTAGAACGGATCCTGTATGTTAGCAAACAGCGCCATCCCCTAATAAATTTCATTTATAATGTTTAAGCCCGAGAAGACATGCAAGTTGTATCTATATATATAAGCAATGTGCAAGTTGTATATAATAAAAAAAACAGCTGTTTCCTACAAAAGTGCAATACTTACGGTCAAAATATATGGAACAGCAGATTTTTTTCAGCTCAGAATGATGTACTGAATACGTGGTAACCGTTTTCGCGTTCGTGTCCCTTCCACCCCGTATAAATTATCATTTCAGTACAGTTCATCTATCGATTCATTGGCCTTCGTGACTCTATACTTTATTTTATGCCTAACTAACGTAGTATAAAAAATTTCATTAGGGTTTAGGACAGTCAGGTAACTAGATTATGAAATCTACATCTTACATTGAAGTGTGCTAAATTGATAAACTAATGACTTCAAGACACCATCACAGCAAAGATCTAGAGTGCCGATTTAATCATTTAAACTGAACGCGTTCAACACATCTAAACTGCGTAAAAACTGACAACTGTTAAAGGTGGTTCAATGCTGATCGTGTTAGAAATTTGTAAAATTCACACTCCCGAGCCATAAGAAACAAGTGATGCCTAGTTTGTGGCTCACCGATTTGTATGACACAACTGTTTGTTTCCTTGATATACAGGGTTATTTGTAAAACACCAGAAACCTATTAAGAGGTCATTCCCTACATTTATGATCGATTAACTCGTCAAAATGTAGGGAACAGCTAATTTTTTTTTCGCGATTTCATGTTTGGTCCCATAGTAAAAGTTGTTCATAATGATGAGTACAATGACCTCTTAAGAGGTTTCTGGTGTTTTACAAATAACCCTGTATAGTAAACTTATTACTTACCAACTTATTGGTGAAATTTTACTCTAAAATATATATGAATTTCTTTATAAATGAATTCTTGCCCATCTTAAGACATGTTTCAGGGTTTATCATCTCCAAGGTGTTTAACAGATACGCCCTTCAGACATATTCTACGAAACAAGTACATAAACCATAAGTATACAAGTTTTTGATAACACAAAGAACGAACGACTCTTCCTATGTAATCATTAATACTCGTATCAGCCCCATGAATATTATAATAGCAAACACATTAACTAAACATGGCGTATTAACATGAAATACCTATTATGATTAGTAATTTATTCCCCGGTGAATATTAGGTATAATAATGAATTATTTTCAATTTCATATGCTGACTTCACTGTATATGCTTTTGAATAAATGGGACAATGTTTCGATTGACATACTTTATCCCACACGAATGTACACCTCATGGTAATTGCTCGTGTACTAAACTGGAGAGGGTTGATACAATCAAATATTTGGGCGTTAGTATAGATAAAAACCTTAACTTTACATATAAGAAGTTTACCAGGACGGGTTCGAAAACTTATACATATCTTTAAAAATAAACGACACATCGCCGATCCACCTGTCTTGAAACTTACCCCTCACTCTACTTTGCCCTCTGCCAGTCACTCATTACCTACTGCATATCCGTCTGGGGAGGTGCTCCAAAGACGACGCTCAAATCTGGGTTACGGTAATAAAAGGGGGAAGCCCCTTTTTAACCCTTCGGGGGCAGAATTATAAAAAACGCTGAGACACGTATAAATCAATTTTCAATAGTGAGCCTAAACACATAATTAAAAGATCCTAACTTCACAACTGACGGACTTTTATATAAACTTCCATCCCCTATGGGTAAAATAAGGGATGGAAGTTTATATCTTTAGGGGTGGAATTCCCAAAAATCTTTTCTTAGTGGATACTTACTCTTCACAAAGAATACACGCTCCAAGTTTCATGTCTCTAGGACCAGCGGTTTGGGCTGTGTGTTTATATATCACCCAGTCAGTCAGTTTAACATTTTATATAATTATAATATACATACTCATATATATAAGATAACTCCGTAATTCTCTGTATTTCTTGTATATTTTTATTTTCTGAGCCGTCAGCTTTTTTGCCGTCGTCATCACACAAATTAGCCACGATCTCCTCCTCAAATTAGGGACTTTTATATAATATTTACCATTAAACATATTCCCGGTAAAGTTTATTTTCAAATAGAATCCCACTGGTGCAGTATTTCCGTCGAAAGCCTGTTTACAGCTTAACATTGTTTGGAGCAGTCCAATTAGTGTTGTACCACTTGAAAATAGTGCTGTGCTGTTTGAAGTGTTAGCATTGCACAGAAAATTATGCTCGAGAATTCCTGGGACGGCTGTGTTTTGAACCGTATTTTTTATTGTTTCCTCGATGAATTACGCTGCGTTGAGGTTTAAAGGGGATGAACATGTTTATTTTTAAGTTTGCAAGTGCAACCATAAGATTATACAGAAGTTCTAATATTATCTTGATGTGTTAAACATGGTATTGTCTAGCGACCCGCATCTGCTTCATACGATTTTTACAGGTTATTTAAAAAAAAATATGTCTAAGAAAAAGAAACTGTTTATAAAAACAAAATAAATTCTAATTAAATTCTAAAAATATCTCTCTCTCTCTCTTTTCTCTCTCTTTCTCTTTTTCATATCTTCTGGAATCAATTCTGTAAAGTTATCAAAAACACGTTAAAATCTAATATACATACTCGTAGTTAGAAGAATAACAAGGTCACAAATACTGACACGATAATGACTTTAATTTATGCCGTCTTCCGTCCATATTTGATAGACAAAACGCAACACCCTTGACTATAAATTATCACTACGCACTCCATAGTTACGAGCTGCATACGATGCAGGAGTGGTGTTAATTTAGTTAGATCTCATAGATTGATCACTGGTCTACGAGATGTGATGTGATTTTATCACGTGCTACGCGGCTACGTGCTACCTACGGTGTAGCAGCAAGAGCCTACGAAAAGTTACAATTCACTATAGGTTTACTTTAGCTATCAGAAAATATGAAAGTTGAAGAGAACACAAAATTGGAAGATATGTTCCTGAGAGAGTGTCGAGGACACAAAAAGGTTTTGCTGAAACTCAGGGGATTAAAGTTTTGTATCTGAAGAAAAAATCGCGGCTAACAGTAGTTTCGTATCAAAAATATGTCGGAACATCTTCAGATTCTACCATTTATTCCACAGTAAAAGTGCCAAGAAAATATTCTAATAAAAGATTTTCTGATAAATTCCATGTCTACCCTAATCTCTTGGCTTATTGTGGAAAAACTAGTTCTATTTCCAAGTAAATATCCCTTTGAGCAAACCTGAGATAAGACTTCTGTCGTTCAGGTAAGATTATTTTTCTATTTCTATTTTTAGCAGTACTGTCGTTCGTAGCACTAACATCGCTGCTACGCGGCTACGGCGTAGGATGCGCTACGCCATAGTTATTGGGTCTACGAGAGATTATTTGATGGTTATCACTGTCTGATCAATGTTTATCATTAGGTTTGCAATGCTTGATCCAATATTTAATAACTATTAAAGATATAGAGTAACTAAACAATCTAATTTTTCGGATACTATTATTCCACTAGCTGTTCCCGCGATCTTAAAATGATAAATTATTTAACATATAATTTGTTAACAATTTCAAGGGTTTTATTTATTTTGCACGGAACCCTAATCATTTTTCTAAAATAAAAGTAGCCTAAGTTACTCGTATAACATCATCGAGAAGAACAGAGAACTTCAGAGAAAAGTGGAGACTAGCATGTACTATCCCCATTTAATTGGTGGCAAACGCGCAATTATGCAACAATTCTTTACGTACATAATACATATTTAAATATTCGTCGTCCCACTCTTCGTTAAAATTCAATGGTTCGAACGTAGATTCAAAAACAGTTTTTGCTGCGTTGGACTAACGGTGAAATTCGCGTGACTTTTGCACTGCACCGTGGGAGCATTATGTTCATAATGAAAAATCTGATAAGGGCATGAATTCTAAAAATATACGATATTCTATATTCAAATTGTGTCCTTCGAATAACATCGAGCCATCGAACGTAATGTCGTGATATTGAATAGGATCGTTTGGGCGTTTTATTACTTTACGACAATTTTCTATAAATATAAAATTCTGCTGAATTTCCCATTATACAGATAAATTGAAGTGCACTGTAGGCATCATATACTGCTGCAAAAATTTAGAGAATAAGTAAGATCGCATAAATGGAGTTGAATCATTTTATTGTCTTTTATGAATTTGTAGCGACGAACGACCACGATTTACATGCTCTTGCCCGCGGTTTCGCTCCCGTTCTATATGTAAATTAACCCACGGGAACGTCTTAAATGTGGCCTATGACAGGAGATATTGTAGCTAATCGTTTGTGAAAGAATTTTCGGAATCGGATCTACTGATCTGACTTCGAAAATTCTTTCACTAACGTGTTACGTGCAACGTGTAAAGTTGTGTATGTTGTGGTTGTGTAACCTACATAAAAACTTACAAACAATTTTACCTCTATGTAATAATGGTATAGATTCCTAGATATAAACTCATAAGCGTGACTCCTCAAATGTCCCGTTCATCTTAGATGAACGAATGCATGAGACTATTATAAAATCCTTTTGAAAAGACTCAATACAATAGAGAAACATAGTTATTAAACCGTAAAACACAAGTAGACATAGTGTAATGGGTCGTCTACTAAACAAAACAAATTATTATCCAGACAAACCACAAGGAGAATACTTAAAATACCCGTTTCAGAACAAAACGGCAGGATTAACATAAAGATTAATTAAAAGATAAATGATGGCAGTTTTTTATCCGGACCCTTATTCTAAACGTTTAGCGATAGAAATTATATTTGAGTTTTTATAAACACTTTATGATGAGTTATGAGCGCTCGTTCATTTTCATAATGAGGCGGTTTTGTTCCAATGTTCTGTTTACTTGTTTTGAAACGAGTTTGGTGTTCAACGGTATTGTATGTTACATGAATACATGAGGAATTTTGCGTCTTGTGTGATACGCTGAGCTACGTTACATAACGTTATGGAAACTCTAATTAAAGCAGCGTGTAGGTAGCTGTCCAACAATTTATATTTAGTACTAGCTTATGCCCGCAGTTTCGCCCGAGTGGAGTTCCGTAATTGTGCCATCGTACTACCGGGATAAAAAGTTTCAAACACATAAAGTATAAAAGTATATAAAATATCAGTATAAGTGTATAAGTATATGTGTAAATCTAGGTTATAAACTCTCTGAGTGCCAAATTTCATCCAAATCCGAACAGTAGTTTTCGCGTGAAAGAGTAACAAACATCCATCCATCCTCACAAACTTTCGCATACATACATAATATTAGTAAGAAGTAAGATGTAGGTAACACAGTATAAAGAGTAAAACACAGAGCCATGGAACGTTCCATGCTCGGCATGAAACTACTAGACCGAGTTCCAAACGTCGATATCCTGAGCCCTACAAAGGTCTTCGATATTGGTAATCGCGTTATGGAACTCAAATGGAGTTGGTCAGGACCCCTAGCACGGCGCGGTGATGGCAGATAGAGTAAAGCTGTGACCGAGTGGTTTCCAAGGACTAGAAAGAGAGGTGTTTGTCGTCCGGCGGCGAGATGGGCAGACGACATTGTTGCCATCGCGACAATATCCTGAATGATGCTGGCACAAGAACCTGGAGCTAGGCACAAGCAAATAGAGGCCTATACCCAGCAGTGGGCGAAGTCGGGCTGTGGATGATGATGTAGACCAGGTAACTGTGTCTGACTATTTATAATTTATGCAATTAAAACTGGCTATAAGTTGCTATAACAGGGAAAGAAATGACAAACCAGGGTGCCGTAAACATGAAGACATAGCCTCTAGTCTTCCCAGGAGCCCGGTTAACCGTTGTAGCTACTAAAGCAGACGGAAATAACTTCAAAGGCTAAATATAGTTTCATTCTGCAGCTGCAACTATTACGCCCCGTTTCGCGTGAGTGCTATCGCGTTACAGATCGCGTCTTTGTGGCTCGTGGCATATTCTGAAAAGTACTTTTATTAGGATTTTCCGCATTCGCGGTCGTAATATGCATGTTGCTTGGGCGTATAGTTTGTTGCCAAGCAGTAAAGCAGTTTTTACCCGACGCCGCTCACCACCGCGGTGTTCGCGCGGCGCACCGCTAGAAGACCATCCGTGCAGACAAGCGCGCTCAATAGTGCCAACCACACCTGTCCGCGCGGATGGTTCGATCTCAGATCCAAAGTCATCTGTACTGTCATACAGCACCAGTCTTCCGTACGGTCGGGTGGTGTGTCTATGCATGTCTTTGAGATCCGCTTTACCACCTGTGCCGTCGAATGAGTACCTAACGCTTCAAAAGCTGGTTTTGGTTTTCAACTAAGAGTTAAGGTAGCTCTAACTGCCCCGACTCAAATTACCACCCCGTATTTAATCGTTTACGTCACAGCAAGGTATTATACACTTTATGGACTACAGGCAGACCATTACCTCCCTACCTGTAGGTTGCGTAAAAGGCGATTATAGGATTACGTCCAACGACGCGACGGGTAGCAATGTCCTCTCGTCAACTGACAACAATGCCTGTCGCGGTTTCTGTGGCAATTTCCTCTTTGAACGACCGTAATACCGGTTATTGGAAACCCCGATAGACAATATACTGGCTACAATGAGGTCAAGCCTAATTAAACTTAGCTGAGTGGAACGACAGTGGTTTATTTGGAATGACGTATTTAGTTATAGTTGTTCTCATTATCACACACTATGTCGTTCAATTTAAATTTTTGATGACGGATAAATTTCGTGCTTTTCTATAGTTTTAAAGTAACGAAAAGTTTCATGGCCAATTTACTTAGGTGATTAAAAATATAAAGTCAGAGTTAAAACTGTTGTTCGCTAAAACAAACTTATAAGTATGTCGCAAAAATAGTAGAATTCTGACAATAATGGACGATACGTGTAATCCTCGTTCAGCCTGAGGCTAATCTTAGCAAGTTTGAAGTCGAGCCGTCGCCGGGCGGAGATAAATCTATCTCAGAGATAAATCTTCCGAAAGTATTGGGTATCATTTTCAAGGCTGCTTGCGATTAGACAATTTATAGATGAATGGTTCTCCGACAATCCGCTGATAAATGAGGCTTACGAATTTAGTCAAGAATTTTGTTTTTTCGTTTCGTAAAAGTAATCTTTTAAGGATTGCGGAAAAGCTTAACATTTTCTTATTTTATTTTTAACGTAGGATTTACTCGTATTCTTTAGTAGCAGCTCGGGGTTTGGATTTGTGCCCGGCTAATGACAATAGCTACATTTCAGCTTAAACCTACGGGGTTCTTATGAGTGATATTATTTTGTATTTTATAAATTCAATCTGTTGTCTAACTTAGCTCGCACACAATATAATGGGTGTAAAAATACTCTAACGAAGCTGAAAGGCATTTGTTTTCCCCATCAACGACATCTTTTTTTTTTGTCTACTTCTAGTTACGGATATATTGGAAGTCGAAGTTTCCACTTTTCACAACTTTTTTTTAAATACAATTTTTTTATGTTATAACTTTATTTTAAATACCTCAATGACCCCTGTACTACTCAATGCATCCATCAGCACAATGTTTTGAGTGCGTTAAATTGAGTCCTATCGTAAAACGTAATTTTTTACCAAAGGCTACGGCTTCGTGTAGAGTCCGTTTATACCTTGTATCATGTAAAACAAGTAAATAATGTGCTCTGTTTTCTCTACTCGGGAAAACACTCAGTTGTTCATGAACACAGCAGGTAATTAATGTAGATCCCATTTGTCTCCCAATTCGGGATCAATGCGCAAACTTAAATCAAATTACACACGAACGTAGAATTAACTGAATAATGTATTAATGTAAACTATAGTAGGTATCGGTGTAGGGTTTGTTGATAAAGTAGAATAGTTTTAAGCTGGAAAAACAAGTGAATGTGAACTTGTACCGAAAACACAGGTCCTGTATTATGATACGCGTGTGATATGATGTTTAGCGACAGTTAGTACGGGTAGCAATAAGTATCGTTTACAATTGCGAGTTTTTGGTACAATTTCACATTCCATTGTTTTGTTTAGTTAAAGTGGCTATAATAATAGCTTAACTGCCTGTTGAAATATAAAAAAATACTAAGTATTGTACAAATAAAATGATTGTCTATTTCGATTGCCATAATACCTAAGGGTATATATATGAATGATTAAGACATGTAGCTGGGTTTGGCCGGGTAAATATCTAAGATTATTGTACAGTCATAGTGATAATCACAGGTATAATATAAATTCGAATGTAACGGTGTCACTCTGTTACCTTTACACGCCAAAGCCATTCAACTCGTTATGAAATCTATACGGAACCTGAATTTGGGCAATCTTTCACCCTAAAAATTATGAAAAATGGAAATACAGACAAAGTCGCGGGCAACAGCTCACTATTTCACCACAAAGAATCCGTGACGTCGCAATTAAAGGACTACAAAACAAGGCCCGGGCAATAAATTTAATAGCAGAGGATCCGAGCTCTTGGCCCTGAACACACACCGGGCTCCCGGGTTTATTTGACTATTTGACAGAGTTTTATTAAAAGCTAGTTTCAGCCCGCGGTGTTGGTTGGGTGGAGAGCGGTGAATACAAATACAAATCATTTATTTGCAAAACACAGGATCAGAGGATGTTACAAAGGGTTCATAACCATGCGAGGTGTGTAAATATCGGTGCGAACATATTAGGAACATTGTGAGATTAGAATTGTTCAAATTCAATAGTTTATTAGTAGTAATGCCATCCAACGTGGCAATGCTACCAGACTTGTGGGCACTTTTCCTGTTGACAGCGATGCGGACGTATTTTTGAACGCCCTGTAACCATTTTCTACTTGTACATATTTATTACTGATAAAGTTTTGTAGTTTGTAAATAAATTAATTATCTTTGAAATATAATTCAGTAGTTATTAAATTACAACGTCATTCAGGATGTAGGTCGGCAATTTCATTACACATAATTAAATTAAGTTTTAAGTAATAATAATGTCACAAACATGTTATCTCATCACTGCTGTTTAGCAATGATTAGATAAATGAATAAATAAACAAACTAATAATAAATAAACTCCTTCTTATGGCAAAAGAAAAAAACACGGCACGAAAATTATCATTAAAATAAGTTTAACCAACATACATTTACAACACATCCCCTTTCCATCATTATTATTATAGTAATAACCATTTCATAAGTGAATACTCCACGCTATTATCCTTTAGTATCGCCTTACGGCCCCCATGGGAAGCGCCTAGCCCTACCTACAGACTGAAAACCGGTAACCATGTGGAGGGAAATACGCATAATATTATATTATTAGGGAATGGCTTTCGTCTACAAATACGATTGTTTATTGTAACGTTATAAAATAACATAATATCACGTCTGTTGTCCCTGAAGGGTTTGGCAGAGGTATACCCATAGCACACCCACGTTTCTCCAGTTATGTTTAGTCCCATTATGAAATAGAAACCGAGCCTATTGCCATCGGACAATAATCCTAACCTTGGACTCAAACTCAAAGCATTTATTTCAATTAGACCATTACAGGCACTTTTGAATGTCAGAAAAAACAAAGCAGACGAAGCTACAGTCACATACACAAGGCATAATAACTTGTAAAAGTACTGTAGTTGCCCATTCCAAAGCGCAGATCTCTATGGAGAAGAATGGGCAAGAATCTCCATCCATTTTCAATTAAAATATTATTACAAGATCTTGGTTACATCATTCATGTTGAGATTATAGAAACTACATAGAAATTCCTGTTACAAAACAAAAAAAAACTTTATTAAAGTTTTCCTAATCTGGGAATCGAAACCAAGACCTCATGCTTAGCAGTAGCGCTATCTATCACTAGACCAACAAGACAGAAACGTCATTTGTTTTCTTTTAACCACCTCGCATCAGTGGCGTGGCCCCTAAGGGCCAACAATACGGCCACCCCATAACGCAAGCAGACTGTTCAGAAACCCGAACACCATGCAGAGTATTAGGTAATAAGCGCAAGCCGACCTTTTAGGCTTGTTTATAAGTACTACCATTACGTCTCATGAACATCTATAATTGGGCCGAATAGGAAAGAGTCGAAATCTTTATTGTTTCACTGTACAAAGAAAATGCAGCCAAACTGAATAAATATCACCCTTTTATTACTAAATATAACAGGGAGGAGCTCGTGGCTAAATAAGAACAGCCGCTCGGATCGATCTTTAGGTTAAGCCGTGCTTACCTAGGTTGGTCCGTGGATGGGTGACCACCCATTACATACCGAGTTTCCTCCGTGCCTCGGAAAGCACGTTAAGCCGTTGGTCCCGGCTGTCATTTGTAGATCTTTGACAGTCGTTACAGGTAGTCAGTGACCCGGAAGTCTGACAACCAGTCTTACCAAGGGGTATCGTATTACCTAGCACTAACTGGGTTGTGGAGGTCCGACAGGCAGTCGCTCCATGTAAAATACTGGTATTCAGCTGCATCCGGTTAGACTGGAAGCCGACCCCAACATAGTTGGGTAAAGGCTAGGCAGATGATGATTACTAAATATAACACTGTTTTAAGCTTTCATGGTTTAAAACTAAACTTATACTGTCACTTACGGGATATCTTCCGTGAATGGAACAGCGCCGCTTGCAACAGCGTCGAAATATCGGGAGCTCAAAATCATGAAAAATCACGGAAGATATCCCGTAAGTGACAGTAAGTATAAGTTTACTAAACAAAACATCACGTACCTCACCTTTTTAATTTTGCAATGAAAAACTAATGACTAAAACTTCCCTATAAGGGATACTGATAATCATGGAAGGTAAGCCAGTATCTACATAAGAAAACCGCGGTAAATGTTGAATACAAAACCAGTTTCAATTCAACATTGTTTTTTTCCCAAAATAATTAGTTACGTCAGTAGAAAACAGATTTAGATTTCTCCTCGTGGTTTTAATTATACTTACTTCATTTATGTTGAACTATAGGTATTCTCGTGATAGTAGTAGAAACTGCTATCACGAGAATCCCTTGTATCAAAATAGCGTTTAGAGAACCAATGTAAATTGCCAAGTTCATACTAACTAATGAATACGCCTACCTGCCCAAGACATTTAGTTAACTGTGCTTAATAGGGCCTAAGAGCAATTAGACAGGCAAATTATATCATAATAGAGAAGTCGAAGGATTCCATTACATTGAATAATATGTTTATATCTTGTAGAATTAGGAATTTTATGATACTTACTATATTTCAGGCATTTAATGAAACGGGCTATCGTTCCGTCTACAACCTCAAGCTCTTCAGGTATTTAGGTTGTATATTTCTTTAACTTACGACGTAAAGATCTTATAATTCTTTTCTGTAATGAAATGAAAATGTATTACGCAAAAAATACCAAGTTCATGCAAATATAAATAAGTATGAAACCATACAATTATTCACAAGCTGAGGAACCGTAAAACAAACATATACTGAGCTCTATGTCATTTTTCCGCAAACCAAAATAAGGAATTCTTTTACAATAGAGTAAACTTATGTATGTATTATTATCGAGGCGTCATGAGTCAAAAGAGCAGCAGTGGTAGCGGCTTTGACTTACGAACAGTAAGTCGTGGGTTCGAACCCAGACAGGCGCATTACTATGTGTAATTTATTTCATCACCACTGCTCTCAAAAATGGTAAAGGAAAACATCGTGAGGAAACCGGCATATCCTAGAATCAAAAAATCGAAGTCATGTGACATCTACTAACCCGCACTGGGCCCGCGTGGTGGATTATAGCCCGTTCCCGCTCATAGTGAAGAGGCCGTGTGTCCTAGTAGTAGGAACATTATAGGCTGATTATGCTATGCTTATGCATGAGACAAAATTATCGGAGTGCGATAGCCCGAACTCTGGCTTTACAATATGAGTTGCTGCTAATTCATTAGTTATTAATAGAAACGACACAGCAGAAGTGTCCTTTCGTAACTTCCTTGTTTATGTCTTATTTTCTTTGTGACCTAAAACTATTTTCAACGCGTAAATGAGAAGTTGGCAGTTATTTTCTTAATCTCCCGAGAAGATTAAATGTTTTCCGTCTCTGGCTCTCCGGAACAAGTAATTGAACAACTAGTTGCCATGACAACTGGAAACGGCTCAAAGAGAACCACGCTCATTAACACAGGTAAATTAATACTGAGGTATTCAACTTGGTGTAGATCAAGTCATTGAAAATGTTAAATGTCGATACCTTCTCGTGAATAGGTTTAAATCCTTATTTGTACACTTGTGTCTATTAGCAAATGTGCTTTGTTGTTTACATATGTGTCACGAACATGAACAGGTTAATTTTATGTTCAAACATATTGAAAACAGGGTAAAACAATGCAAATATTATGTATTTGCATTGTTTTACCCTAAAACAAACAAACAACAATGCAAATATTATGTATTTGCATTGTTTTACCCTGTTTTCAATATGTTGCAGAGGTTATGGAATGATTTATAATGGACCGGGCGCGGTCAGAGTAGAGTTGCATAATCCTGCGTATCTATTGCTCATTTCGAGAAACGAACTCGTGTCAGTGTTATTTAAACGAGTACGTATAATACCTACATAGCTTGATGCATCCATCCGAGAATGAGGTTAGGCTTGATACCGTCTTGCATAATTAATACCAAGATTATAGAAATTCAACTTAGTTAATGAACTAAGTTAATTTATATTATTTGAATTTCTAATCTTTGTGACAGTCTTTGAATATCAGTAAAAGTATTCGATTTCTTGAGAATACAACAAACTTTCATTATCAAAATCGGACAGGATTTATAAATAGCGTTTATTAGGCGCGTGTAAGCTCGTTTTTGGAAGCTCGTGCCTGCTTTTAGCCTTTTGCCACATGCGCAACTCATACGAGCGTAGGCGCGCTTATAAACTCGTATAAGCGAGAGCCGCGAGAGACGCGTCCCCACGCTATCCATATTGCTATGGATTGAACCCACCTCGTTCGAGCGAACACGCTGCAATAAGCCCGTGTATGCGCGTTTGGGTTTTGAAGCGCAAAATGTGGCAAGTGCGTGCACGGAAATCTACGCACAAAAAAACTAGTATGAAACCACTACAAACCACAACAACGACGGCAGATTAATTATGAGCAAGGCTGACAGAAATTGAAGCGTGTATACGGGGTGGCAGGGACATGGATGCAAAAACGGTTACCTTACCACATATTCAGTACATTCTGAGCTCCACATAGAATTAATAACCAATTAATAATCGATGAAAAATATCTATGGGGGGGGGGGGGGTTAGAATGATGTACTGAATAGGTACGTGGTAACCGTTTTCGCGTCGGTGTCCCTTCCACCCCGTATTTATGACTTGTGACATTGCTGTGTTGGTATCAAAGTTACTTGGAATATATTTTTCGGTTTCCAAAACTATGTGGGTAGGTATTTAGTTATTAGTTGTTCCCTCTAAAATCTCATGGACGCATTTAATTAAAAATCTTAATTCCAGAAAATGTACATACCAAAGTGCAAAAAAGTTCGCTCGTCAGACCTTTCACGAATTCAAAAAGATTCTTGCGTTAATTACTACGACGAAGGCCGCAAAGAAATTACATGTGCTATGTAGTTCTACACAGAAATGTTCTTTTATCGGTGGCATATCAAAGGCGAAAAAGTTGAAAAGCAGTTGCTCTTTATACGGCCAGAGAAATTCGTATCTCATATTTAAATACCAATTCTAAAATCGTAACTAATGTTAAAAGTTACATCAAAGATGAATAAAATCTCGCAATTTCAGTTTAATAAGTTATAGTTCAGTTTAATAGTGTAATAAGTTTGTATCCTGCAAATTGGAAATTCCACGTAATTTACTTTGTATTAGTTTAAACGGGCACAGAGCCTATTTCGCACTAATAAAATAGGTTTAGGTGTCTGTCTACCATAAAATTGGAACATCAGGTTAACAACAAAGGCCATCAAAAGAGGGTAATGGTCCCCAACTATTTATATTGCGAGTGAGGGATCTAATACTGCCGACTGAAGCGGGCCTCCGATTCGGGGTTTTTCCGATACTAGGTTTACGACTTATGTCTCTGTTTGTATCCGAGGCATAACTTCTTTAGGTAATTTCTACAGAATAACAATTTCAATCCAACATTAATATGAATTTATCAGTAGTTAGATAGATCATACTTGTACACAAATAATATATAATCGCTCTGTGATAACACTGGTAACACCAGCATTCGAGTAAAATCGAAGTCGGTCTGAAAAATGCTAGGCAGAATGATGATTATACATAGTTTAACAATATTTTAAACACAAAACTAGAGATATTCATTAAATAAATAAATAAATAAATATCCCTGGACATTTTCACACAGCACCATCTAGCCCCAAGCTAAGCAACTTAATGCTTGTGTTATGGTAGCTAGATGGCTGATAAACTACATATATACATTTTTTTTTTGTAAATACATACATATTATAGATAGAAAAACACCCAGACCCGGAACAACTACTTGTAGGTCATACAAATATTTGTCCCGTACGGGAATCGAACCCGCGACATGCAGCGCAGCAGTCAATCGCTTGACCACTGCGCCAACCGTGTCGTCATTGTAGAATACTGACTTATAACAAATTACCTGAAGCAGTCGTCAAAAATGTATCCATAGCTACTAACAACGAATCGAAATTCAAAAAGTACCGTAAAATTCCAAATAATAAAAAGAGGTTCGAAATAATAGAGATAAAGAATCCAGGTAGATACAGAGACTCCTATTGTTATGCGGGACACGGTTATATCAAATGACCTAAATAAAAAAATAGATTGTGTGCGACTCCGGGCCCATTTTCATCGAGTGCCCGTTAAAAGACTTTTGTCTTAAGTCCCTCTAGACGTTTCGCTCTACTTTGCATTTGCCTAATAAACATGAATATTTATAGTCTTAAGTATCGGTTTAGTAATCTCTATAGGCCTGAGGTTGTTATCCGTACCAATATTTGACTTGGTTATTATTGTTACAAATAAGGTATTTCAAACAGTTATGCTTCATGGCAAATTCGAATAAGCAACAGGACTAACATTATAAAAATTTTGCAAAGCTTATAAGCCCGAAAGGCTACCAGTCTTACCAAGGCGTATCGTCTTACCCGTTAACTGGATTGTGGAGGTCAGATAAAGAGTCGTTTCATGTAAAATACTGATATTCAGCTAGCTATATCCGATTAAATTGGACGCCGACTCCAACGTAGTTATGCAAGAAAAAGCCAGGCAATTTATATAATAATAATTTAGTTTATACTCCCTAATTGAGGAGCTCGTGGTTAAATAAGAACTGCCGCTCGGGTCGATCTTTAGGTTAGCTGCGCTTGCCTAGGTCGGTCCGTAGATCGGTGACCACCCATTACATACCGAGTTTCCTCCTTATCTCGGAAAGCACGTTAAGCCGTTGGTCCTGGCTGTCATTTGTAGATCTTTGATAGTCGTTATTGGTGAGCAGTGGCCCGAAAGTCTGAAAACCAGTCTTACGAAAGGGTATCGTATTACCCAGAACTAACTGGGTTGTGAAGGTCAGATAGGCAGTCGCTTCACGTAAAATATTGGTATTCAGCTGCATCCGGTTAGACAGGCCAAATAGTTGGGGAAAGGCTAGGCAGATGATGATAACTCCGTAATTTTCCAGGAAATAACTGACTGTGCCCACGTAGGTAGTAGGTACCTATGTACCTAGTCAATTAATCTCTTGGGTTATATTTCCCAGGTCTTTTTACTTTGCTAGAAAGGTTTTTCCTAACAGCGTTCTTACATCTTTGTGAATCAGAAAAAAGGCAGGCGTGGGTCTTTTTTTCACTTTTATTGTGAAAATAAAATCACATTTTAGCGTAGGCTTGAGTTTTAAACACCTAAGTGAATTATTTCGGTGTAGTAAAAAAATAAAGACTAAATTAAATGTTTAGTCATTTATTTATAGTTTATTTCCACAAACATCCAAGGAGTCGAGTGCGCTAGGAGAGGGTTGGTCTGCGTGAAACAGCGCTACTCTGTGCTTCTATCAAATCTTCGTACAGCAGGTGTAGATCATTATGCAAGGTCAGCAGCATCCACAGCAGCAGCCACCGCAACATCCGCAGCCTCCGCACATTTTGATTCTATGTGTAGGTAATGAGTACTTTAAAACGGGCCTAAAAACAGGTGGAAAGTCAGAATTTTTTTAGCCGGTTTTTGTAATATTAGAGGTCTTTTTGGAGTTTTTAATACGTGTGTACTTCGCAAGCGATTTGATTGTTCCGTGACAATATACAAATCCTATTATCGTTCTTCTTATTATACATATTATGTGTATTATAAAAAAAAAACCCACCCCCTTGTCCCATGTTTTTTCTTTCATTCTCCTCTGTCAACCGTCACGCTATCATTTACTCCTTTTTCTTTCATATTAATACACAGATATGAAAAAAATCTTACAATTACGGGAAAAAATTAAAAAACGTACGGGTGCAATGTGTATACATATACATTTAAACCTTCCTCTTGAATCACTCTATCTATTGCTGAAAACTGCATTAAAATCCGTTGCGTAGTTTAAAAAATCTAAGCGTACAAACAGCGGGAGCGATTTTGTTTTATACTATGTAAAGATTATATGTGAAACGAGTATTTTTAATTTAAACATCGACGTATTTACATTAAATAAATAAATAATATCTTGGGACTACCAACACACCGCCATCTGATCCCAAACTAGGCAGAGCCTGTACTATGGCAACCAGACAACTGATAAACATATTATATATTTCTAAATACATACATACATATTATAGATAAATTACACACCCAGATACAGAACAAATAATCGACATTACGTCTAGGGCTTTGCTAGGGGCCTCTCGCGCGACCTAGACGAGTCGATCATACTTCATGTGTGAAAATCTACCCAACCCTTATCCAGATCTTTTGTCTTATCTTATCTTAATCCAGATTATGATTGTTATAATTAATTGCATTTAAGACTTATACTTAGACTATAGCATTATTAATTGACTTCACTCATTAGTCATTACCTATTTTGTTTGTATTAATATTTTAATGTATGTAATAATTTGCACACCGTAAGTTAGAATGTAGCCGATCTCATTAATTTATGTCCAACATCTTATACCGGTACCTACATTCAAAGCAAATAAAGTTCTGATTCTGATTCCTTTTGATACCTCGAGGGTATAAAGAATCCCACATATAAAGATACATATATAAATGTGAAAAACCCTACCCGTGTCTTTTCCCGTCGCGCAATGAAGTAAAATCACAATAGTAACATGTTGCCGACCACATTCGGTTTCCCGATAACCCAGTTAGCCCTAGGGCCTAGGCTAGCTGTCCAAAGCGCGTTAAGAGATTGGATGGTGACAACAATAATAATAGAACTGTATTGGATTTCTTAAGCCACACAATGTAATAACGAGAAACTCCGAGTTTTTCCCAAAATTGGTCAGATGAGAGCAAACCTAATATATAGCTTGTTTTCAAGACGGAAAGTCACAATTTTCTTAGGCTTGGGGGAGTCGTTTCCTAGTTTTTACACATAGAACCACGTCCTAAGTGTTATGGTAATTCATTATTTCGTGAAATTTTTTTGTTCGAGCCTGGGAACGCAATAATTTTTGGTGTTATCTGCAATGTACCTTTCTTCTAGAAAATTATGTGCTTTGATGAATGATGCATATCTATAAAAATAAATAAATTGAAGTGTCTGTTTGTAATTTCAAAATAACAGCTTTCAACTGAATGCTTATGAAAGTACTAGCTTCTGCCCGCGACTTCGTACGCGGATCCCGTTGCTTATGCCAGCCACAACGTGGTCGTCAAAATCGAAAATCTGAAACGTCTGATGTAGAATTCTAAGGCCCGGGGACGGGAAAACAACGGGATGAGCGAGACGATTGAAGTCGTTCCAGATCATTCATTTTTGTATGTCAACAGAAAATGCCCATCAGACCAAATAACTTTTGCTAAGACGACATTCCTTAATATGTTATAGTGTCTCTGCCATGGGCTTTGGAGTTCCACAGCAGGTGTTCCAGATCTTCAAATTTATTCTCACAGCAGAAAATGCTCTTCACGTGGAATATTTTTTGCTATGGCACCATTTTTATATCTCTTATACTGTAGCTGGTCTGTTGCGGTTCTGCATCAGGTGTTAATTTTCCAAAATAAATTATAGCCTATATGTTGCCCAGACTATACAACAAAAAACTTTTCTTCCCGTTCCTCCGCAGCAGATCCCAAGGGTACACTGAATTAACAAAAATATTGCAAATAACTTTAAAAAATTTCTTTATAAACCACATTTGGGGTTTTTCCTTCAGGAGCTAATATATAAAGACCGGAAGCGTTGCTGACCCTTGAAAAAACAACATAAAGTTGGCCATGAGAAAAACAGCCGGTTGTCAGGTCAACACCAGCGGCTTTAAGCGTCTGCCCTTGTGACTTGTTTATTGTAAACCCTTGTGACTTGTCTATGGCAAAGCACATAGTCACAGGGAACTGTGTGCGCTTAAATTGAAAGGGGAAATTGTTGGGGATGAGTGGTATGCGCGGAATGAACACAGTCTCACCGGCACCACACCCAGTGAGTATTGTAGCAACAATTATATTACGTTGTAAAGCGTTGACAGTAAGACGGGTTCCGTTGCACAGTTTTGGCGGAGTTAAATTTCGCATCAGCATTATGGGAACACCGACTTTAAGTCTTATTTTATGAGCAGGGAGAGCACTCGCTGTAAGTGAATTGAGAAACTCAACTGGGTAATTAGTGGCGTCGTCCTGATCGACAACACTGTCGAAAGAAGTGTAAACCACTTCATCCCCTATAATATCCGCCAAAGTTTTTTTAATTAATTTTTGCAGCTTGATCATTTTTTGGGGTCAATATGGCACGTTCACATAACCATGAATTTTCTTGGTTTAGTATACTCTGAATGTTCCCAAATACCGATCGTATCAGTTCCTCTTCAGAGGCAACAATTTTCCCAAGTATTTCAGGAACTTTCACCAGACCATTCTCTTCAGGAAGGAGACCTTCCCCAACTTTCAATAATACTCCCGAAAACTCTTGGGCATGTGAATTACCGCCAAGTTGGGCTCTCATATTTATGGATAATTTGAGCTTTTGTATTTGAGGCCATAGATGTGAATGTTTTAATGAGGCATTAATCTCATCTGCCCTAGTTCCCCGGCTTATGACTGGAAGGGTTTGTCGAACATCTCCCGAAAACAAAAGAGTTACGTTACCCATCGGCCTGTCATCTCGACGATTGTCTCGTAGTGTTCTATCCACAGCCTCTACTGCCTTTTTGTTTGACATAGTACACTCATCCCAGACGATTAGACAGCAATCCTGAAACACTTTCGGTTTGTCACAGTTTCGTGTTACAGAACAGGTTGGTGTTTCAGATCTGTCTAAATCGATTGGGATTTTAAACATTTTATGTGCCGTCTTTCTGCCAGGAATTAATGTGGCAGCAATACCTGATGATACTATGGCAAGAGCGATCTTATTTTGCCGTCTAATTTCAGCAAGGATTGCTCTCGTCAGGTAAGTTTTACCGGTGCCTCCTGGAGCATCTAAACAAAACAGCTGCCCTTCGTTGTTTAAGACACTTTGGACCACTGTATTAAATATTTCCCTCTGTTCTGTTGTGAAATTTGCCCTTTTGTCATTAACTACGGTGGCTAAATCTGTAGAACAGTAGCTTGTTTCAGCGATATACTCCCGATTAGTGCGTGGCTGATTGGGTTCTGCTTGGGGAACAATACAGTGGTGTATTAAATATTTCCCTCTGTTCTGTTGTGAAATTTGCCCTTTTGTCATTAACTACGGTGGCTAAATCTGTAGAACAGTAGCTTGTTTCAGCGATATACTCCCGATTAGTGCGTGGCTGATTGGGTTCTGCTTGGGGAACAGGTAGGCCGTAAGTGCTAAGAGAGTTGCCTCCAATTGAATGAACAGTATCTTGTATAGAACAAAGGGAACTATTCAACACTCTGTCATCTGTTGGACTAATAGTGTCTTCCGCATTGCATCTCAGAATGCGTAAAAAGTCTTCAGAGAAAAATGTCTTGTACTTTCCCACAATCTCAAAGGGTCCGAGAGAGCACAAAATACTAACATTATGGCAAACAAATCTCGGTAAACTACTGGGGCTGTCGCGGACACAGGCTTCCTCGAGGGTGTTGTCCCAGTGTTGATCATCGTCAAGGAGGTTAAGTGCCCTGCAAGTTGCTTGAAACGAAAGATGCTCTACACCATCAACAGTATTTAAAATTTATTTGTTAGGATGCGCTGTGTACACTCTGCCCAGAGCAGCGTCTTTGAAAATCCCTGGAAATCCATCAACTGGTTGACCACGTCGACGTCGATTGAGAGTACCTCTCTGTTTATCGTAGATATAATAAGATGGCACCTGGTCATAGGTCAAAGTTTTTGCAAAGTCGTCTTCTTGACATAACTTGAAAAATGTCAATTATACGTCAACAGAGAGTGCTCATCAGGCTGAACAACTCTTGCTAAGACGTCATTCCTATATAGGTTATAGTGTAGCTGGGCTCTTGGAGTTCCATATCAACTGTTCCAGATCTTCAAATTTTATACGACAACAGAGAGTGTTCATCAGGCTGAACAACTCTTGCTAAGACGTCATTCCTATATATGTTATAGTGTAGCTAGGCTCTTGGAGTTCCACATAAGCTGTTCCAGATCTTCAAATTTATTCTCTTAGCAGAAAATACTCATCACGTGAAACAATTTTTTCAGTTTTTTTCGCGAAAGCGATCAAGCGGCTATATAGGTTATAGTGTAGCTGGGCTCTTGGAGTTCCATATCAGCTGTTCCAGATCTTCAAATTTTATATGACAACAGAGAGTGCTCATCAGGCTGAACAACTCTTGCTAAGACGTTATTCGTATATACATATGTTATAGTGTAGCTGGGCTCTTGGAGTTCCACATCAGGTGCTCCAGATCTTCAAATTTATCCTCTTAGCAGAAAATGCTCATCACGTGAAATAATTTTTGCTATGGGACCATTTTTGTATCTCTTATAGTTTAGCTGGTCTGTTGCGGTTCTGCGTCAGGTGTTCAAGTTTCCAAGATAAATTATAGCCTATATGTTGCTCAGACTTTATACCTATACAACAAAAAAAAAAATCATTCAAATCCGTCCAGTAGTTCCGAAGATTAGCGTGTACAAACAAACAGACAAACAGACAGAACTTTTTTTTTGGTTTCGTGCTCTATTACTGTTTCTAAACCCCCCTCAGTAATTATTTTTTTAATATATTCAATGTACAGACACAGTTTTTTTACTGTTTTATTATATGTATAGATATACGGTACTTATTACAATCTATACATACATACAAAAAAAAATATTTTTAATTTTGTCTGTCTGTCTTTTTGTTGTGGCTAATCTCCGAAACGGCTGGACCAAAAAAAAAAAAAAAAACCGATTTTAATGGGACTTTACTGGCAGATAACTAATGGTATAAGAAGTAACTTAGGCTACTTTTATTTTAGAAAAAATAATTAAGGTTCCGTGCAAATAAATTAAAACCCTTCTAATTGTTCACAAAATTCCGATTCAAAAAGTGAAGTAAGTAATATTTTTATTAATAATTTCACGGGGACGATGGTGGCGGGCAACATCTAGTAAAATCATAAAATTGAGTTAAGGTATAAAAAGTGTTAGCATATGACACACTCAATTCCTCAAAAAATTGTGTCAATCTTTTTATCAAACACCCTATACAGATAAAACAGGAGTTAATCGAAAACGGGTGGTTTTCTCTCACAACACCGTCGCATTTTCTCGAGAGCGTTCAAGAACGTTTTCAGTAAATTTCCATCAACTCTTTTTCCATTTAATCCCAGGAAAGTTTTATTGGAGTAGAAGGACCCTTGAGAGCGCGGTTATCAGCCTTTTAGTTATCAATTGATTTGTTTGAATTTTATACGATAACTATGAAGGGGTTGTGGATTTGGAGTTTTTTCCTTGATTTTTAGGGTTCCGTACCTCAAAAAGAAAAAACGGAACCCTTATAGGATCACTTAGTTGTTCGTCCGTCTGTCTGTCTGTCAAGGCCCTTACGCGTGCAGGTATCGACTTGATATTTTTTTTTAATATTAAATGGGCCTACTCTTGACCTCAATCTAGTCCTGAGGACAGAGATGAGGTCAACAATGGGACGAGTTAACCCCAAAAGAAGATTAACTAGCGACTTCAATATTATTATTAGGGCTTAAATTGAAATACCTCGAGTATCAAAGGACATGGCCAATTTCTGTATGGGCGTTTGCATAGTTATCAAATTTAGTGTACAACGATAATTTTTGGTGTTTCATATTCGTGAATATTGCCATATTAAATTGCAAAAACTAAAAAGCTCAAAGAACTTCGAATTACACATAACTAGACGTAAACAGTTTCATGTTACCTTCTATCAAATTGCTGGCAAAGTGTATGAATAATGATTTTGCTATTAAAAAAGTCAAGGCGTTTTAAAATAGCGAAGTGCTGTGAATTATTGGCATTTCAACAAGATCCAAAATCCTTATTTCAGGTGGTCATTCTACCTGAACTAAGGATTTTTAACCATATATTGATTAACATTTACTGAACTGAGAAAGTCTGACAGAAAACTGAGACAAAGTATATGTTATTATTGTCACATTTATTGAGACTCCGAAAGTGACGTTTTTCTTCAACAGTTTAACTACTAATTATTATTGACAAGAGAAACACTAAATAAAACAAAAGATTATAAATAATTACTCATTTCTTGGTAAAAATAAGTAAAAATATTATTTTCCGTAGAGATAAGCAGGAGTCAAAAATATTAAAAATATTAGAAGATAATCGCAATAAAACAAACAGTTCGTACGCAAGTACCGCCATTTTGACATAAACAATGACACATTGTAAAATGCGTTCCGTTTTATGGTACGGTTACGTTATTACTATAATTGTGTGAAATAAATATATCTTACGTATCAACACTCCAAAATATAATTTAATTTTATGTAAGAAATACCAATGAAAACAGTTTTGTTTAAATCAAAATGTTTCAGGTAAGAGCATTTGTCGTTCATTTCACATACATATCTACAAGTAGTATGCGTGGTGTAGAACGTCTATTATTCTATTTATCTTTCTCTATGGTCCATAATGGCTAAAGTTGACAAATGAGACTTTGAATTCAACTTGCACTACTTATTATATTGTAATCAATGCTGACGAGTGCAGAGAGGTTAAAAACTAAGCAACAATTCACTTCTCTATTTTTCTTAATATAATATATTGACTATGTAAGTGTATATGGAATGTACTTTTTTGTCCATGTCCTTTGATACCGAACTTTCAAACCGAATGTACACTTACAGATAGTTTTTTTTTTAAGTTTAGGCTGATGTTTAACGTTATTGGATTGTGTTCTTTCAACAAAAATTAAAAAAAAAAACATATGTCAACATCGTTTGATTATCTATGACATTTTGCTTTCCCGCCTTATTGAGCAAGTGAACACACTTTTTGAAAAAGTTTGGCGCTCCATATACCTTTGACGAATTTTTGTTTTTCCAAATAATAAAATACTTTTGAGGTAAGTAAATATCATAATTTTACTAAAATATAATATTTGTTACGATTGCCTTCTTTGCTTGAAGAGAAATATGCTATTTTTGTGTGTATCAATTTTGATACTTCAGGCATTCCGGGCTTTATGAAACCTAGCGACAATTTTTTTAGCTTATCATAATTTTTGGATATAAACTTTGCATTTTTGTTATTTTTCTGCTTGGTTTGGTGTTGGAATTACTTTTTTATCATTTGCTTTATAGATATTTATCGAAAATGAAGCCGGGTGATATCGAAGCCATTTTGAGGCAGCTAGAAAATGGTGAAATATCAGAGGACGAGTCGACCGATAACGAAGATGACATCGACTATTCTTCGAGTCAAAGAGATCTTCAAACGGAGCTAGAAGATGAAGATGACGTAGGTAATTCGCCCGCTGACCCTGAGTTAGATGCAAATCCGCCGTTATCTTCTGATAATCAATATTTAGGGACCGTAGAACAAAGTCCAGCTCCTTTGGTCTATAATTACACCTGCAACCCTCGAGATATAGTATGGAGAGTAAGAAATATGGACATCGTAGAAAACGCTTTCAAGTTCGAAGGAAACACTGAGTGTTCACAAGAAATTCTGAGTTTGGACACGACGTTTCAGTTTTTTTCTTACTTTTTTGATGAAGATATATTGAAATTTCTTGTGGACGAATCAAATAAATATGCTTTCCAAAAGAATCCCAACTTTACAGAACCCATTACTATCTCGGAGTTACGAAAGTTTCTTGGAATCCTTATTTTTACTAGTGTTTACCATTATCCAAGTGTCAGGTCGTATTGGTCAAACATTGCTAAATTCGAACCCATAGCACAAACCATGAATCGTAACAGATTCGATAAAATTAGACAAATTTTTCATATGAATGACGACACTAAACATTTGCCCTCTGATCATCCCCAACACGACCGACTGCATAAAGTTAGACCAGTGATAGATCATTTGAATAAGAAATTTATTACTGTACCATTTGACCACCGGCTATCACTAGACGAGCAAATGTGTGCAACAAAAATAAAGCATTTTATGAAACAGTATTTACCCAACAAACCCCACAAGTGGGGATTCAAATTATATGTTTTATGCTCTCTTTCTGGGTATGCGTACAGTTTTGAGGTTTACTCCGGAGCTAAGGACATTGAACGTCTACCTGGCGAACCAGACCTCGGAGTAGTATCAAATACTGTAATTCGATTGTTACGACCAGTCCCAAGGCACATAAATCATATAATTTATTTTGATAATTTTTACACCAATATTCCTCTGCTACATTACTTGACCAAAGAAGGTATTTATGGTCTTGGCACTGTGCAGAGAAACAGGAAATTCTGAAGTCTGACGTACCCAGAGGCACATATCATGAGAACGTTGCCTGTTTTGAAGGTACAGAATTTTCAGCAACGAGCTGGAAAGACAATAAACAAGTTTTATTGCTCTCCACCTATGTTGGTGCTGAACCAGCAGAGACTATAACCCGTTACGAAAAAAAACTAAAATCGAATATCCAAGTTTCATGTCCCCGGGTCATAAAAGAATATAATGCTCACATGGGAGGCGTTGATCTGATGGACAGCTTCATTGGTCGATATCGCATTCGCATAAAATCAAGAAAGTGGACAACAAGGCTGTTTTATCACCTCTTAGACATGACTGTGATAAATGCTTGGGTGCTATACAAAAAGGTCAGTATAGTGAACGGGAAATCCCAGAAGGATATAATGAAGTTAGCTGACTTCAGAACCGAGCTTGCTGACACTTTATGTCGTTTTCAAAGTCGCTCAGAAAGTAAAAGGGGAAGACCGAGTACAAACAGTCGACGAGAAGCGATCCCTGAACCTTCTAAAAAACCACGGGCGGGTGTACAAGTCTTACCCTCTACTGACGTACGTTACGATCGAGTCGGTCATGATAAAATATTTTTAGATTCTAGAAATAAATGTAAATTTAACAATTGTAGGAAGCTTACTTCTTGGGTGTGTATAAAATGTAAAGTTTCTTTGTGTGATAATAAAAATAACAGATGTTTTGCGTTATTTCATGCCTAAGAACATTATTTGTTAATCCAACATATTTATGGCCTTAATGCCTGAAGTATCAAAATTGATACGGGCTTTTTATTTCGAAATAAATATATAAAATATATAATGTGATTTTTTTTATTATTTTTCCATTTATCTAGCTCCTGCAGAGAATACACTGATATTTTTTATTTATTTATTTGAAAATTCAGGCTTCTAAGGGTTAAACGAACATAATGTGTATACAATATTTCGTCGTCATTAGAATATTTTGGTAATAGCTTTCCCACGGCTTCGTTCGAGTTATGGTCGGATAATGTAGCTTCCCATCATTGATAGAATTTTCGGAATCGGATCAGTGGTTCCTAAAAGATTAACATCCAGAGTTTGTCTTGAAAGGATCGCTTTTTAGCGATAAGACCGCTCAATGTGACCCTATGTATAATGTCTTTTTTATACTTGTTATTTGTATGGTGTCCATACATAATATGTAACTATCGTTATATCATTATCTATCTTATTTTACGTCTTTATAATATTAATGTAGACTATAATTCATGATATATTATTTCGTTTAAAACAGTATTAAACTCAAGCCCTGGCAAGATCATATTCTTTGTTTCACCTTAGGTTTTTAAACATTTAATCTCCACATGAAAAGTTATTAATGTCATAATTATACTGTCAAGATTGTCAAAAATAAACCTGAGTTGGCTGACTTTTAAGATTAACACATCACTTAACGTGAAAGGGATTATTATTTCGTTCAAACTTCAACTTTCTACATGTTGAAGAAAAAGATTTACCTACTTAAATTGAATTAAAACTTTTCAGACTTTTTCATTAAATTTTAAACATATTTAAGTTCTACCGTTTTATATTACCTACGGTCTTTTTCTTTGTTGCTAAGGTAAATTATCGGTGATTTGTTCAGTAACGAAAGTTAATACTGTAACTAAAAATTTTGGATATTTTCGTTGCTTACTTTATGTACTGACAAAACCGGCCAAGTGCGAGTCGGACTCGCGCACGAAGGGTTCCGTACCATTATCTAAAAAAACGGCAAAAAAATCATATCTGTTGTATGGGAGCCCTCCTTAATTTTTTAATTTTTTTTTAATTTTTAGTATTTGTTGTTATAGCGGCAACGGAAATATATCATTTGTGAAAATTTCAGCTTTCTAGCTATCACGGTTTATGAGATACAGCCTGGAGACTGACAGACAGACAGACAGACAGACAGACCGACAGACAGACAGACAGACAGTGGAGTCTTAGTAATAGGGTCCCGTTTTACCCTTTGGGTACGGAACCCTAAAAAGCTTGACACCAAAGATCATAATCATTCGATTATTCGATTATCGATTCAATCATTTATCTTTGGGGTCAGCGCAGCATGTCTTCTTCGTCCATTCTTCTCTATTACTTGATACCAAAGAAATGACCAAAAATTAATAAAATTTTGGACGTTCGACATTGAGATTTGTATTAAAAAAATATTTTTTATTAATTCAAACATAGTTGACAATACCCATTCTTCAACCCCTCCGCTCTTCTGTCTCCTGTTTGCCAGCTAAAAATCATAAAAGACCAAAATAACTTTTCAATATCGTACTTGTTGGTCCCTATCATCATTCATTATCCTCCACAAAAGAATACATTAAAAGCAAACGATTGGTTTTATCCTCACGTCCAGTTGAGGCTTACATATTGAACAGACTATAAACATCAAAAAACGGGCCAAGTGCGAGTTGGACTCGCACGAGAAGGGTTCCGTAACGTCCAACAAAATAGGGGAGCCCCCTTTAGTTTATAATTTTTTGTTATAGCGGCAACAGAAACACACATTCTGTAAAAAAAACTAGCACTCCGGGAGTGCCGGCAGAAGTGAAAACTTGATTGAACGTTGAGCATGTTTGATATTTTGGAATGGTTAGGGAATAATTTTGCACCAATTGCTTTATCAGTATAAAAGTACTATCATTTATGGAAGTGCCCTTAGACTGCCTTAGTACGGGAACCAGTGTCGCCAAACTCATACACTTGCAAATTAAAATGAACATTCCAATACACAGAAAACGATAAAACATAGCAATGATGCAACTGTAATATTTTATTTATAAACAAATTACTGTCCTTGAAAAAGCACTAACTTATTATGTATAATTCTTATTTTCGATTGTGGTTCAAAACATTGTTTGGTACTATGGTGAATACGGGTTTCGAAGTAATGCATTGCGATTGATTTAATGAGGAGAGTTCTGTGATTCCCTATAAAAGGCTGACTGTCGAAATGGTCATTAATAAATATATTAATATTGGTACGTGTGCATTCCTTGTAACACGATAATATAAGTGTTGACATCACATTTTTCTCATTAAAAAATGAATTTCCTTTATGTGAACGCGCTCGAAATATCTTTTCTGCCAATTCACAGACTTTATTTAAGTCAGTAGAAGGATAAATAAGGCCTCCTTTGTCTCTTCTAACAATGATTCCGTGATACTTATCTGTGATCAAAGCCAAAAGACAATCCTCACATTTAATAACTTTCCTCAACTTTCTTGCAATAAAACCAGCAATATAGGTTATTATTTCTTTAGAATAAAGAGTAAGCCTAGAAGGATCTGTTAAATAATCATGATCTATGTTGATCATAGGATCACATCCTAAAGATTCATGCGGTAGCAGCAATCCACAAGTTTCTTATTTCGGGTTTATTCGGAAATCTGAAAATTTAATAAGATTTTTTATTATCTTTCATTTTTTGCGTCAGGTGAGTGCAGTTATACGAATTAAAATCGTATAATACGTGTGTTACTAACATAGATTTTAAGTAGTGCGTATTACTAATATCATATGAATCAAGGTCGGAAGAGTATTTTTTTATAGACATTGCATTATTCGGTATTACCCATATTAAAGGGTAAATTCCCCGTCAAAAAGTGGCAACACTGAATTTTGAGGTAAGATAATAAAATTATTGCAAAAATCACGATTATACGAGATTTATCCATTAAACGAATTAGTTGGTACATTACTGCGACTATTTTATGAGAAATAATAGGACACAAAGCGATTGAATACTTAAAAAGATCTAATACTTACGAGTGAAAGGACAGTCCAGCAATCTTCATCAAACTATCACTTTTACAGTTTATTACACTGCACCTTACCATTTTGCACAGTTGCACAAATGTACTGTTGTCGAATTAAGCTCGAAAAGATCATATAATGTGTATAATTTCGATGCAATTGTTAATAAACAAATTGGATGTCAATCTGGCACCGCCACAAACGTCAAACTTGTTGTGCACTGACAATGATGTGCTCAGCCGACACGCGATAAGGGACAGAAATATTTATACTCTGTCTCTTTTCTTTGCTAGTGACGTTTATATGTTCTTCTTTTTCTTGTGCGAATGCAAAGGAAGATATCCAGCAGTCTATAGAATACTCTGTCTACGGTTTTTTCTATTCCGTGTTTATCCCTAAAGCATTAGGTTCAAAGTTGATTGGAAACATTTAAAAATTTCTTTAAATGATTTTAAACCATAAAATGTTGAAGGTTAAGTTCAAAATCGTCTACACTCCATCCGTCTTACGCTTTTTCCAAATTTCTTTAAATGATTTTAAACCATAAAATGTTGAAGGTTAAGTTCAAAATCGTCTACTCTCCATCCGTCTTACGCTTTTTCCAAATTTCTTTAAATGATTTTAAACCATAAAATGTTGAAGGTTAAGTTCAAAATCGTCTACTCTCCATCCGTCTTACGCTTTTTCCAAATTTCTTTAAATAATTTTAAACCATAAAATGTTGAAGGTTAAGTTCAAAATCGTCTACTCTCCATCCGTCTTACGCTTTGTCACGTGTCCTGACGCGAGTGTCCTGACGCGAGTTTAAGATTTTATACCCATTACAGAACAATTTTTTTAAAGTGCTCAACGCCGCTAAAGAAGTTTTCACTTCAAAATTTCAACTACTACCTATTACGGATCATGAGATACAGGCCGCTGACAGACAGACAGACGGACGGACGGACAGCGGAGGCTAAGTAATAGGGTCCCGTTGGTTACTGAATCCTAAAAAAGAGTCGTAAGTCCTTGAATCCTCTTTAATTATTCCTGAATGCTGTGGCAGGACTGGCAGGGTATACATTTTGGTGAGAGTGCGACATAAAAACTCTTAATAGCGTCCTAATTTCCGGACTTCGTAATTAAAATGCGACTTTATTGTCTTAAGGGAGAGGTGAGGAATTTGTAATGCGTGCGTCACCTTCAGAGATATTGCGCGAAGTAAATCTATACGACGAACCGTTGTAGGTATGAGCAAGTTTGTCGCAACATAAAGACTTACGGGAACACCCCGAGATTGATACGGTTAAAAACGAATACGTACTTTGAAAAACCGCTCGTTATCGGGGCTACGATTTAAGGAGTCTGCCCACTTCACCGTATCATATCATACCGTGCTAGGAACGTGTCTGGGAAAAC
This sequence comes from Eurois occulta, assembly GCA_950022335.1. Classification (NCBI taxonomy): domain Eukaryota; kingdom Metazoa; phylum Arthropoda; class Insecta; order Lepidoptera; family Noctuidae; genus Eurois; species Eurois occulta. The sequence goes on from OX465489.1 coordinate 15,757,148, forward strand.
AATATTCTTTGTATTGAACGTTGAAAAGGCCTTATAATCCAACTTGTAAGTCAACACGATCAAAATATATGACCGTTTATATAATTGCATATATTACGATTTCACAAAGAAATCAAAACTTATAGGGTACTTCCCATGACCTAGAATCATGAAATTTGGCAAGAAACAATGTCTTACAGGCTATGTAAATGAAAAAAATCTGAAAACCGTAAATATGTACTTGCTTGTGTGAACAAAAATTACCTAACGCTTTATCCGAGAATATCCTAAATTATACGAGCTCGCTTCGCTCGTTCAGATATCTTATAAATGTCCTTTTCGTTCATAAGCTTTTCTTAATAAATTGATAGAATTAGCCATATTTCTATAATAAAAGACAAAAGAAAACCTATCAAGTTCAAGGTGAGTACTAAAATTTTCTAGCTCGCTACGCTCATTTCTTTCGATTGATAGGCTTTTTTATATAAATCGACAAAGTTACTCCTTGTACGAATTGACAAACGAAAATCTAACATATCCGAGGCGGATTGCAAATAGTTTCGAGCTGATTTCATGGAACTGAAGATGCATCCCCTTGGAAATATCCTGCCGGCGACCATGACGGTCATGGTAAGGTACGATCTAATGGGCAGACTCCTTTACACATTCAAGCAAGTCAAGCAACACACGTGTTACGACAGCGACTGTGGAACAAAACACATGAAAAAAAAATGCCACGACATACCGAGAAACGTTTCTTGCGCAAATCGCATCGCCTGAGGTCGAGAACGGGGCGTAACGCCGTGTGAACAATACGTAACTGGTATTTTGAATTTCATGCTGCTTTGTTGGAAAGGCTTGATTTAAAAACACAACCTTTTGAAAAGTTTTTTAGGGTTCCGTGTCTCAGTCGGCTAAAACGGAGCCCTTATAGGATCACTTTGTTGTCCGTCTGTCGAGACCCTTTTTCTCAGGAATGCGTGAAGGTATCAAGCTGATATTAATATCAATTACTAAAGTTTGCTACCCCTTTAAGCAGTGAAAAAATCCAATTTATAAGTCAACACGATCAAAAGATATGATCATAATGTCACATATTTTGCGATTTTACAAGTGAATCAAAACCTATAGGTACTTCCCGTTGACCTAGAATCATGAAATTTGGCAAGAAGCAATGTTTTACAGCAGGTGTAAAGTCAAAAATCTGAAAACCGTAAATATGTAGTTTAATAACAAAATACCCACAAGTTTATAAGGAACCCTCGGTGCGCGAGCCCAATTTATTTATTTTTTATGAATTAACACACTGTTACACTATTTCAAAACTCAAACATACCACACAAACCATCGTGGGTTTAACAGTGGTATTATAAAAGGGGCCTGCACTTGACCTCGATCACGCCTGGTGGAAAGCCATGGATGAGGTCTATGATGAAACGAACGTACCCAGAAAATGCCTGTTCACTCTTGCTTTGAAGGCAGACGGGTTATATGTGGGAGGGACTCGCAATTGGCCGGTTTTTCTTTGTTTCTGTCACGTCCCAATCATTCACTCACATCACACAACATTCAGCTTTTAACCACACACAATAACTCAATGACGCGCGAAATATTTAATCCGTTTAAAAAATGTACAAAACAATAGATTACCGCAATCCGAATGGTGCGTCAGGCCACGTTATATCCATACTCGTAACGTAACGTTAATGTAACGCGGGCAGTTACGTAAATATTCCCTATACCGTTTCAGTTTTGTGGGCCGTGAATGCATTTGAAAAGCTCGTTCGAACTAATGTTTGTACATTCCTATTCTACGGTAAGAAAGGGTAAAGAATTTTAATGGATTGTTACTACAGGACTAAAGCAGTCAGCTACAGACTTGTGGCTGGATTTGGGTTTTTATCGCGTCGTGTGCTTTACACTATTACTAACATAGTGTAAACGGACCCTTCACGAAGCTGCCAACCAAGAATTCTTTACATCAAACTAAGTAACTCTACGCAAATAATTATTACTGGAAAATGTTTTTTTTTTTTGGGGTGAAAAATCACGTATTACGGTAAAACTCAATGGGACGCACTCAAAACTGCTGGTCGATGCATTGAATATTAAACTGGTCATGAAGATATTTAAAGGAAAGGTAACCTTAAAAACTAGCGTTTTTAAAAAAAGTATGAAAAAGTTGGAACTGTGACCTCCGTACATCTCCGTAACTAGAAGGTTCCAAGGTGTGGTCCACAAAAAAAAAATCGGAATGACGGTGAGAACAAGTGCCTTTCGGCTTGTTCGTATCTATAAATAAAGAATATAGGTACTGTGTCTGTCTAACTTTCGAAAGAAATATAATTGAATGTTATTCTGAAATCTGGTCGCATAGAAATAATATGTGCTACGCCAACTCGCGCGTGTTACTACGCAGCGCGCTACGCCGTAGGTCGCGTGTTCGGACCCTGCATTCTACGGCGCGTAGCTGCGGGCACAGCTACTTTGTTTGATAAAATAATCATGAATAATATTTCTATATGCATGACACTTTTATAGACGGACGGTAGAAAACATTTATTTGCTTCGTAGTCGTAAATATAGTTGATGTCTTATCTTAAACTTAAATTGGAATATTCCATTTTCTGAGTAGTATACCTACAGCATGCGCTATCTTAAACTTATATTAACAGAGATATTATTGAAAGTCATCCTAAATAATATTATAAATACGAAAGTAAGTTTGTTTGTTACCTTTTCACATCATCCTGAAATTTTGCGTTTACGATGTCAGGTGTACAGAAACGGGCATGCCTTTCGTCCCGAAAAAGTACTGTCCCCGAGGCAAACCACAATAACGTTCTTATGATAAAAGATGGCGCCACGTGTCTTTCGAATCATGATTGAACAAGCAGAGTACAACCCGAATTGATTGTCAAATTCTAAATTAACGCGAGCGAAGCTGGGCAAAAGCTAGTTTGCTTAAAATTACGAAATGAAATTACCGAACAGGTTAACTATGCCAGAGGAAATTTACCTTCAGATGGTTAATATGATTTTCATAACATCTAAAGAAGTTATTTATGCTTAGTGGATTCTGAAAAAAGGCAGAAAGTTGTTGCCGTAAATACAGGATCACAGGTCTGTCTGTATAAGACAATTTACACCGCCTAAGGGTATTTGGCGGAATTCTGAGAAGCTTTGTTTATACTTTGTTGAAATTATCTCGACCCTTTCATGCAAACCCAACTAAGGGAAGGTCTATAGGCCTTGCCTTGAAACTTGGCCTCATCTTTTGTATTTGCTTGTTTAATATTGTGGAGATTGCCCACTACACCGTACCATACCATGACCGTGCTATGAACGTATCAGAAAAAAAATCTTTGTAAATCGGTGAGAATACGGGTTATAACAGCTTATGATGACCGTTCTAAATCCGTTATAAACGGAATAATATTGAATTTTGTGTCTGTTTATGAAATATATCTTCTGATTTCCTATGTTTACAGTCGGATAATAAGTAAGAGATATAGTCACCAATTTTTATTCCACGGATTCATTTCGCCAAATCTTTAAAAGGAAAAAAAATCCCCAATGTAAAACCGCTGCGGGAACCGTACGGATATGACACGCGAATGATACGCGGATGCTACACTTACTGAACGCGTTACAAACGGGTATGATACGCTGTGGATATATTCTAGTGGGCATAGTAGTCCGTGTCATGTTTCTTTCCGTGCCTGATACGTTCATAGCACGATCATAGTATCGATAATGTATGTGGGAAGCTCAGTAAGTTTTCATATGCTCTAAATATGCTAGGCAAAATTGTAAATAAAACAGCGCTCCTAGCAGCTTATCATGGCTATGTCGCCTCTGCATTGCGATATGGCCTTATTTTTTGGGGTAATGCGGCTAAGGTAGAGGAGGTATTGATAGCACAGAAAAAGTGTATTCGTGCTATATGTAAAATAAAAAGAACAGATTCATGCAAGCCACATTTCCGAAACTTAAAAATATTGACTGTACCATCTCTCTACATCTATGAAGCCTGTATCTTTGTAAAAAATAATATGTCTTTATATAGATCTGTTGAAAGTCAACGGCGATCAAAAAAGCTGCACCCATTATACACTAAAACCAAATTCCTCTACAATAGTATATATGCAATCAGTGCCGGCGTAAGGGCCACTGACACCCCGGGCGAAAATATTGTGGCGCCCACTTGAGGGAAGCAATATCAAGTGTTAGTTTTTTGCTGATCCCAAGTAAAATTATATTAAGAATTTCATCTTTCCTTTAGCGTTACCCAGAGCTAACGACGCGGACGTAGAAAGTTTTGTAGCACCTCTTTTTTATGCAAAGCGTAGAGCACTGTTTTGAGGGTTTGCACCAGGGGAGGCCAGAGACTCCAACTCCAGACCTTGGCGCCCCCCAGAATTTGTCGCCCTGGGCCGTCGCCCCATCGCGCCCCCCCCTAACGCCAGCACTGTATGCAATGGCTCCAAAACTTTATAACAAACTACCGGATCAAATTGTATCAAGCGACAACATGAATGAGTTTAAACGTAAGCTTTCTAAATTATTAAATGACAAGGCGTATTATTCTGTCAATGAATATCTTAAAGACAAATTAAAATAATATTTATATAAATTTAAATCTGTCTGTAAAATTTTGTTCCCTTATAATATTGAATTGATCGTTTTTATTGACATATTGTGCTGTGTATTTCATCTATTATTATATAAGATTTGATTGATTGATACTTGTTTATGTGCCGTTTTAATTTATTGACATATTATTATTACATTGACATATTATTAGCGTTTAGTGTTTGACATGAAACTTTATTGTGACATTTTCTACTTAGTTTTAACTTTATATTTTGTATTTTATTTTGTAAATTGACATTTGAACACACTATTTTGTATGCCTTCTGGCGGGACATATGGACCAACATTTATTTATATAACATCTGTATATTTTTTTACCCTATGTTCACAAAATAAATAAATGAATTTGAATTTGAATATAGTATGGTTCAGGGTAGTAGGCAGACTCCTTAAACCATACAGAGATAAATGAAATAGAGTATTCATCATTCTGTTGCCTTTAACGCAATTCATTTGTAGTCGCAGCATGTCTGCTGCTTTCATACTTTTCTATTAGTCGTCATCAATAGTCTGCCCCTGTTTAGCAATAACATCTTTCATCATTCATTGTCCATCGTTTTTTTTTTTGGTTTTCTACTGTATTTGTGATAGAGTATTATTTATGGGTTTTTTATAGGCTTTTATTTAATTTGCCTTTTTATGAGTCAGTTGGTATGTATTGGTCAAATCTAGCAACTGAATTTTAAACCAGTTACCCCCAACCTATTCAGCTGAAATTTTGCACACTCCTTTGATTCTGGTGAAAATACATTTTTATGACAGATATGTCTTGATCCTTCAGGATCACCTACTCACAAAAGAACTCCTCAACGGCTAATAGCGCGGACAGGAAACTTTTAATTTGCTTTATTTATTTTAACTTAAATAAAAGCTTGTTTTTTTCTAAACTTTAATTTATACAAATAATAAAATTTAATATCAAAATAACAGCTTTTTTACTAATTGCATATGAAAAAATAAACGGCACTTATAACAAAAACATTTTTTTTATCAATTATTGTCTGTCTGTCTGTTTGTTCCGGCTAATCTCCGAAACGGCTGGACCGATTTTAACGGGACTTTTACTAGCAGATAGCTGATGTCATAAGGAGTAACTAAAGCTACTTTTGTTTTAGAAAAATAATTAGAGTTCCGTGCAACAAAATTAAAGCTCTTGAAATTGGTATTACAATATTCGATTCAAAACGGGAAGTAACGGGTACGGGTAGTATTGGTATTTTTTATATAATAATAATATAATTTCACGCGAACGAAGGCCGCGGGCAACAGCTAGTTTAAAAATAAATTACCTCTTAAAATATTTCAAACAAAAATAATATTTATTCAAAAGGACTCAAGAACAGGACTTTTACATGTGGCAATACTTGGGGAAGGCCTAAGTTTTTGCAGAAATTGATGTCTATTCGGCTCATTAATAATCATGATACGTTAAAATCTGAAGCTTACGATATGCAAATTCCATCACTGTTTTAGTAAGTATATTTTCTAGAGATCATATAAAAAAATACAGTAACATTCCCAAATCTGTGAAGCTGGTACCTAAAATAAAACACGCTTGAGTCAATCAAATAAAATAATAAAACGAGTTCTTATATTATTTTATGATTTCCATTTACATGCCACGGTGAACTTGAGTATAATTAATAATAATTATGCATACTAATATTTTAATGCTATGTCTGTCCGTTACCTTTTCGCTTCTTTATACTGGCAGATCAGACTTGTATCAGCACATGTCATGTTCTATGTCTATGTTCTAACCCATACGATACATTTACATTTTAATTTTTTATTTATTTTTTTATGAATTAAAATCATTTATTTCGTTTGTTACTAACATAGCTTATATGTAGTGTGTATTACTAACATCATATGGATCAAGGTCTGAAATAAAGTATTTTTAATAAATAAATTACGTGTGATGTCGCGGTCCTAGGTTCGATTTCCGGGTCGGGCAAAGGGTTATTGGGTTTTTCCAGGAATTTCTCAGTAACAGCCACGGAGTATGGATTTGTGCCCGGTTGATGGCAATAGGCTCGCCCCCTATTACGTGGTACCCTTCGGGGATTACAGGCGTGATGATATGTAATGTTACGGGTGAAGTCGCAGGCATAAGCTAGATCTATAATTTGAAATTCATGCTTTAAATCGTCTGTGAGATAAAGTTGTCATGCTCAATTCGTTTTCTATTAGCGAAGAAATCGTTTAGACTTATTCTCATCTATTAGTCTGCACTCGTTCGCAGAGAACGAAGTTATCGATCGAATACGTACGAGAAATACTGAAAATACGGAGCATAAAACAGTGCTGGTAGAAAATGGTGGCTGAGTTAACGAGTCGAGTTTCTTTTGTTTTGTTTTTGGTAATTATTGCATTCTTGCTGTGATGTTTGTTACATCCCGAAGTGCGTTTTTAATTTATTTTTCTTTCTTTTGAAATCATATCGTTCTAATTAACATAACATAGCACCCGTGGTTGTAAGCGCTACTGATGAGGATGAGGTCCTGGGTTCGATTCCCAGGTCGGGCAAAATGTTATTGGGTTTTTCCGTCAGGAGCTTCTCAGTAGCAGACACGGAGTTTTTTATTTCTGCCCAGTTGAGGGCAATAGGCTCGCCGCCTCTTACATGGGACTTAAACATAACTAGCGATATATGGATGTACTATAAGGTACAACACTGCCATACCCCTCGGTGATACCAGGCGTGATGTTTTGTCATAGCACCTCGACTATCATTTTCGAAAGGTTAGACAAAAGTGTACCATGTACAACAGAGTATACACGCACATTTCGCCAGTTATGTTAGTATCCCATGGCCACACGGGGGCGAGCCTATTGCCATCAACCGGACACAAATTCAGAATACGGGCTGCTACTGATAAATTCCTCGTAGAAAAACCCAGTAAAACTCGACCACTAAACCCACGAGGTACCGAGGCAAACTAATAAATAATAAAATAAGATAGGACGCAGACACACTGTTTAGAAAATTCTTCACGAATATTTTACGAAAATTTATCTTGTTGTCAGAGACAATATCGTACGTAGACGTGTCTAAACATTAAAACTCCACCAAAGAGTTTTATTTACGAAGGTATATTCATAAAATGCGACAAACAACAAAAAAACCTTATTTCTTTTACGAGCGACGCGTGCTTCTTCGATACTGCTTGCAAAAATAAATGCTGATACTGACGAACGAAGCAAAAATATGTACGATGAGCCAAGAAACTTAAACGTAAAGTCAGAAATATAGCTAACTAGCTGTTGCCTGCGGCTTCGCTCGCGTTATTTTAGAATTTAAAAATCAATTCGGGTTGTACTCTGCTTGTAATAATATAATTCAATTATAATTCGAAAGGCACGTGGCGCCATCTATTATCATAAGAACGTTATTGTTGTTTTCCTCGGGAACAGTACTTCTTTTTGGGTTGAAGTGTCCGTTTCTGTATACTTGACACCGTATATGCACAATTTCAGGATACACGGTTCAGTGGTTTAGGCGTGAAAAGGTAACAAACAAACAATCTTACTTTCGCAACTATAATATTAGTTTATGTATATATATATGAAAGTATGGATACACTCTAGTCTAGCATTTAGATATTAAATGTGTTTTTTATCTATTTTCTAGCACAGAGATTAGAGACAGACTGGTATTTCCATTAGGGATTACGTAATACTGATATTTTTTCGTCATTCTACTGTTCTCATAAATGAGATATCCAACTCAGCCACTGGACCTTACATAAACACATAATTAATCTAATACGAGTCAAAAGATATCAAGGCAGACTGGAATAATAAAATTATAGCCTAATTCCAAGCCGCGTTACTTACGTAATCAAATTACTCGCAAAATTAGATATTTTTGCTGAAAATACTAAAGAAATTGAACCAGTAAAGTGAACCTAAACGCTGTGTCGAAAAATTCGTTAAAATTAATTCAGATTTCATTTTCGCTGAAAGTTAACAAAGAAAAACATTGACCATGACCGCGTTGCTTTGAGTTCGTATTAATTAATGGAATATTTCATAAACAGAGGCTAAACTACACAATTTGCTTTTATAACTATTTGTTTTGTTTAGTTATTTTAGCGTAGATACAATAGCTCACTACCATAAAACAAAATAAAAACTGAAACGAAAACAATTCAACGAGCTTTTTACCCGACTGCGCGACGCAAAGGAGGGTAATGTGTTTATCAGTCTATGTATGTATGTATGTTTGTTTCTATGTGGCGTTCTAGAGACCAAATGCGTAGGCCGATTTTGATAATTCTTACGCCAATCGATTCGTCTTAACCTTGCGAGTGTCACTAAAGACATGACAGTAATCAAAATTCACCACAGCGACAACCAGACGCTATATTGTCAAAATGAAAAAAAAAAAAAATCGGTGAACTATATCAAGTGGCGTTGAATAGGTATTTTAAAATCATCTTTAGGTTCCTTTTATCATTTTTCATTTTAAATAATAGTTTAGGATATATAACGATTTAAAGTTGTTGAACAAAACAATCATTCTCGCTAATTTTCTTACTTATTGATTTGTTTTTATTTCAAGTATAAACGAATGCATGAAGAAAATATTTAATTTGGATTCCTATTGTTTTTTGTTATCATCATTACATTTCTGTCACCAAAACTATTACGATTCACGACTCATAGTTCGGTAGGTAGGGTACATCAGGGCCGGCAGTCTCGACATAGATACCGACATTGTCGCAAACTTTCGATCGCTTAATAAGAACGAAAAAATTCGGTTGCAATAACGTTGCTAGCGAGAAATGCAACTCTAAACATCCAAGATGAGTTTCTCGCAAGCATCGCTATTGCAACCGAATTTTTTCGTTGGTGTGTATGTCGGTATCTATGTCGAGACTGCCGGCCCAGTAGTTAATAAGTTTTTCGCTATAATATCTTAAAAACTGCGACTGCGAGTTAAACTTGATAACCTGCGGCCTTTAACTGACGAACGCCTTCAAAGAGAACGACAGAAATGGAAATCTATAGATTGGGTGATAATAGATGAGATTTCTATGGTACCTTACCTAACGCTACGGAATATTAATCTACGCCTTCACGAAATGAAGCATAATCGACTGCACTTTGGTGGTTGTAATATTATTTTATTTGGTGATCTAATGCAATTGCCACCTGTGTCCAAAACAACTGGCGGGGCTTATTGCTATCGACAACCTGCGACGTTAATAGGTGAAGTCAACCTCTGGCATCTATTTGATTTCTGTGAGTTACCACAAAATATGAGACGAGGACATGACACAACATTTGTGGATATATTAAATAATCTTAGAGTCGGTCAACTGACAATGCAACAATTGGAGATATTAGATAGTCGACGGGTAGAGATAGACAATCTCAATGAAATCATTCGGGTTTTCCCAACTACTAGACAGATCGATGAACATAATCAAAAGATGACAACTATATTGGCAAAAACTACTAGGTTGTATAAATTACATGCAGTTGATATATCAATAGAATCGAAAACATATGGTCAATAACCGAAAGATGTTTATGTTTCTGATGATCCTAACAAAACTGGAGGAATCGTTAAATATTTAACAATCGGTTTAGGATCACGAGTTATGTTAGGTACGAAGAAATTTGAATGTTATCCATGGTCTTGTTAACGGAGCAATGGGTGTTATAAGAACAATTGAGTGGCCAGCTCTTCGGAGGGACCAATCGGAACCCGGAGAATTGCCACAGGCTGTTTATCTAGAATTTGACGACAAAGCGATTAAAAACAATGTTCCTGGAGTAGGAGTCAGAATCGAACCATCGACGACAGAATTCGATGCACTGCGCGGACAGGGTAAAATAGGGCGAAAAATGTTGCCACTGATATTGTGCTGGGGTGTAACTGTACACAAGCTCCAAGGAACTACTTTGGACCGAGCTGTGGTTGACTTAAGTTGACGCATTTTTGCTAAAGGTCATATGTAGCTTTGAGCCGAGTTAGGTCTCTAAAGGGGCTAATCATCAGTAGTTTAGACCACCGCAAGTTACTAAATAATCCCCACGATATTAACTCCCTCAATGAAATGACTAGATTGCGAAATTTACCATCTTATAACGAAGTCAATGAATCGTAACTAAAAAGTATAAAATAAAATAATTTAAAGAAAAACAAAAAACCCGACTGTGTAAAAACTAATTTTAAAGAATACGTGAAAAAAATAACTTAAATAAAAACTAAAAAGAAAGAAACAAGCCCAGTAGTTTAAATCATAAATTCTAATGCAGAACAGAACGACTCACAGTCGGGGCCCCTTGGGAAGATTTCATTGGTAAAATTTGAATGGGCCCCGACTGTGAGTCGTTCTGTTCTGCATTAGAATTTATGATTTAAACTACTGGGCTTGTTTCTTTCTTTTTAGTTTTTATTTAAGTTAATTTTTTCACGTATTCTTTAAAATTAGTTTTTACACAGTCGGGTTTTTTGTTTTTCTTTAAATTATTTTATTAAATACCGATTCTCATTTATTGATACTTTCCTCTTGAAGCTAGATTTGAAATTGAGCTTTAATTAACCTAAGCGCACACAAGACCGCCAAACCGAGCGAAACAATTGCATTAGCGCGCTGAGCTACGAGAGGCTACGACGCTACGAGGCTACGAGCGCGTAGCTTCTGGCGCGCAGCTTGTGGCTCGTAGCCGCTATGGATTACGTCGATATTGGAAATGCAATCCCAGTGTGAAAACTATTTTACTCACAAGGAAAAATATGAGGATTATTTATATGCGACACATTTTGAAAATGCAGTATTACACAAACAGCTATCTGGATCCAGTTGCATTCCTTTGGGAAATCGGAAACAAAACTATGTTGGTATTGTTTGTGACAGAAACTACAAAAATATCAATTATTTTTTCGGTTTGCGGAGTTTGTAAACGTAGCCCTGATATATGTTTGGCTGGCGTGATATAAATGTGGGTGAATGCACATAAATATTTGCCGGCCTTGGTTACGAATATGGCTACTCAGATCACGTCTCGCGGGCGTCGTTTGTGGCTACTTAGAGAATATATCAAGAGGATGGATAGTTTCTGGCAAGTAACAGGCAACGTGCCAAGTGTGATGATAATAACGATATTCAATCAGAAACATTTTTTTTAGCGTTTTGTGCACCTAAGAGGTACCTACCTAATAAGTATGTATCACATTGTGGGATGCGGGTGCTATCTCTGGTTCTATACACCTGTATAAATGGTATCATAGACGTGAATCCCGATATATTAATAGTGCATCGTCTGATCAAGGCTGAGGATAGCTGAGGTTTTAAACACAAGCGATATACAGAGCAAGACGTTAATGTTGATGGATGGAGAGGAAGAGGAACACCAAGGAAACGATGGATGGATTGTGTGAGCAATGATATGAAAGAAAAAGAAGTAAATGATAGCGTGACGTTTGACAGAGGAGAATGGAAGAAAAAAGGGGACCAGGGCAGGAAGCTGATGAGACGAGACAAGACGAAGGTAATAGTAATCCAATACTTGTTATTACTAATTAGTAACAAATCGGTCTGTCTAGTGTCACACTAGCTTGTCAGGTAACATTTGTGTCAAAATCGAAAATGTTCGGAATCAAAATTTTTGTACACAAATATTTCTAATGTCCGCTATATAACTCTTGTGAGTATCTTTGCAGGTATAAAACAAGCGCAGCTGGTAGCGCTGATATAATAATGGATGGAATATTAAGTTAACATTATATGCTCCATAAAATGATTTATAGTTAGGCGCTTGTTATCTTCATAACGCCTAGCGCCTCGTAAATAGGTACTATAGGGAGTGTAGCAAATAAAAGGGGTATGGGAGCTAAGAAACAATTATTACATTTCGTTTAATTTTGAGTTTAGTGGTTATCTCCCTCTTGTATTCGACCGGCTTCTGTTTTTTTTTTCATAATGCTTTCTTAAGGTGCATCTACACCCTACTTTTTGTAGAACAACGTTTCCATGTGTTACTGAGCAATATCCGATAACAAAAGGTTATTTATTGTTAGTATATTTTGCCGTGTTAGTATATGTTAAGTAAAGTTGCTTAGCTTTTGAAAACAGTCAACATGTGGTAACAATTGAAAACATTGTTAAAGAAGATAGAACATATGACGTGCCACTCGCTTGTTGCTGAAAGTTACTCTTTGTAATATTTTGTTAATTTACGTTATTGGCGGTGGGGACGCAATGAGTAATATTCAACAAACAGTTACAAGTAGCCACAAAAGTTACAGACAGTTACCTAATGTTACCGTGTTGCTCCACAAAAGTTAACAGCGATGTGGATGCACCTTTACCGAGAAGGCTGTAAAAGAAAAATATCTACCTATGTACATAAAACTATGATCTTGTATGAAGTTTGCACATAATCGAGTGTCAATCTGTGATGAATCGATGATTGGCAGCCAACGCCGATGTGGGAAATATTTTCTCTGCCGAAAAGTTGATAGTGTTGGTCGAAACACAATTTCCAATCTGGATTTTCCATTTATTTTGGCGGAGATGGATATAGGTCTCAGTTATTTAGGTCAAATGTGATTTTCGGTGCAGATTCGGTTTGCTTTTGGAACTATGTAGGTATGAATGTATTGATGATGTGATGTGATTACTTAAAATGAAGAAATGAACACAAGAAGTTACTTATTTAGCTTTATTTTATCCCTTACATATAGTTTTTATCTAATATTTAACGTGTTGTGTACTTATGTATTGTTAGTAATGTTAATTTTTGTACTTTAAATAAGGTTAGTATGGTTAGGTGTAAGGGTCGGCTTTTGCGGTCAAAGCCTCCTCCAGCTGACTCTGTCTTTTGCCAGTCTGTACAACTAAGCATCAGAAAAAGCCCAACAATTATCTATGGAAGTTGGTATACTTTTAAAAACATGGTTATCGAATGGCGAAACTTCATATTTTTAATTAACGAAGAAAGCAATCCTTACCAACATGATCGTGGTAAATATTTTTTATATCTACTATACTCCTCTAAATAAATAGGCATAGCTACAACAAATACTAAATGCCAGCGTGATATAGACATGTCAGAACAATCGGGGACCCTATTAATCACACGGCATTGTCTATTCAAGTGGCCACAGCGCTTTGTCTCACCATTCCTAGATATTATGAGACGGGGTGAAAGGACTGGGTGCTATGCTGGGGGAATATGACGGCTTTTTGATCATAGTTATTGGGAATTGTACACACTTTGAGCTTGTGACCACAATTTGACGAAGTGCGGGATTAATTACACATCCAACACAACTCAGTGCATAGACCAACATAATACGACTGTGCGAGTGCGGTGCTTTTGATGAAAGCATGTTCTAATTGGTGGAGTATCCGCTTATGTGCCCGCTTTTATGCCCTTTGATCGCCTATATAATGTGCTGATGCTGCAATCAATGAGGACTCTACAGGGCTCAAACGATATGAAGTCGTAAGGAGAAGAGTGAGTTTTTATTTTAGCCTTCAATTTCTCCAGTGTCGCGGCGATATTACGTATTTGTATGGAATAATATCGCCGCGATTCTCTCGCTCGTGGAGACGGCCTCTAAGAGAGTGTATAGAAATACGTTGCAACGACGATTGGTGCGTTTACAAACAATTGTGTAAGTGAGTTTTCACATACACAAACAGCCAGACCCGGAACAACTATCTGTAGGTCATATAAATATTTGTTTCGTCCAACTATCGAACCCTCGACCCGCAGCGCAGCAGTCAATCACTCAGCCACTGCGCTAATCGTCGTGTCGTCGTGAGATTGTGGAAACACTAGACTTTTTGTAAGAAAACATATACTTACTTTACCGACAGTACAGTCCAATACCCACCTTGGTCTCACTCGGCAGGCAGGCACGAGTCCCACATCTTGTCTAGATTGAAAGCGCCATAACAAATATTCGTTCTGTTACAAAATTTAACGTGAAATAACAACGTCACAAAAAAGCAAATCCTAATTGCGGCATCGAAAAATAAAAGGTTGGTACACACAAATTAAAATTACGTCCCTATTATAAACGGGCAGCGGCCGGTATTCACGGCGCGGCACGGAAAATTTACCTCACGTAACGCTTTCATTTTCACGTTGAAATTCTCTAATGGACGACATACGGGCAAACACTTTCACGTTGGATATTATACCTAATTCTGCGGTGGGTTAGGGCTTTTCATAATGTATTGTTGTAGGTACTTATTCTTTTGAAAAGATTTTATGGAGTTAGTATATGTACCTGTAACGTATGGTATCGATTACATCTAGCAGCCCGGTCATAAGCAGCGTGGGTTTTGCGAGTCAGTCAGTGAGGCACTTGGTTGAGAACTGACAAGGTGTGAGCCACGGAGTAAGAAGTGCTTAACAAGCGAGCAAATATAAGTGTCCGACCGAAAGTCCATTTCTGACCGAAGCCGAATACGAAACCGTCGGCTAAGCCGAAAGTTTAATAACCCTGAGATTATCAGTTCAAGATTGAATTAATAGCATTTGTTACAGTTTGTTAAATTTCGGCACTTGCTACAAACCTTCGGTCGGAAACTAGCAAATATCCACATAGGTACTCACAAAATACCACCACTACAATACCTTTAGACGCTACACTTGGAATAACTACCTTAATTCTGTGGGTGGTTACATGTACATGAACATGTGGCGTCGTCGGTCCGCGACTTGGGTTTAGAGATAGCGCCTCATAAAACTGAGGCGTTATGGTTCCATAAGCTGCTGAGGAGCAGAGAGCCATACAATTCGTTAGTCAGCATTGATATATAGTCAAAGTTGGAGATGCGCAAGTCCAGATGGGACGATACATTGAATATCTCGGCATAACCTTGGAGTCTGGACGGTCGGTGGGGTGTCGGTGGTTTTAGTGAAGTAAACAACCCACACGCCCCGGTCTTATCCCTAAAAAACGGCCGCCTTATGAAGGATTCCCCCGGAAAAAAGTTACATACTCATACCTACTCACTTGTATTAGTACACGGCACCCAAATTTTAAAGTATTTTTTCACATATTACAGGCCTCGTCATACACATCTAGGCTTTGTAATGTTAACTTAAAGAGGGTTTCATTACGTAAGTCTCTTGCAGTTTTCTTGGTACTTAACTAAGCTCTTACAAAACGGAATTCTACAAGCCGCCACGCTTCAAAGAGACAAGTACTAGCTAACAATTTAAATGGCAGTACTTTGCGTGTTTCGGAATGAAACATTGTTAAGAAATCTTGCGTTATTTTGTGCCGAAATAATAACAAAACTCGCTAAAATGCTTCCTATTCGCGCCCGGGACAGGCGCGACTGTTTAGCGAAACTTTGCCCATTATGAATCGTTTAAGCCTGGGATCGGAGTTGATAATTCGATCAAGCATTTTCTTGAATCAAAACTTTGGAATATCATTGACAGAGATGGATTGGGCTTTTAATGGGTCATTAGTGTGCACTATTTTATAGTACCCGTGCCGCAAGGCCGTTTTCAGCGCTTTGGTGACGGCGTTGTTGGCAAATATTTGTGAAACTTATTTTTTATTATTTGAATTCAGTATTTACATTATCCACAAACTACAAATTATAGATCTAAAATAATAACGGCCGATCTATGAGAGGGAGTGGGCTGTAATCCACTACGCTGGTCCAGTGAGGGTTGGTAGATATCACATGTATACATGTCTTCGATTGTTTGGTTCTAGGGCATGCCGATTTCCTCACGAAGTTTTCCTTGACCGTTTTGAGAGCTGCGGTGTGAGATAAGTTACACAAAGTAATGGTCCAGGCTGAGGACGAACCCACGACTTGCACCTCGTAGGACTGTGTCGTTACCACTGGGCCACAACTGCTCCCAGTACCGCTGCATACTATCATGGCCTAACGCCAAAAGATCCATGTACAACTTTAAATAGGTTTAACAACCACCACGGTTCTATGAGCATGACGGTGCTAATTGAAGGGTTGCCAGGCAGTAACCCTGTCGTTATCCCAGACTTTAATATCGCCAGAGGAACTACTAGCAGTCCTAGTTTGAAATTAATTGAAATACTTACCTGTGTACGTCTACACAATTGGAAAACTACCGCAGTTGCCCCGGCAATTTAGTAACTACCTACACTTTGTACTTCGAACTCAACACCTGTTTAAAAATATCTGTTTTCAAAATTTAACGTTAAAAAATATGTATAGTTTTAAGGGCAATATGTGTCAAGGTTTCTTTTTATTATTATTTAATAATTATTTTACTTTCGATCAATACCTGAGGCTCTCGTTAGGCAGCTGGATCAAGTGCTTGATTCAGAAAGCGGTACTCCTGGACATGGCTCGTATTGTTAGGAGGTTCCTCTCTCTGGAGCCCTGACCTGGACTGACCTGTAGCTTGGACCCTGTTCCCGATACCAGTGGACTACTATTTTTTATAGTTTTAAATTATTTTTTACTTTTTTTTTAAGAAACATTTAAAAATGTAAATTATTAAGTACAAAAATTAAATTAGCTTATGGAAATATTTGTATATTATTATGTATATTACCTATGTGTAATAATGTAAAATTATATTTGCATGCCCTAAAAAGGCAAAATATGGTTTGTGCCTAAACCACCAAGTTTAACAACTGGTTACTGGTAAACTGGTATTAGAAAGTAAGCAAATATTATTATATATATTATTATTTTATTTTATTCCTTTTTAAAAAACGTTGCCACACTAGGAATTTCTCCTGTATCGTGGGTGCGTTTACAAACATTTAAACTCGCATACACAAACGGCCAGACCCGGAACAACTATCTGTAGGCCATACAAATATTTGTTCCGTGCGGGGATCGAACCCGCGACACGCAACGCAGCAGTCAATCGCTCAGCCACTGCGCCAACCGTGCCGTCAATACGGATAAGAATTATTCTTATTCTTATCCGTAATTATTTTTTTTTACATAAGTAACGAAAATTCAGAGACACTCCACTATGCCTTGGATATACAGGAGCCCGATAAACTGTTATAAATAAATTAGTTAATTAAATTAATTCAGTTAACACAAGATCCATACCTTCATAATTATTCACGTTCACAGAATTAATTCACAATGTTAGTAGTAGTTAAATATGTACTGATCAATAAAATATTGTGGCAGCGAGGTGCCGTGTCTGGCATACCACTGTTAAGCAGACGATGGTTTGTGTTGGTACGTTTAGGTTTTTCAAAACAGTTTGTAACAATATTGATTGAATAATAAAAGATTTAAATAAAAATAAAAGTTGCCCATGTTACCGAATCGGTCTTGTAATATTAAAAAGTTCTTTACTTTTTAATATTACAACAACGATTTAACTAATTAATATTTAACGTATTACGGGTACTTTGTATAAATTATAAAAGCCAGACATTCTAACTATTGCGTGGAACAAGTCTCGTTTATGTCGGCCGAGTTCATTATCCACCGTGAACTCCCCAGGCGATATACCGTATACGTACTTCAGAACATCCCTAATTAATGTGAAAGCATTCGCTAGTAGTTCTAAAAGCAATTTTTACTCGTATTAAACTTCGCTGATCCACTCCTCGACGCATTGAACGGGGCTTGTTACAACCCGTCTTGTTTATTTTGTACTTAATTCACAGTAACCTGGGCGACCGAGCTCTGCTCGAGTGAAAATAGAGAAAACGCATTTTCCCAGATATGAGACCTATTTAGTTCGGTTTTTCGCTCCCGCAAACCCCTTTTTTTTCGGATGGGTAATCATCAAATGACTCCTCCCGCTCTGGGCGGAGCGGAAGGGAGTGTCAGACTTTTACTGACTAAAAACCATCCATGTTCCTTCTTTTACCCTCTATGTTCCAGGGCCGCGGTATCTCTTTCGAAGAGTCCCGCAGCCCTGGCAGGCATCGGCCCCTCCTGTTTGCTGACATCTCTTTGAGGCGCGCGTGGAACACGAACGCGCCGTCGACACGGCCTGTCGTCATAAGACGGACGGACGGCGAGCTATCCCATTACTCACCGTCCACAGGCCCGCGCCTACGGTGACTGAGAGCCACCACGTGGCCCCCGACGCCGACGCCCGGTGCTTCTCCCGCGGCGGCTGGGACGTGAGGTTCTCTCCCTCTCACGTTCCGCCACCTCCTTCCCTAGCATGACTGCTTCGCAGAAGGCCTCCTTCGCTAGCATGACTGCTTCGCAGAAGGTCCCGTAAACCCCTCATATTGCAACTTTAACCCTCAACAACGTGTTTACTAATTGCGCGGTATCACACGCCGTTTGACTTTTCTTCAAAAATTGGGTTATAAAATGAAAAAAAAAAACAATGTTGACTGGCAGCTCCAGATTAGCGTTAAAACAGGCAAACAAACACACTTTTCAGCTTTATTATATTAGTATAGATTTCTGGTAACCTCTACGTTTCTCATTCACAAGATTTCAGTTTCGGGAACAAATTAAACAACAAACTTCATTTGATTTGATTTATTTTCGTAATATTCAACTGTTGACAGATAACAAATGATCTTACAATATCCAATTTGTACATAATGACTTAAGAAAATATGGCAACACTCATATTTTATTTAACAATAAATACATGATAGTAATCTGGTGTTATGATCTTTAGAGGTTGTATAGAAAACTAACTAGCAAGGGAAGTCATGTGTGTTACTAGAGACATTATAAAAATGCTAATTTCTCCACATTTTATAGATTCTCCATTATAACTTTGATTTTGAAACACTTATTTAAACTTATACTGTCACTTACGGGATATGTTCCGTGACTATTCATCATTTTGAGCTCCCGATATTTCGACGCTGTTGCAAGCGCCATGATCGCGGGATGACTGGAGAACACAAACCCGAGCCGACACCGACCCGAGCCGTGGGTGTGTGGTGGACAGCGTCGAAATTTCGGGAGCTCAAAATAATGAATAATCCCGGAAGTGACAATATAAGTTTAGTTTTAAACCATGAAAGCTTAAAACAGTGACACTTATTTAAGTTTAATGTGGTGAAGTAGGTTTTATTTTTATTGGCTTTATAAATATTTTCAACCATTTTTATAAACTGGCAAATCTGATGCGGCTTACTAAACTATGGTTGAAATATGCGTCATGAGATTATCTAGGCACAAGTGGTCGGATATCTTATCTGTGTAGCTAGGCAAGGGTTTACGTGACTTTAGCCGAAAGGCTACTTGAGTTACCAGCATATTGCACAGATTATATATGTTTGGTTGGATGACCAACTGCCTAATGCACCGTAATTCAATATCCACCCACTGCCCCTAAACATAATTATACAATCTAAACAATGAAAACATTTAACAAGTTGTTTAGACAGTCAGTGAGACGATTTCCACTTAGTTAAAACACTAGTCACTATATATAAGCTTGTCTTTTTACAAATCAATGGCGTATGATCTAAAAATACAGTTGATATTACATATTTCCAAGCGTTTCTTATGTAGAAATTAGAAAAAGAACTGTACAAATAGACTTAATGCCTCGGAAACAAGGTACTTTATTTTGGTTTTAGTTTAAACAACTCGATATCATGTCGATGGAACAGTAAATGCGATATTATTCTGACGGGTGTCGCTACACTCCCGGGGGCGAGGCCGCCGCTACACAAATTCAAATTGAATTTTGTCGGCATAACCGTTGTTGTTTCTGGCCGAACTGTTTTGATTACATCAAGTGCGGTTATGTTTTGGAATCATTAAAGCATTAAATGCACCTAAAACAGTTTACACGTGAATGTAGCAACAACCGCGTAAAGCGATGAATTTTACATTTATACAACACATAATACGACCCAAGATAACTCCTTGAGATCTAAGGTATGTATTCGTCCAACGAATATCATGTTATGTACTGTAATTTAAAAAATAGAATGACATCTTTCGCAGCTAAAGTTCTCTCTAATACTTTCAACAAACAACGGTATTCAAGTCTTAGTACAGAAGTAGATTGATCGGCCAAACTGAGTGAGAACCGCACAGTATGGGCCCGATCCTAACAACATCTTATAGACATTAATGAAGTTGTAACAATAGACGCGCCCGCCGCGCACTGCACGCGCGGCTCACGGCGTCGCCCGCACCCGTTCGTTGAAAAACTTGATACGGCGACCCCACTAATCGCACACTCATCAACTTAATTTTAATCTATAAACATCTCTTTAAAATATCTGATATGAAGAATAACTATTCTAAAATTATTTTGTGCGCTAACATGCAAATACAAGGAAGACGATAATTATCATTACAAAATCATTGAAACACGCAAGTTTTCCAACGAACATCTCGCTCGCTAAAGAGAAAGTACATTTATTCGTAAGTAAATCACATTAGAATTGATGTATAATAACGTGGTGCTTGAAATTATTACTCGGTGACACTTTAAAATACATTAAGTCGAAATGTAAAAATATTTACATCGGTCGTCCTTACCGCTAGCTGTCACGTTGTTTGGTTCCCGTACGAGTATGAAGTGCGACGCAGCAATGCGACTCCTAGTCGAGCAGGAAATTGTTCCCGATGCCGCTGTATTCAGTCCGGCACGGCTCGCAATCGCACTGATACGCGCGCGTAGCATTTACATAATTTATACACTCTCTACATTTCCATCTCTCCCGTGAGGAGTCCGACACGTGTCTGGTGGCACGCTACACAAACATTGAATGCCATTCTGAATCCACTTCTATTCTCCGAGATGTCGCGATGTGCTCGCCTAGCGCCCGTGCCGTCGATACCTCGCACGTGACGCTATCGACATGTAATACTGCAGAATACCTATGATGACATCGATCCCCGTCAACACACTGATCGAACATCACAATTTACAAATTGTACGACTAGGTATGTTTAACGTTTATAAATTTCAGAAAAGACCTATCTATTAAACTATAAGTTTGCTACGCATTAATGTTTACCTATTACAACTACGCTCTGACCAATCATACCAATACGATATTTCCAAACGCAAATCTACGTTCAGACGTCATGTTTCCGAATAATCTTTGAATCATAATATAGAAGCGAGAATTAATTTTATTATATTTTGGCAGTTTTAAAATAAGAAAAATATTATTATGCATTACACCGCCACAAAAATACTTTATTGATCGCCATTGAAAGCGACTACTCCTAAGAAACTAAAAGTAGAGACTGCGCTTCGAAAGCGTCGTTTCAAACGTTAAATACAAACATTTGGATGTTTCGTTACTTTTTTTAAGTTGGGCTCAGAGCCGAGACACGTTCAGTGACCGAAAAAATGGGTCATAAAAGCACTGTAGCATGTAAAATCTTTCGTTCATGAAACGAAGTCATGTTCAAATCTGTTAGTTATTTACGTTACAGATGGGAAAAGGAAGCTCAAATTGTCACCTGTTCGTTCCTCTCTGAGTCCAATCATAATTTAAATTACATAACATACTGCATAATACAAAAAAAAAATACGGACTTTTCGTAAATGTGGCGAGTTCATAAATCGCATACTAATGAATATAAAATGACATGTTGGTTAACTATTCACTTTTGGTTAACCGACTACGGCCGAGGCGATGAATATTTGTATAACTTAAAACCACATTACATCCACATAATTAGACTTGGCTTGCGTCACATCTGCATGCGAGTTCTGTTTTCCGCATGTTTTCCTGTTACTATAATATTTAATATTACATTATCCTTAAAGTTACAACATTCAACAAATATTCTTAGGAATTATTCGTTACTGGGTTAATCACGAAGCACTGTAGATAAGATAGATGTGGATGATGTAATGTATGGTGTGACGAGTCGGGGCGGTTCGTCCGAGCTCGGAACCTCGGGAGTGCAGACCTCGCATGTGACGATCGCCTTACCCGCCAGTCCCCGTGGTGACGCCATAGCACCTCTACGCGTCTTCGTTGAGTTTCTTGAATAGTAATGTCTCCTCGAAGATGTACTTCTTCAGCGTCTCCTTGGGAAGGTCGTCAAGTTCCATCGCGAAACGGAACGGCTCCTCTGCCACGGGCTGTAATGGAAATTTGTTATTAATTGTATTCGATAGCGTGCATTATTTTTTTTACTACAAATACGTGTCAAAATTTTTCTTCTATAAAACTTAGTTGCCATTACAAATTGTCTAGTAGGCACAAAAAAAATGGTGTGTTGTGAACAACAATACAAAGAGGCTATGTTAAGACGATAAATTAATGTTTTGAAACAGTTTCGGACATAGTGTTGGTTATCAAAGGACACTGGCTACTAAATTAATAAACTGTTTCACAATTACTTCACTATTTTATTAATGAAATATCTCTCTCAGTTTTTATGACACCCGAGCAGAAAAATGTTTAGAATCACTGGCATATACAAAAACAGGTGACAATCTACAGTCCATTCCCACACAAATAATAGTAATAATTGGTAGTAATTGTAATATTTTCCCTCAAATTTTGGATGATTGTCAAAAATCACAGTGTTCTTTATTAGTTATAAGAGCAACAGAAACGGTTTTGAATATTTTGGCCAGTCTAACTTCCGCCATTTAATTTATTTTCAACATAGGGTTAAAATCAGAATTGTACTGATGGCGCCATCTGTGAATAAATTCTAGCTTTGATAGGATAGCTAATATCTCGGAAACGTGATTCTTTAGAAAATTTTATCTCATCCAATACTTGCTTGTATCAGTACCAGCTATTGATGAATTCGGTTTAATGCTTGGCTGCTATTTTTAAAATAAAACAAAATTCACCTTTCACAGTTTTTACATGATGCAAAAGGAGTGTCCCGCTCACTTACCTCATCATTCGGATCATAGTACTGCTCGAGGTAGGGATGTGCGAGCGCCTCCTCGACGGTGATGCGCTTGTGCGGATTGAAGGTCAGCATGCGGTGGAGCAGGTCCAGTGCGCGGCCGTCGGCCCCGGGGAACAGCTCCGCCCAGGGCACGCGCGGCTTGTAGGGAAGGGACTCCAGGTATCCCCGAGCCTGTTCAAACGAAGTATTCAATCGATAAATGTTTTCAAAACAACCATGGCTCTCCATATGGCGATATTTTAGTGTACTACGTCGCCTAGGGAAAGCAGTTTTTAAATAATTAATAAAAGGTTAGGTCAAACGGCCGCGGCTTCGGACACGGACACGTCATCATCTGCCTAGCCTTCCCAACTATGTTAGGGTCGACTCCCAATCTAACCGGATACAGTATTTTACATGGAGCAATGGCCTATCTGA
The DNA here is from genome assembly GCA_950022335.1 of Eurois occulta. NCBI lineage: Eukaryota > Metazoa > Arthropoda > Insecta > Lepidoptera > Noctuidae > Eurois > Eurois occulta. The sequence continues at coordinate 15,781,000 of OX465489.1, forward strand.
CCTCCATAACCCAGTTAGTAGTGCATAATACGATACCCCTTGGTAAGACTAGTTGTCAGACTTTCAGGCCACAGATTACCTGTTACGACTGTCAAAGACCTACAAATGATAGCCGCAAGTATCTATCAGTGTGTCCGCGATTAGTCCATGCTGGTTTGGCTGATCCTTACCACCTTCGCATTTTTGTTCCTAATGGCGGCAGTACGCTGTTGTAAAAATTAAATAAGTATCATAGCACCTTACAAGCAAAAATGTATGCGAACTACCTTTACATAACCTTCTCACTCTTAGAATTTACTACTGTTGTCTAGCTAGTATTTTCACTATCACAACGGCATAAACTACTTTGATTAAATGCCTTATAATGTATTAGAAATTGAAAATTTGTCTGAAAACATATCATGGTAACGAAAACAGTCGATAAAACATCCGTTTCCGAAAGCATTGAACTAAAAGGATTAAGAAAATCAAGTAGATGTGTGTTGTTTAAAATTTACCAACGGTTTTTAATAAAACTGTAAGCCCTCTTTTCCGAGCAACGCCTCGGATGTACATACATTAAAGTTCATACACGCTTTGTGGCTTCCGTTAAGTTTTATATAATATCCTTTATTACAGTTAGCTTCTTCTTTCTTTAACGTGTGGTTAGCGCCTAACCTGGTGTCGGACTTTTTATGTCGCCCATGGGCCTCTGACTTGGCTTTACATGCCGATGCCGTCGAGAAATATCTCTCAGGCATGCTGGTTTCCCACTGTTAGCTAATGTTTCGTAATGTACACAGTTTATCAAGAAGTTACGGGAGAAAAAAATTTAATCTACCTAAAAAAAAACCATGTGACATTGAATACCTTATGTGTTTAAGTAGGGGTGAAAGTTTTTTAGATGTTGTCATTTTTGAGGATGGGAAGTCATGTTAAACTAAATACAGCTAGACTATAAGGGTATGAGCCTTTACACTTAATGTTACATTTACTATTATAAAAAGGTAAAGTTTGGATTTAAGGGTGTAATCTTCGGAACAATGTATCCGATTCCAAAAATTCCTTTACTAATGGGAGAGGAAAATGGAAAGCTACATTATCCCTGATTGCCAAAGATTCTATTTACAGCCTTCCCGTGGGATAATTTCCAAACATCCTGCTAGCGATTTCGCGAGCAAAAGCTAGTTTCTTATAAAATGAGTAGCTTTATTGCGATTTCAAGCATCATTACATTCAGGGCTGTCAAAATCCTTACCCGACGTTCGTAATAAATGAACATAAATAAAGAGAAAATAAGGGCCGCAAAAAGACGACGATCCTCGTTCCGCCATTACGAAAACTCGTTGCGATCGATTTGAATTTAATCTATGGTCAACGTTCATATCTTATTCAGGACAAGCTCACAATAAAAAGAATCGGAGAGTTTCCCGATTGGCCCATTGAATGTGCTCGGACGAAATCTAGGAGACAATGTGAATAAGTAATAAGATACATCGATAGCTAGAGCTACATTATACAGTATTCATATGTTGTCTAGTCCAGGTAGTACATGTTCCAGCTTGCTCGAATATATATTTGAGTAGAATAGAATAATACGTTGTATTATCTGCATATTATAAATCAACAGATATACCTCAGCACAGGGGGGAATATTATTTTTAGTAAAATCAATATCTTAATTATACGCTTGATCATAGTCGCTTGTAGGAATAAGTTAACTTTATGTAACTAAAGATATAATTTTAGATATAACAGCGGTGGCCCAGTGGTGGCGGCCGACTTATGCACAGTAAGTCAGGCAGGCGCATTACTTTGTGTAATTTATTTCATCACCACTGCACTGGTGAAGGAAAACATCGTGAGGAAACCGGCATGGAATGTACTTACAGTACGGCAATTATTTGTTCTTCCCTATGACCTAGTTCCTTCCGATAGCAGAAAGAAGGAGAAATAATTCTACTGCACAATTTTCTTTTTTAAAATAATAATGAATTATTTTCGAAGACATGTGACATCTACCAACCCGCACTGGACCTGCGTGGTGGATTATAGCCCATTCCCTCTCTAGAGAGGGGGCCGTGTGTCCCAGCAGTGGGAACATTATAAGATGATTATGTTAAGGTTAATTTTTGGATAAAGCGTCTGAGCTGAGCTTGAAGTCTTAGTTCTCTCTATGGTAGATTTAAGTCTTAGGTCCTGAAATAAAATAACTTCGAAACCAAACTATGGCAATGCTTATAGTCCTTCTCTATGGTACTGACATCGTCATCATTTTCTTGTCCTTATCCCAATTCATTTGTGGTCGGCACAGCATGTGTTCTTCTTCCATACTTCTCTATTACTCGTCATGTCATCAGACACCTTCGTTCATGAAATATCATCCTTCACACAGTCTAACCATCGTTTCTTTGGTCTTCCTCTACTCTTATACCCATCCACATTCATACTCAAAACTTTCCTTACGACATTTTCCTGACATGCCGAATCAAATACGGATAAGGCCCATATATAAATAGTATACTAGATTATGTCAAAGGTGAAATTGTGTAACAAACGCCTTAAGCTGTAGGGCGTAGGCTAATAGTGCGATTTAGAACGCGTCTGGAAAAGCGTGTGATAAGTTTATTCGTTCAACCAGAGCCATGATTGTACCTAGTGCGAATCCTGACTGGTAAAAGTAACAAATTAGAGTTTAATATTATACACGTTTCGCTTATATTAGCTTTTCTATTTTTGTGACCTTCTGGGAGTTGGGTCGTAGAAGGCTTGGCTTAGAAGCCTGGAGAAAAACATACAAATGGTGAAGGGACAGCGTGATAAAAATATCAGCAAATAAGCTGGTTTTACGTCGACGTCACGTGTCACGATGTTTCATGTGATGCATAGGTACTCTACAAAGCCAAATGCAACTATTTATTCGCGACGTATAAACAAAGGCTGTGGACCCTAAACTGCACCCACCCTTTGTTTGATGTTTTGACTAGGGCCCTCTAAACATGCATAGGTGATGTTTGTCTATGTATTTGTGTGTAGTGTGTATCTTGTTGTTACCACCTACGGATTGAAATGAACAACGTTGAATACACCTGCCCGCCATTTTCTTTTATTTTTACAGAAAATAGCGGCCACGCATAAAACTTCTGGCAATAATAATTAATTATAATTTCTGACAATAGCTGGAATCTGGTAATAAAATAAAATGACGCAAGTTAGGCAAGCCAAATAATTTAAAGCCCTTTGAGGACATGTGATATCTATCAAACTGCATTAGGTCCGCGTGGTAAATTATAGCCCACCACCTCCCACAGAGAGAAAGCTGCTGAGTCCAGCAGTGGGAACATTGCAAGCTTATTACTCCAAGTAAAAGATTTATCATCACGCTCCTGGCATAACCCAATTTATTTGGGTTCAAAGTAGCATGCCTTTTCCATACATTCCTCATCATCTGCCTAGCCTTTTCCCAATTATGTTCGGGTCAGCTTCCAGTTTAACCGGATGCAGCTGAATACGAGTATTTTACGTGGATCGACTGCCAATCTGACCTCCACAACCCAGTTAGTACTGGGTATTACGATACCCCTTGGTAAGACTGTTGTTTGACTTTCCGGCCACTGACTACCTACCAGTAACGACTGTCCTACGTACTTTTCGAGACACGAAGGAAACTCGGTATGTAATGGGTGGTCACCCAATAAAACGATATTTATTAAATTCTACCAGATTGGTTAATATTTCACCATATTTATAGAGGAGGTCGGCCGAATTACGCGTCAATTTCCTGTACTCTATTTAATTGGGCCTATTTATTTTACCTTTTTCCGAGTCGTTACAGAAATTACGAACATGAATTTTCTGAACCTATAAATCATTTTTATCCTCAAAAGAGGACGAGGCTGATTATTTACGACAAAATTGGCACAAGTTCGTAAGTATAACCGTGACCTCACGTACCACATAAGAGGAACCTAAGCACACAATCCCAGGAAAGTTCTAACACAAACCAATTTCGCCGGCTCTGCGGCGTTGACACAACTATATAACTTATTTTTACCAAGCTATCCCCGCAACTACTCTTCGTTCCAGCGTTTACACTTGAAATTAGGCGGGTATACCTACCAGTAAAGGTATGTTGTCCGAGTGCATACTTGAAAAGTTATACAAACACCCTTTTAAAATGAATGCCGCAAAATGGTAACAAACTTTATAGGTATTATGGGGAAACTTTGAAATGCCAGTTTCTTACCAAAAATATACGCAAAGTAATGCTTATAGATAAGATAAACGGCTTTTTTTCCGGGTGAGAAATCATCAAATGACCCTGCCCGCTCTGGGTGGAGCGGAAGGGAGTGTCAGACTTGTACTGACTAAAACCCACCTATGTCCCTTTGTGTTCCAGGGTCGCGGTATCTCTTTCGAACAGCCTAAACGGCATGCCTTGTGACATGTACCCAACCCGCAACAGGCCCGCGTCGTGAACTGTTACAGCCCACTGCTGGTCATTAAGACGAAGCCTGTAGCCCAGCATTGGGAGCATATTAGGCTGATTACGGCAAAATATATTGTGTAAACATACCTTCTCGTTGATAATACAGTCAAGATCCTCCTGGCTGGGCGAGCCGAGGACGCCCAGGATATGGTTCAGCTGATCCAGGTAGTGCTTGCCGGGGAAGATGGGCCGGTTGCTCAGCATCTCCGCCAGAATGCAGCCCACAGACCAAATGTCTATCGACTTAGTGTAACCCTATGGACAAGGAAATGTATTACTTTACCATATTTGTTTGCATTGTAATGTTAAAAGGTTCTGTCTCGCTTTTCTCTCAAGGTTTTATTTAGGGATGCAATTGAAAGTTTTATTATGTAATACTTTGTATACTAGGGCTGAAGTTGGATCTGCTGCAACCAATTTTTCATTCGAAATACGAACCACGCTTCCCTCTCGCTTCGCACAGGTCCCCCTGCAGGCGGGCGTGTGGTTTACATTTCATTTTCTACTTATTCTACCGTCGATCTCGAATATTGCAAACAATTCGAAAATTGCATTAGACCGCTGTGTTTTGCTTTTTTATTTAAGTTTTGCCGCAGCAGACCCGACATTATAAATTAGAATTCGAAACTTTGAAAGTTACTAAGCTTTTCGCTACATACCTAAGCAATACATATGAATATCTAAGGTGCTCCTTCTTCTTATAAAAAAAAAAACTAATTTCTTAGCGAGGGTTTCGGATCTCTATCTCGTCTCTTTGAATAAGATAACCGATCTCAATTTACGAAAAATGCTGACGTACTTTACAAAGAAAGGGCTCTCATCCAGATTTAGAATTGACAATACGTATACCTAGAAGTCTGAGATTACTCCGACATCAGAGTGATTTAAAGTCTTTGTTCAACGCGTGAACAGTCCGATCAAGCATGTATTTCAAATACAGTAACATTTCCAATAAATATATTGTGCGAAAAATGCCATCCCTTTATTTTTAGTCCTTCGTTTTCAGTCATTCACGAACATTTTCTCGCGACAGTTCCGTTGCTACGCGGTTTTTGCGGACATTAAGAACAAATTAATGTCCATTTCAAAATTATACCCAAGATGTACTTTTCGAAGTTACTTAATGTATTAAATGGTATTTTAATTTTTCATAAAAGAAGGTATTTCTTCGTCCTACTTTGCTAAATACTTCATAGCTTTAAGGGACTTCACAAAATGATGGTGAATAATGACGGAAAACATGGAAGCGAAAGGGACCTATAATAAAGCCATTGTTTTATTGTTCAGTCTGTCAAAAGCCTTAAAGGTCGGAGGCAAAGCAGACAGCCTGTATTCCCCTGTGATGGTAGGCTTTTGTTGTCTGAACGAGAGGAGTATTATCAAAATGGCGCGAACAGCGAGACGGGACTGAATAGCGTAATACATTGCAAACATAAATTGAAATCTAGTGCTATATTTGGGGTATTTACTGCTGTCGACGTTGCCTTTTAAGCCTTTGATCTCGCCTTATACAGTTGTTATAGAGAGAAATATTACTTAAATCGGTAAGTTTGTTGTTTTGCTGCCGCTTAAATTGAGAAACCGTTCTGCGTTTTTAAAATTTGAAGTTTCCATTTCCTGAAATACAAACATACATTCATAAACTCACGCCTTTTTTTCCAAGATGGTTGACTAAGGCTACAGAACGCCACGCGCTACTTTCCCATACACCTTTTCCTTCGTCCTGAAATATTGTCACAAGCTAGCAAGTGAAATAAAGGACACTGGGCAAAGTTGTATGGGAAGTTGTCTATGAACCAGTATCATTTTGGTTACTATTTTTTTTAAGCAGTTGTTACTGATTGTGTCTTCGCAACGACCAAAGCTTTCTTGATTTTGAATTGTTGGTCGTGGATAGCAACCCAGGAAAACACTATTAATTCGCTATGGGAAACAAAACTTTGCAGAAAAACTTGATAGAGAAATCGGCATGCCCTCGAAGAACTCGTTTACATTCACTCATCCGCACTGGGCTGGCGGGTCGGATTACGGCTCTTTACAAAAAATGACTCGAACTCGACTGCACAAATCTGTACTGGTTCATATACAATTTTGCCCAATCTCCTTGATTGTTAATAGATGTAAGTATTTAATATTATGTAAATTATAATAATGCTAAATGATGATGATCCATGCGACATGTTTGTTTTTCATATTGTAAAAAAGACCAACTTACATTTTTTTTAATCCCCGGTTTTCCGAGGTTTCTTACCTGGCGCGTATGTATCTATGTGTGTAATAGTCCTATAGGCTCGATTTTGTGTTTCTAACTCAAGTTAAAAATAAACAACTAAGTAAGTAATTAACTGATCCTATATGTAAGTTTGTTTGATTCTCACCTGAGCTTGAAAACATAATATAAGGCTACAGGGTATTCTCGTATTTACAGGGTAAATATCAGCAGCTGTGACTAACTTCATGCGAGTACACTAGAACGTGTAAATTTACGGCATATGAACTAATATGAAGTAATAAACTAATGAGCGTTGTTAATATCCGCACTAACTTAGAAAGTACACATGAGACGTAATAACTGTTTATATACATACCTAGTTGTAAAAGTCGTTACAATAACTCATTTTGTAACGTTTTTCTCTTAAAATAGATCATGTCGCGACGGGACTCTAATCGCCTATAAACGTGATGGCAATAAAACTTCTATTTTGTCTCGTACACACATGTTCTTTATACGTGTTTCGTATACCTACGTATAAGTTCGAGATTAATATCTTCCCTAGATGGTATGTGAATATATGATGTAAGTATTAGATATAATTAAACATAGGTGAATGATCAAATATTCAAGTACAGTCACGAGCACTGATATGTATTAGCAACTTTTTCTCCTGAAAGAGATTGTTACTATGTACTGTATGTAATTTTGTTGTATGAACATTTTGGAAATAATATTAGGCAAATAGTCTTAAGTTCAACGTGAAAATCGCTTTTCAATTTTGTATTGTATATCAGGCTGGTGTCCGCAATTTTGCTAAGTGTATTAATATTTGTGCTCGTTACTGTATCAGCTTGAGAGGAGTACTTACCTTCGAGTTAAGCATGATTTCCGGTGCCCTGTACCACCGGGTGGCCACGTATTCGGTCAGGAAGCCGGTGTGGTCGTGGTCAGGATCAGCAACTCGGGCCAGCCCGAAGTCGCAAATCTGTCAACAAATACTAATTGTTAAAATATGGGGAAAAAAGGAAGTAACTACGTCTGAAGCAGCCTGAACAATGAAAAATCAGCCGCGCTAAAATCTTTGCTGTCTGGCTTATTTTTTAGCACGAAATGAGCTTTTCAAATATAACAAAAGAAATGCTTCTCTCATTAGGCAGCTGCCTGCACCGACGGCAAGCGTATAGTTATCGATTATTTTCTCGCTCTAGAAACGTTCTACCGAGTCTACTGACGGTCGACCACTTTTCAACCTTATTACTTAGAGCATAAGGGTGAAAAGTGGCACACCGTCAGAGAACTCTATAGTACAGTAGATGTAGGTCCCGTGACAGTAAAAGATATTACCAATAGTTGATTGCAGAATTTTCGCAGTGACGAAGAGAATTCTCTCTCCATCTGCTAAACAAATGACTCGTTCCTACTTTTTAGCACTCCTTGCTTTTCGCAAATCGTCGGTAATGAAACAATAACCTTTATCACATTAATTGATACCTAGATCATAAACTCGTAAGGCCTTTTACAATCACCTCTATAGCAACATCGCAAGGTAAAGGAATCGGAGAACGGGTACAGTCTACATTCGTTCAGTATTTTCGAGTAAAGTAGGTACTTAAAAAAAGGTTCTTCTGAGTCTCTCCAGTTGCTATGGAGAAAATTCGAAGCCGGCCTTAGATATTTCGGCCACTACGTCCGATCGTAATGACACTTGAATAGGTGCCGGAAAAGCTTCGCAGAAAAAAAGTAAGCTCAATTCTTAGCTGACTATCAGAGTGATTCCGCTTGCATGATTTTTTCTAGAATTAAGGTTTATGGCTACGACTGTATGACCTCTTTCGGGTTTTACGAGAGCAATTTGAATTGTATTACTGTCAATTTCGTAATACTTATGTTTGTGAAGGGAATAGAAAGACAGGGGTTTGTTTTTTTTTTTTGTCTACAGAAGCAGGCTTTTTATCCCCATCACCATTTTGTTATTTTTTCAGAACACTTAAAACAAATAACAATTCCAGAAATATCAAAGTATATCATGTTGCCGTGATATTTGAAGGTAAAGTTCGTTGCCTCCAAAAACCTCGACAACGCGACCCTTCAGAGAATATTTTTTGGTGTTTAAGTATCTTCTACTCATATAAATATGCCAGTTTGATCGTGGATCGACTATAGCTATTTTCGTCAAGACAGCAGCAACCCAAAAGAAACCTTATTGAAACACGAATAAAGTTCACTGTAGTTAAAACAGACATTAGTAGTAACAATAGCAACCGCATTGTCAGAATAAGATCACTGTCAATCTGACAGTGCTGCAGTCAGAGATAAAATTAAAATATTATAGTTTAAAAACAGTATTTTAGAATGACATCATTTTATTTATCGTAAACTTCTCAGAAAACCCTTTAATTTTATACCCATATCATGGGAATGCATAAAAAATAACTAGTCCGCCATCTTTGGGAGTCCGCCATATTGCATTTAGAATGACGTCGCTTACTTAACCATGTATTGTCATCCAAACTAAATATGTATGTAAAATTTCAGCTCATTCGAAAACCGGGAAGTCGGACAAATTTAACATTTTAGATTTTTTATACGTGAAGCTAATAAAAGCGAGTTAATAACTCGGAAAGGATAAATAACACTTCGGTCCTATGCCCTGTACCTACTTGTATTTCTAATATAACAACGTACTGATTATTATCGCTGTGCTCAACGTGATAATAATGAAGTAACAAAGCAAATATTTCCCTTGATTGTAGATTGTTTCAATTGTTTGTAACGACTCGGGCTTGTTAAAATAATTGTTTATTACGAGGTATTATGAGCTCCACCTCCTATACTGTCCTCTTAGTCCAAAAACATGCAGCCAAACTGAACTCTGCGCTGTCACCGGCTACGCGGTGGGAGTGGCGAAGCCCTAGCTAGGGGCAGAAGAATAAGACGTGTTATTTATTGTTCTCGGTCACCGGTGCGAGCCTAAAGGCAAATATGTATAAATGGTAGGGCGCATACTCTTCTTATCACGCCAGTTTATCACCGAACGACTAGGCAGAGGGGTTCAATTAGAACACCCACATTTTTACAATTATTTTTTAATACCATAATATAGGAGGCGAGCATTTTAGCATCAACCGCATAAGTACAAATTCCTGGTTACGACTGAGAAACAGCGCAATGTTTATAGTTTTAAGCCCTTGACTAACGAAAATGAATTTCAGTTGTCTCTTCCATAAATTCATTTCTCTGTACCAGTCTGAATACGCATATGGGCAAATTCCATTCAACACTAATAATACGTTGCAAACTTCACAGCGAAAAAACGTAATGAAAGCGCACAACTCTCGCTAGCAACTATCAAGTGATTAAAGTAGATTCGCCGCCATATTGCGCCTACCGCTATTAATGATATCATTACATGCATACCGACCACAACACTGCGGTCGCTTCGGCTTTGCAATTCCGTTTGAGTTGGAGCGACTGAGTGACAATATAATTTCCGAGGTTTTGTTGCAAGTTATTTACTCTTGCATAGCAAGTGAAACAGCTACAGTGACTGTGTCTCACAATTGTACATTTGTGGAATGAAAATGTTAAGCACTTTTATGAATGAGACTTCTTTTCAGACATGTATATAAATCGACTGCTCAAGGTGACTTATTTTTAGGACATTGTCATAAGTCTACTGCTATGAATGAAAATGACAATTCGATTAGTCTCACAAAAATGTCCCCGCAATGCGGAAAATAAAGGCTGCAGCTGACCTATTAAGCCAGATTCACACGAGTCTGACCTGTTGTGACGCAGGATTGGCCAATCAAACGAATTTGTTCAAAAGATTTTCGTTTCACAACGAGTTTTGATTGGATAACACTTCGTCAGAAGGCGTCCAGCGTCACGACGCGACACAACATAGTCATGTGAATCCGGCTTTACATAATAATATGTTTGACGTACAACAATATCGTAAACTTCTATTTTGTCACGTTTACTACCTCTGATTGTACGAGTCTCGTGTGTGAGAAAGTTTTGTTTACAAAATATGTAGTTTTATTTACGATTTATGTATTTGTAAAGTAGAAGCTGTAATTGTTATATACATATTTAGAATATTTATTAGGATCTAAAACACAAGGTTGAATTTCACGTAGCTATTATGTTACCAAGAACGACCTCGGTACGAAATAAATATGCAGAATTAGGTAAAATAAAGGACACTTGGCAGATGGCTCCAATTTATGATAATTATTATTTTCTGTTTATGAAAAAAAATTGCCAGAGTAAAAACTAAATAAGTTAATGTTTTTTCCACTTATAGAGTGATCACTAAGTTCTAAGCCCAGAGGCAGTAGCTCTGCCAAGTTAATGTTATGCCTTTGCCTAGGTAGGTACAGTACGCCATAGGGTACTTAGGCGATTAAATAATCTCGATACGTAGTACATTCTAATCTTTCGGAGTACCACTTTGTGACTGATAGTCATGCATGAGCGGCTTCACGAGTTATTGTGGTAACGTTCCGAGTAAACCGTACGTTTTTGCGCTAAGTATAACACCTAGCACACAGTGTACAGTATGCGCTTCGGGAATGACGCCAGATGACGATCGGCGACCTGCGTATACCTAACTTGGCAAAGAAAATGTCAGCCAAACGCGCAATACTAGTGCACAACTACAAACCGCGGCAGAACAAAAGTTAGGAGCTTGAGCCGTGTGAGTAATTCGGTAGGTGTTGCAAGTGCCATGGCCGCGGGTTGACTGGAGAATGGGTTGTTAGGAGCAGACAAATCTGTCTACCCTCTTTCTTTGTCTTTTGCTACGCGCACTATTGGAACGCGACACTAAGTCACGGCAAAAAAACACTCACAGTATCACCAGGTTTTATGGATTCCTTATTACGATGCCAGCTGCTACTTTTGAGCATACTCAAAACTGGATTCCACGTACTTGACAACATGAAGCCATCCTCTCGATTGAAATTTTTATGTTTTCTGATTTCAATTGCTACTCTTGTCAACTTTGGTAAGTAATGTTTGTCCCTTGACAAAATCCGTGGCTTGTGAAATTCGATCCAGTGATTGGGTCCTGACTGCAGTAGATATTCCGCTATGACAGATTTTTGCTCACCATTGTTTTTCACCGCCTTTATGTGTTCTTTGCCTTTATAATATGTTTGACCGATGTATGAAATGCCGCAACTGCAGTCAATTTTATACACCCCAGGATGTTCATACGGGATCTAATCCTTCGGGGAACGCAGACTTTATTATTTTCCATCCACCCGCATTCTCCAGTCAAACCGCGATCATGGCGCTTGCAACAGCATCGAAATATCGAGTGCTCAAAATCATGAACAATCACGGTATATCCCGTAAGTGACAGTATAATTCTACTACAATCTGTCAAATTTCTTTAATAGATTTTCAACTTTATCGCAGAAGCAGTAGGTGCAAGGTTGATTGGGAAAATTTGACAGTTTCGGGTAACTTGATGTGCTGGCGTCTGTACATCTAGGTACCAGGTAGGGTTGTATCTTAGGCCTTTATCAAGTTACTCAATGACAAAGGGACTAATAGTCTCAATTGGTATTGAACCCTTTACCCGTTCCGAATCACAAGTCAAAAGGATTACAAAGGAGCTGGCGGAATAATATTGCAAAATGCCTACCCTACTCAGGTACAGGTTAAGTACTACGTACTTAGAATGTTCCCAATAATATGATCCACGTTCGGGGCCAATAAGATATTTGAAACTCAATATTGTGCGGAGCCATATTGGAGAGAAAAATAAATATTTTTTCATACAAAAACCTTTTTGATCCTGTATTCTGTTTATCTCATTTTAGTTTAAAATAGAAGACTAATGGCCATTGTAGCACTAGACAACACGCGCTGTTGGGTTAAATTTTATTAAAGTGAATGCGACCAACCAACCCGCGAAATTCAAAGGACAATGACCAAAGTTGGTACCAAAAAGTCTCGCGCCTCAAAACCAAAATATTATAGTAATTAGTTTCATATTTTTTTACGGCATTACGCGTCGGGGATTTGATTTTTGAACTGGAAATATACTTTTCGAGTTTAAAAGTACGAATATTGTTTTACTCCCTTTATATGACGTTCCTTTTCAACTGAATATAAATGACGTTCCGTTTCAATTGAACAAACCCTTGTCTGTCGAGCGGACTCTAAAATTAATTACAATTAAGTAAAATCAGTACACCAAATCGATTTAGTTTGGTTTATTGCTATTTGCAACAAAATAGATTTTCTCAGCCTAAAGATTTTGATTTATCGATTACATCTCTAAATCCCGACTAGTTTATAGCACTTACTATACTCTATGGTTTATAGTTATCTTATCTGTGGCATCTGACATTTGTACTGTACTGACTGACTATTGGCAATGTAAAGGTCTAAAATAAAATCGAGTTTCAGTCAAGCATACTGTGGATGTTACTTTAACTCGTAATTCTTACTAATATTAGTGTATTACGCTGTTTTTAGAGCAATAATGTAATGTTTGTGTGTTAAAATACGTCGTTGGTAGCGTCGAAAAAATAGACCTACTTTTTAGGTTAGTTTCGATTTTATAAAATAACTCTGAAACGCGGGTTTTTTTTTCAAAAATAATTTTTGTAGGAGTTAATACGATCAGTGTAGTCTATAAAAAACAAGGTTTGATTTTGATGCAGCATGGTACGGGATTCCATACTTCCATGAGCATTCTCTTTTTCTTACGTTTTTTGCAATTTGCAGGCCAGTGCTAGGTTGTATGTTGATTAAAATATTATTCGCGGCTGTAAGACATATGTAGTTACAGAATTATAATCATCAAAATCACCAATACAACCCTCCAAGTTCATAAAGACGTAGGAACAAAAAAAAACAGAAAAAGTGATTCCTACAGCTTTATGAACTTAGAGCGTTGTATTAATGATTTTTACAGAATTATAATCATCAAAATCACCAATACAACCCTCCAAGTTCATAAAGACGTAGGAACAAAAAAAAACAGAAAAAGTGATTCCTACAGCTTTATGAACTTAGAGCGTTGTATTAATGATTTTTATGATTATAATTCTGTAACTACATATGTCTTACAGCCGCGAATAATATTTTAATCAACATACAACCTAGCACTGGCCTGCAAATTGCAAAAAACGTAAGAAAATTTGAATTTCGCGGGTTGGTTGGTCGCATTCACCTTAAGGCAAGTCGATTATTATAAATTTGTCTACCCAGTCAAGTTAACATCAATATTCTTCTTCTTAGCGTTTCGATGGCAATCTAAATTGTGTCGGCCCAGAAGGAGCCACGAGCTTGGCGCCTTCAGTAGCGTCCAACAGTTCCTGTAATGAACAAACAACAGGACACGCAGGACACGATATTAAGTGTCCCGTATTTGTGGAACAGCACCATATTTACACTCCAGGCAGAGTCATCAATGAATCTCCAACAATATGAATGCAAATAAATTGGTGTAAGCAATCGATTACCGAACAACCAACTTCCGATTTATGTCATACCAGAGCTTTTAGTACAAGCTTTTGGTATGTGTCATAAAACCCGTTTTCTTTTCAACAGACTGTAGTTACTCACTTACTTTAACTTGACATCACTGTTAACACCACACTGATCTCTATTGCCGTTACTGTAAGGTTGAGTTTGGGTTGCTTCAACTGACAAGTCATTCAAAATAACTATGATATCAAAATTTAGTCTCGTTGCAATAAGGTTGATGTTTGCCTGCAGATTGTACAGTGTGTATTTATACCGTACCTTCAAATCACATGTTGTGTTAAGTAGCAAGTTAGAAGGCTTCAAGTCTCGATGAAGTACATTCGCTGAGTGTATGTACTTCAGCCCGCGGAGGATTTGATACAGGAAGTAACAGATGTGATCGTTGCTTAATTTCTGGAACAAAATGTTAAAATAAAAGGACAACCAACCTTGAAATTAAATGGACACAGAAGGTTTTCTTTTGAACCGAACGGAGGTTCCGTTCGGACTAATTAATTGAAATTTTCAATCGAGGTGTTGCGTTAATTAATTAAGGTTCTCTTCGAAACAGTTTAAAAAAAATGGTCTAATTAATTTTCATTAGTTTGATAAAGTTGATTAAAAAGTACATTTCACGTTTTTATTACCTGTGTTTTTAACAATTTGTAAAGGTCTGTTTCCATTAAACATTGTACAATGTAAACATCCTTCATTGAGTCTATGGTTTCGGCCCTTAAAATGTCTCGAATGTCGATTATCTGAAAAAGAACAAACATTTTAAAACTGCTAGTCTATGGCTGGCCACCACAGTCCACACGTCCATGTATATTTATCAGTACAAAAATAATTTTAGTAAACGTTATAGTGTTAGAAGACTGGTAATTTTTTGTTGAAATAAAATCTGATAATTTCTTACATTTTCATGCTTAAACCGGGTTAAAATTTTGATTTCCCTTAGTGTCCTCTGACAGTACGTCTGATGCTCAAACGGTGATATTTTCTTGATGGCAACTTTTGTTTTCTTTATGTTGTCGTGCGCGGACCTGTGAAATAATGACCACTATAAATTATTTTGTTTGACACATTGGGCCTAACAACTTGCAAGGCCTTTGGGAACCTTGTAACATAAATCCTAACTATAAATAATGACATAACGACACATTTTGATGTATTTTTTCGCAAGGAAAAATTACTTTGGCAACATTTTTTTTTATTTCAGTAAAAAAACGGCTAGTTCAGATCACATTAAATTGACTTGCATATTTCATGTCGGGCAAACAGACAAACAAGACAGTACATCAAATAATAGTTTTTAAAGGAATACGCGTATGGAATAGACAAACCCCAACATATTTAACGAAATCAGTTCTGCTGTTCAAGTTTCATGTCAACCGTTGTAAATTCTGATTAAATATAATATTGTTTATGTGTTCACGAAGCCGAATGGCTAATGAATGATAATATGGCAAAACATGTGCGAACCATAACATTCGGCCGGCTGGAAAAATGTGGACCGATTTCGTAATCGACGTCAAAGCAGATGATCCCTACAATCCTTGGAACCCAGTGATTCATTATGTTATGAAGAAAATAAACTATTAAGACACAATTTACATCATTATTTGATTACTTATCATAAATTATTTTTTAAACTAGCTGTTGCCCGCGCTTCTTCCGCGTGAAATAATTTTGGATTTGAATCAGATTTTGTTGATAATTTCAAGGGATTTGAATCGGATTTGGTAGTATTTTTTTGCACGGAACTCTCAATTCCTTTTCTAAAACAAAAGTTACTCCTTATAACATCAGCTATTTCCGTTTCGAGGATTAGCCGGAACCAACAGACAGATAAAAATTTTAAAAATTATAAGTTTAATAAAAGTACCGTATACACTTTCACTTACATTCAGTAAAAAGCTGTTATTTTGAAAGTACAAACAGACTCTTCAATTTTGTTTATTACTATAGATGTTATAGTTAACGAAAAATGGAAGGAGTGGACAGATTTTAGAACAGGCTAGAAAAAGTTACTTGTAATTGAATAACACCGAGAATCAGGATAGACATTACAAACTTGTCCCATGTTACCTACTTGGGGTCGCAACACGTTTTTTTCTTCCGTTCTCCTCTGTCAACCTTCACGCTATCATTTACTCCTTTTTCTTTCATATCATTCCTCACACAATCGATCCATCGAATTGATACTCTTTGTTGGTTAAAAAAGAAATCGTATCAGATCGAGATAACAGATGAGGAAAAGGGAGGTGGAGAGGAAAATCCGGTTCACCTTAATAAAATATGTATAAAAGGCTACTCAATGTTCCAGGATAACTTATGAAGACTTATGGAGGAATACTTTCAACGTGTTCGCAATAAAAAGGGGTTTTCTCTTTAAAACTTTTCACATAATCTCGTCTAAAAGCAAACTCAGAATGGCTGGTCTTTATGGCTACATTATTTTAATAAATGTTTATACCAACGTATATCTTTCGCCCTCCTTTTTCAGACATTTAGCTGCCGTTATGTCAGCTTTAATAAAATAATATCAAAAGTCTCCATTATTTTTTTTGCAGTTTTTTCAGACACGTGTTATTTAAGTTGTTTTACGTACCCTTCTTTTTGCATTGGTCGTCATAAAATGGTGGTAATTTATTCGGGGACGAACATTAGGATTTTTTATTTTACATCACGTGTACGCACGACGACCAATCAAGCTATGAAAAACCAGTTTAAGCGAATCTGTCATTGTACGGGAAATCTATATAAAGCGAGTTCATGTTATACTGGAAATGGAAAAACTTCATACGTCGTCGCTGTGTACATACCTAGATACCTACCCTAGAGGTATGTATTTAAAATTGACATAAACAATTTCGTTAGATCGTATCATTTATCACAATGACTCATAGTACTGGCTGACAAAACAAATTACTAGGAACTAAATAATAATTTTGCTAATGTCGATTAAATTAAAAGTGTAAGCGTGTCGTTTCAGAATATCTGCAACCCATGTTTAAATTCATCATAATTCTCCTGTCCTTATCCCTTATCAAGTCAAATTACAAATGAAACTAATTATTTTAAAACGTTTTCGTTGAACCATTCATACACAAGCGAATGAAAATCTTTTGAAGTCGAAAACATAAACCGAGAACTTCGATAGTTATTTAATTACTTTCATCTATAATAATGAGTTTCAAAACTGCATTCATTTTAGCAGAACGCGTTTTCTTCTTTTTTCGACGCCATTTTGAAATAGCCAGAGTACCTGCACAGTCCCGAGTATAGTTATTACTTTCTACACTGTTAATATTAATTTCACACAGACGAGTAGACGCATAAGTTTTTAAATAAAAACGTAGAGAGCCTTTTCTTATATTACGATGAAGCTTTTAACGTCGTAACAGTCTGTCCCTGCATTAAAATTCTCCACGATTTTACCCAGTTTCCGGGACATATTATATAATACAACAAAGTTCGTCATACGTCATCTCTTTTATCCGGGCTAAGCCGTAACGGGCGGCTACAATTCTTTTGGTAGAACCTCACAAAGGAATAAAATGTTATTACATCAAGAGCAGTTTAAAAACTTAAGCTGTAGCACTTTACGGACGAATTAGCAACTTCCGCGCACTGAACCGCCATTTTTGTTCCAGTGACCGTACAAGTTTATTCTGAGAATAGACGCTATTGCAACTTTATTTGAGCTTATTTCAGAATTTACAAAAACCGCCAAAATAAATTTCAAAATTATTTGGACCGGTAAAATTGCAATTGCAACTTTATTTGAGCTTATTTCAGAATTTACAAAAACCGCCAAAATAAATTTCAAAATTATTTGGACCGGTAAAATTGCAACTTCAAATATGACCCGTTTGCAACGGAAACTGTTCAACATTTTGTTCTGTTTTCGACATAAGTATCTGCTCAAGCCTATAGTATTCAATAAAATATTCCCTACTGTGAAAATAATCTTGAGCTCCTCGCCGAGTAATATTTATGTAGATACTTAATTAAGTAGTGAGACGCAAGTTTGGCGCATTATCGTTAACTAAGACCACACTGCAAGTAGCAAAAACTTTGATAACTAAGAAACTTCGCAAATGGGTTTCTTGTGGAAATATTCCCCATAGTAATTTGCGTATTTTTTTTGAGATAACAGATAGAAAACGAATGTCACAATTATTAATTGATCTTTCAAAAATCTTTCGATCAAGTAAAAAGGTTATTCATCCCTTTTCCGGTGTTACGTTACGCACGACACGTTCGTGGGAAATTCGATACAACATCAAGTGTGTTTTTCCTTCCGATAAAGTGTTGATTTAATCCTTATCGAAAACTTAATCAAGTGTTTTCTATATTGTTTTATGGGGCACACCCTAATACTCCGAAATATTTTATTCTGAATTCCGATGTTCCGTTTTTCAAGTCCGAATTTCATAATACTTTAAAATTATGTCTATTATCAATAATCACGAAATTTATTTTTTAATACTTCGAATAAACTACTAAAATTAGGATTCTGATTCAATTAGTATAATATTCAGTTACGCATATAAATTCAAAATCTATAAGTAACGTTAAATATAATTTAAAAACGTCTAATTAACACTAGAAACGGGATATTTACCATGTCCACTAAAAAGTTCGCGATCGGACACAGTGAGTTTCGTGTGTCGGGAACAGTATCGAGTTGCGAGTGACAGTGGTAGCGGTACTGAGTGCAAAAAACGAACAAGAAAGAGGGTAGACCGATTTGTCTGCTCATAAACACCCACCCGCAATAACTTCAGTTTATCCGTGATCATGGTGCTTGCAATATCGGGAACTCAAAACAAACTGTGGACATGGTAAATATCCCGTTTCTGGTGTTAATTATAATGTTAGTGACCATGACAGTTTAAAAACTTAAACGTCTACTTTGTTAATATTTGTGTATTAATATTATTTTGTGTCCTACTGTTGGTAAATCATTTGGGTTAGGTTAGAACAGGCGAACTAGCGAAGCAAGCGTGCCGACTGCCGCGGGAGCGGTCGCTGAGCGCCAGATCCCCTGTATTGTTGGTTATGTGTTTGTCTTGATATTCAATTTTACAAGGCGTTTTTATTTCGGGATTCTAATTAATCCGTAATGTAATAATAGGAATTCGTATTTTTGATGTTTCGTATTATCATTAAGTCGGACATTTTGTTATTCGATCTATTGAAACTCTGTATTTTGAGAATAGGTAGAAATTATAAACGTTAGGAATATTTAAATTTTGGGATTGTAAAAATATATTAGAAATTTTGAACCATTCGGAATTATGAAAATCGGTATTTTGAAATTCGTATTTGTGACTGATGGAATAAAGTTTTTCGTATTTTTGTAATGTACTCTGTTTAATGGCATCACCACAATGATTAGGATTACATATTTTTTAGTATCAACATAGAACGAATACGATCAGCTCATCTAAACTGCGTTCAAGACTCGTCAGTGTCAATCTTCCATAGCTGACATTGACAGTTCTTGAACGCAGATTAATTAATGTTCAGATCGTGTTGGTTTTATTGGTGAAGTTCGGCCTAAGCAGTTAAGCCTATGTATGTAACCGTACTTTAATGAATTTATTTATAGAAAGCACAAGTATCGTAGGATTATTTTATCCATGTACTTAGATGTGTTCTTTTATATTTCATAAAACATATGCTAAACAAATGAAGAAGAAGACATGCTGCGCTGACCCCAAATGAATTGGGACAAGGGTAAGAGACTGATGATGGTAACCAAATATCTGTGATAGCGACAGCCGGCATCGAAAGAATAATTACTTAGTGAGGTACTTATTATTATTGCATATTTTTTCTTCAGTGTTTGCCAACACCATGGAATACTTACTTGCTAACAATACTTACTTCATAACGGCGCGATGACGTCGTAAAAATATGGCATTCGCCACCGAGCCACCGTGTACCCTAATGGGCCGTTACTTTTACTTCCATCTGCCACACCCCTGCCAGGGTTTCAGACACGCGATAGCGTAATTCATACGTGCCTCCAATGATCCAATACTTTACGTCATCGGCTTTTATCTTATCAATAACGATTAGTCTAAGACGGTACTTAGAAAACTCACACACCCACAGTAACTTCACAGTAACTTTCCTGTAGCACTTTGGTATCGAGTTTTGAGGAGTACAAGAATTTTGTTACATAGAGGAAAATTTTCGGAATCCAACGCCAAGTTCTGGCGAAACCGACCGGGCAATATTTATACGAAGTATTTCGAGATCATTTTGACTCCAGTTCATGTTTGAAGCAAGTGTAATAAACGTTGATATTTTTTTGGAATACCTAAAGGTAGGTACCTAACCCAAAAGCAATACTTCAAATTAAAAAAGTCTAGATGGAAAAGTTTAATCCTCTGAAGACAAAGAAGTAAGGTCATCAATCATAAATCGGCCATACTTTCCAATCAAGCTAGAGCTTTCTTATTCAGAACATACCTGTATCATACATAACCCAAACTAAAGATAACTTAATAAACCAAACTCTAACGGTAATTAATGAATTAATGTTGTATTACTATCTCCGTGTTTGGACGTAAGACCCGCATCAGACCCTCGTCGGGTCCCAGTTGGTAAACCAGCGTAATTTTACTTACAAGCACGTGTGTCCCAACATATTTGGACGACATAATTTAATAGTCCTTGATAAATTAATATTTGTTTACTTACATCCTTGTTTGATTAATAAAGGGACACAATAAAATGGTCTCTATTACCTGTTTATTTGGCTTTATGTTTTCTTGCCTCCGTTTTCCTTATTAACGTGTTTAATAAGTATGTGTGTGAGGATTTGCACACAGGAAAATCTTCGAGCTCTTACTTAATTATGTCTTAATCTTTTTTATCGTATGGTAAAACCCAGAGAGGACATTTTCGGTACCGGGAACGTTGGGCATTTAATAAAGAAGGCAAAACCACTATTATTGTTGAAGTTGATCCACACAACTTACACGTGGCCGGACTTTGGCGAGATTTGTATTTCGGGAAAATGGTACTGAGAAACTAGCAAATAAAAAACAACGAAAGAATACAAACGCCACTTGTGGGTAACAGACGAAGTTTTGCGTGTTATTGTGAACCGCTAAGAAGGATATTATGTCACCTTATACCAAGACCACTGGTATACGTGGGATACGGAAACCATTATCCCAAATTCACAATCCACACTCAGACTAAACACCCGCGTTCCAGCCACAAGACTAGACGAAAAAAATAAAGGATGAATCATCGAACAAACAATATTCATAAACAATGGCCGTCACAGACGATCGCGGTTCAAGCACGTAACTGACATCCGTAATTCCGTACAGTCCTGCCAAATTTATTTTACCTCTAACAGATAAATCCGAACAAGCAACCTTATTGCAACCAGAATAAAGATCATAATCTGACAACCAGTCTTACCAAGAGGTAAGTTTACCTACTACAAACTGGGTTGTGGAGGTCAGATAGGCAGTCGCTCTATATAAAAAAAAACTGATATTCAGCTGGTTTAGGTTAGACTGGAAGCGACCCCAAGATAGTTGGGTAAAGGCTATGCAGATTAAGTTAATGTCATCTTGACAAACTTGTCTGCCGGAAGCAACCCAACACCAACCTTACATTTACGATGATAAAGATCTCTATCGTTTTGACAGAGATGCCAAGTCCGAGGTAAATTAAGTGTGGAAGGACTGTACAGCAAACTCGTAACAGGAAAATTGAATAGCGCCTAATACCGAAGATCCGCGATAAATGATGTAACTGCCAAATGAGACACACAACATATTGACACGCGATTGAAGTTATGAGAAAAGGGAAAATTGTATCCTGGAGGAAAAGGTTATAAGTTGAAAAAATATAGCGTTAATCCTCTTTGCGATATTATTCGGTAATCGGCACCTATATGTTATGAATGTGAGTTATAATAGAAAAACCATAGAAATAAATAGTATTTTTGTATTTCAAGTGGCGTTTTCTCATAACGCCAATAGTGTAGCGAACTAAGTTTGAAAATAAATAAAAGCAAAACATGATCGTCATTCAATCTTACTATTTTTCTGCGTCATTATATTCTGTAACAGGTTTGCAAACTGACATAAATAAAGTTCATAATGATTCTTCTAAAAAAACATCACCACACCATATGCTAAGCTATATTATTCAAACAATAAGTAATTAATTGATCTTGAAACAATTCTAAACATAAATATTAACCCCAATCTTTACATCACCTACATCCATCCAAACATTCAAACGAGCTAGACTAGTAGCACTCGTCTGTACAATCAGCATGAGTCACAGTATTACGGCCAAACGCACGACACCACTTCCGTAAACGGTGCCCGTGCGCACCGGTCCCTAAATACTATCGCTGTCTGCGACCACGCAATACTGTTACACAGTTATCACTTACCAGTGATCACTTTTGAATTATCAAAAACAAAAACATGAAGCTACAGTCCAGACAAGGCATAATAACTATAAAAACTTTGAAATGGGCAACTACAGTCGTTGCCCATTCCAAAGCGTAGATCTCTATGGAGAATAATAGACTAGAAACTCCATGGACACTTTTTAAATCAAAATATTGTTACAAAATCTTGGTTACATCATTCATGCGTATTAATGCGTAACCGTAGCTCAAAACATTCCATGAAGCTGTACTAGCAATTAATTACATGCCACTCGTTGCCTAGCCTGGATTCCAGACATCAATTTCATGGAGAACAAAAGACGATCTCGGCGCAAAACCTTTCATAGACTTAATAACTAGCCATTAGTGTCCCAATGGCGGACATTAGCGATCACAGCAAGGAGGACGCAAACATTCCGCGCTTAGTATAATTAAGGCCAATAATTTATTATAGAGATCGCTGTAAAAAGTTACAAATTATTGAGGTAAATGTTGACAGAAATTGTCTATGGATGCCTCATATCATTATGAGGAACGAGCAGCGGACTCGTCATGTGTTTCCTATTGAATGTTTTATTCATATCGAGCGTCCAAATCACTGAGGAAAATTCGGTAGACACAACCGGCTAATGAAATATTGAGTGAGGTGTCTTCGAGGCAAGTGCTGAGTAAGGACAGGTCAAACGATCTATCGCTTGCCCTCACCTGTTAACCCTTATTGGATCGTGTTCTACCTATCCCTAGCTAACCGTTTTCGACCAGCCACAATTTCAGGAATAGTGTTAATTTGTCCACGTTTCGAACAATGCTCAATCATTTGTGGTCCCTTTGATTTTGCATGTCGTGCCGACAATTGGATGTCAGTCTGTGTGTCCCTTTTAATTATGTTGCCTCTGTTCAATTTAAAATGCTTACAGCGACATTACAGATGGGCAAAGTTAAGACTGATTGATGATCTACGGTGCCTAATACTGCCCTTTCTCTGCGTGGTTGGAGATTTTTTATAATTATTACTAGGTTATTCCTAAGGAGATCGTTACTATATAATAACAGCCGCTCGGGACGATATTCAGATTGTGCCTAGGTTGGTCCGTGGATGGGACCCATTACATACCGACTGACTTCCGCCGTGCCTCGGAAAGCACATTAAGTAAGCCATTGGTCCCGGCTGGCAACTGAAGATCTTTGACAGTCGTTAAGCCGAGTCTGATAACCAGTCTTACCAAGGGGTATAGTAATCCAGTACTAACTAGGTTCTTGAGGTCAGATAGGCAGTCTAAAGTAGTTACTGGTATTCAGCTGCATCCGGTTAGACTGGAACCCGACTCTACCGGCGAAAGATGTCGTGCAGCGTTCCACAAGGATCGGTTCTGGGGCCGCCTCTGCGGAAAATCGGTTACGACTGGGTGACCGACTGACGACACGCTGGTGCTGGCACAAGGCGGCAGCCGAAATCAAGACACGCGGGGTTGCGATAGTCGTGGAGAGGATCCGGAAATTAGGTCTCGGGGTAGCATTTCACAAGTCCGAGGTCATGCGCTTTAAGGGCCTCGGAATGCGCCACCGTCGGGTAGGAGGGGTTTTCATCAGCGTCGAATCGACGTTGAAGTACCTAGGACTCGTCCTCGACAGCCGGTGGAACTTCGTGGAGCATTTCCGACGTTTGGCTCCCAAACTGGAACGGGCCGGGGCTGCCTTCAAGCGGCTCTTGCCCAACCTGAAGGGTCCAAACGCCTCCTGCCGGAGGCTCTACACGGGGGTCGTGCGGTTCATAGCCCTTTACGGGGCCCCAGTGTGGGCGTGTTCTTTGCGGTAGCGAGCCGCCCACTACCTGAACGCGCCCCAAAAGGTGGTAGCCGTAACACTAGTCCGGGGGTACCGCACGATCTCCAGCGAGGCGGCGGACTCCTTGCCGGATTGCCGCCATCGGATCTGGAGGCGATAGTCCTCGCGCGACTGCACGAGTGGCGCGCGGAGGCACTACGCCGGGGGGAAACTCCGCTGCCGCGGCAAATCGACGCTCAGCGGACAGACATCCGGCGCGATCTCATGGCGACATGGAGAGTGCGACTGTCGTAACCCCGTGCAGGACACGCCACAATAGTGGCGATAAGTCCCCTCTTTGAGGTCTGGCTGGCGCCACGGCACCCTCACCTTCCGCCTGACGCAGGTACTCACCGGACTCGGTTGTTTCGGGAGGTACCTGCACCGAATCGCGCGGGAGGAAACGCCCGGGTGTTACCGGTTTTGTGTGCAATATATATACTAGCTGTGCCCGCGACTTCGTTCGCGTGGACTTAGATCTTTCTCAACCTGTAAAAGGCAGCATGACTTTGTCTGTTCGTTACAATTACAAACAATTTACACCATTGTTTTGGTTTTTGATGATTGGGCAGGTTATAGACTTGATTCAAACTCAAAGCATTATAAACAAGCCTATAGCTTTCTTCGATAAATGGGCTATCAAAAACTAAAAGAATTTTTCAAATCAAACCAGTAGTTCCTGAGATTAGCGCGTTCAACCAAACAAACAAACTCTTCAGCTTTATAATATTAGTATAGATATTTTCTTTTATTTAATGAAACATCTACGAACGATGTAGTTTAAATAACTAAGTAGTTATATCATGAGACTGCTTTCCATACTGACACAATAATTATGTAATAAGTGGTCAGTAGGTCAATATAATACTACAGTATGAAGTCCGGATACCCACCCACGCTTAATTCCTATCAATGAAATCGACGTAAGTAATATTGCTAAGAAAATAACACAGTTAGCTAAAAATACCGAGTTTTTTTTAGAATCCACCATAAATTACTATGATACTTGCAACCCTATTAATCAAATATAATAAAACCGCCACATAATCTAGCAATAACCAGTCTTTTAATAACACAGTCACCCGAGCCATAATTTGTCCCCAAGTGGCAGTGGCGTGCAGTGGTTCTCCACGGAAGGTAGGCCACGCATACGGATACCGAAAAAAAAAAAAAAAACTTCGCGCAACATCACAACGTCGCTCTACTTATGATGACCCTAAAGTAGTCACATTTATTGATTTATAAAATTTGAAAAAAAAAAAATGAAAAAAAAGCCTGTAAAAACAACAGTATGGTGGGGGTGTAGGCTAATATCCAGTGAAAGAAACAATAGTTTTATAGCACAAACGAAATCAGATGAACACACAACGTGTAGAAGCTAAGGATGTAAGTACATTCACGTGATTATTGCCGAAAACGCGTGTTATAAAAGTTATAAATACAAGAACTCACCACATTATTCAAGGTTCAAATCACGATTTTCTGACGATTCAAACTCAGTCACAGTCACTCAAACTCGTCTCGTATCTTTATAAATAACTTAAAATCATCAAAATCAAATCAAGTTGAATCTTAACATTAAACGATAATACGAAAACTTACTACTTTGAACTTCTAACAAACACACATTATCAGAGCAAACTTCACAACAGAACACCTTTTTTAAGTAAATAAACAAACAATAAACAACAAATTACTTTTAACTGAGTACGTTAAAAAAAGCAAAACATTCAAGATCGCGGATACACAAATATGGCTTCTTTAGAAACCAAATAATAATTGCATCATTTTGCCGGATTGCCACAGTTATTTTCCTAACTTCCCAAAAATCAAAGCGAAATTTCACAAAATTTTGGAAAAAAATAAAATTCATGTATTTTTTTACTATTTTAATAGGGCTTTTGCTATTCCTTATAATTTATATTTTTTTTGGAAGGTTTATATTCGACAATACCACCCTGTTTTTTTAATCGTCTCTAGTAGTCATTATGGAAACGATCGTTTCTGTGTGTAGTCTGTTTCTCGAATTCCCCGCGATCCGGGGGAATCTCCACAAATTGGTAACCCTGCACTGCATTTCATTCATCTTGACTGGCACTTCTGATTGGCTGGCCTTCAAGGCCAGCCAATCAGAACTGCGCTGGCGGTCTCCTTACGGCGGAGTTCCCGCCCATAATCTATACGTGTGTGCCGTTCATACACACGAAAATATGCACCAGTGTGCGTAAATTCACCAATGAGTCGATGAGAAATGAAGGCAGTTCGTTTGGTGGCCTAAGGAGTAGTAGCGTGTGCCCGTGTGACGTCACACGGGCGCGACAAGTTGCTATAAGTGTTATAACAGGAGTTTTAACTTTCTTTTTATATTTTGTATTTTTTATTACATGATTGTTGATTTGTTGTAATAAATGAATTTGGCTGAGGTAGGCTAAGCCTATTTGCCTGTATGGACGTCACGCCCCTGCCAAGTGGCTCGTTCAAAAGCGTAGTTTTCTATGGAGAAGAACGAGCAAGAAACTCCATGGTCACATTAATTTGTGAAATTTATTTAAAAAACAAGATGGCCGCGTTAGTTCCGAGTATGGCCACGCGCCAAAAGATCCTTGTACAGCTATGTCAAAATTCATTTAAAATAAACAATTATAGAAGTTCAGCTATCGGCCACCATTGTATGGCAGAATAATGAGTTCACTATGACTCAATTATAAGCCACCAGAGCTATCGGAGTGAGAAATTAATTCGAAGAGTTCTTGTCTCGTTTAGCATTATGCGGGACTGGGCCTGGCTTTAAACTTGCCAGCGACAGGAGTAGCGTCGTGGAATAAACAAATATGAGCTCGGCGTGATGGGACTCGTCTCACCAAATGCAACCATTCAATTACTCGACAGACAACAGCACAATACACAACAACACAGTATTATTAGTAATTACAACCCGCCGAATTGCTCTCCCTTTGTTAACTGAATTAAATGAAAACGTAATTCCGACCTATTCTTTCTCCTATCCGCCATTGATACTTTCTGAAAAGTCTTGTGAAAGCTACAAAACTTTCAGAAAGGTTCTCGCTATTTATTCATCAAGTTATATTCAGTTGAGAGAACAACACAGCAAATACAAAGTTCAGAGAGTTAAGACGAGAATGGCCATGAAACTTGTGTATAAAAGGATTGGCGCGAACAAGATAGACGAAATAAATTAAGCACTTCGTCCTTAAAAAGTGCACCGAACTCAATTACTGTTTCAAAAAATGGGCGAAGTTTGAAAGAAAAGTAATGTAAGTTTATGCTCCGAGTTTGTTTACCAGCCAAAAGCTATCAAAAGGTGGGCGACAACATTAGAACAGTCAAGTTTGTTTCAAACTTCTGGGAATCGCTGAACTATTTGGTTCTTATTACACCACAGTGACTAACACGCGAGACTAGAAAATAACAAGAAATCTTAGTTTTGGTTTCCGACGACGACAGCTTGAACAAAAGCCATTATTTAAGCGTAGTGCTAGACTACGAGGTGTGTACTGGCATACGACAGTGTTGCAAGATGGTCTTTTTAACCCTTGGGTAAATACCCCGCAAAAAATAGCGTAGAACACACGTCACACATGAGTCACAGTCTACCATTATGTATATACATGCAGTGTAGATCAACTGCATTTGATTTCTTGATAAGTGTTCGTCATTATAAACAATAATGGAAAAACTAGTCTTTAACATTAAAATGGCAGTTTGAGCGTAACATTCAGAATTTAAGCCAAATTCAGTACTGAAGTAATTTACGGCAAAGTAATTGCTTTGAGCCTTTGAAATACCTAGCGACTTCATGAACGAACAACTGAAGGTTGTTTAATGTGCGAATTTGTTACTAGGCAGGTTTTTATATATCAATGCTAGGCAGCTTCATTTTGTACGACTAGAATCTGATAACAAGGACCGTCGAAATCTTTGTACAGAGGGATCATAATACGAAAACTTACACTGTGACTTACGGGATATCTTCCGTAATTATCAATTATTGTGACCTCCCGATATTTCGACTTTCGCTTTCGCTATAAGACGATGATGAGTCATCCCGCGATCGCTCGCAACAGCGTAAGTGACAGTGTGAGTTTAGTTATAAACCGTGAACGCTTAAACCAGTGTTAATTATACAAAAAGCTTGTCCTAAATTATAAGAATACACCTTGGCTATGCTAAGGCTACGTTGATTTTAAGAATAAGCGACTGAGAGTTGACAACGATTTTCTTTTCATGACAGCAAAGACCAAATCTTTTGCCGAGAAGTCAAGATTAAACGAGTAAGATAGCTGAAGGAACTAGACGGCACTACAAAGAACAATGCTAAAGCCAGGCAAACCTTAAAATTATTAACCTAGCAACAATGGTTTTTGCGGGATCGGGACCTTAAAAAGTCTTACCTTTGCATACCTTTGTACCTACTTAGTAGGTACTTTGGGAAAACTTTACAGCGTGGTTTCTAAGATTCGTCTTTGTCTTCGACGCAGAGAACATTTTTAACCGCAAAATTCTAACTGACCCTAAATATTAATTAAACAGCCACTTAGCAACAGTAAACAAAGGCGTTTTATTACTTTATTAATTATGTATTCCCCGTATAATCGCTAAAAGGAGTCAGTGACCGATAGGTGCGGTAACACAGGCCCAAAGTTATTTCCTTTTTATAGAAATGAGAAAATATGAATAAGTAGGATTTAAAAGTTTCCAGCTACATTGTGCTCTTGGATAAAGGAGGTTCAAGGTTCTCCGTTCATAAATAAAATAGAAATAAATTATGATGTTTGTGTGGCTCTACATAGATTGTCAATATGGCGGCCATATTTGATATTAATATAGCTCCATAGCAAACAATAGAATTCGTTATTAGGAGATGATTATTGTGGTGAACCGAGTGAGCAGACACGTGACCGGAATGCGCCTAATGATATTTCTATGGTCCTCACCATAGAAACATCATTAGGTGCATTCCGGTCACAGGAACACAACCCTAACTGACAACTTTTGAATTACTGATATTTCATGCAAGCAATACCTATGACGTCTCATAAAATGACTTTCAAACTATTTTGGTTACGTTAATCTAATTGTAAACGGACGAGAAATCAGGTGCTGGAAAGAACAGAGACACATATTCGAAATAATAAAGAATTTGTTTACGTAATTGTATATTTGGCCGAGACAGTTTCGGAAACACCTATCGAGTCTCTGAACACTACAGAAAACCAGTCAAAACTCATGATTGGTTGGCGGAAATAATAACAGTCAATCCAATCTCTTGAAAACAGATCAATTTGATCGACTTTCAGATTCCAGTTCGAACGCTTTAAAAATTCATTCGTCAAACAATCGTGATTGCCTGACAACCAAAAAGTTTGATCGTTGTCGATTAGAACCTAAAATACTAGCAGGTCGATATTACTGACGAAGCAAGAATCCGCAAAAAAATCGTCTAGGTTACCTAGTAATTCACAACATACGACTTACCCCGTTCGACTGTCTATAAATAATTGGAATGGAAACCTTGAGACTGACATCTGAGCTATTTTGAACAAAACTAAGATAGCTGACAAAGATAAAGCTAAAGGAAATATGTTGCTGTTGTTGTTACTTGCATCTTTTATATCAGATATCGATTTATCATATTATTATCCATTGCATTTGCTGCCTTGCAGGGGTGTGATAGGTACCTATTAAAGTTGTTGATAGATGCAACCTGACCTAAGCCAACTTTTTAATTCTTTCAAAAGTTAATTTTATCCTGCGGTTTTGTGTCAGCACATAGTTTAACGCTTTTGCGGGTAAAATTTCGAAACTCCACAGATTTCAGCCGGTTTAGAAGCGAATTCCAAAATGTTCCTAGAATTAAGGGTTTTGCTGCATATCATGTCGAAATACTTTTGGCAACATTTTTCGACACTATCGAACAATAAGAATGCGAGTTTCCTGCGGTATTTCGCGCACATTTCCGCAATTACTCTGCAGTTAGGTATTTTCTTCAACCGATCCATCTCACAGTATTGAGATATATTATTCTTCAATGTACACAAGCTACAAGCGTAAATGTCTGCCGTTGTACTTCCATGTTTTTGACACATAATCATCAAAATAAACACAGATGTGAAAAATGACATCAGTAAAACAGAAAGATAGGTACACGAATATTGAAACTGAACTAACACAAATTATCATAATATTCACTCGACATACCAAACAGACTAATCTTATCAAATAATATTAATAGTGACTCATAAAGGTGTAAAACTGCAGAGCTCTTGTTTACACGTTGGTATGTGGGTAAGGGGGCTAAACGCAAGGTCAACACCGAACCTGAGATTAGCACTATTTGTAAATGTATCCTTATCTGAGTGACTGGTTTATAGACTATAAGTAGCCGACAGAATTTCGGCTTTTTATACACTGCTGTTGTTTAGTTTGATGCGCTAATAGATACTTTTAATCAGCTCAAGTGTTACTTCATTAATTTAATTTATGTAGCGTTTAGAAGTTAAGTGTAGCTAATTGTCCACCCGAACTCGAAATGAACCATGAACGAGGTGCTGCTGTCATTTGATTTGCAGTGTGACCTTGGGAATTCCAAAATATGTCGGGACGTTATGCGAAGGTCATGATCGCATATCGGGACAAGGTCAACTTTTCAAAACAATTGACTCAAGTCTATCGCGTCATTGGAAATGCTTCTGTCTGCTGGACAACTGCTCCCAAGAAGCACCATAATACCCTTATATTCGCATCGAGCCTGTGGCCGCTGTGTCGCCTTCTTCAGGTTCTCGGTCGATCTAATGCATGCTGCCTTTACTTGACCGTCTAGTGCAACGGCCAGTCTTTCGTTAACATAGCGAGCACACGAGCTCTTTAGCGTGCCGACTATGATATGCTGACGATTCAGGCCGACATTTTCGTTTTGTATCCGCTCAAAAAACTCGGGAGCTTATTTTTACTCACGTTAGCGACTCTGAATTATCCTCAAAGATCAGCCAAGATCGGCTAGCAGTCAAACTAACCCACGGAAACGGGTCACACACGTTTATAATAAACGAAAATATGAGACGAGAGGACATCTCACCAGTACGAGTCTTACGAGATTCTGTAATCAAGTTGCGTTTCGCTTTTTCGTAGTTGTGGACTGTGACTATGTTCTGGTGGCTTTAGCACATACAATCTTTTGGCACACAGCTGTATCTGAGATGTTGCAATTAATTATCTCAGGCCTGTATCATACCCGAAGAAAAAGAACTTCGATTCTATGCTTCTAGTGTAGTGCCTGCCTGTATGATGTGATAAAAGAGATTTCAAAGCCCTGAGAAATCTCTGTGAAATTGAGACTGTCATCAAGTAGGTACTGATATTATTTATTAGAGAAATGAAGTGTCCTAAGTTTTCTATTTAATTTATGATGGCAGATCATTCAATATGGCCATATGTTCAACAGCATCATGTGACTGCCTGTTTTATGGTGGGCAATCTCTCTACAGTCAATTCTTAGCAATTCTTCAAGTAGGTACCAATTTTTATCAACATTCAGTATTGGTAAGTTTTATTGCATATAAGATTTATGATTCTGTATGACTCATGTCAATAAGTTTGTCCTAAGTTTAACCCAGAAATTATTGTAGAGTTCAAATATCATTAGAAGTTTTTAGCAACACCAATTCCTTGAGTATTCTGTATTTCCAGTAATATTACTGTACCATATAGGTCACACCCTTGAACTCTACAAATCTGTTCTCATGTAAAATTTCCTGCGGTATCATGATGGTGATGATACTACTTACTTAACATTTTCCTGATATG
This sequence comes from Eurois occulta, assembly GCA_950022335.1. Lineage (NCBI taxonomy): Eukaryota > Metazoa > Arthropoda > Insecta > Lepidoptera > Noctuidae > Eurois > Eurois occulta. The sequence continues at coordinate 15,813,268 of OX465489.1, forward strand.
TTAAGCGGTAACCTATGATTTTCCCACATATCCACAATTGTCATCATTTTTGGTTTGTCCAATTATCATAATTATTGTTATAGTAGTAGTATGACACGGAAAAAGGTGTGCCTAATACAAGCTTGTCCAATATACGGCCCCCAGGCGACATAGCGGCCCACATTGGTCTTTCATCCGGCCCGCGAGCTATTTATAACTCTATAAGACATCAATAAATATTGCAGGAACATTGTTTAAAAAGTCTCTACGTCAGTTATTCCTGCGCCATACCTATTAACCTATCCGCCCCACCTCACCTACCTTCTGCTACCTCTACCTGCGAATGCAGACCGCATCATTGCTGTCTAGTCTAGCAAATAAATAAATAAATATCCCTGGACATGTCACACGTCACACATTGATTCCTCTGAACTTCATCTGCCTAGCTTTTTCAACTATGTTGGGGTAGGCTTCCAGTCTAACCAGATGCAGCTGAATACCAGTATTTTACATGCAGCGACTGCCTATGTGACCTCCGCAACCTAGCTAGCACTGGGAGATTGGAAGGGGATTCCTCTGAACAAAATAATAACTATTATTAACTGTTAAAGACTTCTTCAGTCATCACAATTATTGAAAGATATGTGTATTGCACAAATATAATTCAAAACTCACGCACATTAATATTGATTACCGTGAAGTGAGTTTTGAATGCCAGTGGAGTAACGTAAATTAAACAACAATAATTGAAGTGATGTTCCATAATTACTTTTACTACAGCAAATAGTTCTAATAAGAGGGTTCATGAAAAGTATTTTTTATGAAAACATTAATGAAAATATAAATTAATTTAGGATCCGTAGAAAAGTGCCTTCTAACACCTGTGCCTGCAAAGGTTCACACAATTTGTACAGTAATTGATTTATCGGTAGCTCTAACTGAACTTTTGCATAGTTTATTTGTCTGTTTGCTTAGAAATAAACATTTACTCTGAACTAATCTTTGAACCAGCAAGAAGTGAGAGAGAAGGTATCAAAGCGTTTGTGACAACCCTGCTAACATATTGTACAGCAAAATATTATGCTCAAAACTTTACTTCAATAAATAAAACATTAAAGTAAAGTTTTCACAAACCAAGAATAAAGAAATATGTACCTACTGTCAATGTACAAAGTTTACTTTTACTGAAACAAAACAAACTGTACTTTTACATTACATAAAAAGTTATCGTAGCTTAGTGCAGTGTAACACTTGATAAACTCACAAGCTTCAGTGATTTTAACGTAATTCAATCTGTACTTACACAACCATGCCGTAAGCGCCTTCGCCGATGTATTGTAGATTAGTGTATCTGGGCCCCACTTCGAACACCTGGCCACGAATGATCTCCGCGTTGGGATTACTGCTCGCGGCACCTGCAGCCTCGGCCATCGTGACACAGAGGGAAGCCACTTAACCAACGGTAACAAAACTGAGTTCAGCATAAATTTTTTACTCACACGCGACACTTGACTGGTGTCAGTCCACAATAGCCAAAACAAATTACTAATCGACCTACATTATCCACTACACGAACAAATCGTCCACTTGTCACTTGCTTATCATTCTCGCTAGTCTGTTTGCCCGACTTTCATGGACACTCCCGTATAGACGCAGTACCGTTACAAAGTGAACTCGTTACTCGATTTTTTCTCCATCTCTACAAGCGAAGCGTGTTCCACATTGCGATATTTTAGCATCTTTTCTATTATATGATGCTGTTTCCCTCTATTGACACGTATAAGAATGAGACGAAGCTACACATTAGTCAACATTAGTGAAAGAATATTGTCCATACTAGATATAACAGCTTGTTTTACATTGAATGGTTATTTTTTTTATATTTAATTATTTGCAAATAAAAATGATAGAAATGAATTCAGAAGATAAGCCACAAATGCGATAAAATGAATTAAATGTTCATTCTTCCTTCTTTTGAACAAAGTTGCGAGAATATCATTCCCTAGGAAATAACCAAATGTCGTTTTGACAATCACGGGATGCTGTCATGTCATCATTGACTGACATTTTGTATATGACGTTTATGGTTTTTGTGGAGATGGAATAGCTGTAATTTTTTGTACTACTAAAAAATAAATATTACAAAGCTTTTATACCTTTTTAAGCATTATTTTTTGCGTTCAAATTAGTGAAACATGTAATGATCCTTAAAGTAACCCGTTAACTACATGGAATAAAGACATAGAGGCCCAGATTGACCTCGTCGACTGAATTCGAAGGACTATCGTGCAAATAATTTAGGTATGTCGGTTTGGTCAGCCAGTACAGCAGCTGGAAATAATTACCACTCTGCATTGCCAGGCGGTCAATACGGTTCCTCTAATAATTGGTGTCCAAAGTTTAGCAAGGTATGATATAACTTTAGTTACATGTAGTGCTACATTTTGTTTTGCTTATGTACATTATAATTTGATTGCAAATGACAACTATAATAACTGTTTACTAGTAGTTGTTCTATTGGAATATCAGTCGTGTGGTCGTGCGGCGCGCTTCAGACGCGCGTTTAGTTAGTATCTTTAATAATTTTCTGTTTTAGCAGATTTCATTTATGCTTAATATATTCATAGTGCTGCACAGATGTAATTGGATTTTCAACATTGTGGTTCATAGTTTCGTGTGAATTGTTTGAAGGTTAAAATTTGATTGTATATTACATAGATTTACTGATATTCCACATTTGCAAGCTTAATATTTATTTAGTCTTATATCCTATCTATGTTACATTTTATTTTATTTAGTTTCAATAAAACAAAACTATAGATTTTGTATGTATATTTGAATAACTTACACTGGTTATTCAAACAACATAAACTCATAAAATTATGTATTTAAAACATCATAAGAATCATACATTCATTTATTACAATTCTAACTTTTTGTCTAGCTTATATATTATTTTACATATTATTATTGCATGCAGTAAGTATTCAAGTTTGTGTTTTAAATTGATTGTTTTTTTTCTATTTTGTTCCACAAGGTGTGGATGACAGGTATTTAGCGAGCATTTTGATCAGTTTTCTGACACACAGAAGAAGATTATACTACTTATTATTATCTAACAACAGTGAGTTGACTATGGTTGTTATTGGTACCAGGGTTTCGGCTATGCATTGGTTTTGTAGAAAAATCCATATATCACATGCTTCGTAGAATATCCTAAAGTGTATTTATCTTAACTTGTTTCATTTTGGTCAACCAATATGTTGTTTTTAAGATAATTATTGTGTTTTATTCAATGGTTGTATGATTTCCATGGGAGTATGTGGTCAACTTTTAATCTGTCTTACCTATGTTTATTATAGGGATTTCATATTTCTATGGAATCACCCAGTTAATTCAAAGTAATTTTGGATGAGATTCATACCAGACATGTTTCTTTAAAAATTCGCTGTCCTATCTAACTTAAACAGTATGATTGATGTGTAAACTTATAATGGTCGTACCATGTTTGTTTACGAAATAAGAAAGGTGAGGGAAAATACACATGTACGTACATAGTGCAAGTTCTCTAGATAATATGCATTATTATCATGGACTGGAAGGAACCGATAGGCCGTTGGTACTTAGCTTTTTTTATCTCAATGCCATTCAAAGCTTTATCAAAACATAAACATACTATAATGTTAATATAATGACATTGGATTGGTCTATTATATTTGTAATATACATTGTTATTGAAGGCTCATCTTTTAACACAGACCTAGCCTTTTTCCAACTACACTTGGGGGCAAATAAATTGAGCCACTTCCTTTTTGCACTTATGTATAATCGTTAATATTTTTGGTAATATGGAACGTATCAATTCGAACCATATATTGCAAAAATTTTAGTAAATAACCTTTATAATGACGGTAAATTATTGAATAATAACCTTATTGAATGACAAATTATTGGCTCTGAAAGAAAAACGCAAACTGTAGGTGAGATTGGCGATGAGCTACACTTTATTTTGGGCCAGCTGCCGGTTTGTGTGATGTTACATTTTGTTGTTTTAGTCTTCGTCTCACTGTCCACCTACTGATTTCGACACCTCGAACATCAGGTAATGCTTGCTGCAGCTGAACAGCATTATGACCACGGTCGCGTAACGAACTGGTTGCAATAAAGCGGTCGTCAGGTTCTGTAGTTGCCGTGGCAGTAGGTGGTCTACCGTTTGCAGGCCGCCGAACAAAAGCACCAGTCTCCAGATACCTGCGATACCTGCCACTGTACCTTTGAACGAATCAAAACGTGTTGCGCCGACCCCAAATAACATGGGACAAGGGCAGGAAGATGATGACCTTTGAACGAATTAAATGAAGTCTGCGTACCACTTCACATTGTCCATGTCCAGCCTCAAGTAAAGCTACAACTTGGGCAGCTTCCATCGGTGTAGTATACATTTTATCATGCTATTTGATTACACAGACACAGATAAAGATAACATTAACACGTTAATATGGGTATAATTAACAAAAACCTCCAATTTAACCTATTCCTAACAGAATACAATCAAAATGTCATAAGTAAATTAAAAGTACTCTGTGGTCATAAGCAAATTAAATGCGATAATTTTATTCTACCCTTTAAACTTTAATTTAAATGAAAATTTGACAACTACCCTCATTGTTTAGGCTATTAAATAACCTTTTAGGCGATATGTTATGTTTCGAATCGTTGCGTTCCATAATACTAAAAATAATAACAAAGATGCGTGAAAAAAGGAAGTGGCTCGATTTATTTGCTCCCAAGTGTATGACTGTATGTTGGGGTCGACTTCCAGTCTAAATTCGTTCCATATACAGCTGAATACACTTTAATTTTAAGCTAGTTGTTTATTCCAAACCCAGTTACTGGCAACCCTTACTCTTACGCAGTTTCACCCGCGTAAGTTTTGATTCAACAACCAATAATCAGAACTTTCATCAATAATTTTCTCACCGCACGCCAAGTAATGAATTTTATAGGTAAAATTTTGCTACTTCGGGTTACATTATTGCAATTTTCTTAAGGATCTCAATTTTTGTTTAAATATAAATTATAACTTAAGTTACTTCTTGATAGTTTAGTTTCTATTAGTGAAAAAATGGTAAAAATCGGTCCAGTAGTTTCGGAGCTTATTCGGTACAAACAAACAAAAAAAATCTTTCCTCTTCATAATATTAGTATAGATTGATCGATGTGATATATGGATGACTTCTTGACTGTAATTAGGGCTTGGTGAAGCTGCTTTCTAAATAACATTTAATGGAATTTTAAAATCCTAATTGTCAATAGACTTATTACTATGCAATATACCATTTAAAAGATTTGACATTTGATGTTGGAGCACACATAAATTGGTATTTAAAAGAGGTAAAGACCAAATTTATTCTAGTCAGTACCGGCAGTCAATAATTGACTTCCTATTTATGACAAAGCATAGTGTGTCATAGCCAGAAATCTAATTGCATAGTAGTAAGTTTGGGCCGACGTAAAATTGGCTATGCGCGTCTTTAACTGCCAAAGAAATATCAACCTTGTGGTTGTTGATATATAGTAAAAATACATAAACCAACCCTAGAAAATAAGGTTGATATCTTTTGGCGGCTAAACCGCGTTTCGCTAGACGTGCGCCGGCCGTAGCATATAGGGGTTGCGTGTGTTGCTAGGTGAGATAAATGTTTAGATTAGAAGCTTTTTCTATTGTATGGTGCCTCTTTAGTTTTAGTATTTTAATAGTGGGACTGTGGGAAGGCATTTATTGGTTAATCTTCAACCTAGCAATCAAAATTTTAGCATTATTTTTAGAGGTGTTTGGTATTTTAAATGTCATTTGGGATTTATCGACTAATTAATAAATAGTTAATGGCGACATCTAGAGAACTAACAAAGTCAATGTCCCTGTGCGGAACGGGATGACGTTTTTTTTTTATATGACCACTCGCAATTCAACTCGATAAGGTTGCAATACTGCTCAACCGGACTATCCTGTGGTGACCTGAAATTACTTTAAAGGCCCCAGCCAGGGCTACGGGATGACGCTATCCTATGTGCTTTATAGCTGTCTCTTTACGCATTGAAACATTGTCTCCCTAAATGGCCCCAGGACCCAGTTTCTCCAAGCGTGTAAGTCTTGTATTACTTCGTCCACTTGGGGACTGACCACATTTATTGACACGGAATCGGACAGAAATCATGTCCATGCAATAAAAGACCACTTTGGTTCAGACGATGCGACTCGACGCGCGTCTATTCAAAATCAAAGCATTCATTTCAAGTAGGCCAGTTACAGGCACTGAGATTGTGGATTGTCAAATCCCAAATACAAAAAGAAAATTAAGCTACAGCCCCAATCACAAGGCATAAGAACTGAAAGTACTGTAGTTGCCTGTTCCAAAGCTTAGATCTCTATGGAGAAGAATGCGCAAGAAACTCCATGGACAGTCTTATTTATTCGCTCTTATGTTTCTATCTCAAGCGGTTTCTTCGTCGGCAATAGTATACTCACTTCCTTAATGTAAATTGTGTAATTGTCCTTTAATTTGTTAATAATAACAGGTGGGGTTTACTACTATAGTTTTGTCATGGTGGTCCCATGGGTTTTTTTTCGTCTCATTAATCAGTGGTTAGCGCAAATCGCGATTAAATTACTCTATTATTTGTTGTTTTTGTTTCATGTATTTATTTGTAAATAATCAAACTTGTTTTCCTTAAAAATATTTATGTATTTTATCCGTTTTTGATGTGCAATAATAATTTAATTGCTGTTTCATAATTTTATATATTTTATTGTTTATAAACTGATAAGGTAGTTTGGGATTTCCAACGGAAATCACTGGCTATGGTCGTTTAAAAAAATATCGTATTTCAGATTAATATTATTTTCCTTACATGTAAATACCATATCATGTCCCCACGATGCCTCCATACCTAAAACATAATTTTCCTATTAAAAAAAAGGAATAACGCGGTGCATGGTATGGTCCCACTACCAGCGAAAAGCGAGCAGAGCTGCAACTAAAAACGGGTTGTTTGTTTGCCGAGTCTGGTGTTACATATTTTTTACGTTTCTTGACCTAGAAAATATTCACTAGCTAGCCGCTTCGTCGGCGGTGGAACAGAGTCCTAAATCAGTCTTACAACATAACAAGGTGTTGGTTTAGTCAGTTGAGGTATAAATTTTAATATATTCCGATATCGGCAGCAGCACAAGTGCGTGATGTCGGGTGAGACTCCGATTCAGTCGGCCGATGGCTTCCACACGCCAGCCTACTTGTCATGGAGGAAGCTTCAGCTCAGCCGAGCTAAGCTCAAAGCCTCTAGCAAGACTTCTGCATTGCTCTCCGGATTCGCTATGGTACGTTTACCTTTATTCTTTACTATATAATTTTAGTGTGTTCGAAAGGTATCTGATAAAAGTTTAAACAAATCCAGGTGAATTTTGACACAGTCACTGTCTTAAAACACACTCTAATTGGCGTTCACAGATATGTTTTTTGATGCATTTATTTACCTTTTACATCAGATACTCGCAGAAACCGTGTTTTTTGGGATACAGTAGGCTACACGTCACTGTACGATCAACTAACGTTGTGCAGAAAATCCGTCGATCTGTTTCTCCGTTGCTGCGTGATAAAGGGACAAACCAACGACAGAACGAATTTGGATGGAACTGGGCACGCAAGTAGACCTGCCCGCCCCCATATATGTGTACCTACAGACGAAACACTTCGACTCGATTTCGATTCGGAAAGTCGTAAGTATGTCTATCTCGCTCACTTTCGTTATGCCAAAAAAAGATAGACTACGACTTCTCGAATCGAAGCGTTTTGTGAATACGGTGGCTGCACTGGATTAACCTAATAGGTCAGGTACTTTTTAACCGGGTGCTTGTACTAGTTTCCCCAGGATAGGAATGAAACCGTGGATAACAGCTAGTGATTTCCAAGAAACCCGTTTCGCTTATAACTCGTTTAAAAAACTGCCGACTCATGCACATTACTGCTTAATCGTTAACAATGTTAGTGCATTTTATACGATAACAAAATCGTTGTGCTGGATTATTGTAGGTTCAAAATGCGAAGTAACTAATGGTAGCTCGTTTAAAATGGAGATTAGAGTTGTATTCAAATTAATTCATCAATAATATTTCTTATCACAGAATATTTTTTGACAGGACCATAACATAATTCAAGGTAACAGTTTACCTAATATCGGTATACAATCTAACGAGTCACCGTTGTCAACAGGTAGCGATGGTGGAGGTGCAGCTAAATCCGCCTGAAAACACAAAAGTGCCTAACGAAATGCTAGTAGCATTCACTGTGTGTACAACTCTACTAGTAGCTGTTCACATGCTAGCTCTCATGATAAGCACATGTATCCTGCCGAACATCGAAGCCATCGGAAACCTCCACAGCATAGCCTTGGTCCACGAATCACCGCACGAACGACTTCATTGGTACATAGAGATAGCCTGGGCCTTCTCCACACTCCTAGGGCTCATACTCTTCCTCATAGAAATAGCTATCCTCTGCTGGGTGAAGTTCTACGATCTGAGTCCGACCGCGGCATGGTCTGCCTGCGTCGTACTCATTCCAGTCATGATTGTGTTCCTAGCATTCGCCATACACTTCTATATGTCCCTAGCAAGGCATAAATACGAGGTCACAGCTACTGGCATCAAAGAACTGGAATTGCTCAAAGAACAGATCGAGATGGGGGACCACGATGGTCGTATGAATAATTTGACGTTGCTCGACCAAAGTAGTCGCATCGTGTGATTGTCGACGTGTGTGTTCTATGTCCTTTTTGGAATGTTATTATTACCTTTTCTTTGTTTGTGAGTGTACACCATTGATTATTTAGGTAAGTTATGTACTTAGATTGTTAAGATTGTACTTATTGTGCCAACTTACAGGTTACACAGGAAATTACACTCTTAAGAGCGCTATTATTGCTCAGGCGCTACTGGGCTTAAAGAAACTTAGCATTGGCGAAGCAACATTATTTCACTAATGAGAATGTCCCAATGTTTTTGCTATACGTAATGCCTCGTATGTTTTAGCCCTGCAGCAACTTTTTATATAATTATGTTTTGCGGTGTCATCATGTCTTTCAGACTTGTTACATGTAGGAAAAACAACCCAACATAGTGGAACTATTGGGTAGACAGCTCTTCCGTGCTCATTTTGATGATTGAGGCTTCCAAAAATCCTCATTTTCGTTGTTGTTACTGCGATCCGTTATTTTCTCGTAGGTATGACAAAACAAAAGTCGATTAAAGTCACAACCAACTTTGGCAGCAGTTTATAATGATTTGGAGATTAGGTAAAATAATATTTCATATGTGTTAATTTTATATTCTTATTTTACTTAAAATCTCATTTAAATACAGGTAGTAGAAAAACAAACGTATAGAAAACTAGTTTTAATATGATTAACGAATCTCTGTAAATACAAACATATAATATTTACACGTACAAAGCTCAATAAAGGCCCGTAAATCCAATGTCGATCGATAAATGCGATACTATCGGCAATCGACCATAAAATGAGGAATTAATATCATTAATTGGGATCGAATCAATCTTCGAGGTATCTATAGGACATACACTTCAATATAATCAGCATAGTTGGAAAAAACAACCAATCATGAACTTTATATGAAAATGAGCCATACTACAGAGAGGTCAAGTTCAATCTTGTAGGTCCCAGAGCCAATCATTCAGTTTCGTTCAATACCAACCTATTAATTGTTTACTGTGGTTTATTGGGAACAGATTTCGTCTTGATAAATGTACCTACAGAGTTCCTGTCATCATTGACGTTAAATATTTATCTTATTAGGCAGACTACTGATTACTTAAGGTGAATGCTCCAACCAGCCCGCGAAATTCAAAATTTCTTGCGTTTTTTTGCAATTTGCAGGCCAGTGCTAGGTTGTATGTTGATTAAAATATTATTCGCGACTGTAAGACGTATGTAGTTACAGAATTATAATCATCAAAATCACCAATACAACCCTCCAAGTTCACAAAGGCGTAGGAACAAAAAAAAAACAGAAAAAGTCATTCCTACAGCTTTATGAACTTAGAGCGTTTTATTCATGATTTTGATGATTATAATTCTGTAACTACATATGTCTTACAGCCGCGAATAATATTTTAATCAACGTACAACCTAGCACTGGCCTGCAAATTGCAAAAAACCCAAGAAATTTTGAATTTCGCGGGCTGGTTGGAGCATTCCCCTTAAGGTGGTAGCGCCGGGGTAACCCGCGAAATTAAATTTTCTTGCGTTTTTTTTTGCAATTTTCCGATCAATGTCAAAAAAATTGAATTTCGCGGACTACTCTGACGCTTCCCCAATAAGGGGAAAGTTTCCGCAGTCTCGTCTGTAGCCTGCTTGACTAGTGCATTATCGACAACAAGCTCTGAGTACACAGTCCCGGGGTCAGTGTTTTTACGTCAGTATGCTCAGGGACTTCGCCGCCTACCTAAATAGCCCAAAGGCCGAACGGATTTGACCTTGAAGTGTGTGGATAGACCTTTTCTATTTATTTTTAAATTCTGTTTTCTTTATTGTTTTCTGGACTATTTTTTCATAACACTTTTTTAATTAATGTTTCAAACAACTTATTATGTATTTTGAATAAATAAAATGAACAGTGTTGAAATATTTTGTAGTCGATTGGTAAATATAAATGTAGGGTCTAGGAGCCTAGTAACCTACGTATAAAGTCAATTTCAGCTTTTATTCAGACAATTACTATAGTCTTGCTACTTGTAATACGTTTAATGTACTTGAAAATCCTTTTAATTAAATAAGGATAATGGTTGTAAGTAACTATATGGTCATAAAAACTTATCTATATATTATTTTTTATGAAAATACGTTTCAAGTAGGTATACAAACATGTATTTTAATTCGTTAGTTGTAAAATTTCAATCGCTCACTAACCAGGCAAAATATTAGGTAAATTAAGAATCCAAAATGGTACCGTATATGCTTGAGATGTTAACCGATTCATTGCTACATCATTTGACTTGACATTTTCCACGTAGTCTATGTTAGGTAGGTACTTATTTTTATGCATGGCTACACATAGTCGGACGTGATCGCTCCGAGGCTTCACGTCACATTGGAGGAGCTAATGTACCGTAAATGTCACAGGAGTTATGTTACAACCACAGGTAGGGCCAATAAGATGCCCTACTAATATTTCTCAATAAAAAAAAAGAAAAAAAGACCAGGACGCCTCGAAGAGAGTGATTCTCCTAAAATGAAACTGTTTTAAAATTACCGATTCTATTCATCACAACACAAACATTGGAATACTTGCGAAAATCGAACTGCTAAAACCAGATTTATAAGTGGTTTCTTTTGACCGCCAGAATGCACGCGCGTGTTCTCCACGCGCCAAGCCACAATTTCACCTACCATTTTGTCACATATTTGTGTCGTTTGGCGTACAGGGCACGTGCTTACTTGTCACGTATATGTGACAATGGCATTCAAAAGGTTACATTAGAAGTAACTTCCTAATACCTCCTACAACTTACATTATTTTGTAATTTTAACTGGAAAACGTCTGACGTTAATAAGCAGGTACTATACTGGAAACGTGCTCAAATAAAAATTGCGATTACTAATAAACTAGCATTACAAAGCAATACTTGTAATATTGACTTTGTAATAGTTCCGCTAATTATGTATCACTATCAAAAGCCATGTAATATAAGTAGCTTTGTTAGTTCCTATTACAAAATAGCGCTTGGTGACAAATACTTAAACAATACAATTTTAAATTGATAAAATATACCTTGCTTAATGTGTATAATAAACGATGACTCCATGCACGAGGCCTTAGTAATTTTGCGTGGTTTATCGCGACCCTGATTCGCAGTTATATTGGCATGAATTGATGTCCATACCATCTTATAAGACTTCCATGTTAAATTGTCTATTTTAAAGTAAACATAAGTATACAATATCACAAAAATAACTAAGTAAGTGCCCAAAGTAGGTGTAATGAGAAGTCGTCAAGTCATTAGCAATGAATTGGTGAACTCGATACCAGTGTACCTTATATTGATCAGAGACAAGTTATATACAGTACCTATATACATTAATGATAAGCCGATAACGTTGGGCAATAATATGATATTGACTGTATTTATTACTTAATCCAATAAGTACTGTGATATAATAATGAATGACATTAAAAAATCTGTTAATAATATAATTTTTAGTATAAGTATATAAAATGTTCATCTAAAGTAACCTGTAGAATTTTGTAAGGATAATTTACAATGTTGTTATTTATAATGATCTTGTAAAAATACTTATTACAGTTGATCGATGCAGTATTGGAGGTTTTTGTCTATATTCCCCACCTTCGCCCTCAACCACAACTCACTTTTTTGCAGAAGGGCCTTTGGGCATCTTAGCTGATGCTGTAATAGAAAATAAAAAAAATATTAGTACATATCCTTCTAGGGTGGTGCTATTAGTGACACTTGTGATGCGTATTTTAACAGCAGTTATTTAACGGCTCGTGCTGTGAAGAATTATGTACTTATTATGTATTTATGGGCCATTATAAAAATTTTAGCAGATTCCAATATTAACTGGGTAACATGTATGCGTTGATGGACGTAGAATTGTAGAGGGTTTAGTGCTATTTTCGGAGAGGTGCGGTTTTGTGACGCCGAGTGTTTGTGTAAAATAAATACAAGAAGCCTCCATTGATTTGTGAATGATAAGTGAATTTTTCAAGACGTGTGTCAGAATGGCTTGATCCGAAACTAAGAAGTAGTGAAATTTAATCATGGAGTGCAACTGAACAATCATTTAATTTTCGGTCTAGTGTTCGTAAATGCGACTGCTGAGCGTGAGGTTGAGGTTCGATTCCCAAGTCAGGCAAAGTGTGGGCTGCGGGACTGTTCGAAAGAGATACCGCGGCCCTGGAACACAAAAGGCAAAAGAAGGAACATGGATGGGTTCTAGTCAGTAAAAGTCTGACACTAACTTCCTTCCGCTCCACCCAGAGCGGGAGGAGTCATTTTATGATTTCCCATCCCAAAACAAAAATAGACAAATTTTTACTGACTTTTTCCATCAGGAATTTCTCAGTAGCAGCCACGGAGTCTGAAGATGTGCCCGGTTGGTGACAATAGGCTCGCCCCCGATTACAACATAACAAACATAACTGGCGAAATGTGGGTGTACTAAAGGGTACACCTCTGCCTAACCCTTCGGGGATTATACGCGTGATATTATGTTGTGTTGATTTTCGGAGTGAATATCATTAAATTAAAGTCTTTCCTGGTCAGATCGATAGGCCACAAACAAATATCCGTAGAAGAATATTGTCCTTCAAAAAAATCAAGTTATAGTTCCAAACTTGATTCCGCTGAGCTCCGATGAGGTCACCAGTTTTTTGTGTGAACAAGGAAAAGTGCTTAGTTATAAATTATTTTAGTGTTCCATGAAGTAGTGGCAGAGATGCACCTGCAGCGGGTTGGGTAGACTCACCCACGTTAGCGATATCTTGTGTAGGGTAAGGGGAGGTATATCGGTGATATAAGTAATTTGGTGATAGTTTTTAAACAGAATACCGTACAGTTCCTTATGCAAGCACATTCAAGAGACATCTATACACCATTATTTTTAGGTCGTTCTGGAGCCGAATACCATGAACTCGATCATCGAACTCGAAACGATTGGGACTATTTTTTTCAAAAAGTAACAATAAAAAAAAACACGAAAGAATAAATTAAATGTTTTTTTTTTGTGAAATAATGAGAATCGATCGATGAATGAATTTTTCAAAGGGTATCGTTCGCATGTGTTGCCGATCGTGGATACGTTTTACACACAATATGCATTTGAGTTCTCATTATTTCAAAAAAAAAAACATTAAATTTATTCTTTCGTGTTTTTTTTTTGTTATTTTTTAAAAAAAATAGTCCCAATCGTTTCGAGTTCGATGATCGAGTTCATGGTATTCGGCTCCAGAACGACCTAAAAATAATGGTGTATATCTGTCTTACTCACACTCGTAACAACTCGCTAGCGCTGTCACTTCGGGAATACGGAACTCTAGGTAGGTATTCTGTTTAAAAAATATTACCAAATTACTTATAATGTATGTACACACCGATATACCTCCCCTTACCTTCCCTTACTCTTGTGTTTTTTTCTAGTACGCACTATCGTGGAAATAACTAGCTAGACCCGATTGAACTTGCATTTCTATAGACTTTTTTTCTTCCCTTTGCTGGCCTTCGAATGCCAGGCCCAGATGTTCGTTTAGTTCTCTCCTTGCTCCTAATTATTAGGTCATCGGCATATCTTGCCATGCAATCTGTCAAGCTAAAATGAGTCTTATAAGCTATAAACTTACATGACAGTGCTCATCTCAAATAGGTAATTCAATTTTTTATTTATTTAAACATACAGTTTTAATACAGATTCATGTTTGCTTTGTACCATTAAACCAGAGATGGTTTGTATTAAATGATGATTTTGGTTTCGATTAAGTATGTAGGTACAGACGGTAGCACATCAAGCTACTACAATCTGTCAAATTTATTATATAGGTAGATTTTCAACTTTATCACTGAAGTATTACGTTCAAAGTTGATTGAGAAAATTTGACAGTTTCGGGTAGCTTGATGTGCTGGCGTCTGTACCTAAACAAATATTTTACTACAGGATTTCGACCCACGTTTTTGTTGTCTCTGCGAACACTCGACAATGTTTTTGCGATGTTATTGACTTTTCGTTGAGCATTGAGTTCAAAGTTATTTGGTAAATCACCTCCACTTCTGCCACTAAGCCACTAACACTGTTTTCACCAACACTAGGTGATACCTACTTGAATGCCAAAATATGCTCTTCTGTTGCATTTTCAGCGCTACGGTTGAAAATCATTTACGATAAGCGGCATTCATCAACTGTACCTACTCGTAAAACGGGGTGAATAGGGATAAAACTTTGGACGGAACCTATTTCAAAGTTGAATACATAATTTGTAACTAAAAAGATAACATAACATCACGCCTGTAATCCCTAATGGGTTAGGCAGAGGTGTACCTAATAGCAACACCCGCATTTCACCAGTTATTTTTAAGTATCATGTAATAAGGGGCGAGCCTATTGCCATCAGCCCGGCACAAATCCAGATTCCATGGCTGAGAAATTCCTAATCGAAAAACCCAATAACACTGCCTGACCTGAGAATCGAACCCAGGACATCATGGATACTCAGCAGTCGCGCTTGCAACCACTAGACCAACGAGGGAGTCTAAACAGCTAAAAAGATATTGGAATTATTATTGTTTTAAACACTGTTTTAACCAGCGCCCTATGGACCAAGTATACGCAGCGGGCCTACAATGCTCTTAGGGGCCGTCTCCACGAGCGAGAGAATCGCGACGATATTATCGTCGTGCCACGTATTTCTATGAGGCATTGAGGCTGTCTCCACGAGCGAGAGAATCGCGGCGATATTTTCGTATACAAATACGTGGGACGAAGATAATATCGCCGCGATTCTCTCGTTCGTGGAGACTGCCCCTTAGAGTGCAGTAGGTACAACAATGCCTTTAGGATTCTGGTGCGATTGCCTCGGTTTTGCAGCGCCTCGGGCATGTTTGCCGACGCGAGGGTGGATGATTTTTCGCTATAATGCGCAAATAGTCAGCCTCACCAACGGAATCTTTTTTTTTTTGGGATGGGAAATAATCAAATTACTCCTCCCGCTCTGGCCGGAGTGGAAGGGAGTGTCAGACTTTTACTGACTAAAACCCATCCATGTTCCTTCTTTTGACCTTTGTGTTCCAGGGCCGCGGTATCTCTTTCGAACAGTCCCGCAGCCCTGGCAGGTATCGGCCCTTGCGGGCGGGTTTGCTGACATCTCTTTGAGGCGCGCGTGGAACACGAACGCGCCGTCGACATGGCCTGTCGTCATAAGGCAAGACGGCACGGCACGGCGAGCTAGCCCATTACTCACCGTCCACAGGCCCGCGCCTACTGTGGCCGAGAGCTACCACGTGGCGCCCGACGCCCGGGGCGTCTCCCGCGGCGGCTGGGACGTGAGGTTATCTCCCTCTCACGTTCCGCCACCTCCTTCGCTAGCATGACTGCTTCGCAGAAGGAGGTGACGGCTTCCCATTCCCTCTCGCCCCGGACCATGGCTTGAACCAGGGCCGGACGCTAGAGGTCGCCGCAGCCAATCGCCGCTACGAGGACACGGTGGTGCTCCGCCTAAGTGGAGCAGACCTCCACAGTGGGCTCTACCGTGTCCTCCGGGCGATCCTCACAATGGTATCACCCGGGCGTTTCCTCCCGCCCGATTCGGTGCAGGTACCTCCCGAAACAATCGTGTCCGTTGAGGACCTGCGTCAGGCGGAAGGTGAGGGCGCCGTGGCGCCTCTCTAGCCACTCCTCAAAGAGGGGACTTACCGCCACTATTGTGGCGTGCCCTTGGCAACGGAATAAGGATGATTGCAGAGAGACCTGAATCTGCAGTTGTAGGAAGGCTTATCAGGCTGCACGTTGTCTAAGTTTTGTTTTCTGACTAACATAGTTTTAAGATAATGTTACAAACAATTTATGGACATTTTATTAGTCTGAATTAAACGTATTTTATTTTATTTTTATTTCTTTAAGCTTTCATTTTGAGCTCCCGATATGAACAATCACGGAAGATATCCCGTACCTAAGTGACAGTTTAAATTTAGGTACCTACCTATTATTGTTTTAATTTAATAAAAAATCGAGCCTTTTGAGGCTACCAATAACATTTAATAAACGTAAATATACCTTTCAGTTTTGTTTCGATTCAACCCAATTCGCTGAGTATTAGGTACTGGGAACAGTCATTCCAGTTTTTGGTTGAGCGAGAGTAGGTGTGTACTGGTTCTGGTACCTGTACTTAAGTACTTAGGTATCTACTGATATATTAGTCACGAAATCACCTGCCCACCTTGTTCACAAGCATAAATAGGTGATAGAAACACATCATGTGTAAGCAGTCGCTTTTAACACCTGTCTAAAACCGGCACAGCAGCACTTACATAATTTGCAAGCACTCATTGTGTTTTGATAACAATGCCTCTTCAAGGCGTATTGTTTAGACAACAGCCGACTCGTGGTTCCATATTCCAACATTCACCATCGAATGAAGGTGGAATATTAATTAGGTAGATATACCTACTCGTACCTAGATAATCAAACATTTGTATGATTGATTATCTATATAATTTAATTATACAGGGTAGCGATTTGGTTACCGGTATCCTTCAAGGACGTCGTGGCTAAATAACAGCCCTTCGGGTCGATCTTTAGGTTATGCCGTGCTTACCTAGGTTGGTCCGTGGATGGGTGACCAGACCACCCATTACATACTGAGTTTCCTCCGTGCATCGGAAAACACGTGAAGTTGTTGGTCCTGGCTGTCATTTGCAGATCTCTGACAGTCGTTACTCAGTGGCCCGAATTTCTGACAACCAGTCTTACCAAAGGGGATCGTATAACCCAGTTAGTACTGGGTTGTGGAGGTCAGCTAGGCAGTCGCTTCTTATAAAATACTGGTACTTAGCTGCATCCGGTTGGACTGTAAGCCGACCGCAACATAGTTGCGAAAAGACTAGGCAGATGATGATCCTTCAAGGAGGTGAACCTACCCGTGATATTAAACCATAAACTACATTCCAAAAGAAAAAAAAAATAACAAATTCTCATAAAACAGTTGTAGCTGACAGACATTTCGTTGCTTTTAAGAAAAGCTAATTTATTTTTCGCAAATCGGATGCGAGTTTCGCCACACTTCTTCTTTCACTTCTTTGCCTAGCCTAACAAAGATTCCAAAAATGGAACTTTGACTCTGTCAATCCTTCGAGGTCTGGCCAATTTGCGGAAAATAAGTTGTTTTTATTATTTTATTCTGTACCTATTTACTTTGTAGGTACCTCGGTCTCGTCGTCGCAAGCGATTGCTGACCGTGAAGTCCTGGGTACGATTCTCAGGTCAGGCAGTGTTATTGGTTTCCATTGGGATTTTGTTTCTTAGAAGCACCCAGGAGCTGGGAAATGCTGGGAAGTTGACGGTGCCTCGGAAAACGTGGCCATGGACTTGGTTTCTTTCCAGTCATATCATATGAGAGTTAGAGGAGAAGAGAGACCTGTGTACTTATGCGATGGCTACTCTGTTGAAATTGACTGTCATGGCTTAAATTTGGTCAATGAAACGAAAGTTTTAGTAGGTACTTATTGTAGTTCCTCAGACCCGAACAAAGCGCTAGGCTTCCATATTATAGGTACCTACTTATTGTGCGCAAAATCAACCGGTTGAGTGCATGCACCAAACGAGTTATTGCAACCAAAGGCAGACAAGTTCGAGTAAAAAAAATAAAAACCTACCTGCACTTGGCTGGTTACCCTATTAGCTCAATTGAAAAGGTTCACCTAAGTTTTAGCTTATTTTTCATATGACCTTGACTACAACAGTGGTTCAGTAGAATTATCAGCTCTGACGTCATTTAGTAGGTACCTAATCGCCTGGCGACTGTTTGCATAATGTATAGGTACTTAAATACACTAACTGCGCAGATAATAAAATTAATTTGCTAATCGGATCGGTCTCCGTGTCAGTGATCCCGGCAGGCACTATTATAGACAAACACCGTGTGGTTGTGGTCAGTAAGAGAATGACAGACCCCTCCGCCCTACCCAGAGCTGATGAGGACATCCATGAGGATTGCCATACGAAAAAAAGTAGGCATTCTGGCACATAGGCCACCTTCTTTTAAGTAACCTGCGTTAAAAGTGACCAAGGTATTGTAAAGACGTAGATAACTCACCGGTGGTATGGGATACGGTGTCGGTAGGATGCAGGCCTGTCTTACTAAAATATCCGACATCTTAGAAGTGACACAGATATCCTCAACCCAAACTCCTTCTTGAAGCTGACCAGTATTCATGTGGTAAAATCGGCCGACACCGCTTTTGATGCCCTTCTCCCAATGACCTTCGTATCTGCACCCGTTTTCTGTTTGCGGTAAGATAATGTCGTAAGTAAGGACATAAAAAATTAAACAAGTATTAAAGATGTACGGTCAACGAAAGAGTGAAATGAAAAGATAGAAATTGACATAATATGAATCTACTGATTTTGTAAACTATTTTTAAATCATTGCATGTTTAAATGATGTAGAATAGTTCTATCTACTGGGTATAGGCCTGTCCAATCACAGGTCAATCAACTCGAGTACTCGACCTTCATCAGTTACTCTCATCCGGCTACAAGTCAAGTCCTTGGCATAGTTCGCTTAAAAAGCTGATTTGCCAATTCCCAGCATATCGGATAAATCTTTTCAAATTTTTGCCTCCTTTGTTGGCTGTACCGAGAACAATGTGTGTATCGTTCTTATCGTGGGAACTTTATAAAATTAATGTTCTGTTGATAGAACAAAAGAAGGCAATTTTAAACTCGGTAGGTAATGGTTACGTTTTCAAAGCCACATCTGTAGCCTCTGTACGTCGCATGTGGTGTTACTTCCGGCGTTTACTTGGCCAGTAGTTTGAAACCAACACGTGGTTGAAAAATAGTAGTCCGGAATACTTCGCATTGTTAGTACGAAGCTAATATCTAGGTAGCTATAAGATGATAATCGAAGACCTATAGGAATTTCTTGACGGTTCATTCGGCGCAAATTCAATGTGCCACAGCTTCCATACCCGCGCAGAACAAAATTCTTAGTAGGTACATAAATTGCGACATTCATGGTTAAGAAAACCTTATTAGAGTGTGCCGTCGTAAGAAATGAGTTACCAAATGAAGTAATCTATCAGAGATGAGCGCACCTATGGGGAACAGAACTAACGAAGTATTGATAAACCTAGTTATGGAAGCACCACCAATACAAATTGTGCGTATGTCAGCATAACAGCAGAACGGTACTGCTGTGCTTGCATAATTCCTGGAGAGATAAAGTTGCTTGTATAGATTTAAGTTTAGACCTTAGGACACTCCGTGTACGCATCCCATTCTGTGAGCACGTAGCCACGTATTAAATAATTAATTAATCTACTTATTAATTTTTATTTTTTAAAAAGTCGTTTACGACGCTCCCAATCCTGACTGGCGCAGCCGGTAGGATCACTGAGGAAGCTGTCCCGCGTTAGTGAGTTTTCGCGAATAGACTTTTCCGATCTTCACAACGGTACGCGTGGTGTACGGCGAAGTGATCCAGCGAACCAAACAAATATCGTCAGCGACGAGGAGCTGAGACCTGATGATGGGCGAGGCAGGCTGGTGAGTACGACTTTTCACCTCCTTTCTTATACCTCATATCCATCATACCCCTTGTTAACTTGGAATTGGACGTTTTTCATTTTAACTGTTATATGGTTTTCTTAAACTGATTATAAGAATATTATGTTATTATAAATAGAAAATAGAGTCTTGAACTTACATTGAAATATTAATTTTATTGAATTCTAAGATAGTTACTTAATTATAGGCAATTAGTTATAATTATTGTAATAAATAAGTAGAGTTCATAGAGTTAATTTTAACGTAAAAACTTAAATTATCGCCGAAATGTCGGAAATTAAACTCATTCCCAACGAATTATATAAAATTCTCCCAAGTTTCGATGGTAATAAACGCCATCTGAATTTATTCTTGCGTAAATGTGAGTACATAATTGACAAATTTAAATCATCCGAACTACAAAATGAATATTTAATGCATGTTGTGACTAGCCGCTTAACGGGCGACGCAGCAGCGCTGATAAGCGAGCGCGTAGACATTCGGTCGTGGGCGGAATTCAAAGAATTGCTTGAGATACACTTTGGTGATCCACGAAGCGAAGAATGTTTGGCCATAGAATTAGAGACATTAAAGATTAAAAATAACGAGAGTCACACTGATTTTTGCGCACGGATCCAATCAGTAAAATCTGTTTTGTTATCAAAAGTAAATCAAATAAGTGATCAAAATTTACGAGTAAGTAAGACTGCCATCTATAATAATACAGCCTTACAGGTATTTTTATACAATTTACCTGAAAATATGGTACGCGTAGTGCGTCTAAAAAGGCCGCAGTCCTTGGAAGAGGCCTTGTCCATAGTTTTAGAAGAAATTAATTTCTACGAGCAATATCAAATGAGAGGTAAAATGCTAAATTTAAACCATAATTCAAAACCACAGCTTAGTGGAACTATGGCACCTCAGCAATCATTTAAATTCGGTTTACCTCAACAGCCTACAGGCTTCAGATTTCCGATGATGCAACAAAATCAACCATTTAAGTATAATTTTGGTACAACACCCAAATTTAATTTCGGAATCCCACCGAATAAGCCTTTCAATTTACCGCAGGGACACCATCCGTCCCAAGGCCAATTTGGGGTGAATAAACAAAACTATGTGCCAATGCCACTCCAGTTTGGATATCGACCTAATTTCGGTTATAGACCGCCCGGCTATCGACAAATGCTACCAATGCTTCCACAACAATTTGGTAGTAACAATCGTTATAGTAATACGGTTCCACAACAAAACACACAAAATATACCTCAACCAAATAACACAGATGCTACTATGAGAACTGCTCCGCAAAGAGCACCTCAGCAAGGTTTTCCTCTTAACGAATTAGATCTGTATCCTTATAATGATGATTATTTTACAAATCCCGTGGAATATTACTATGACGCTGGTGTATATTACCCTTGCGAAGAAAATACTTCTCTGATCGACCAGGTACCTGAAAACACAAAGATAGAGTTAGAAAATAATGATAGTAGTAATCAGACAGCTGAATCCATCCCACAAGTGGAAAATTTTTATATGCGGGCCTCCACGGAGCAACACCTGAAAGAATAACAATTAATTATAATACTGTAAAATTAAAGTTACCACATATATACATACCGGAAATAGGAGGCAAGTTCATGATAGACACGGGTAGTACTCGTTCATTTATACATCCTAGAAAAGCAAATCAATATTTCCCTAGCTATATTTCATACGAACCATTCGAAGTAATTAGCACACACGCCTCAAGTAAACATAATCAGGTAATACAAATTCCCTTATTCTCTATATTTCAAAGTACAGATCATCATAAATTTTACGTATATAACGTTGACTCTCTATACGATGGGTTGATAGGAAATGATCTTTTAAAGCAGCTAGAAGCCGTTATAGATCTAAAAAGACGTGTTCTTATAACAAAGACAGCGGAAATACCTATCTGTATAGATTCGGATATTAACGTTATACATGCTGTGGAACTTCCTCCGCGAACAGAACTTCGAGCAAAAATACCAACTAATATAATGAATGGTGAAGGAATACTTAATTACATTGAATTTTACGCAGGAGTGCGGATGCCTACCGCGCTCGTGAAATGTATTAATGGTTATGCAACAACCGTCATACAAAATACATCTGATAAACATGTAGAGCTATGTGTCACAAAGCCTTTTGTAGTATCTGAATATAATGAAAATGAATGCCTTGTTAATTCCATAGACAATTTAAATGTAGAGACTGACCAATTATTACGCGACAATCTAACTAAATTACGACTAGACCACATGAATGACGAAGAAAAAACATGTATACAAAGGTTATGTGAAGAATTCAGAGATATATTCTATTGTGACCAAATACCTTTAAGTTTTACTAATCAGGTAAAACACTGCATTAGAACGAAAAATGAAGATCCAATCTATACTAAACCATATAGACAAGCCCCTGTTCAAGCAGCAGAAATCAATAGACAAGTCGATAAACTTTTAAAAGAAAACGTAATCCAGGAATCCTTTTCTCCCTGGAGCTCACCAGTTCATCTTGTGCCCAAAAAACCTGATGCTTCCGGTGAGGTAAAATACAGAATGGTGATCGACTACAGAAGACTTAACGACATTACGATAGATGATAAATACCCCCTTCCTAACATAACTGACCTCTTTGATAAACTGGGTAAAAGCACTTACTTTACAACTTTAGATTTGGCTAGCGGCTACCATCAGATTGAATTAAATAGGGACGATGTACCGAAAACTGCCTTCAGCACCCAAAACGGGCATTATGAGTTCTTAAGAATGCCGTTCGGACTTAAAACAGCTCCGGCGACTTTTCAACGAGCAATGGACAACATCATGCGAGGTCTGCAAGGAATACATTGCCTTATTTACCTCGATGACGTCATAATTTTTTCCTCCAGCTTTCAGGAGCACTTACAGAAACTTAGAGCCGTTTTTAACAGACTACGACAGACTAACTTAAAAGTACAACTGGACAAATCTGAATTCTTACGTAAAGAAGTTTTGTACCTAGGACATACAATCACGAAAGACGGACTAAAACCAAACAACGATAAAATTCAAGCCATTCTCGAATATCCTCTCCCTGAAACAACAACACAAATTAAAAGTTTCCTTGGTCTCGTCGGATATTATAGAAAATTTATTAAAGATTTCGCTAGAATTACTCAACCTTTAACGTCTTGTCTAAAGAAACGAAACAAAATTATCATAGATCAAAACTACATAGATGCTTTTAATAAATGTAAGGAAGTACTTACTTCTTCCCCCTTATTACAATACCCCGACTCTACTAAACCCTACATTTTAACAACTGACGCATCCAATGTAGCACTCGGTGCTGTCCTGTCCCAAGGGCCTATTGGATCAGACAAACCAGTCGCATACGCAAGTCGCACACTTAGCGACACGGAAACACGCTATAGCACAATAGAGCGAGAGCTTTTAGCTATTATTTGGGCTGTTAAACATTTTAGACCCTACTTGTACGGGAACAAGTTCCAAATTTTTACCGACCATAGACCTCTTGCTTGGCTATATTCCCTGAAAGAACCAAACAGTAAATTGACTCGTTGGCGCCTCCGCCTTCAGGAGTATGACTTTACAATTATTTATAAAAATGGCAAACAAAATAGTAACGCCGATGCATTGTCACGTATAAAACTCAATGCAATAGATTCTGAAGACGACGTATCAATGGATGTTAATGTAGACGAATCAGACATACAAAAAGTAATAAAACAATTAAAAGACCTCGAAAAATTTACCAGTAAACCTGACACTGAAAATAAAACAGAAATAATAACGATTCCTGACTCTGACTCCGACTCTGATGTGACCACGCCAGAAGACCTATTCCAAGAAAATTTCCCCATTCGCTCAATAACCAGTAGTAGTAGAACAGATACAATAGCCTCCAATATAGAACCAGACTCATTAGGGATTCCAATCTTAAGAGAGGCAATTGACACTAAACCAAACCAAATATTAGTGTTTTCCTGGTTTCAAAATAAATTGCAAGTTCAAAATTTGTCCAGAAAGAATCAAAAAGTTTTAGAAGTATTTCTCCCATTAGATAACGAAGAATTAATCAAGCAATTTTTAAAAGAATACATTACACCCAAGCGAAAATATTTTATATACTTTGAGAGCGAAATACATAGAAGGTTATTTACTAAAGTTATAATAGAAATTTTCAAGAAAGACTCAGTAGAATTCTTTGAGTGCACTGATAGAGTAATATATGTAGAGGATGAAAAAGAACAAAAAGCTGTTATATTAAAGCATCACGAAGGAAAGACATGCCATAGAGGAATTAAAGAAACAATAGTTAGGATTCGTAGAAACTATTATTGGGAAAACATGCAGGATACCGTAGCAGCAGTAATAAATACGTGTGAGCCCTGTAAACAGATGAAATACGACAGAAAGCCCATAAAACCGATGTTACAATTGACCCAAACACAGGATGCCCCTTTCCAGGAAATATTTATTGACTTATTTAACATAGAAAAGAAATATTATTTAACACTAGTAGACGCTTTCAGTAAACTAGGACAGGCCATCGAAATCCCAAGTAGACAAACAACAGAAGTAGCGCGAGCCTTATTAAAGTACTTTTCAATATACGGTGTGCCTAAGAAGATATCTTGTGACCCTGGCACTGAATTTAACAACGAACTCATGCGCGAGCTTTTAGCTATGTACAAAGTAGAGATCCACATAACAACGCCAAACAATCCCAACTCTACCGGCATTGTAGAGCGATTCCACTCTACAATTATAGAGATATATAGGCTTGCAAAATATGAACGTAAATGTACAGACGCGGCTTCTATAATGACCTATTCCATTATGGCGTACAATCACACTATACACTCTACTACAGGATTAACACCTTTTGAAGTAGCATTTGGACATACAGACTCCGGTAAAATATTTGATGTAAACGTAGAAAAGGCGTATACACAACAACTAGTAAAAGATCATGCAAAGCGCACAAAATATCTGTACAGGTACATAGCTGAAAAGATTCTTGCCAGTAAGCAAAAAGCTAGAATAAATAAAGGCGGCGAAACTGAGCTAAGGTTACAAGAAGAAGACAGTATTTTTGTAAAAGACATTAATATACGAAAAAGTAAAGATAAACCTAGGTACCATAAAGCAAAAGTAACAGGACAAATAGATAGAAACGTAGTACCAGTACAGATAGGAAATAGAAAAGCTAAAGTGCCTCTTAAAAACGTTAAACGTCCTTCACAGGTCGTGGCGGATCATCGTGATCTTGAACATCGTGATCAAGATCCAGGGCCTTCAACTTCAAGAGATTAAAAATAACCCAGGCATACTACCCGTTAAGCAAGGGCAGGCGGTAGTAGAGAGAGACAAATGGACTATAGTTAAGATATTAGGTTTTAAGGCGATAAATGATGATTTAGAATTTAATATTAATAGATATAAAGAGTTTAGCAATATAGTTTACATCCATAAGCCATACGGAAATGAGTTCCAAAATATGAAACTACAGGTAGAATACTTACGTAACTCGACAGTCATGAAATTCAGGCAGCTTATTCCATCAAAACGCTTCAAACGCGGCCTCATTGACCCTCTTGGTTCAATTATTAAAACGCTGACCGGTAACCTAGCCCATGAGGATGCTATTAAATACGATACTCAAATATCTCAACTGAAAATTGGCCAAACTCACATAGATAAGAAAATAACTATCATTTCAAAAATGCTGGATTCCATCACTAATAAAAGTACATCTCTACAGGAAAATATACAGATCCTGGAGGAACGCATGAAACACATAGAGAGAATTGTTAAGAATATAGGTACAAAAGAAAATAACTCTATATACTCTACATATATTTTAAGTATGTTTCATATGTTTGAAAGTAATTTTAGGACAATATATATAGTTTTAAATGAAATCGAAACTGCGCTATCATTTACAAAAGTTTCTGTTGTACATCAAGCCATTGTTGACCCATCTGAATTATTATCACTGTTAAACAATATTTCTAAAACTGAAAGCTTAATTTATCCTGTAACAGAAAAAACTTTACTGATGTTGGAAAGAACTATGTCTGTTAAAGCATATGTAAAAGAAAACCAAATAACATTCATTATGGAAATCCCATTAATAGATAAAAATACGTACAACTACTTCAAAATTTATTCATTACCAATTCTTAATGACAATTGTATAACTACTGTTATAATTCCTAAATATCCTTACCTACTGGTGAAAGGTCCTATATACTTACCGCTAGCCAGCCCATGTGAAGAGATTGCAGCCAACCAATTCCTGTGCAAGGAAAGCCATGTTGTATTGTATCCTGAAAGTACGTGCATAGAACAATTGATGAATTTCGCTTCAAACCTCAGTCTATGTAAACCGCTCGTGGTTAACCTGGAAAGCCTTAAAGTACAGCCTATTGATTTTATGAAATGGATAATTTATACAAGAAATGAAATAATACTTACCGAAACATGTTCTGATGATATTATCAGGAAACCAATCAAGGGCACATATATATTAGAAATTCATGGAAAATGCAGTGTTTATTTGAAAAATATCAAACTGCACAAACGACAATTTAGTTCAGGGAAAATGCATTATCAAGTAATTCCGGTTGCTGCTCTACCTAAATTAAAGGAAACATCTATTGACTGGAACAAGACAGTGAACCTAAACCACCTCAATTTCGACGATTTGAAACACCTATCCTACTCATTAAAAAGTGAAATAGTGGAAAGTGATAGTGCAGTGAAAACAAATAGTGTTAGCTTAGCGACTATACTACTTTATGTAATTTTAGTTATAATATGTCTTAGTATAGTACTTTGGAAGAAAATGTCTTGTATAAGTAAACGTCTGCGAAATCATCGGAATCCAAATATTACCGATAATTTCGCACTTGGTGAGGGAGGAGTTATGGAAGCACCACCAATACAAATTGTGCGTATGTCAGCATAACAGCAGAACGGTACTGCTGTGCTTGCATAATTCCTGGAGAGATAAAGTTGCTTGTATAGATTTAAGTTTAGACCTTAGGACACTCCGTGTACGCATCCCATTCTGTGAGCACGTAGCCACGTATTAAATAATTAATTAATCTACTTATTAATTTTTATTTTTTAAAAAGTCGTTTACGACGCTCCCAATCCTGACTACCTTGCTGCCAGTCTTACCAAGGGGTACCGTGTTACCTAGTAACGTAAATGGGTTGTCGAGGTCAGATAGGCAGTAGCTCTATGTAAAATACTGGTATTCAGCTGCATTCGGTAGCTACAATAGGATACCAGCCCCAACATAGGTCGTTGGGAAAAGCCTAGGTAGATAATGATGTTGAGGACTGAACTTACCCAGCAAAAACAATCCCAATCCATCTTTCATATCATTCTTCCAATAACCACCATAAAACGTCTTGTTAGCGTACCACATATTTCCGTAACCACACTTCTTGTCGTTCTTAAAGAATCCTAAGTATACATCGCCGTTTTCGTAGTACATCCAGCCAGGGCCCTCTTGCTTGCCTCGGACCCATTCTCCTCGGTATACGAGTCTAAATACGCCATTTTGTTGGCGCTTACTGAGCAGACCAAAACCGTGTCTGATGATGGAAAACAGCTAGATTAGTTTGGTGTCTACCTAGTTAAACAGCGTGAGGAAACCTCCCCGACTTGTCCTAGAACCAAGGGTACGAAGACATGTGAAATTCACCAACAGGCACTGAGCCAGCGTGGTGGATCACAGTCCACTCCTCTTGGAAGCTGTGGGGAAGGCATTAAGGCTTATTATGCGCAATCTGTGATCGTCTACCGATGAGGAGCCTTCCTTTAAAAGAAAGTTTGGTTACGAACAAACCCCACACTTGGCTGATTTTTGGTATTAAAGTTTGCTTGCAAAGCGCTCTGAGGGCGCTGCAGTCCACTCTTGATCGTCTTTCCCGTCTTATATGAGGGGTGTTTTTTTTGGTAAATAGTAATAAATGGTACCTACTATTTACTTACCTGTAACCTTTCAACCAATCACCTTCATATAACATTCCGCCGATCGTGAGAAAACTTCCTTTACCTGAGGATATGGATTTCATAATTGTGGTTTGTTAGGTTTTACTTACGGACTAAATAAAATTTAAAAAAGGACAAAAGCGCTCTATAAAGAATACAGGTATATCAATTATTATTTCAGTATTACCAAACTCAAGAAGTCGGGCGATTGATGATCAAACTGAACGCCTCATACACGTACGGCCAGGCACAGACCCAAAAGCTGTGAGCCTGCCTTGATGAGACAGTGACTGGACGGCCCGGAAAGGCTACACTTGAGTATGGGCTTTTTACTGGGTTGGGCTTTCCATATTTGCGCCAGAACCTAAGAAATCCCATACTCAATTAACTCAGCCTGTCGCAATCCACTGCTGGACATAGACTCTCCCAAGCAACGCTACAACATCCAGTCCCTTCCACCTTCCACATACAATCTGTCCCAGGGCGAAGTCACTCTTTAAAACTCGTGGGCCCACCTATGTAGAGAGCTTGCCACACTTGGTCTCCAGTCAAAGATTGTCTGTACCACTGGCTATCGATCTTTCAACAGACATGGCCAACCCACTGCCTACTTGCTAACCCTGCAAGCTATGTATTCCATTCCATTTTACCGTCCTTCAAATCACATTTCCACTCGCCGACATATTTGTCGAACCTCGACGTAAAGATGGCATGACGAAGACCATTCTTTCTAGCTTTCTTGTCGGCCAATACCAAAAGAGGTGTAAATCCTCGAGGGTGGTGATAATGCGGCATGATGGTTTAAAACTTAGGTGTAAAATAACAATAAATAAAATACTTATTTGGCTGTACTTGGCACAGATCAAATGTGATTGTCAAATATGTACAAAAAAGACACATGACAAGGACCGTTTTTTTTTTCCTGATCACAGCAAGCAGTATTTTCTGCAAAGGTCTTTTTTGTAGTAGATTAATTTTAACTAGTCCGCCAAACATCCTTTAATTATACATCAAAATGTAGGAAGTGCCTCAGCTGCCGGAGCCGTGTCCCGAATTGGCTGCCAGCGCCGATTGCTGAATGGATGGCCGGCGCTGACTTTGGAAAAAAAAACGAAAAAGGGGTTGGCATTTTGGCATATGGAGTAGATCTAAACGTATAAATAAAATTGAAGTGTCTGTTTGTAATTTCAAAATATCAGCTTTTTACTAAATGCATATGTAAGTAAACAGTTTAGTTTTCATCAAAATCGGGCTCGAGACTCCTTTGAGCATTTTTTGATATTCCTCATAGTTTCAGATTTGGCCATCCACGCCCACTTGAAACATTCATCCTGTAAACGGTACTAATCACAAAAAAACCTTTTTTTTATTTTTATCTGTCTATTTGTTCCGGCTAATCTCCGAAACGGCTGGACCGATTTTGACGGGACTTTTACTGGCAGATAGCTGATGTTATAAGGAGTAACTTAGGTTACTTTTATTTTAGACTAGCTTATAACCTATTAATAATAATAATAATAATTTATTTAATTCAGACCATTGATCCATATAGTGTTAGTAAAATCTTAACCTATTGTTAGTACATAAAAAGCTTAAATTAATTGGCGACATGTACGCCAGTACGCACATGCCTAGCTGCCCAGTGCCTAATGAAAGGCCCATCAATTTTGTCCGCCAGTGTAGCCAGTATGTTGTTGGGGCTACCCCTGAATCGCTTCAGCATACTCGCACATCGCTTGCGCATAACGCCATAAAAATCATCTACCCTCGCTTCAGCGAACATGCCAGACGCGCTACAAAACCGAGGTAGCCCCAACAATATCCTCAACGCATTGTTATACTGAACGCGCAGAGCGCTGTAAGCCTTCTGCGTATACCTTACCCACAGGCTGCACGTGTAAAACGATTGACAAAACGCTCGAAAAAGAGTCAGTTTCACCTCCTTAGTACAACGTGCAAATCTGCGAGCCAGCATATTGCATCTGGCTGCCAACGCTCTGCGCTCCCTATCTAAATCTTGGTCATCCATGAGAAAGTCCGTGACAACATGACCTAGGTATTTAAACTGCGTAACGAACTCCAGCGGAGTTCCTCGTAAGTTAATAGATGGAATATTAACAGGTGTATTGTTGCGCACTCTAAAAACAATTACCTTGCTCTTGGAGGCATTATACCTCAAGCCATGAGCCTCCGCGTACCTCTCACAGATGGCCAACAATTTCCTCAGACCACAGATTGATGGACTGAGCAGCACCATATCATCAGCGTAACTTATGTTGTTGATCATAGTTCCATCAACAGAGCATCCGATCTTGGTGCCGCTCAGCTCACCAATCAGCCGATCCATATACACATTAAAAAGATTCGGTGAAGTCAATCCTCCCTGCCTTACCCCACAATCTAATCCATATGACTCAGATTGAGCATCCGCCCACCTAACATAATTATTCTGATGCATATACCAATATTTAAATAACTCTAAGAATTCAGTAGGTAGTTCAGTATCATCCGACAGTTTTTGCCACAAAAGATCATAATCTACTAAGTCAAAAGCTTTTGACAGGTCAAGGAAACATCCATACACTGGTGTTCTCCTGTCTGTGTAGTACTGCACAGTCTGCTTGAGACACAGGATTGCACTTTCAGTGGACAAACCGGCTCTAAAGCCAAACTGCGCATCGTGCAATTTAATGTGTTTATTCAACCGCCTCTCAAGCAGACTGTCCAACACCTTGCCAATGACTGTATATAAGCTTAGCTTAGTTTGGCTTAGCTTGTTTTGCTTAGCTTATAGCTTTTAGCTTAACCCTAATTCTTATTCTAAAAGTTGTTATTTTGATATTACAGACACTTCGATTTTATTTATTTGTATAGATAAAGCACTAGGACTCCGTGCAAAAAAAATTAAAACCTTTGAAATTGTTAACATAATCCGATTCAAGGAAGTAATATTTTTATAATAATTTCACGCGGACGAAGACCGCGAGCAACAGCTAATAATTAATAAAAAACAACAAAAACTTGGGATGCACTCGGGGCATCCCGGCTCGGACAGGTTAGATTCTCAAGCGGGCGAGGCGGGCTCAAGTATGGCGGAGTCTCAGTTCGCTCACTAGACCCCGCCATCCCCTTCGTGTTAGGTTACTTTAAACCCTGCAAACAGAAATAGGAGCCCCGTCGGCTACACCTTATTACAAAATAATGATATTTACCTTGAACTGTAAGTCCACTTTTACCCATCGCGCCGCACGTGTCTTGTTTGGGATGTTTATGTTTTTAATCTCGGCTGCCGGCACCAATATACTGCCGGTAACCAACAGTTATTTTAGGTGCCTCGCGAGTTAAAGCACTTTCCAAAATGTATTAGGCCGCACCCTATAGCGACTGAAGACGTCCAGTGCTCGTAGCCATTACTTTATGCATTTTACTACAGCCACAAGTCCTTGGTCGTTATGACAGAAACATGACATCCCGCCATAGGAAGGTTAGACAGAGATGACCTAAAGCTTCCGTATCTCCCCAGTTATGTTTAATTCCCAGCAAAGTCATGGGGGCGAGCCTAGTGCCATCAACCGGACAAATCCAGACTCCCGGAAAAAACCAAATAACTCTTTACCCGACCCGGGAATCGAACCCTTACGCTAACCACCGTGACGTACCGCTTGTGACAATTAGATCAACGAGGCAGAACTAGCAATAAAAACACAAATCCAAACTTAACTATTCGTTTAATTACATACATACTTAAGAAACTACATAAATGCTTTACTGTTTGCCGTGTGCCTTCTGTAAGCCCCTGCTGAGTTCAATAAGCTGCTGGTACTGCTCCCTGAAGCCCTGCAGAGCCAACTCCTGCTGGCTTTTCATTGAGGAGTTGCTGACAATGTATTTCTCTATACAATCTAGGCACTTGCTGTCCAACTGGATGTCTTCTTCAGTGAGGGTCTCGGGTTTCGACAGCTGTATTGGTGTTGGTAGTATCTGAAAAAGATTGCATGTATTTAGTAAAGCTGAAGCTCAGATAAAGAGGAAAGCATATAAGCTTTCCCTATTGACAACAGCATAAAGGCCCCTCTAAGCCGTTACAGTAATGAAGTGGCGGGGCTGTCTAGTTTAATGCGCCGGATGTGCCCGCCTAATTCTAATGACGAAAAGATCACAAAACACGCTCACTTGCTGTACGATAGTCCTGGCCACGTCTCCATTAGCCACATCACCATGTATATCCTGCCTCAACGCAGTTAGAAGCACCGCCTCCCTGATGGCGCCGCTCTGGATTAGCTCCAGCATTAACTTGTCCATACTCTGGTGCCAGGTCAAGTAGAACACTAGCGGACCGAAGTGGCGGGTTGATCTGGAAAACACAAAGATTGATTGATGTTTAGAGATTACAAAATATTAACAGCATAGTATTGTGTTTGGTTAGTTTCGACCACCGTAAGAGCTCTCAAGTATTGGTGATCACGGGCCGGGCAGGGTTTAAAACATGGCGTCTATCGAATTCGGTAGTTGCTCTCTCGTGTTGACGTTGACATACATGGCAGTGGAAGCACGTGTCGTACGAGTGTTCTTACTTCTTAGGGTTATTTCTGTGCGCCGGTCAACGCTGAACTGTGAATGATGTCAATCTTAATATATATGTTACGGCTAATACCCGAAGTGCGGCTACACCTAGTTTTAGCCGGTTAGAACTAGGTGTAGCCACTTACTCTTGGTTAAACCTAGTACGAGCCGATTGTTTTCGGGTAAAACTAGGTCTAGCCTTCATCATGCCGGCTACAACTAGGTCCAGCCATTCCCTGTTGGATAAAACTAGGTCTATCCGATATCATTCCGGCTAGAACTAGGTCCCGACAATCCCTGTTGGATAAAACTTAGATGCGTGTCTCGCCAAGCCTTCCGCCCCGCGTCACACTCATGACTCACAGCATCTGCAGCAGCGGCGCGGGGTGGAGGGCATAGCGAGGCACGCGCCTCTGCAGGTTGTGAGCGCCAGGTGCTGCTGATCTACTGCAGGTCTACTAGCGAGTGTGACTCACAGCGTCTGCAGCAGCAGCGCGTGTCTTAGTTTTATCTAACAGGGATTGGCTGTACATAGTTGTAGCTGGCATGCTATCGGCAGAGCTTTTTTAGATATTAAAAAAACATCCAATAAAAAGAAACGTAGAGTTTTTTTATTCTTATAAATCACATTGTAATAATTAACACAAATTATTAGGAGTACAATTTTTAATATAATAGG
Source organism: Eurois occulta (assembly GCA_950022335.1). NCBI lineage: Eukaryota > Metazoa > Arthropoda > Insecta > Lepidoptera > Noctuidae > Eurois > Eurois occulta. Next base: position 15,846,883 of record OX465489.1, read on the forward strand.
AACAATCAGGAACATTTTTTTAACAATAGACAATAAGTAGTTGCATATTATAATTTAAAGAATGTTCTTATAATTATAAATCACACTTTTATAAAGTAACATAAACTATTTATTAGAACTACTTAAACTTGAGTGACATTTTGAGTTGCACAAAATACTAGCAGCTTTGCAGAGGCACTTTTTGTTGCCACATTTGGTTTTGCAGTGGCATCTTTTATAGCCTTGCCCACCAGAGGTCGATTGTGCATGGGCTATTTGGCGTAGTGATTTCTTTTCGGGTGAAACCATGTGAATATCTAAAAATTTTGAGTCACACACAGTGAACTGATTTCTTGAAAATAGCTGCAGACGCTGTGAGTCACGCTCGCTAGTAGACCTGCAGTAGATCAGCAGCACCTGGCGCTCACAACCTGCAGAGGCGCGTGCCTCGCTATGCCCTCCACCCCGCGCCGCTGCTGCAGATGCTGTGAGTCATGAGTGTGACGCGGGGCGGAAGGCTTGGCGGGACATGCATCTAAGTTTTATCCAACAGGGATTGTCTGGACCTAGTTCTAGCCGGAATGATATCGGATAGACCTAGTTTTATCCAACAGGGAATGGCTGGACCTAGTTGTAGCCGGCATGATGAAGGCTAGCTAGACCTAGTTTTACCCGAAAACAATCGGCTCGTACTAGGTTTAACCAAGAGTAAGTGGCTACACCTAGTTCTAACCGGCTAAAACTAGGTGTAGCCGCACTTCGGGTATTAGCCGTAACATATATAAATCTCGTGTCACAATGTTTGTCCTCAATGGACTCCTAAACCACTTAACCGATTATAATAAAATTCGCACACCATGTGCAGTTCGATCCAACTTGAGAGATAGGATAGTTTATATCTCAAATTTTAGTCGCAATTTTAATTTATTGCTAATTATTTGTCTGTTATTATTTGACAGTCACAATTATCTGTTAACTCCAAATGATTCTAACAGCTGTCGATACCTTTCGACTGGGTTGAGTAAGTAATCAATAGATGGCGCTGCTATGGTAAATCTACGAACGTGTCATATAAGCTACATTTTAAGCGAGAAAAGAGAGGTAGGGTAGGTAGGTAGGTAGGTAGGTAGGTAGGTAGGTAGGTAGGTAGGGTAGGTAGGTAGGTAGGTAGGTAGGTAGGTAGGGTAGGTAGGTAGGGTAGGTAGGTAGGGTAGGTAGGTAGGGTAGGTAGGTAGGGTAGGTAGGTAGGGTGGGTAGGTAGGTAGGGTAGGTAGGTAGGGTAGGTAGATAGGTAGGGTAGGTAGGTAGGGTAGGTAGGTAGGGTAGGTAGGTAGGGTAGGTAGGTAGGGTAGGTAGGTAGGTAGGGTAGGTAGGTAGGTAGGGTAGGTAGGTAGGGTAGGTAGGTAGGGTAGGTAGGTAGGTAGGTAGGGTAGGTAGGTAGGTAGGGTAGGTAGGTAGGTAGGGTAGGTAGGTAGGTAGGTAGGTAGGGTAGGTAGGTAGGGTAGGTAGGTAGGGTAGTTTATATTATGTTCTCTTTCTTATGTGACGCAGACGAAGTTGCGCGGGTCAGCTAGTCTATTATAAAAGTCTATGGCTATGGAAACTCGCGACCGGCGCACGCAATCACCGCCCTGAAATAGTCTCGCTCTGAAATAGGCTTTAGGACGCTCTCTCACCGGGAGCATTTGCCTGTAATGTTCATTATTCATTACTTCATCAGTGAGAGAGGAGAAACGAGCATAGTGTGCAATCTGTAACGATTACGCGCCTTTAGGCAGCTGAGACACGTTTGTGGATTGCCTATTCACTATCGTTACTGGTGTCGGAAAATGCGTATGTACACAATGACATGTAGACTAATGTCAGTGCCAGATCAGCGCAGTATCGAAGACGAGTGTGAGTATATGCGGCAGGCGTATGTACAAAATTGATGGCCTGCTTGCCTGGCCAGAAGTCATGCCACACACAGGCCATGAAGTTGATCATATTCCATAGTACTAAATTTTATACAAATTGCTTACTTTTTGCGATTTCTCTGTGTGATAGATTGGTTTGATAAAATAAGTATTCAAATGCCAAAATTCGAAAAATATCTCCTCACCTTAAAAGCTCATATTTGCTGTAGTTATCAACATGCTGGTACGTGATGCTGGTCACCTTCTGGTACGAAGGCTCATCAGGCTCATACTGAACACAAGCACGGTCCAGCACAAACTCATACTGCTCTCTTTCAAGTAAGCTGTTGAACTTCTCCAGGTCACTGAACATCACCGGTTCTCTTAGTTTACGACCGTGGAGTGGGAAATACACCTGAAATTAATGAAGAGTTAGGTAGGAACTTGTTTGTATGGTTTTGAATCAACAAAAAGTTTTAACAAGTCCAATTTAATTTTTCTGGAGATTGAGCTTGAGAAAAAGTGTTAAGTATCTAACCTATTAAGAGTTCTCGGAAAACTAATAAGACAGCTTCAATCTTTTTTTTTATACAAAAACTCTGAAAACAGTAGCTATCTGTATTTCATTTTAGCTCCAACAAATAGCACATTGGTAAGAACATAAAATTTTGAGTATTTTAGGAAACCAGTGGTTAAAAGGCCTTCGTCTTGTTTGCAGATGCATCAAGAATGATTACAGTTGATTAAATTATTAAAAAATATATACCTGGTTTAATCTTTTTCTGACATCATGGTCACAGCTGCGAAGACAGCCGTCAGGGTCTCTGTTAAAATAAATTCATAAAAAGAATTAGGTGAGCAATGTGTATATAATTAAAATAACAAAGGACACAATACGATTAGAATTAAATTACTATGTTATTTATTTGGTTAACCTACTTTGTGACCCAATGCATGGCAAAATTCAATCAAATAATTATTTATTTCGAACAACAAAGTCCATAAGGGTTAATGAACAAGTACCTAAGAACCACATCAGTGGCAAGAAATTAGGTGATTCAGTTTCATTCATTTAATTCATTCTTCTAATAATAATTACATCAATTCGTCGTTGAAGTTCTAACACCACGTAAGCCACCACCACGTTTGATATTTTGATGCCGTTTGCTAGAGAATCGGAAGACGCGTTGATTCAACCAATCAAAACAAGCATAGTCTCTTGCGAATTTGAAGTGAATACAAATTAATAAATGCCCCTCACTACTTCCTCCATGATTTATCATGACGATAGCTCGCTTAGTGACCAACATCACTTGACCGGCTGTGTATTCGCAATCTTTGCACAAATCTACTCACTACCTTATACTGCTTTATATTATAACTTAGTATTAAAAAAAACATACATTTTGTATATAAGTCATTGTACATATTATTATGTGGGTCCTTACTAAGACCTGCACATACTTAGTTAATCTATGTAAATGTATAAGTTAAGTCAACACTTAAATAAGGTAATATTAACATGTTTTGATGTTTATAAAGGCGATATATTTAGCCTATGTAACAAAATAAATCCTGACTTGTGAACAAAGAGAATAAGATCATTTGTAAGCAGATTGTATTCTAATCATGTATAAATAAAGACCTTGAAAAATAAAAAAATCAATCAATAAATGGTTTTGTATGACCTAGGTATAATTTTGCAGTTCTTTCACTATCCTGTACTATTTTTGACTTAAGTGGTGTTAGAACTTAAGCGACGAATTTATGTACTTTGGTATAGTCAGCACCCTAATGTGATGACTTAGAATAGGGCAAAGACCTTTTCCCCTTCCAAATCTGTCCACCCTGTGTCATCTCTGGCTATGTTTGCTCCGCAATCAAGTCAGTTTTTGTTCATAAATAATTATGTTCGAGTTGATAAGAAGAGAACTAACTTATGGAGAGAGATGCTTACCGTTCAACAATAAACCTGTGCTCATTAGCCACACCAAATGTTATGTCAGTAAATATGAACTTAGATGTATCGTAGCCAACCAGAGCTGGGTCTTTGGATAGGACATCGTCAATGTGTTGTTGGATCTGAAAATGATAAGCAATACCTTGAAGAAACAGAACTAATATATTATTATTATTATATATTATCAGGCAGGTAGTTGAGCCTGTATCCTGTTGTATATACTACTTATTTATAATATAATACTTTTACACATAAGTACTTAGTTTCATTTGTGTCAAGGAATCTAAAGAACAGACAAGTTGTTTCAAGTTTGAAAGATTACTTTTTTTTTTTGCATTTTGTAACTAAATCTCAGTCTTATGTCGGTTGGAGTGTATGTAATGGGGCACTGAGGAAAAAAGACCAAAAAAGTGTTAGACACAAGAGCAAGCAAAGTGAGCTTGGGACTTGGGGCGCCCCAATGTTTGCAGACATAAAATGGAGCCCTGTGTAGCGGGGCTATGTCGACTTTTTATAGTGCCCCGTTTCATATCCACTGACCCATGTGTCAAATAATCATGGGAATATATCCCAGCAGTTACATGAGTTAGTTGATGTGATGTGCCTTTATCTACCAACAGGTCTATCGAGAGTTCAAGTAATAGCGTAGTGTAGAGAAGGTGACTGAAGTAATACAAATCACCCTTTCCCCTGCTTACCTTCACAACAGGAGGCATTTGTAACAATCTATCAGCCCTTTCATTGGCTTTAGCAACTTCTTCCTCAAGCTCCTCGTTTGTTAAGAATTTGTAAGTCGGTGTCTTCAGAATGGTTAGCCCTTGGTTGGTCCTTTTGCGAAACACCTTATTGAAGTCTGGCCGGGTCAATCGTTTCAATAAAATTTGAACATTTGATGAGAAGAACTTTGGTGTTGGGTTTTGTTCTCCATCTAGTAAACGGTAATTAGGCAAATATATGAAATTGTTTAGGGCTTTCAACCTTTAGTTATGTTATACTATTTAAGTAATGGTTACGTGAATGGGCTTACCGTAAACTGATGGAACTATGCTCAACTTGCGGCATGATATAACCAGTATTCCCGCATCTGTAATAATGTTTCGTGGATTGTTTCGTGCTAGTTTTCTAAATAAAAGCGACATATTAATATTTTTCGATTCCTCTTTGAATCCTAACCTAAAAAATATAATGTTTATTTTATTTTTCTTCAGTGTCAATCAGAAATCTGAGTTTGAATTCTTGGCTTTCGAGTCCAATTTCACATTCATTCTCGTATATCTGAAGCGACAGAATGAAAGCGACATGTGATTGAATGTTCAATTGTTCACTTCCGGCTGTGTCAAAAGCAACATCGGATTTTTTAATTTTTTTTTTAGCATTTGCAACCTTGTGTTTGTTAATCTAAATTGGCATTTGGCTGTCAAAATAATATTTTGTCAAAGTCAAATTATTAATGTGTTTTTGTGTAAAATTATTTACGCAAATTTACGTAAAGATAGCATAATAAACTGTACTTTAAGTGTATAATAACGTCTTGATGACTTATCCTTATCATCATGGCCAAAAGGAAAGCGGCTGTGAATGATATCATTTATGAATTGGACAATGAGGACATCGTACTCAGTAGTGACGATGAGGTTAAAGATCCCAAAATAAATCGTTTGGAGACGGTAAATAGTACAAGCGTTACCTCAACTGACAAAGAAACTAATTTAAACCTAGAAATTAGTTTAGAAGCATCTGAAATGGATAAGTCAAGTGAGGACGTCAGTGATAACACGACTCCACAGACGATGCATAATGGAGGGAAAACGCCGAGCGACGTATCTATTGAAAGCACTCCAAAAGGTACCAGCTCTCAAAAGACAGTTGATGAAGTGGATTGCGTCAAGAAAATTGGTAGTGACGGTGCTAAAACCACTATACTGAACGAGGATATAGTCATAGATTCTCCCGGTAATAGCGATCTGGGTGTAGAGGGCTGCGAAAATAGGATACCCTTAGTAACAGTGCGATTCAAAGATAGTAAAATGGCTAGTAATTATAAGGAACAGGTGAAAGCATTTATGTTAAATTTAATCAAGCTTCATGAAGGAGAGAGTATAGGGTCTGAAACTGAGACAGATGTAGAACTGGACATTTGGCCTGAAGATCTAATTGAGCCGGAATTATGTGAAAATGTTGTGGAGAAGAAGGAAGAAAGTAGTTTGTTCTTTGTGGACACTGACCCTTGCACTGACCGGCCTAATGTTATTCCCAGATACAGTCAGGTAAGCTGAGCTATCTTATTGTTAACTAGCTATTGGAAATTATTGCTTAACATGTGCAGCCGAGTGGGGTGTCCCCCAGCTTGGCATTTTAGCAGTAATTCTGTAAGTATAGTCGGATGACAGCTAGTGGATGCATAGCTGAGAGCTGCACCAACTGCCCCACCATAGCAGCGCTGACCACCACCATAATTATTTTATTTGCTCAAAAGTTTTTATTTTGCTATAACTCCTAAAATAGTAATTTAAATTATGTTATGTAAATAGCACTTAAGTTCTTAATTAAATGATTGAGATGACTAAACCAAATAAACATTAAACCCAATTAAGACGTCAAACCATGTTCACTCCCAGTTTGGCAGCTGAATTTCACTTGGTGTTTCTATGGATCATCAAAGTATTTTATCCAGCATATCAATATGAATCCTACTAATATTGTAAATGCGAAAGTTTGTGAGTATGGATGGATGGATGTTTGCACGCAAAAACTACTGACAGGATTTGGATGAAAGGCACACTACTATACTAAAGTATCCTATATGTTAATCCAGATAGTTTATAACCTGGATTAACACACAGGATACTTTTTATCCCGGTAGTGCGATCCCGTGGGACAATTACTGAACTTACGCGGGTGAAGCCACGGGCATGAGCTAGTACTTGAATAATTATGATGTATACTTCACTAAGCTGCAGTTTATTACAGCATCATAATGAAAGTACCTACATTATCTTAATGTGTTTTAAAGTGCTTATACTTTAAGTACTTAAAATAAAAAGCATGCATAGTCATGAATTTTTTAAAGTAATGCTAACACATTGAATTATTATTTACTTACCATGCCAATCAAGAAAACCAGTAAACCTAAAAATAAAAAATGAATTCAGTCATATTTGAATTGCTAACCAAAATATTGTACACTTTTTTTTTTTTTTGCTGTGTGGGAAATCATCAAATGACCCCCCCCCCCCCCCCCCCCCCCCCCGCCCTGGGCGGAGCGGAAGGGAGTGTCAGACTCTTACTGACTAAAAACCACCCATGTTCCTTCATTGGCCCTTTATGTTCCAGGGCCGCGGTATCGCTTTCGAACAGTCCCGCAGCCCTAAAATATTGTACACTGGGGCAAACTATTGTGATAAATGTATTCCTTAAAATCCTCCCTATTGATGATTGATAAATGTTCCTACTGGAGAATTGGTAAGAAGTAGTGCAGATTTGTGAATAGGGAAGGCCTTTGTAAAGCAATGGGATGTTATGAGCTTAAAGCAATCATAATGAGCCACAAATACCCTCTACTCCTAAAATAAAATAATTTGTTAAAAAAAAAAAACTACTTCTGAATTATGAATATTTATTGTAATTGTCTCAACAAATACTCCAAATTAAAAAGCCATCTTGTTTCCAGGCATCAATAGTCATAACAAATGCTCCTGACATAGAACCGCCCCCACCTCCGCTGCGAAGAGGGCCTTGTTGCTTCAATTGTGATGGCGCTCATCAACTTAGAGAATGCAAGGAGCCGAGAGATCAAGTTAGAATAGCAGAGAAAAGGAAAGCCATGCATTCAAATAGAGTTGGGTAGGTTATTAATAACATAATTTAAATATTATTATAGCAGTTAACTGAAATAGAATGCTATCAAAATCTAATGTGAAAAAAAAAACAGACAGGAAAACTGAAGATTACAGAAATTTAAATGTGGTCACAGCAAAAACCAAAAAAATATTTTAATCATTTCATCTGTCTTTTTGTCGATTTTATAATAGGTACAACTTACTTTAAAATAATTTGTTGCTATACTCAAAACTTTTATTTTCTATTTATCCATCTCCACTTTAGACGATACCATGTAGAAGATGAACAGAAATACGGTCATCTAATACCCGGTAGAATATCTGGGCAGCTGCGGCATGCCCTAGGACTCAAGAGGAGCGAACTGCCAATGCATATCTACCGCATGCGGTTACTAGGATACCCGCCTGGATGGCTCGAGGAAGCCAGAATATCACACTCAGGCATCACCATGTTTGATTCAACGGTAAATATGTTTTTGCTGATGCTCAAGGGATTTAACAATTTAATTGATCTTTTTGACACAACAGCATTTTATTGTGTGTGTCGAAACAATACTTTACTACATGTTACTTTAAGTCTTCCATTCTAACCAGATGCAGCTGAATTTTGAAGCCAGTATTTTACATGGAGCAACTACCTATCTGACCTCCACAACCCAGTGAGTACTGCTGGGTAATACAATACCCCTTGGTAAGACTGGTTGTCAGACTTTTGGGACACTGACTACCTGCAACAACTGTCAAAGATCTAGAAATGACAGCCAGGAATAATGGCTTAACATGCTCTCCTAGGCACGGAGGAAACACGGGACATATTGGGTGGACACCCATCCACGGACCAACCTAGGCAAGCACAGCTATTTAGCCATGAGCTCCTTCTATGCTATAATATTACTTATTTTATTGATAGTAGTCGCAAGTGCAACTAATGAGCTTGAGGTCTTGGGTTCGATTCACTGGTCAGGCAGTGTTATTTTCCGTCACGAATTTCTCAGTAGCAGCCATGAAGTCTGGATTTGCTGGATTTGTGCCGCGTTGACGGCAATTTGCTCGCCCGTTACCTGAGACTTCTAGTGAAATGAGGGTGGTGACGTACTGTTAGGTAGATATACCTCTGCCTAACCTGTCGGGGATTACAGGCGTGATGTTGTTCTTTCTTTCCAGGGTAATGCCATACAAGAACCAGAGGAGGAAGAGGGCGAGGTAGCTGAACCCGGGTCCAAAGACAAGTTTGACATCAAAAAGATTCTTGACTTCCCCGGGTTCAATGTAAAAGCCAGTTCGCGTTATGTAGATGTATGTTATCTTCCAATATTATTTACAGTCTCATCATACTTATTCAAACAGTAGTGTTATAATGAGACCACAGGTAAAATAATTGCAAAAGTACGATAATTACAGGCTTATGCCATATATTCTTTGTGTCCCAGATGGCAATGCATTTGCGATGCTCCTGGCATTGCGGTCTTTTGGCGGTTTGTGGTCTGGTCACTTATTATCTGGTAGGCAATCGGCTTTCACCATCCAAAACATCATCACTCTCTTGCCCTTAAACCAATTCATTTGGGGTGGGCGCAGCAAGTCTTCACCATCCAAAACATAAAAATATTAAATTAAAGAAGTCGGTTTAATAATGCTTAATGTAAAGAAGACATGCTGCAACGACTCCAAATAAATTGGGATGGGGTAAGAACGATGACGAATAATTACTTTATTTTCTGCTAATAATTGCAGGAGTCGGAAGATTTCGGTCTGCCGCCCATGGCCGAACAGGACAGCAAGATGGCGATGCTTCAGTTCCTCGCCCCCAATGCCATGAAGGCGTATAAACGCAAGAAGCTCACGTTCTTCCCGTCGGCCTCTGGGAATAACACGCTCGAGGGACAGGCAGAGATGGAGCTCGATAGCGGAGACGGTGTGTTGCGAATTGTTCATATACTGGCATTGTGTCGTAGGTGGCGTCCTAACCGAATGAGTAACATTGAAGTTTTACATTTGAATCGCTTTGGTTAGGATGCGGAGGCCTTATTATACTATAAGCTGTTAAATAAACAAATTATCCAGACACAAATCTCAGTCGGGATCTCGCCCAGTTGATGGGAACAGGTATGACCATAACTGGCGGAATGTGCGTAAGCTATTAATGATGATGACTTTTTAGGGTGGTTGAGAGCTTAAGGGTGCTGCTCTTTCATGTGGTCTTACGTAACTAGCATATAACCCTATATTTTGTAATATTACCATTGCAGAAGTAGCAGAGTTTCCATCAAACCCCCCTCTTCCGGACGAGGCCCCGCCGCCGCCGCCCCCTCCGCCCAAGCTCCCCCCGCCCCCCATGGAGATGCCCCCTCCCCCTCCACCCGCAGACGACAAGCCGGAAAGCTCGGGGGATGATGTCGAAGTCATCGAGGTCATCAAAGTTATGGACATACCAATCCCTGTCAGCGATCTTATTACTATTGATGAGGATGATGTGAGTTACCTTAGTCTTGTTTACCCTAAACCTCTTAAGTTATTGATGAGTAAAAAGTCATTGATAAGTACAATGTCCCCTACATTGTACTCATCAATAACTTTTTATATGAGAAGAATCCTGAAATCACAAAAAAAATGTGCTATTCCCTTCATTTCGACGATTAATCTGTGTGCACCCAATTGTATTGGACAACAATTTCTTTTCTGGTTTGTCCCATTGTAAAAATTGAGGTGATTTTGGGTAAAAAATAAGCTTGTATGTGTATTTATTTTTATGTAGTTTTCTCCTCCTACGCTTTGCTCTTGTAAGAGGTCGATGAATTCCATCGAATGGCTGATGTAGTCGTAGCTTGCCATCTAGTTCTGGTTCTCCATTTCCATCTCCTCAAAGATTTGGTTTTATAGATCTACTAGCTTATGCCCGCGTGAAGTTCGGTAACTGTCCCACGATAAATGTACCGGGATAAAAAGTATCCTCTACGTTAATCTAGGTTATAAACTATCTATGTGCCATATTTCATCCAAATCCGTTCAATAGTGTTCGCGTGAAAGAGTAACAAACATCCATACGTACTAACAAACTTTCGCATTTATAATATTAGTAAGAAGTCAACATTTGGAGTACAGATAACTTTTTTTTTTGGAAATATTTAAATGTTTTCATCCATCAACACTTACATCTTTCAGGATAAATCCCAAAGCAGTGGACGCGGTAGTCCAACCTTAGACGATTTAGAAGAAAAGAAGCGACTATTACTAAACGCATTAGAAGGCGACGGTACACCAAACACATCCATTATTAGTATACTGGATACCACAGACGAGAATATAGAAGAAAAGATTAGTGAAATTACTGACACTAACATGGACACTGCAAATGTAGACGAAACACAGAATATAGAGGAAAAGATTAGTGTCGATATTGACATACACACGGAAACTGAAAATGTTGGCGAAAAACAAAATATAGAAGAGGACAGTACACAAGAAAGTGTTAAAAGTGACGCTGATAGCAATCAAAATACAAAACTTGACAGTGAAACTACAGAAGAACCTAAAGTTGACAAAACGAGTAAAGAAAGTAAGGGTGGAGCCATAAGCACAGACGAAACTCCTAGTGAGTCAATAGCAGAACCTGAAACTTCTAAAATGGTTGTTGAAGATGCAGAACCACCCTCATCAACCAATCCAGAAGTTAATGACAATACGGATAAGAGGAAAGACAGTGAAACTGATGTCCTTAGTACTCCGGAATCAAAACCAGGTGAAGTAAAGGGAACGCTTTTCGGAACACCTGTCATGAACATTGCTTCCTCATATCTCAAGCTACCCACAGACGACAAATTCGCTAAAGACATCTGCGACATCATCAATTTCGAAAACCTACCAAATTCCACAGGAAAGTACAAAAAAATAAGTGCATTACTCAAAAAAGTAAAAGATGAAGTCGACCGGATACAGGACTCGTGATACACAGATACCCTTGCACGGGGCAGAACTTTTTTAAAGTGTTATAATGCAAGGTGTATGTACGGAATTGCATAATTGTAAAATTGAGGTAATGTATTTTTATACTGCTCAATAGGATAACTCCATTTTTTGGATTCAAAGCAATATTTTATAGGTATGTTTCGATTACATAGTCGTTTTTAAGTTACCAGTCGCTGGTGCGTGTTAGCATAATCCATTATATGTGACAGGTACAATTGATTATGCTAACACGTTACGTACGTACCAAGTTTTAGCTAGACTATTTCCACATTCGTGTTGACAGAGATTGCATTTTGCAGTGTTAATTTTTTTGGTATCACCCAAATACACATGCAGTTTTTATATGATTATTTTATTTACCGTTTCTGTTGTACATATATATTGATGTAGTTACTTTAGTAGGGGTTGATTTATTTTATGATTAACTAGCTGTTGCCCACGACCTTCGTTCGCGTGAAATTATTATTAAAAAAATATCACTTCCCTTTTTGAATAGAATTTTGTTACCAGTTTCAGATAGATGATAGATTTTTGTTTTTGTTGTTTGGTTTTGTGCACGGAACCCTAATTATTTTTCTAAAATAAAAGTAGCTTATGTTAGACCTTATAACATCAGCTATCTGCCAGTAAAAGTCGTGTCAAAATCGGTCCAGCGGTTTTGGAGATTAGCCCGAAGAAACAGACAGACAGTCAAAAACTATATTTTTATTAATATATCAGTAAAATCTGTTATTTAGATAGATTACAAACAGACACTTCAATTTTATTTATTTGTATAGATTAAAAAACTTGTAGTAATTAGTAAAATAATCATAAAATTCTCTGGGTAGTCAGCTAGTTTAGTAGTACATTCAATAATATAAGGATTCTAAAGGTGTGTCCAGACCTGGCGAATGCGCCGCTTGCGAACTGCGCGCGTGCATTTCATGTTCGTACGTAGCCCCTGCGCTGTACGCGCGCAAGCTAGATACGCGCCGTACTCGAGCGGCGCAGGTGCGCGCGAATGCACAACTGAGGCTCATAGTTCAAACGCGAACGCTCCACGCGCGTCCCACTCGAGCCTTGCCGGAGTTGCACTAGAGCGGCGGCGGCGCACCAAACGTAGGCTGTAACCGCACGCGAACAACAAGCGCGCAGTTTGCAAGCGGCGCATTCGCCAGGTCTGGACACACCTTAATGGCATGAATTCGTTTTTAGGCAATAAAACAATTGTTTCTCACAGTCATAATTATTTATTTTTCTTGATAAATATAATCTCGATCGGTTTGTCAAAATAAAAATACACATAATTAATATGTAAAGAGTCGATACAGTAGCTCAGAAATAAAATATGGTTGAAAATATTACCCAACCCAAGTGAATTAACTAAAACTAGTGGAATATGCATTAGTTCAACTCGAAAAATAACAAAAAGTCACTGTGGAAAAATAATCTCCTTTTATGTGGTATACAGTGATATGATGTACATAGTGTACTTATATTTTATTTTTCTCATCTCACTTTTATACTAAGTGTAACTCAATCATAAATAAAAAGAAGTTACACAATCCTAATTTGCATCCGAGGCAAAGTTATGAACAGCTTGAGGAGGTTTTATCACGATTGAGGAGAAATCTCATTTCCCCGTTTATATACGTCATTACGATCTTGTAAAATGAACTCATATAAACCTGTCGACATTTTGTTTTCGCTCAATACATGGTCTGCGCAACTGTTTGGCATACGCAAATGAAAAGATGTTTATTATATAATCCAAAGAACAATAGCGGGCAGTGCATTGCAGCTCGTACTAAACTGCAACATTTTTTTTTTTGTCAACAATTCTTTCCATAGTTTTATGAATGTCTTTCATCGCGTCAGGTACTTTCTAAATTCTATGTCAACTTGACCAACACTTAACTAATCACATTAATACTTTATAGAAGGTCAGATCCACTTTGAGATTTCAGTTATTGCACTTACTGTGATGCTAATAATATTAGTAGGGGAGGTATCGAATCATGGGCTGCAGGACTGTTCGAAAGAGATACCGCGGCCCTGGAACACAATGGGCAAAAGAAGGAACATGGATGGGATTTAGTCAGTAAAAGTCCGAAACTCCCTTCCGCTCCGCCCAGACCGGGACCCCGTAATTTGATGATTTCCATGTATCGAATCATTTGAAATAAGTATTATACCGGCTGACATTTAAAGCAATGATAGGGTTCACCAGCGCATAGAGTTTACCACATTTGCAGCGGTTTCATGTCACATCATCGAGTTTTTTTTAACAAGTTCTAGTGTCTATCACAAAATTGCTGTTTTCTATTTTTTTTTCTACAACTTTGAATCGCTCGGTATAAAAACAATAGAAATATTACAAAGATACCTCCCGTGCTATATTTTTCATACCGTAATAAGTATTAGTTTCAGTGCTTATTGAAAAGTAGTAGCATATCAATGTTATTTTATAGAAAACATAAAAAAAGAAAGACCTGTTTTAGAACAGACTCCATCACTATTGCAGGCTTATAAAAGTAGTAAGAGAAAAATATAGCACCAAGTGTTAAATAAATAGAAAATAATTAGATAAAGATTAAAATAAATTAAGGATCAATGGACCAATTCATTCTAAAACCGTCATAAAATCCGAGTTCATAAGAATCATTATCGTAACGCCTTCTATTCTAAATTTAATTTCAAAGGCAAGGCAGCAACAGCGAAACTAAATTGTTATACGTTTATCGAAACTTTCCAATCGTTTATAATAACCTTATCAGTACATAATACCTATACAAGATCTTATACATCTACACTTAAGTTGTGATGACGTTCTTGGTGTCCACAACTGGTGCGGTACATTTTACTATATAATACAATTACTGGAATTCATTGTTAGCGCGACCCTTTTGAACATGGACTCCTTGTCTTATATTCTTGGGGGCGTTGGAGGCGCTCCGTCGTGATCCTGGGGACAAACAAAGGATATAGTGGTTTACTCCAATATTCTTATAATTCAGAAAGACATGCGTAGCACTCGCAATCGGCGTGCGTGTATAAATAACCAGATGTATGAACATCGACGAAGGCAAAGGAGTATGCAGCAGGTGGCGTTCTGAAGGTTCTACCTACTCCAATGGGAAGTTTATGTATTTACAGAGTAAATGCATGTATTCTCGACTACTCCGACTTGTCAGATTAACCATTTTTATTGCCAACAAATTAATGGAAGTTTTTTCGCGCATACGAGGGGCTACACTGTAGTTTCATTGAAAAAAAAAATAACGATGTTACAAACCAGTCTCTTTACTTTTGAAAATTACACGGATGTAGTTTGTGTATCGGAATAATCAAGTTCTACAAAGTTAATACAGTTTTAAAGGTCAGAGATCACACACGCCGCGCCGTAGAGATACGTTTATTTGTGTTTAATGTTTGATGTTATTTCTATAAAAACCAAGCCAAAGCAATATAGGTCGCTTATCGGCGTTATGTAGTTCCTGGGTTTTTGCCACTGATTTTTTAATACGTTATCTATACAAATAAATAAAATTGAAGTGTCTGTTTGTAATGTCAAAATAACAGCTTTTTACTGTATGCATTTGAAAGTATATACGGTACTCATTACATTTATTATTTTAAATTTTTGCAAGTCCTTTTGTTTGTGCCGCTTATAAAGCTATCTCTCAGTAAAAGTCCCGTCAAAACCGACCCAGCCGTTTCGGAGATTAACCGGAACATGTTCGTTTTGACGGGACTTACTGGGAGATAGCCTTTATAAAGAGTACTTTTATTTTAGAAAAAGATTTAGGGTTTCGTGCACAAAATTTAAACCCTTGAGATTGAAAATCCGATTCTAGCAGGGAAGTTATATTTTTATAATAATTTCACGCGGCCAACAGCTAGTTAAATATATAACAAAAGCGCCCAATAACGTTCTCCACGGTCCACCCCGATGGCACGTCTTAGAATTTTTAGTTTGGGACGTTTTCTTTCAGTTTTGAGAGCACATGCTAAATAATATTATGTTTTTATTCAATCCATGGATCGTTTCACAGTTAGCTCAGTTAATTTATTAAATGTATAAATTACTTGTAGTTTTGACATTGTTACTAGAGATTTAAACAAGTGAATTTTGACAACACGGTTGGCGCAGTGGCTGAGCGATTGGCTACTGTTCTACGTTTAAAAAAAATGTTAAGTACTCATAATTTTTGTTGCAAGCCCTTTATCTTACGCAAGAAGAACTATTTGAAACAAACGTAAAGGCTTGTAGTATGGTATCATAGACATTGCGCACAAAAAAGGTGCTTCTTTTTTGCTATGGACCAGTTTTTTGTTGTGCCCTGAGATAATAATCTGAGTTTCTTCACAGTGATAGACGATAGACTACTTGTATATCAATTTAAATACTAAATGATGCAAACGGACACCTGGCATTATGTCCTGGAAAGGAATGCATTTTATTTTGTGTCATTCTCAGTTTCTAGGTATGGATAGAGGAAGACCAAGGCCACCGCGGTGGATTTTATGAATGGTGATGTGGCTGGAAAGGGGGTGAATAAATATTGAGAAGACGACCAATATTTATACACTTTTGATTAGTACGCACGAGGACCAATCAACCTATACAAAACCAGTATAAGCGGATCTCATTGTACGGGAAATCTGTGCAAATCGAGAGAGATCGAGATCTGATCATGTTATACTGGAAATGTATAGTTTGATGTTTCGCTGTGTGGGTTTTTGTATATTCTTTTTCAGGTCGCGTAAACACACCCCGCGTGTTTCGATATAAACGTTGAAGAATATACAGAGACACACTGACCCAGTGTCTGAGCTATATTTATTTTAAAAAAATCTAGAATTGAACTGAATCTGTGTCAGGCTCATGGTTACCGCCCAAAAAAGCCGTTGCTCTAGAGAAATTCAAGGTCATTCGATTACAATCAGGTTTTATTATCGGTACATATAAATCAATTAACTTGTCATGTTCCAAGTTTATATTAATAGCTTTTTCTGGAATTTTCTAGTTGAATCATTAATGTAGATAATAGCATAAATATTAAAACATAATTAAACCTTCATTATGATGAGTTGTTAGGTGCAAAGGAAATATTTTGTACGTACTTTTTGTAAGCTGGTCAAACAAGAAACAACAATAGCCATTATTTGTTCTGTTCTTCCGTTTTTTTATTATTTTCCCAGCTGTTTATCATTCTGATATTTGTGAGAGAACTGTTTGCAAAAAATAATGTAGGAATGTAACTAGCATCAGTAACTGGTTAACATTTTTGGTGACATGACCTAAATGGAATGTCAGTCAGTTTACTAGCACAACACAAACTGTTTTGTAAACACATAATAGCTTTTGTTGGAAATTTTAGTCATTTCGTCTCGATACTGCACGACTTTTATTAAACACAATGGTCGCGTACGGTACATTCATTCAAGGTCTATTAACGAATTGCCTGGTTGAGATCTACCTATAAAAAGCGGTGGACGATTGCTTGCTATGGTTGGAATTTTATAACAAACTAACTAACTGGAATGCATTGTGGTATTTCTTATCATTGTAACTTAGCAGTTTAAAAAAAAACGGAAATATGTTTTTTCCTCATAATAGGTTTTTTATGCGCCTTCTCTTCGATAAGCATTAGTATTCGATATTACATTTTACCTACACACGTTCAGGTGGAATGAGAAGTCGAAAGGTTATCGATATCATCAAAACGTTTTCTCTGAGGTGACATTATCGATCGACTTTTATGCAGGGCTTTTTACGTAACTGGTTAATTAAGTATATATAAACATGAGTGACATTTTATGCTGATAAAACAATGTGAGACTGAGTCAGTATTAAATGCTACGCAAGTGTGTAGTGAATGCATTTCTTCCCCACCACCACCACAACTTGCTCTCAACTTAATACATCGTGAGGAACTATAACAAAATTGTGAAGACATGGGACACCCAGGACACGCACTGGGCTCGTATGATGGATATAGGCTACTCCCTCTCGCACTCTCAGGAGACAAAGGTCAGCTGGTACAAAGCGTTTAATTAAATCACTTTTTTTCGACCTGAGATAGGCAGAGTCAACCAAGTACTACCAAGAAAATATAAAAACTCCTTAATTACCTGAGAATTGCGTGTAGGCTTCGCTGCGTCTTGTATCTGGTTGCGACGCGGACGCATGACGTACATGGCAAGCGCGAGGGCCATCATGAGGAACATTACCATGAAGCAGTTGGCGGACGACTCCGGCCTCGGCAGCCCGGGCATGGATTCCAGGCACTCACTGTCTGTGCAGTACGACTGGCCTTGACGGAGCTGGATGTAAGAAAAGAGGTTTATGAAAAAATGTTACTCAAGTAGTTAAGCCCAGAACTTACATAGGGTAAAATATTTTTGGGTTTTGCTAAAAGGATCTTTTTTCAGTATCAGCCCCAGAGTTTGATTTGTACCCAGTTGATGGCTATAGCTCGCCTTCTACTTCATGGGACCCAAATATTTCTGTGGATGTACTGTAAGTTAGTATATCAGTTACAACCAAACTTAAATTAGGCTGGCTGCTTATAGCTGCATTTGGATTCTCAACGGATTAAGAAATAAAAGTAACTTAGGAAAAGAAGCGATTTTTGTCAAAACTCAATTGACTATCCGGTGAGGATTGTCAATTGAGTTTTATTCTTATAAAAGTGTGGACCATATTCTGAAATATACAGCTAGTCGCTGAAAGCCTTTTATTTAAAGTAGAATAAAGGCCCCACGTGGAAAATCTACAGTAGGTACTAGATGCATACATACACCTCTGCATAACGGACACTTCAGGGGTATACAGGTGTGATGTTTTCTGCTACTTCAATTTATTAACCTAAATACAGTTACATGAATACCATATCGTTTTCACAGACGTTCCATGAGTTTGCATCACAACAAGTCAACATTTTTTATGACGTGTCCTATGTAAGTTATTCGAGACTAATGAGTCACCCACAAGAACGTTGTGTCTGCAGCCCACGGATTATTGTCAAGTTAAAGGCTACTGTACAGATCAAAATTGGAACCTATTATTATTTCTTGGTGTTCAAAAATAAGGACTTTCATAAAATTGTCATCTGCCTAGCCTTTTCCCAACTGAGTTTTGGTCTGGTTATTAAAAATAAGATCGTATATATTATGTGTATAGCCATTACGTCACAGAAAATTTAATAAAATAGTTACGGACTGCTTTATTAAAATTTTGGTATTGGTTATTCATTACGTAAACGTTTAATTATTTTAGATTCATTGTCGGTGAAATCCATTTCCTTCGTTTGTTTGTAAATAACTTCTTAGGTATTTGTAGGTGTCATGGAATATTTACACATCATTTGGTTTGTTGATACATAAATGAACTTGGAATTACATGAATGACCGTTATCATTTACTATTACTGTAAATATAAATAAAGTTCGGGCTGTTATTATGCGAACCAATATCGACTGCTATTAAGAAGATGTCCCAGTGGTCACAACCAAAAGAAATGCTGCACCGACTGCTGCGCCGACCCTATAAAATTGGCATAAGGGAGAATGATGATGAATCTCATTTTTTTTTTATTCTGCATCGTAGTGCAGTGTTACACGTAAATTGATTTATGTCCAAATAAAAATACCCGCTACATCATGACGAATTCGCGTGTTTGACGGAGAATATAGTTGACGATGCTAGAACCAGAGTGATCTAAGTGACATTTTTGGCAAAAATGGTTTTTTTACACAATTGCATGGAAAAATCATAATTCTTTCATGCGATACTGATCTATGTGCTTCCCAGTATTATTTTCCTTGAGAAATCACAACATCTCACTATAGAATCGGTGCCATTTGCAAAATGGAGACATGCCAGACTGATCTAAGTAATGAGGCGCACTTAGATTTAGGTTCAAGTATACTTAGTTACAATGATGACTACACGGAAACATTATGAAACGGTTGATTTGAAACCAAATGATATAGATTCTGAAACTTTCTTTTGTAACCTAAAGAATTATATACCAGAAAAAGCCCCTGAAACTAGACTAATATCGTATCAAAAAATGCAAGATATAAGAAAAGCTCTAAAATTTGTAACTCCTATCCATCATCAGTTTTACTTGACCCTACCACATGTGCCTAGAAGAGGCATCAATCAGGAAGCACAAGATGATAATTTTTTGCCTGCTGTATTTGGTGATGATTAAAGTGATTTTTTCTTAACATATCAAAGTGAAAACTTACACTATTATCACATTTTTTTAAATTTGTGAACTGCCATAGTGATCTAAGTGATTTTTTTTTTTGTAAAACTAGAATGTTACTTTTAATAAATGACTCATACTGATAAAAATTGTTATTTTATTATTTAAAACTTACATGAAGTACATATAACTAAAAAATAATAATAAAAAGCTCATAGATTTCAAATAATAACGCGTAACGCATTTCCTTCATTTTCTCAGAAACATACTATTGTGCCCTAGATCATTCTGGTTCCAGCGTCGTCAGTTATCATACATCTTCTAAATACTGTATGGATTTCCTTTATTAGCACTAATATTATCTAACAGCACTTAAATAAATATCCGTAGTTACTTAAAATACCGTTTGTAGCATTATACGATCGTAGAATCATCAAGATGATAAATGGAAGAATATTCATTCGGTTAGCACCGTGTGAAATGCAAAGCTAGTGCTAAGAAGAATGGCTCGAGTCAATTGGCGTCCTCAATCATAACCCATTCATTACCAAAACCAGCATTGGCAAAAGGAAGACCGTAATTATCCTTTTGTCCTATTTATAAAATTTTAGGCGTCATTCAAGTTTACTTTTGAATATTGTCTTATGAATCTTTTGTTCGTGCATTGCAGCTGTCTGTGCTGTTTACTCACGTACTAATGTATGCGACTGAAAAGCATTCGTTAATTATATTGGACGTCTACACGTGTGGTTGCGAAATAAGTACCTACTTGTTTTAATTATATTATTGGTACCTACTTGCTAAAATCAATACGAGTCAGTTGCTCCTGATATAGGTACGAGGTGTCCAAACCTAGCTCAGAAGTCAGTGTTTTCTTTTTGTAATAGATTTTATGTATCAAAAACAGCAGATTTAATAAACATGTTCATTAATGGTCTTTCAGTAGGTACTCTAATCAACTCTTGATGTGTTTAAACACATTAAGTCTTAGCTAGGTTGGTAGGCTGTCTATCTGCGTGCTCTTAATTGGAACACGATAAAGTTGAAACGCAATCTTATCGGACACATTATCATAACATTGCCAGATAATATCGCTCTTAATTACGATGTTCTTGTACACGTCAACTACACAGCTTTAAAATTATAATGTTTATAGGATACAGCTGCGTTTTAAAATGTGCAAAGATACGTCAGGTCTAGTGTGGCAGGACATAGGACCAAAACACTGGTCTTTTGAAACCTGTTCTTGACTTACAACGATTTCTTTCACGACGAGACAGAAATGACTGGATCATTTAATGTGAGCGATATTTCTTTTGGAGTTAGGTACTTTAATGTTCGGATGGCATCATCGGAATACCTCAGCACTTCTCCATGATTATTGTTAATGTTGGGAGAAGACTTCCACAAACAACTGTGATCTCTTCAAAACAGTTCGAAAACGTTACGTTGAAGTAGAGCATTCATTACCTATGATGAAGAGTGGAATTATAAATTCTCCAAGAAAACGCTTAAAACATACGTAGGTCATTCAAGATGTTTAAATTGATTCATTGTCACTGCAAGTACTGCAGCGGATATCTACAATATGCGGGCGACCGCGACAGAATGTGCACAATGTTGTTTGCTCAGTGTCCATTCACTAGCAATTTTGCCGTATTTTGATGCAGTAGTAAACAATAACATGATCATCAGTTGCCGTTGAGTATGACGTCCGGTTTACAATTAGTAGAACGTGATATATCCCACTTCCTTCACACGGCAAATGTTGACAAATCGAAATCACACAGAAGTTGTTTGGCGAAGTTTTTTCTATCTTAATTAATATTCAGTATTTTTGGAAATACTTTCGAAAATGTCGAAATTGATCTCGATATCCGATCGCAAGAACTTTTCTTAAAGGGTACTACCGCTCCTTTCCCAAATATCAATTGATGCAAGCGCTTAAGTGCATAACCTCTGAAAATATTTTTACTAAGAGATCGAGAAAACATCGCAAAATAGAATTCAGGATTTAGAATGCAAATAGCAGAAGACAGTAAGGAAACATCCAATTGACTAAAACTCTAGACGATTTTTATGGAAAGTTTTGCTTTACGTAATACAAGAAGACGTGAACCGGAACATGACCTCAGACGTAATAAATATCTCTGTCATTTGTAAATAAACTAGCCTGCGGATTGGGATATTGGCGTCCTCAGTTACTGTGTAGGTAATGCATATCTGGCTAGAATTGGAGCCCATCCTGAAAATGCTCGGAAAACTACTCTTTTCCGTTGACACTGTGGCACCTACTACAGTGCCAGACCAAGATGCTAGGACATTCTAGTACTGGTAGTTAACATGAATTCTTGTCAAATTCTATTCACATTATCTACGAAAAAAACGACGCAGTTAGTATAGACGGCTGTCGGCTATAAACAATATCGTTTTCAATTACAACCATGAAAGCATTGGTAGGTTTATCAGGCACGATAAGAGACCCAGTTAACAATTTAATTGTATGATAGATTTGCATGCTAACTAACTGATTGAGCACTACAGTTACAATGTTTTGGCTTTCAAACTTATAATACGTACGACCTAGATAGAAATTGACAATATTGTTGGTAGGTTAATAGACTATGTATAAGTATACTCTTTATTTAGATATATACATCGTTAAATTGTTTCATCATCATCCACAGACCGACTTCTCCCACTGCTAGGTATAGGTCTCTCTTTGCTTGTGCCAAGCTCCACGCTCCTGTGCCAGCCTCATCCAGGATATTCCCGCAATGGCAACAATGTCGTCTGCCCATCTGGCCGCCGGACGATCAACACTCCTCTTTCCATTCCTTGGACGCCACTCGGTCACAGCTTTACTCCACCTGCCATCACCGCGCCTTGCTAGGTGTCCTGCCCAACTCCATTTGAGCTCCATAACGCGATTTCCAATATCGAAGACCGTCGTACGTCTCCGGATTTCGACGTTTAGAACTCGGTCTATTAGTTTTATGCCGAGCATGGAAGGCTCAATGTGTCTTTGTGCTACTCTGAGTCTGTACACAGCCTCCTGTGTGAGCGTCCATGTCTTAGCACCGTACGTCATGGTGGGCAGAACAAGCTAATTATAGAGATGGGTCTTCAGGCAGTGTGTTTATTTTCCTTAAAAGGCAGTTAATATTCTTTCCTTCTCTCAACCTCTTCTAGTAGTGGTTAATGACATGACACAATTGCATTTATACAACCACAAGTTAGTTAAAAACTTGTTGTTTTCAAACGGGCTCTATTTTACTCCTGCTAGCACACTGTGGCTTATTGTTATTTATATATTTCTAAAAGGGGATTTATTTCTGTAATGTTAAATGATATTTAGAGTTGAATATTCCACAAATCAAGGAAAATTACATTTCCTCATGTGCATAAATTGTAGTATTGTTGTACATGGTCAATTGAAAGGTAGGTATCATTTTACCTATTAGTTGTTATTTTAGTCACCAATTTATTAGCCATTATCTTATTAAAACCAAATAAAGAAAGCCAACGGCGATTTCTTGTTGGAACTATAGGAATCTATTTTAACATTCAAAATATTGGGTAAGATAAGAATGAATGATATGAAATCTTGCAAACAATACAACCTCTGCCCTGTGACAAATTACATCTAGTGCAAGAATATGAGTTCACTTCCGCTCAGACCATAACCCACAAGCTCGAGTGCCCCGAGTGTCCTTTTACTTGCAAATTTAATGATCTAAAGCATGCCACACAGATGCCAGCCACAATTAATGTGGCCACTCACTGAACTCAAACAATATAGCCATCCCTTTGATATGAAAAGGATATAAAATAATTCGAATGCCAAAATCTATAAGGGTGGATTGTAAGTTTGAAATTTGTTTGCTACAATGTGTGCAATGGGATGAAGAGACCTAAGATTATGATAAACCAAAGCCAGTCATGGGTTGAAAAACTTCTTCTTAAATATTTACACTTCAAGCCATTATTGTTTTGAATAATAAGGTGTGTTTTACAACAATAGCTAGAAGAGTTTGATTAGAATACACTGTAATAAACTACTATGCAATAACAACATGCATTTAATAACAATTTTAAATTATTTTGAACCTTAACCACTTTTTACCCTTCATTCTAGATGGATGTGAAAGCAGTTTTAAAATTAAGAAGCCTGCTTTTCAATGGTTGTATGTAACTAATTAATAGTATACTGTTGAATCACATATCAAAGAAAAATAAAATATTATTTCTTCAGGCAAGTACATAAACATAGGTCACAGAATCTATCAATATTTACCATCAGCTCTAACAAAATAATCTTTCTAGACAAAAACAAAACAATGTTGGTAAACATAGAAACAATGAAGTATGGATGAGTTATACTGTATACGTGGATGTTGCTTATACGTCGGTCCACCCACTTTAATTACATCTCAATCATACAGCTCCCAAGGTTAAATAACTCACCAAAGAGATGAGCCGACGCATCGCCAACTCATGGTTCCACAGGCACTCGCAAGGATCCATTTCATCGGCCATATCTAAAAAAAAAATAGCACTTAGAAATTGCTATGTCGACACTTTCTTTCTCCCAATTTGGTCTCAACTCGATATTTTCAATCAGCTGACATGCCAACAATAAATAACCAAGGTGATTACGTCAACAGCTCAACATAACACTTTTCCTCCTTATCGACGTAAGCAGTAACCACTGAGTAATAATAATCCACATCTTTGTTTTTATTTACAAATACAAAAAACACTGCTCAAGGATTAGCTGTCATGGGTCTACGAAACGAGAAGAGAAAGTAAAACAAAATTCTAGAGCGTACCTGCTGTACTACTTATGAGAATGAAAACACAATAAAGTATGTCGCTATTGTTACTGAAACTGAATGCAACTGCGTTAAGTTTGATAAATGGTACTAAAATGTCGAACAATATTACACTTGCGACGACATCTTTTCTACGAGTGCTGATGAGTGCTTGTAGCTTTGTGATTGGTAGCTCACGAAATATGATTGGGTGGCAACATCCAATCAACGACGAGAGACCAAAGTGTTTACAGTTTTTTAATTTATAATGTTGCCATATGTCATAATTCTTTTTTTCGATGGTAGAATTAAAATTTCGTTCAGCACAAAGTAAGAATAGTCCAGTCAAAGATGAAGGAAGATTCGAAGGCCTATACCTTTCCAAAATCAACGTAATACTAGGAGGTATTTAGGTATTTTAGTATTGCAGCGTTTGAAGTTGCACAAATGCAATCGTTAAACACGGCCAAGTTACAAATTTTATATTTTTTTATATTAAGAAACTCTAATTGTATAAATATAAGGTTCGGTTTAAGAAATTGTTTTTACACAGTCTTAGTTCTTTCCGACTGGTGTCGAGACTCACCATGATTACAGATCTGAATGTGTGGATATATATACAATATGTAAAAAAAAACCTGTCCGACCCGAAAGGGGCATTTTGGTATACCAATGACATTGCCAAATAGAATAAGAAACATAAAATATTCATGAAAGTAACAATATTAATTAACTTTAAAATGCATGATTTTGTCTCAAATTACCACCGTTTCCCTAATTTCAAACAAACTTATAAAACGTGACAACATGGACCCATCTTCGGAATATGTATGTTTGATCGTTAATTGTTTTTTTTATTACAACATCACACTACCCGAGAAGCGACTGCACGCGCCCGTGTGCTGCCATAGAAGTTTCCTAATTTTAGTACATTTTATTTAATTTTCATATATGGGTATTTTTTTTTCCTGTTCTCCAAAAAGGATTATATAAATAGAATCTAATCTCGATATCTAATAATACCCCTCACGGATCTGACAGGGTTTTTTTTAGCATAGTGTATAATGTGTGTACTGTGTGTTGACTGATGGTTTTTGGCTGAAAATAATACCTAAGAGTTCCATTTTTATAAATAAAAAGTTAAGCATGAGCATCAAACGTGAAAATGGGCGTAAACCACAGAGCATCATAAATATAATACTGAAAATCTTAATAACATCAACATGAAGAGGAGGAATAGATGGGGTTTGCAGTTTGCTTGCAAAGGTCGCGGACGAAAAAGAAAAGATTCGAGCCAAATATTGAAAAGTTGGAAAACCTGTGTTCATTATTTGGCCAACTCTCAACTCAAGGCCTGTTCCAAAATCCAGAATACCAAGTACTACCTATCGAGATTCAGATGTAACTTTTCTTTTCAGTCAAGAAAATGTATATTGCATTGGTAACATGGATACAATTCATGTAATCAACGTCTTACCGACGCGGATAGGTACAGACGCCAGCACATCAAGCTACTACAATCTGTCAAATTTCTTAAATAGATCTTCAACTTTATCGCTCAGGCATTAGATTCAAGGTTGATTCGGAAATTTTGACAGTTTCGGGTAGCTTGATGTGTTGGCGTCTGTACACTGCACAGCAATAAGACTTCGTTGGAGGAGTAAAGAAGAGACAGCTATTTATTTGAATGGTCAGCGAGTGAGTGAGAATTACATGTCTACATATACATTTGTATACTTAAACATTTAGGGTTTAAGGAGTCTGCACACTACACTACACTACCAGGAAACTTCAGGCAAAAAAAAATTCTTTGTTTTGAAAAGTGTGAGACTGTGTCGCATGCCGTACACGGAGCGTCAACAATAATTGTTGGCGAAAATATGTTGCCGGAAATGTACGTAGGTAGCATATAGGTAATGCTACCTACGTGCATGGCACGCGACGGTGTTGGTCGGTGACGGAACGGTCTAGTGAGCATAGTCTCATACTTTTCAATACAAAGAATATAGGATTTATCCGCGTATGATATTGCAAACCCGTTATAAACGGGTATGTGTACGCTGTTGAAACGTTCTAGTGGGCATAGTAATCCGTGTCATGTTTCTTTCCGTGCCTGATACGTTCATAGCACGGTCATTATGTGGTACGGTGTAGTAGGCAGACTCCTTTGAGCAGTGGTGTAGCTAGTCCTAGTAGGGCATAGCAACCTGACTTGCATCGTTTAAGCAGTCATTCACTTTGCTAAGAGAATTTGTGATGTGTGAGACAAAAAGCTCGGTTCATTGCAGAGTCTTCAATGAAGAGCTAGAAAATTAGAGCATCCTGAAATGGTTTAAGTTTTCATCGAAATATTGGAGCTTTCTGGACATGATAAGTTATATTTTTGGAACGAAGTTCCTTATCGCGCGTTGCGAAAGGGGGCTAGACGGAAAAAAATCAGACGAAAAGTTGTAACGACACTTTTTACCCGACTGCGCGACGCAAAGGAGGGTAATGTGTTTTTGCTATAGTAAGCTATAAATTGTAAGCCGTGCGGCGTGCGCATGTTTCTCTGTCTGTCTCTCTCTCTCTCTTATAGAAAGCAAGCCAGATATTTTCGTTTCGTCTTTGGTCTGTGGATGGGTGATCAAGGTTAAACAACGACTGCCAAGGTCTGTCTGTGGATGGGTGATCCAAGTTTAGCAACGGTTGCCGAGGTCTGCCTGTGGATGGGTGATCAAGGTTAAGCAACGACTGCCAAGGTCTGTCTGTGGATGGGTGATCCAAGTTAAGCAAGGTTGCCAAGGTTGGTCTGTGGATGGGTGATCAAGGTTAAGCAGTGGTTGCCGAGGTCTGTCTGTGGATGGGTGATCAAGGTTAAGCAACGACTGCCAAGGTCTGGCTGTGGATGGGTGATCCAAGTTAAGCAACGGTTGCCAAGGTTGGTCTGTGGATGGGTGATCAAGGTTAAGCAACGACTGCCAAGTCTGTCTGTGGATGGGTGATCCAAGTTAAGCAACGGTTGCCAAGGTTGGTCTGTGGATGGGTGATCAAGGTTAAGCAACGACTGCCAAGATCTGTCTGTGGATGGGTGATCCAAGTTAAGCAACGGTTGCCAAGGTTGGTCTGTAGATGGGTGATCAAGGTTAAGCAACGACTGCCAAGGTCTGTCTGTGGATGGGTGATCCAAGTTAAGCAACGGTTGCCAAGGTTGGTCTGTGGATGGGTGATCAAGGTTAAGTAACGACTGCCAAGGTTTTTTTTTTTCACTTTTTAATCCAAATGAACTTCGTTCCATCCGGGTGTCCCTTGACACTTCTCAATTTTTTTATCTTTAATCAAGAAGAATATTTGAGGTTATGAGAAGATCGTGGTGGCTCTAGGCGACCGTAGGCGCGGGCCTGTGGACGGTGAGTAATGGGCTAGCTCACCGTCCGTCCGTCTTATGACGACAGGCCGTGTCGACGGCGCGTTCGTGTTCCACACGCGCCTCAAAGAGATGTCAGCAAACCAGAGGGGCCCGCAGAGACCGATGCCTGCCAGGGCTGCGGGACTGTTCAAAAGAGATACCGCGGCCCTGGAACACAAAGGGCAAAAGAAGGAACATGGATGGGTTTTAGTCATTTTTAGTCAGTAAAAGTCTGACACTCCCTTCCGCTCCGCCTAGAGCGGAAAGGGTCATTTGATGATTTACCATCCCAAAAAAAAAAGTTGTGAGAAGATTTTGTGACTTTTTAGCTCATCAGGGGCCCTTGTTGCTCGGGGGCCCCGTATTATTGATACGGCTGATATGGAGGTAGCTACGCCCCTGACTTTAAGGTACCTACATTTGTTTTACCTTAAGGACAAGCTACTATCTCACATTGTAAACAACATAAATTTACGACTTTAGTTCAACTAGTTTGCTGCTATACGGATGCATGAGGCATAAATTGTAATTTGTAGTACCTATACCAAACTCTTTCGCATGTTTGTAAAGTACCCAATTAATATTAGTGTCAGTACTCGGTCATGCTATGTAGATGTAAGTGATTTCATTGAAATGATCTGTCATGTTGTGCATTCGAAATGAAGAAATACAGAATTTTAAAACCACGTAATCACGTAAATCAGTGAAATCGGCAAAATTTCGTTTACAGCCTCTTAAAATCATGCTGACTACACTGGCGGTCTTATGGTTATGGCATGTTTCAGAATAGTGATAGACAGTAGTAGCTATTTTATGAAAAAAAGTGGTAGTCAAGTAAGGAATCGTCCGTCGATAACTCTTCGCGGTATGCAGCCCACGTTGATTGTACCGTACGTTTTATTTCAGAATGGATAGATAATAATCCCAGTTAGGCGTTCTTAATGAAGTTTAAAACTACCTATCTACTGAGAAAAATATAAAAAACTTAAGTAGAGATTCACACGTCTCAGAGCTTGTAGCTACTCCTCCACTTTCTTGAACTGATGCAGTTGGGACACAAACAAGGTGTAAACAGACCCATCACCAAGCACTCTGTACATCAAAATAAGTAACTCTATCAAAAATAATAATAATAGAGACTGAAGGCTTCATGCTCGCAATACAGGACCAAGTAATTGAGACCAAAAATTATAGGAAGCACGTTATAAAAAACCTAAGCACTGATAAATGCCGAAAATGCAATAGTTCACCAGAAACCATCCAGCACATTACAGGGGCATGTAAATCAATAGCCCAAACAGACTACAAACATAGACACGACCAAGTAGCTAACGTCATACACCAGAAACTAGCACACCAATACAAACTAGTACAAATACATCCCCGAAACTGTGCTGGAAAACCCTTCGACAAAATTATATTTTGATCGAGGGATTTTTACAGACCGAACCATCCACTTCAATAGACCAGACATCACATTAATAAATAACAAACAAAACTGGATATCTCATCGACATAGCTGTACCAAATACACGCAACTTACAAACTACTATTGCAGAAAAAATAAATAAGTATACCGAATTAAAAAAAGTAATAACACGCCATATAGTGTTGTCCACAACAGCAGTAATACCAAAACAACTCCAAAGTTCCTGCAATGTGATTCAGACAACCCGCACCAACATATCCACTTAAACATACTCATTTCTCTTTCAAGCTGCAACTCAAAACCGTAATGTACCTATTACTACCTCTACAACTCTTAACCCAGCTGATAATCACTTGGCTTAGGCCCGTGCTATCAGTACTTTCCGGCTACCCGGCTAGCCGAGCAAATTAAAGACATTGGTAATAATAATATTCTTTATTACAGAAACTTATCTGAAGCCTCTGAATCCTGAAGTAGGTGTACCTGTATGTCAGGAGTCAGCGCCCTCTTCCATTTTACTTGGCTTAGATACTAATGTCAACCTCGGAATAGACAAACATACGAGTATGTGCTACAAAATACAATTTTATATGAAGTAATAACAAAATAAAACAGAAATGAGAATTATGAAAAAATATGAAAAAAACATAATTTAAACTCTCACAACTCAAAAAAATAATTAAAAATATAATTTACTAGTTTTCCGCACGCGGCTTCGCCCGCGTCGAGTTCTGTTATATCGCGTTTCCAAGAGAACTCTTCAAAAATCCGGGATAAAAACTATCCTATGTTCTTTCTCAAGGTCAACTCTATCTCTGTACCAAAAGTCATTAAAATCAGACAGACAGAGTTACTTTCGCATTTATAATATTAGTAGGGAAGTAGGGATAGTAGGGAAGTAGGGATTGTTAATTTAATATATCGTGCTGTGTGTGTGTGTGTATCACGTTTTATGGTAATACTCAATGTTACACACTCAAAACATTGTGCTGATGTATGCATTAAATAGTATACAAGGTCATGGAGGTGTTTAAAGTAGATTTATAACCTTAATAAACTAGTATTAAAAAAAAAAACTTGTGAAAAAGTTGGTACTTACTTTGACCTCCAATATTTCCGTAACTAGAAGGTTCCCAGACTTCCCAGGTATGACTGAGAACAAAAAAAATATCGCAATGACGGGATGTTTTGTCATAGATGCGTAAACATTTCGTCATACTACGCCGTAGCCCAAAGCGTAGTCATCTACGACTTGTAGAACCAAATAACGTCATGCTACGCTGTAGCCGACAGTGAAGTCCGCTACGACTCGTAGACTCACTGTGCTCACCTCGTACTACGCCGTAGGCTGGTGCGTAATCTGTTACACTTACAACCCCTAATCTGTTAAGCCGCGAAATCTGTTAAGCCTTCACCTTTGCGCCGTTTCTGTATAATTCGCGCCGGGCCTAAAATCTCTCCGTATGTTGTACTACGCCGTAGCCTACACCGTAGTCTGGTACAACTCGTAGAGTCAACTTACATCGTTCTACGCCGGCAGCCTCGTCCGCTACGAGTCTCATTTTTCATCACACTACGCCATAAGTTACAGTCTTCTGCTACAACTCGTAGGATCTCAATGGGCTCAGGGGAAGCTCACGACTCTACAATAAAATAAAAAACACAAACTCAAAACTTGATATTAATACGATCACTAATTTCAATTTGAAAACCAGGATTAGTAAGTGGTTAGAGCAGTTAACATATGAACCGACTGAAGATCTTCTTACTGTCTACAGGTAACTTTATCGCTGTTTTAACGTACATAAATTAGAAAAAATAACTGGAAATTAGTGTAAGTAAGAAATTGTTATTTAGGAGGAATCAACAGACTCCCAAAATACAGGCATTCCTTGCCTATTTTGGGGTTCTAAGGTCTCAATAAAATACGGGGTGATAAAAAACCTACTGTTTCCTACAAACGTGCAATACCTAGACGGTCAAAATATATGGAACAGCTGTTTTTTTTAAATAACCGATGAAAAATTTCTATGTGGGGGCTCAGAATGATGTACTGAATGGTAACCGTTTTCGTGTCGATGTCCCTTCCACCCCGTGTAATTACGCAAAGACACACAACAATTTTGTACCAAAGATTTTGATCACAGATTTGCTATGTTCCTATAATTCTGAAGTTATTGGATTAATAAACATATTTTATTTATTACTAAAGCTTTAGCCCGCGGCTTCGCCCGCGTGGATGTCGAAAAATATCCGACGGGAAGGTACTACCGGGATTAAAAAGTAACCTATAGGCTTTTGGCTTTTTAACCCTTCGGGGGGTAAAATTATCAAAAACGCTGAGACACATATAAATCAATTTTCAATAGTGAGCCTAAACACAAAATTTGAAGATCCTAACTTCAAAACTGACTAACTTTCATATAAACTTCCATTCCCTACTTTACCTCTATAGGGGTGAAATTCTCAAAAATCCTTTCTTAGTGGATACTTACTCTTCTCAAAGAACACACCCTCCAACTGTCCAAGCTTCAGGTCTCTAGGACCAGCGGTTTGGCCCGCGTGTTGATATATCACCCAGTCAATCAGTCAGTCAGTTTACCATTTTATATAATTATGTAGATTTATTTGATGACCATAGCTGATACCTTTGATATGAGAACTTAGCATTTTTACGTAGAATAAAACAAAGTCACTCCCGCTGTTTGTACGCTTAGATCTTTTAAACTACGCAACGGATTTTAATGCAGTTTTCAGCAATAGATAGAGTGATTTATGTATGAGGAAGGTTTATGTATATGTATACACGTTGCTTCCGTGGGAAGCCGGGTCGTGTCGCTCTTAATTATATGACAACACGTTGCTGACCCAGTTTTTTTATAGGTGCTGTTCAAAGTCGGGTCATTTTAAAACTACATATTTAGCGTGTTCATGGCAGTCTAAATTACATAAGCTGAGAATTCGCGTTCATCAGTTCCTGTAATGCGTGAATTACAGTACACGCAGGACACGGTCCCCATATTAGTTTGCTTAGGGGCTGTCTCCACGAGCGAGAGAATCGCGACGATATTATCGTCGTTGCCACGTATTTCTATACACTCTCTTAAAGGCCGTCTCCACGAGCGAGAGAATCGCGACGATATTATCGTCGTTGCCACGTATTTCTATACACTCTCTTAGAGGCCGTCTCCACGAGCGAGAGAATCGCGGCGATATTATCCCATACAAAAACGTAATATCGCCGCGATTCTCTCGCTCGTGGAGATGGCCCCTTACTTCTTCACACTATCCACGTTTTAAACGTTGCAGAAGACCAAAGAGTTAGCCATGTTACGTCATAGAATTAAATATTACTATTTTTACACTTTGGATACATATTTGTAACAGAATCACACACATACATCATATATATTGACAAATCATTTTAAGTGGAATCTTACAAGTGTTCATGTGAAGCGACAAGTCGTGATTGAGATAGGTGGGCGGCAATCTAGTGGGGCGTGCCCTCATAAGCTCCGCCCTCCGCTAAGTAGGGCGGCCCGCCCGCCCTACACTAATTGATTACTTTTATCAAATTGATATAAAGAAAGTATAGCCTATAATTAAGTATTATGCTCCATCAAAGCCTCTGATTAGCTACTTATAGCAGCACTCAAACAGTACGTAATTTTAATTTCTGTAATACAAAATTGAAAATCGGGTGCAAAATGCATTGGTTTAGATTTGATTGATTATATTGAAATTCACATTTCTGCCACAACTGGGGCTACGAATAGATTGTGAGTCTAGGCCCGTTTAAAATATTGGTATCTATATCTATACATCTGTACAAATAAATAAAATTGAAGTGTCTGTTTGTAATTTCAAAGTAACAGCTTTTTACTGAATGCATATGAAAGTACAGACGCCAGCACATCAAGCTACTACAACCTGTCAAATTTATTTAATAGATTTTGAACTTTAATTCTATAGTATTAGGTTCAAGGTTGTTTGGGAAAATCTGACAGTTTCGGGTAGGTTGACCTGCTGGCGTCTGTACATATGCATTTAGTAAGAAGTAAATACAGTACTTATAACAAAAATACATCTTTTTAAATTTTTGTCTATCTGTCTGTTTGTTCCGGCTAATCTTCGGAACGGCTGGACCTATTTTGACGGGCGTTACTGGCAGATAGCTAATATTACAAGAAGTAACACAGGCTACTTTTATTTTAGAAAAAGGATTAGGGGTTCCGTGCACAAAAATTAAAACCCTTGAAATTGTTAACAAAATCTGATTCAAATAAGAAGAACCTAATATTTTTATAATAATTTCACGCGAAAATGGTCACGGGGCACAGCTAGTGAGTACATACAATGCAATGCGCCTACATTAAGGTCTCCAAAGCCTATTCGACATAAGAGTTTACAACACAACCTTTGAAGAAATGGTAACGTTTTATTTTTCCATTCTCTTCAAAAAAAATATTGACTTGAAGTTTCCAATAGACTCTTTGCTGCCCTACTTCAAACCTCAATAATTCTCGTTTCATATTCAGCAGTGATCCTGGGCGTGGCTTGATCCCGGTTCACACCCAGTGCCCGACGGGAACGTCGCGACGCCGCCGTCATTCTGGCCTGGGCACGGCGCCGCGCGGACATGGCGCGAGCAACGCAACCGCCGACACGCAAGTGAGTAACACGCTTTATATTCTTTTTTATAGGTTTTCTAGTACTTATTAGTCCCATGCCAAGAAATCAGAGATTTAAAAAAAAAACCTCTGTCACAGTTTGAATTTAGAATCTCAAAAGATTTTGTTCTTTCTTAGAAGGGTTTTTGTAAAAAGTTTTGCAGGTTGAATTATTTATGATCGTAATTTTTTCCATTTAACTTTTTTTGTATATTATTTTATCTTGTTTAATATTTGAAAAATTGCTTTGTTTTTAATACTACAGACTTTTTCAAGTCTTTCTCTAAGCGAACTTGCGAAGTTTCCTATCGCGCAAGAAAGTTTAATATCGAAACTTTTGTATTAGATTGCTGTGAGTCTAAAAATACCTAAAATAAGGACAAACCGTGGTAGATTAAATTATAAGTTAAAGATACGACTTGACTTTGACTTTCCGAACTTTTTATCTACTTACGTTAAACTTCGCAATAACACTTGGCTTACTTAAACTTGTTAAATATTTCTGCGGGTGATTTATTTAATTGCTCTCATGATAAATAAGATATTATGTTTTTCATCGAAAATACTCGCATAATTCCCCCAGCTTATTCTTTACATCGTTAATTTCTTACTTCTTTCTTTACATCGTTATTGTCATGATTAGCGCTTTTTCTTTCTTTTCTTTTGTCTTTACTTATTCCTTTACTTACTATTTGGGATCCATTTCTGTCGTTAATTCTTAAACCACTTCAATTATTAATATAAAAAATCAGATTTGTGTTAGGCAACGATTTTATATTAACTACCAAACGAGAGCGGTTGCCATTTTTCTCTGAAGAAGGAAAATACTTTCAATTGTCATGACTCTGATCTGTTGCTCCTTCACCGCGGTCATTGGAGCGATAAAAAGCGCCAACGATGTCAAAAATGCATTTTTTGTGTTCACAAAAGCTACCGAAAAGTTCAAACTTGTTGAAAGTCGTTGTTTACAAAGCAGGAATCACTTTTAAACGCTTTAAAAATCATCACTCGTTTAAGTCGTCACTTGTTCTTGTTGTCTGTTGTGCTCAATTTTCTATGTATTTCGTTTTACGGATCAAGTTTGTTATAATTATATTATGTGAGACATTTTACAGAAAATGCTATAGAATATTTTAACACGTCTTTTTTAACATAATTACAGTTAGATAAATTATACGCGACAAACCACGGAATGGACTCATGAGAGCACGTTCTAATTTCCCTCGCCCCGAAATTATTAATACAATTTGATATTTTTCGCTACGGAATTTTTACAAAGGTGATTTTTCGAAGGCTTTTGAACAAAATTATTCGTTTACAAAAATGTTTTCTTCTTTTTCTGTGTCTTCTTCTTATCCTTCTTCAACCTTTGGCCACCCAACGCTGAGTGTAGGTCTCTTCCAAATCTCTCTACTTATGGCGGATTTATTTCATGGCTATCCAGTTTCGTTCGACCATTTTAAATAGATCGTCTGTCCACCTAGTCTATCTTCTCACATTCCTTCGTCCCTTCCGTGGTCTTCACTCATTTTTGTCTACGAAACACTAATAAAACCGCATTTAAGAATAAACAAATGATGCTGTATTAATCAGTTTTAGAAGAACGTACATAAGTGAATAATTGGATTTGATTATAAACAAATATTTGATACCGATTGGGAAAATTGATGAAACTAACAGACAGGGAAACTAGCAGAGAAAGAGAAATGATGATGTCTAAAATCACTGCACTAAGTGCGCTCGTAGAAATCTAAATTTCGGTGTAGGATTTGACTGAAGTATCAGTATGCACAGATTACTTGATTTCAGCCAGAGGACAATATCGACTATAGTTAACTACAAAATAGTAGTACTACAAAATAATGATAGTATGGTTGACTCTAAGCTGCAACAATTTCAAGTTACCAAATTCATAAAGGTGACGTAGGTTTTTCAGAGAGAAAGGTATTATACGTTTAAATAAAAGCACCGTTACCATTGCGAGATTTTGATATCTTACGTCAAAAAATGGTGTCAATTAAAAAGACTGCCTCGGATCCTATCTTTTTCGCTACATGACACACATTTTGTATTATTAACTTCTCTTCTCCTTAAAACTGACTTAGAAAATAAGAATGTGCTTGTGCGGCTTTACAGATTAGGCGGTTATACATTCGACGATTTTGTAAGATATAGGACAAGTAAAGAGAGAGAGAGAGTTATTTATTTCAATGCATCTAACGAGTTTTTTTTCATGTATGTGCAACATCAACTTCTCTGTTACTACCGGGCCGATTTTTGTTGTTCTTTATTCGGTGAAAGACATCCGCGCTTTGCTCTCATATCAATTTTATAAACTTTGCTGGAGAAGCTTCTAAGTTAGCTTTAATAAGGTTTTAAATTAAGTTTTTCCAAGTTGATAAAATCTTCACATATAAATGGTACCTACATCTGTGTGGGGAAAACTACAAGTGAATTATGATGAAACTTGCGTGTAAAAAGTTAGTTATTTTGTTGACTAATAACAATGAGATATCACAAAAAGTCATATTTTGAATTTTCTGTAACAACTAGCTGATAAAATAAAAGTTATCATTAAAAGCATTTATAAACAACGAAATTAAATTTTACTCTCCCTCAAAACGCAGCATGTTTTCCTGCTCCAATATTCCGCGTATTATATGTCCGTCATATTCGAAATTCAATTTGTCGACTAGTGGTGCGCTGTAGCGATGACATACGGTTTTTCGTCGCTTAAATCGACCGTCGGTTAATCGGACCGCTAGCTGGATGTGACAGCCTCTCGGACGCACCAAATAGAGAGTTTGTCACTAGGGTTGGCACAGCGGAATTGTACGAAATTTTGTATGCCTCAATGGCGGGACATAGCAGACTTATCTGTATTTAATTAACACAACATCTTATGAACCCATGATCCACAATAAATTATTTGAATTTGAATTTGAACGACTTAATGCAGGCCAAATGAATAAATTGTCTAGTTAACAGGTTCCTGTGATGAATCATATTCCATTTACGGCGGTTGTTAAACTATTGTGTAATGTGTCTGCTTCTTGGAAATTGAACGCATTAGTTAGTTCTATGAAGAACTGCACATTTTACGCCTTCATCTTAGTACGACCCAATCTATTTGCCGTTAGTGAAAAATGGAACTCTAAAATGTCTTATATCTCAAACAAAAATTTAACTAGATTACTTTACTTTACTTTAGTGAAATGAACACAACGCACGAAACAATTAGTTTCAATAAAACTTGAATAATACAATCCATGGTAGCAACTAGCAGTAACTTTAATGCTATGTCAAATTTCGAAATCAATAATTAGGTTATAACATTTCCACGGCTCGGCCACAAGCCTCCTCTCTGTGAGAGGGCATCCACTATGCGCGCTTAGTTTGGGAGGGTGACCATATTAATCAAAATCTAACTAAACAAGTCATCCGATTCGATCCGATCCGAAAAAATCTTTCATTGATAGAAAGGCTATGGGTTTTTTTTTAAAACAAGATATTTTACGCAGACAAAGTTACGGGCATCATCAGTCTTAAAATAATTCCAAAAGCTGCGTCAACCCTATTTTAAACCGGCGCGGTCAACGGTCAGCGAGCGTGAAGTGTGCGCCCTCTATCACGCGACGCGTCATAACATTGTCACTTCATTATGTGTCCTGACATAATGGAGGACCCCGGCTCCACTCGCGATACTTCTGCTTCCAGTTAATTAACTCCCGGATAAAAGGTCAAGTGATGTAGTTTGGTTCGTACGTTGTTTTAAATAGGACTTGGGTTGTGATGGAATTTATGTGTGTACATTATTATACAATAATGTGCACGATGAATATAATTTAGGCACATAATACCGTAACGATCTCAGTTTTTTGTGTCCTAATTCTTTCTTGTTTCGCTCTTCTAACATCATTCATTCATACCCAGGGTGTGGCGGGTTCCTGTGGTCGGGCAGTAGGATGGCGCTGAAGACGCCTACGCCGGGCGTCGGCGAGCGCGAGACATGGGGCAAGAAGGTGGACTTCCTGCTGTCGGTCATCGGGTTCGCCGTCGACCTCGCCAACGTGTGGCGCTTCCCTTACCTCTGCTACAAGAATGGCGGCGGTGAGTACTGACATATCCTCTTTTTTGTGAAGACATTTTTATTGTAAGGCGAACAGCAAAAATCTTATCTACTTGGTGATGAGCTGCACGCCCAAGCGACGGGGTGTAGCCCGTGTTATGGCGGTGACTACGGAGAAAATAAATGAAAGAAATAAAGAAGAATAAGAAAGCGGAATAAATTGATTTCATAACAATGCTGGAAGATGTTTTCACCTTGTTTTGACTTTGAGCGCGACCCACAGGCGCGACCAGTCGGTGAAGAAATTGTACTCACGAGAAGGAAACGAGTTCTTTTGAATAACAAGGAAGCCGACGGCCTACAGAGGCCTGAAGCTTCTTAAAATACGTTGCGAATGATTCATTGTTTCACAAGATCTTAACGATGTGCCTAATGACAGAAAAAGTATTATTTGCTGAAGTTAATACCCATTAATTCAATAATACATCTTGTATCTCGTTTTAAAAATCACTGGTAACTTACCTATACCACCACTTACCACTTACCTTACCTATCGTATTACCTAGCGCTAACTGGGTTGTGGAGGTCAGATAGGCAGTCGCTCCATGTAAAATACTGGTATTCAGCTGCATCCGGTTAGACTGGAAGCCGACCCCAACATAGTTGGGAAAAGGCTAGGCAGATGTTGGTAACTTACCTATACCTACAAATTAGTTCCATCTCAAATATGGTATTGATTTAGTGAACGCTGATAGTGTGCCGTTCATTTAATTTTCCTCCAGTAAGCTTAATTTATTTAAACCACGAAATAAATACATAAGATTGTTTGAATTCGTTTTCGTTGTCTCGAACATTTCAAAAGATGAAAATGAACTTCGATCGTATCTCTACATCCTTGCCAATCCATCCAATACCAACACAAACAGCAAGCCTCATCAAACAGCTATATTTCGATCGCTCCATAATCAATTAACCTAATGATCTATTATGGATAGAGATAGTCTAGAACGCGGTGTCGGTGTCTATGGTGTCTAGAGTGGCGCGGTTGTGCCTCGAATGCCACTAAGTGCCTCTTGCCTCGCTAATTGTGCGCCTCGCGTCTCGACGACGAGTTCCGTCACGTTGTAAATGCTCAGACGGCACACTTGATGATGTGTTTCGGTTTTGTTTGAGAACTTTACTCGTAGGTAGTTCGGAAGAGAAGTTCCGGAATTAAAATAATTGGCATTAAATTCAATAACTTGCCTTTGTATTCTATACAAACTTCTATAACTAAATACATAATTATGTAAAAAAAATGGAATAGGATACTAACTAAGTTCGTCGCCGGACGCCGTCGGATAAGGTCTTCCGTACTTTTTTTGTCTAAATTTTAAAACACACAGTGGACAGAAAAGATGAAGTTACTTTTGTCATACATATCTTCGAAACATTCACACAAACAAGAAACTATTGCATTCCATTCCATATGAGAAAATGGTTTGTTCCCGTTCAGTTACACCATGTTTTGTTACACTGTTACTCATTGGGAGAAAATATCCCGACAAGTAACACTGTGACTCAATGCCACGTTTTTATTCCCATTAATTAACAATGTACCCTAATAATAATACTGTACCCTAATATCGCGATGTGTTCGTTTTTAAAAGAGCCACAACGCTACCCTTAATGATCGTTTTGAAATTGCCACATCGCGATGTGATCGGTTTTTTCGCTCAATGAGTGTTTTCGGCCTTTGAGCCTAATATATACATCAAGTACGGGTGTTTAGAGATTGCGGTGGGATAATCTTTGCATTAAGTCTAGGTCTTTGCATTAAGTCTAACAATAATTTTACTCAAAAAGGTGTTACTTCCGGAATACAGCGTTTTGTTGAGTTACAGTGTTAATTAATGGGAATAAAAACGTGGCATTGAGTTACAGTGTTACTTGTCGGGATATTTTCTCCCAATGAGTAACAGTGTAACACAACATGGTGTAACTGAACGTGAACAAACCGAGAAAATGATTCGTGAATTCATTCAAGAGTAGGTCCCTACTGTGTGATTGTGCGCTAACACCGGCTGTAGGGCCCTCGAGGCATAATAGGCGGTTAACAATCGTACGCCTTGTGCGGCTTGTGCCTCGCCTCGCCTCATGCAGCGCCTCGAGTGGGTGCACTACGCTTACACCTGCGGCTTGCTAATTGAAGCTTCACATTCGCCAGTGTGCGGTGAAGTACTCATGTAATAGCGTTATACACTCAACAGACCCTATAGTTGATATTGGCTAAACCTGTGCAAAGTGAAAATGTTGATATCATATACCTTTCGTTATTTATCAGATTTCTATTGAAAGAGAAAAGGAAGGTTCCTTCGACCAGCCGGTGTTATGTCTGGTGGGCTACTCCTGCTTTCATAATCTCGAGGATAACTTTGCTTGCATGATGTAGCATATGCGTGACGTAAGATATGATGCGTAGTTTGTATGTGACTTTATATATTCAGGACGGATAGATAAGGTAAAAATGTGGCCGGTAGTTTAGGTACGATACTGAGTTTTAACCTGTAAGTTGGCCTAACAGTGTGAGTTTAATATTATGATCACAATAACAGATATATATACTACTCTGTCAAGAAAGTACCGGGAAATGATCAAGAATACAGAAAATGTTAGTTATTCATCCAGAATTATTTTATCGCCTTCAAAGTATGCTCCTTCAGAAACGATACACTTGCTCCAACGAATAATCCAATCATCAAAACATCTTTTTGAACGCTTTTTCTGGAATTGAGTTCAGTTCTCGCCGTGAATTCTTCTTTATTTTTTCTACCGAATGAAGACGGGTGCCACGAAGTGGTAATTTGAGTTTAGGAAAAAGAAAGAAGTGGGCTGGAGCCTTATCTGGTGAATAAGGTGATTGCTCGATGGTACCTATTTGTTGAGTTTTTGGTTTAAAATTCGTCCTTATCGTGGTGCAAAACCAAGAATTTCTTTCCACAAATCTGACTTTTTCAAATTTTGTCTCTTAAACGCAGCATAACGCTCAAATAATATTCCTTATTTACTGTTTAACCTTCCGGCGAGAATTCCGAGTGTACAACACCATGATAGTCAACATGACTTTGACTTTTGGTCGACTTTGGCATGGTTTTTTCGGTTTCGGTTCAGTTGGAAGGCGCCACTCCGAAGCTTGTTGACTAGTTTGCATGTCAAACTCGAACCCACGTCTCGTCGTAACCAGTAACAATACGTTTCATAATTGTTGGGTCGGACTTGACCGGTCTAGCATGTCCTCACCCTCAGCGACTCTTATGCGATTAAGTTTTTGGAGAAAATGCAGGTCTTTTGGGACGAGCGGCAACATGTTTCATACCCAAGTGATTATTTAAAATGGTACGGATCGACTCGTGAGACACAGATAGTTCAGCGGCTATCTCTCTCAAACTTGAATGAGGATTTTCAGTCACTATTTCCTTCACTTTTGCGATGTTAACTTCAGTTGAAGACGTTGATGGCCTACCAGAGCGAGACAAATCTTCCATCACATCTCGACCGCTTTTGAACGCTTTGTACCACTCCTAAGCACGTGTTTTTGATAAAGTCGATTCACCGTAAACCTTCTGTAACATTTTCAGGGACTCCGAACACGAAATTCCATTGGCGATGCAAAATTTAAGACAAACTCTATGTTCGATGTTTATGTCCATTATGAAATTCGCACTACATATTAGATTTATGATCTAACTGAAAACAGTACTGTGTTTAATCTTAATAACAGATGCAACTCAAACTCCGCGCCAAATTGGAAAACAGTTGGGCGATTCTAACAACAAAAAAAAAATTTAAAAAATTGAATTTGAATCCATAAACAAATCATCCATTAATTCCCAATACTTTTTTGACTGAATGTATATTACGCACTCTGGGAACGGAAAGTCAGCAGAATCGCTAAGCAGTTCAGCTGTCCGTGCAATAGACCCAGAAACTTAATTTTCTTTTAGCTGACAGTACCATTTCCCAAAATCTGTGAATTCTGTTAGCGATTACTTCACATGTTGAGCACAGTTTTTTAAAAACGTTTCTCTGTTGCTACAACTTGCCCTCATGACAAATCAATTGTTTTTTTATTTGCATTGTTTGTATGTATGTTCATGTAACTTAACCGCCATTTCCTAATAGTTAAGACAAAGCATGGCAAATGACAGGCAATGATATGGCGTCGCATAGCCAGACTCCACGCGTCTTTGCTGTGTAACGGAAATGAAATGCCTTTAGCAAAAGGATGGCCAGTCATGGCCCCGGAAGCGACTTAAATGAGATTTGTTTGCCTGTTCATTTTCCGGAATCTTACTTCAATAATTCGTGTTGTGTTTCTTGAAACTTTATCTATTATGGTGCGTAGCACGATGTGCTACGTATAGTTTGATACGATTTGAAAGTATTACGATTTAGTAACTATGCTATGGTCGGCTTCCAGTGTATCTGGATGCTACTGGATAACAGTATTTGACATGGAGCGACTGCCTACCTGACCTCCACAACCCAATTAGTACTGGGCAATACGATACCCCTTGGTAAGACTGGTTGGCTGACTTTTCGCCACTGACTGCTTGTAACGACTGTCAAAGATCTACGAATGACAGCCGGGACCAACGGAGTAACGTGTTTTCCGAGGCACAGAAGGAATTCGGTATGTAATGGGTGGTCACTCGTCACCAACCTAGGCAAGCGCGGCTTAACCCGCATATTAAGAAGTCACGAGCTCTTCATCGTTATTCTTTCAAAGATAAAGTACATAAATTCGCTTAAACGCGCTTGATCCTTTGATCATGTGTGTACATTAA
This sequence comes from Eurois occulta, assembly GCA_950022335.1. NCBI lineage: Eukaryota > Metazoa > Arthropoda > Insecta > Lepidoptera > Noctuidae > Eurois > Eurois occulta. Next base: position 15,889,921 of record OX465489.1, read on the forward strand.
CCATATTCAATTCAAAGAGTCATTACTCATTACGGAAAACCATATTATGAATTATAATTTCTTCATTGAAAAATTTCAGTAGGTTCACTCATTCACAAAATTTTGACAAGCTTGAAAACTTAAGATAAGTTGTATTAAATACATTCAACTCACTAATTGCGCCATGCACAATATACCTACCCCTTACAAGCATAAACACTTACTGACCTTATTACGCTACCCTATACGCTAAAGACCATGTTGAAAACACTTGCGCTCATAACAAAGTTTCAGCCACATACTAATTGCATCCTGTTCCTTTGATCGTCCGTCGCACCATCCTTTGGCGTCCAAGACTCAGTAATTGACAATCAAAACGCGCCCTTTTCATCGAGAAAACTTCGTTAGCTGCTCGATGTGCAGGAAAATTAGTAACGTAATAATGGGAGGAGGGTAATAAGATAATGGAGAAGGGAGGTCATCCTCTCTCCAAGCAACGGCCGATCGGGCCGCGTCTGTCCGTGATCGAATTAAATGGCAATTCTCGTGAACTGTTGAAGTGTGATCTTGTCTTTGAGCCGTTCATACTGAGACGAAATTTATTTAGAGCCGATGAGATGCTGTTAATGGCTGCCGGAGCGCTTCTATGTAATTAAGTTGCTGTAGAGAGTACCTAGAATCTGAATACTACCTATATTTTAACACATTCAGTGCCGGGAACCCAATTTTTGGCCTCTTCCTAGATGCCGAGAACCCACCTGGTGGGTCCTATTTCAGGGGTGGAAAACCATTCGAACGATTTTAAATATTTTCTAAAAATAATAACTTTTACATTTTTGGACATGAGAATGAGTTCGAAGTTGGGGGTTTTTCGGGGTTCGGTATTAAAATAGTTAAAAACTAATACTTATTAAGTATGGTGCAACTTAAACTGCCTGCCCGTTTATGTCACAGCCAAATATTTCAGAAACTTTTAACGCTACCTACTTGATATTTGGAATAAATATTTCTTTAAGGTTAAATTAAATTGCCTAGAGAAACTTATGCGTGAAACTAAAAAACTATATTATTTTTAATACTAATTAGTGTAGTCATATGAATTATGAGATGAAAAAATCAGTTTATGTTTAACCGACTTCTTACAAAGGAGGAGGTTATGTTTTCGGCGTCATATTTTCTTTTTTAATGTACACCGATTTCTCCGTGGTTACTGATCCGACTTACGTGATTCTTTTTTTAATTGGTAGAGGAAGCTTGCGTTGTCGTTTTGTGCCATTTGATTTTTATTAAATTTTCTTGGGTAGTTTATGAATTATCTTCTGTAATATTTTATCTTCTTCGTATAGGTGGATGATCTGGTAAAACTTTTAGTAACAATGGAAAATGAATAGTCGACAAGAATTAATTTATATGAGATACAAACTAAAAAGAAATAAAAAATGTTGCACAAAAAAAGAGTGGAAAATTACTTTTCTTTCCGAAGTCGGTGGCAAAAAGTGAATGAAACAAGCAAAGTCACCGACTTCCGAAAGTAATATTCGCTTTTTTGCGTTTGTTTTTGGAAGTCGGTTTTTAACAATAATGTAAGTAATATGATATGATATTATGTAATTTTATTCACAATCTTATTTTGTGTGTTGTTTGGTTTGTCTTTCGTATTTTTTTATTTATTTTTATGCAACATATTTAATTGTATATCGTGTTTATAAACCTATCGGCCGTGAAATTGAAAAGAGAGAGCTCATCTCAGTGTGAAAACGCGCGAAGTACGGCGAGGGAACATCTATGATGTAAATCTATATTGTATTTGAAATAAATGCACTACTAGCGGTCGTTAACCCAACAAAATGTCATCAAATTAATTTTTTGTTTGATCCATCACGTCTGCGGAGTATCGCTAGCTAATCTAATTTATCCCAGTAGGTATAACAAGTGAAGGAATAGGGTGGAATAATATGTAATTAATAGACTTACTAGGTGGTTCACAAAAAACTAATTGTCAAAGAATATGTAGGTAACATATAAATTCAATGCAACGTTTGTAATCATTCAAAAGTTTTAAAATATTATTTACCTATTAAATTCGATACGAAACAATATTTACGTAACGCGATTACGTAACTTGAATCAATAAAAAAAGAATGAAAATCTCACAAAAGGTTGAACACCCTTGTCACGGGAGCAGAGCGGACGATTTTACTTTTTCTATTTATTTTTTATTTTTTGATTATTGCACATCTCCCACCCCACTAGGGTATGAAAATACCCCCACAGATACTATGTATAGCGACAATACCCCCTAAAAACTCAATTTTACCACTTATTTTAGGGTTTTAAATCTTAGTTCCAACCAAACCTAATGCTGAGAACCGTCCAGGTGGGTTCACTTTAGCGCAAACGTAATACCAGTGACCCACCTGGAGGGTCCACTTGCGTGGGATGGCACACGAGTTCTATGAAACGGGGGTGGACTCGAATGGGTACCTATAGATTCTGTACAATTTTTTAGATATTGGTTTCTACTTAGTATGTCGAACTTTTAAGGCCCGTTCCCATCCCACCATAGATCTTTAAATTCACCTCACCCTTGGTCTTTAAGTGAACCTTTAAAAGTATGGAAAACGTTACTTTGTTGCCAGACAAAAAAAGTGATTTGTGGTCTAAGTGAACCTGAATAGTTTCTGACAGTAATTTTTTTTCGTGTGTTAAGTACGAAACAGAAACAAAATAGTACTTGATCGATATTTGATGTTGTTCCGTTGGATTTAAACTATGCTGTCAAACAGTATGATAGCATAGTTTAAATCCACAACCACTTACTTTATACTTAAAACACAATATGACTTTATAGCATTTCGTCTTTTAAGTAATACATTTCAATCATACCTCCGTCATGAAATAAAGCACTTCTCTATCTACAACATTTCGGTAGCCTCAGCCGACATTACCAACCCTTCCGAATGACCTGATTTATGGTCGTGTTCGGTCATAGCCGTGGTTCCGTACTAATTGATTGGGGCGCCACTTCATCATGTGACCCTCGCCATCCATCATTGCTAACGTAGACTATACCACTATACACTGTTACGAAGCTGTAATTATTTTCTAATGTGACAGTTTCGGTAACTGCATTGATTGTTTCGTTTGCTTCATTTCGGCAACAAGACTTTGTTTTTTTTTTTATTTTTTTTTTATTTTTTTAATTTTTTTTATTATATTACAATCTAGCCTAATAAGGCTAATAAGCAATTTTAATCTAACTTAATTTGCTAAAAGTAAAATTATATCTAAGAGCACGTCCATTGCGTTTACTTAGCGAACAAGACTTTGTGATGCTTTATTTGCTTTTCAATAAAATAGAGTCCATGCAGTTTGGTGCCCGTTTTTCTAGGCCAATTAGCTTCAACTATTTGACTAACTGACCGACTTAGTTGTATTATTAGAATCACCGGTATACTTCAAATAATTGAAGTTGATTAAATTTCGATCAAATCAATATATAATAATTATAATATTATAAAATAATATAAATAACAAAGATGTACAATATTAAAAACAGAAAAGAATTAAAGAGCGTAGAAAAATCGTCCGCATCTCTGTCAACGGGAAAAGTGCCCAGAAGGCTGGCAGCTAAGTAGGTATAGGTATAGGTACCACGTTGGATGGTAATACTGATTCTTTGACCAATAAATAGGACAGCTCTCTTTCATCACGAGAAGAGTGGAATTGATTGATTGATTAATTTGATTTGAGTTTGATGTGTTGAGCGACTGTATTTTCTTGATAAGTGACATAAAGTAAAACATATATATGTAATAATATTTCTGACGCCTTCTGTCATAGGAATAATATGTATGATTATAACATTTAGCTGGTGATAGCATAGTCGGTTCTATATTTTTGAATCTATCTAAACTAGCTACAATTAATGTACCTAATTTAAATGTTGATGATATCCGTAAAGTAGTTCCCCGCTACAGGCTCCCAGTTTCTGATTTAAGAATTTGATGTTGAGAAAATGCATGTTAAACTAAAAACTATACTTTAGTATTTGAATTTCTTAACTCTTTCTAAAATCCTAATATACTGCTAAAGAACAGTTTGACAGGTTGTCCACTTCAAATTCTCAATTCAGATATACAGGGTAGAAAGGGCACCGACGCACAAACGCTCACCATGTGTGCAGTACATCATTCTAAACTCCTACTTCGATTTTTTTCATCAGAAATTAAAGATCGCTCTATTACTGTCCCTGTTATTAAGTTATCACCAAGATCTAACACAATCGTTACTCACTGCAGTTAATTGAAGTCAAAATACAGCTGCCTATAAATCACAATTCCATAAACATTTCTATTCGAAACAATTCCGGGCCTTACGGTGTGGATGATTTAATGGAGCCCTATCGGCGGTAATCTCGTAATACCCAATCATCCGGACTCCGGTCCGCAGGGACCTCCCAGCCTCGGAACTAAGGCGATTCGATTACCATTCTAACATCTGTAACAGATTCGAAGAAAATGTAGCTCTAAATTAAATAATCGTTAGCCGATTAGGGTCAGTGCAGCGATTTGAAAATGGAATTAGTTCTTAATTTTAATTTTTACTGGTGTTTATCGTTTGGTTTTTTGGAAATCTCGTACCTGTTTAAAATTGCACAAACGAATGCTTTGCTTGTGTATTTACTTCGTAAGCCTATTTATAGTAAGATTTGATCAGGTGGCGTTTACATTTGTGTATATTCTTAGTCTATATGTATTTTTTTTTTCAATAAATAAGTACCGTGTCGGAGATCTTTGGAATTCAAAAGGAACTTCTTTAAAACTTACTACACAAAGCAACATCTTTGATAAAACGTACAGCGCAACAGTTAAAATTAAATCACCCTATCATGGCGAAAAGCCGCACTATTCCATAAAGCCCCATTATCCCCTCACTTAAGAGACACGAAGATTCGCCGAAGTCACTTCCCGACGTCGACTTACAGAAACTTGGTCGGAATGTCCTCTGTTCCCCTCTTATCCGCGACCTGTTGCATCCGGCAATAAAGTAAATCCTTGCCATATTTCTCCCTGCCTCCCCACAAAGAGGTTTTAAGAAGCATTGCTCTTTAGACGTAGATATTTATACTTTTTTCTTCGGCCGGTTTGTCTCGACTTTCTTTAAAGTTCTGATCAAAATTGTGTTGTGCCAATGACATTATTTCTAGTTGCGCAAAGAATCCAATCAGGCAATTGAAATCAGGCAATTAATCCATGCATGAGTGGTGTGCATAATAAAAACATGTTGCTAATAGTTCGATCAACCGGACTAACAACCGAACTACTGCTACTAGAGGGTTGCTAATGATTCGTTTTTAGTGTATCGATAAAGGATTATAGATGTACCTACATTATTTATAGCAACTAGACTGGATTTCTGTATTTCTTACGAAACCAGTGCTTCGTAAGTCAAGCGATTGTGTGGGTTCCGTCGCCATTATACTTACTCAATTATAGTGTACGGAAGTTGTTCATTTAGCAATTGTGTTCGTTATTCATTACTATTTACTTGGAACACGTCGACACACGTGCATCAGACAGTTTACTACATCCTTATACTGACCTGGTTTTATTCACTGTTTCGAGGAACCGTAGTGGACTTTAAGATTAAGAGGAGTTGAATTTACGAAATAGTGACGTAGAACCAAAATAAATGATGATAAGTAAATAAATAAATTTATAAATACATCCATTTAAGTACAACAAATACAACATACTGTAAAACAGCAGTGTAATACAAATGAAGATCATTTTTTAGAATTTGAATGCATCACTAACTGATCATCTCATTTTAATCTTTGCTGATAAGAGAAGAATAGTGCATTATTGTGTTTTACAATATTTCCTATTTACTTTTCTGATTTCTGGCTAAAAAAATGTTGTAATGAAATTGGTATTTTTTCGTAGGTAACCTTACGAAAAAATACCAATTTCATTAGAACAATTTTGACGCTGAACAAAAGCTAATTTATTATATTACCAACACATAGGTACCTTCACATAATGAATCTACATAAATGAGCTCAAATGCTCAACATTTCAAGTTCCATAAAAGCGTATTGGAAGTAAATGCGAGGATCTTAAAAGGCCAATTACAGGACAATTTGCGTCGCCTCTCTCTCGGGGCCGATATGAAATTATTGCGAGTGTGCTGAGATTGCGATGGAGCTCTTCGGGGGAAATCGACTGAAAAATGTACGTTATTACTGGAATATTAGTTGGGATTTGTAAAACAATGGGACTTTTGTTGAAATTATTTCATTTTAGTGGCTTATTTTATGAAAAATTTATGAAAAATGGTTTTGTTTCTCATGAGCTATGATGTGGTCTTTTTAACAGGCTAACAGGAGAAGGTTATCATTCATCTGTTATCGTTTCCGTCAATGAAGATCTCCTATCGCCCATATCGCAAAATAGGAGTCGGCCTTGGATTCCGATACAAGACGAATAAATTCAAATTGAGATTAGTATATGTAATCTTCGTTTAAATAGAGACTTAGTTCTATACACCGTTCTAAATTTAAGTTTTATTCAAGCAAGGTCTATGGCAGCAAGGTCTCAAGAGCAGTAGTGGCCCATTGGTTGGGCCTGACTTATGAATTATTTTTTGTAATATATCCCTAAACCGCCATGTCCAATAACCAGAAACATCGAAAACATACACATTATACAGTGATTTTTTAGTAGTATAAAGAACGTTACAGTATCAGGAAATTCGAATCTTAAGGGCCACACACACGGAAACTTTAGCAAAGTTAAATATGGCTACACGGTATTCTTAAAAAAGAGCTCATGTTTCCTCAAAAAGTAGAGCCACTGAAACTATAGATTCAGATTTCCCTTATACTGTCCCAGTTAAAAAAAAATCGGCCAAGTGCGAGTCGTACTCACACGCATATTTTGAAGGCTCATTCATGTTGTATTGTATGTAATACATTCAAAAGCAAAACTTTTCATAATATGTTAATGAAAATCAAAGTTACTGCTGAAAAAGTTCCATATCTCAAAATCTAAACTACTAAATCTTATTCAAACCAATTTTCGTTGAAAGTTTTTTCACGTTTTACAAGTAAGTAAAAAAAATGTAGGCTACATTTTTTCAGATTTTTCGTCCTTTTACTTTAGAAATTAGAGGGGGAGGGGCGGACACATTTTACCACTATGGAAGTGTCTATCTATACAACGATTGACTTTGAGAAAAAATGGTTTTAGGAACCTCAATGTTACTTTTAAAGACCTATCTATAGACATCCCGCACGTATTGGTTTGATTTTTTGCCATTCGGCTACGGAACCCTAAAAACATCCTGTATAATATCGACCTATTATATATCTACTAATTCACTATGAGCCCACGTGGTAGATAAGGGCTTTGTTCTAACTGTGGGAATGCTATAGACTGATTATACATCCTACATATAGGTATGTAAGGATATCATGTTTATATGTCTTGTGCTCTCATTACCCAGGCGCTTTTCTGGTGCCGTACTGCATCATGCTGGTGGTGGGCGGGATCCCGCTGTTCTACATGGAGCTGGCACTGGGGCAGTTCCATCGGAAAGGCGCCATTACCTGCTGGGGGAGACTTGTTCCACTATTTAAAGGTAAGAGTTATTTCTGCTAATCGTTTTGTGTTATTTTTTACGTACACAAACAAAACTGGTGTAATTTGGGTATCCTAAACCTCTGCCACAGAATAAATAATACCTCTTTCCAGGATTACAGAACAAAATTTATGTTTCGTCTTAGGCTGAGGCCAAACGAGCGTAATTTTGTGAATCGCGTAAAATGAGTCGTGGAATTTACGCTGCATTCGGTTTTATACTAATGTCCTGTTTGTCCACATGGCGACTTAAAACCAGCCTTATAAGATAAGGCTGGTTTTGTTATTAACTTTTAGCTATAATGGTCCTGTCTTATCAAGAAATTTTTGGTCTTTATTTCCGGTATTTAAGTTTTTTTCTTTTCTGTTTACCTATTTTGAAGAATAATATTCTACAGGAATGCTAATATTTTCACTCGTAAAATAAAGGTAACGACTTTCTACATTGTTTTAAAATACCTCAATACATTAATAGTTTATGAAGGTATTTTGTACTGATTACAACAATATCCAAGTATGGTCAAGCAATAAATTGTGATTTTGCAAATATTCCCTTTGACATGTTTTCGTTACATCATTCGAAACACGTTTACGAGCGGATTTCATTATTGAAACTGAACGCGAATAGCACATCTAAACCGCGTTCAGAGTTATCAATGTCAATATTCCAAAACAATTATGACACTGTCAATTTTTGAACGTGATTCAGGTGAAATTTGTCCTAAGTGGGTTTAATTTTAAATTAGCACGATTTTTCTTTGCTTGGCGTAGTTTTATAGGGTCACGTGCGAGTCATACGCCAGATTTATTGCGGCCCGGTCACGTCCCGTCGGCTAATGTCATGGTATGGTGGTGGCCGCATTTGGCGATCAAGAGTTATAGTGGCCACCACTTAACTCTCTGGCTGCTTTTGTGACCATGGGCTGTGGTACCTACATGGTTCATGGTGTTTGGTTTAAAAAGAAAGAAAGAATTAAGTTATACCGATCAGAAAACAATTGGCTAGTTGACAAGTATGGAAATAAAATATAAAATGCATTAGATACGATATTTAACAGGAGGTAGATAATATTATTTTTTTAATTTTTATCAATTCAAAATAAAGCCTATCGATTTTAGATTTTAAACTTACCTGCTTTTGCTATCATGATTAAAATATTAATTTGTAGTTTTGGTTTTGTTACCTCGTCATTTTCTTGCACTTACCCCAATTTATTTGGGATCGGCGCAGCATGTCTTCTTCTTCCATACCTACTTCATATTTGTTACCACTTAAAGAAATGTGCTGTGTGAACAACTTTGATCAAAGTTATTATCAGATTTTGACGCTATTCGATAGTGTAAAATGGTTAACACTATTGGCAACTTCGGCTTTAGATAGACAACTAACTTCATAACTACGTCTAACTTTACAGCAATTCCATAACGTAAATACAGTTAGAGTTTTAAATTCTTTAAAAAGAACAAATATGCCTCCATTGTGTACCTCAAGATTTCCGGACACAAGGACCAAAAATCACACGCTCCAATAAACAAGGCACCCGACCTCAAGACTTTCATGCAAAACATGGGACACGTCATTTACAAGATCACAGTCTAGTCGGACCTCACCCCCGGCCCCCCGCACTTAACACCCATAATTGACACCATTCCCGGGGCTCCCCTTAAGTGCTCGTCCCATACGGTCTCAAAAGGCTCCGGTAGATTTGCGAGCCCGGCTTATGCCCGTTGATTTCATTTCACGCGATTGTCACGTCTCGCGCCCTGAGTGGCTCGGAGCCACGATATGATTTTTGAAGAGAAATAAAATTGGTAATGGTCCGGAAAGGTGCTGGAAATCCGCTTGAGCGAAAGTATTTTTTGACGAAATGAATTGGGAACGTTCGCGCGATAGATCATTGTTTTGGTGAAATGGTTTTCCTGAAGCTTTTGTTTAAGAGCTAGATAATTCCTTGGGTCTATGAAGAGCTCTTAAATTGGAATGAGTTACCAGTTGAATGTAATTTAATAGTCTATGTATTTCTTTCATTTGCTTGAAGAGAGAGATTTTTAATTTCGTAAGAGCTATTATTGTGCGATATATAATACATCAATTTTAATCAATTGTAATTATACTACAACTATGGAACTACCTACCTAATCCTCCAATAAATCAATGTTTTCAAGATAAGGTACAATCCAATGCACATCCCTATCCTTCATGCAAGTAACGACGGAAACAATTCTCCACCTTAATCAATAAATCAACTTAGCCTAACGTGACGTATAGTCTGGACTCTGGACATAGGCTTATCCCAAGCTGTGCCACTTTACTCTTTACTCCGTGTTCCGCATCCACTCTAAAGTCAGCCACCTTTTAAAGGTCGCTCGGTCCATCTAGTTGGGTGGCATCCCAGACTACGCTTACATTGGTAAACGTATATCGTGAGGTCTCCACTCGTTTGCTCCACCGGTCGTCGACCCTTCGACAGACATGAAAACAGGAACATTTCTGCACAGCTTCCATTTTATTTCATCTGCACTTCTTCCCATAGGTATCGGGTACGCGGTAGTCCTGATAGCGTTCTATGTGGACTTCTACTACAACGTGATCATCGCGTGGGCGCTGCGCTTCTTCTTCGCGTCCTTCACCACCATGCTGCCCTGGACCAACTGCGATAATGAGTGGAACACGCCGGCCTGCCGACCTGTGAGTTTTTAATCATACCTTATTAATTTATTTTATTCATATGATTTCGCTATTTTTGCACTTGGGCTTTTAGAAACATCTCGATCCAGCCTTGAAGTTTCAATAACGGTTGAAACTGTGTATGAGTTTTTTTTTTCGAGAAGAGATCATAGTATTTTCGAGTTTCTGTCACTTGCGGCTAACCTCTTGGCCATGATCGACAGCCACTGTGAAAAGAAGAAAACGAAAGAAAGGAGTTGTTATGAGCTTGCCCCGCGACCATGACGCGACTTGCGGAGCGACGGTACTCACGTTTGTGCCGTTTGACGCAAGTCGCATCGCTCGGACCTACATTTTAACCAATAAATTTTATTGAGTCGCAATCTTACCATTCTTTTATGTTCCTAGTTTGAAGCAATCTGGGAAGCTTCGAACAAGACGCGCGTACGAAGCAACAGTTCTTCAGGATTGTTCCCGCCACCAAAAACAACTCCATTTACATCGGCTGCTTCCGAATACTTCAAGTAAGTTCGTTTTGAACAACGAAAACATTCAAACGCCTCTTTCAGTCATTTCAAATAATATTTATGTTCTAGCCGGGCTATCTTGGAACTGCAAGGGAGTGAAGGTCTCCATGACTTAGGTGCCATAAAATGGGACATGGCCCTTTGTCTGTTAGCGGTCTACATCATCTGCTACTTCTCTCTGTGGAAAGGCATTAGTACTTCTGGAAAAGTAAGTGCCATAACCCCCATCTTTAATCTTTTTTTATGTTTTCACCAATGGTCTATTTATGGAATTAATATCTTCAAACATTTTATAGCTCAAAAATACCGTAGTATTTGGAAATACATACTAATGCTCCCCCTTCTTCCAGGTGGTTTGGTTCACGGCTCTATTTCCCTACGCAGTTCTCTTAATCCTTTTGGTTCGTGGCATAACCCTTCCTGGCTCCGCTACTGGTATTCAGTACTATCTCAGTCCTAACTTCGAAGCTATCACACAACCTCAGGTACCACAATCATTTTAGTTCTTCAGTTGTGAAAAAAGAAATTATCTCTTAAATTTTTTATGTTTTTTTTTCTTTCGGTCTCAAGGTATGGGTGGACGCGGCGACTCAAGTGTTTTTCTCTTTGGGACCCGGATTCGGAGTGCTATTGGCGTACGCGTCGTACAATAAGTACCATAACAACGTGTACAAGTGAGTACTCAATTTTGGACTTTAAAGGTATTTATCAAGTAATCAGTAGTGACAACACTTTTCGAAGCGTAATCAGCATGCCCCGAACACGTATCACCACATTTGTCGAATTTAGTTGGATGCGGTGTCGATTCGCGTCTTCTGAATCGAAACGAAGCGAATCTTTTTCTTTGATTTAATTCCATGGGCATAAAGTTTTTTCTGACCAACTCAAGCCTCAATAAGTATGGGCACTTTAATTAATTAATTTCGTTTCTCAGGGACGCCATTCTAACAAGCGTGATCAACTCGGCAACCTCCTTCATTGCTGGCTTCGTGATCTTCAGCGTGCTAGGGTACATGGCCCACGCTTCAGGCAGGGAAGTGCAGGACGTGGCTACCGAAGGACCAGGGCTTGTATTCGTGGTGTACCCTGCGGCTATAGCAACCATGCCAGGGTCTACTTTCTGGGCGCTGATCTTCTTCATGATGCTTCTTACTCTTGGGTTGGACAGCTCTGTAAGTGGTTCTTTAGCTCTAACATTTTCTACGTTTGAATCATGGATTTTTGATTTTACTTTCAGACATCAAAAACAACTCTAAAAAATTTAATGTATTTTTGGGCAAAAAACAGACTGCTTCTAGGTCTGCTTTTATGACACCATGATTTATGAGTATTGGCACTTTTTTCAGTATATTTGAAGTCTCACAAAAAAAATATTTATAACTTTAGAACATTACTGTAAAAAAAAGTACTATCAAAAAATTAAGCTGATAACCCCAACTATCGCCCTGTTTCATTTGATCCACGATTTTTACTGTCCCTGTATATTATGATTTTTCTTTCCACTTAGTTCGGCGGTTCCGAGGCAATAATCACAGCCCTCAGCGACGAGTTCCCTCCGATCGGCCGTCACCGCGAGATCTTTGTGGCGTGTCTCTTCACCCTGTACTTCTTCGTCGGCCTAGCTTCCTGCACCAAAGGAGGCTTCTACTTCTTCCAACTCCTGGACAGATATGCTGCAGGGTACTCCATCTTGATCGCTGTGTTCTTTGAGGCTATTGCTGTGTCTTGGATCTATGGTGAGTTTGTTCTTATGTTTTGATTGTCTTTGAAAATTGTTTTTTCCTGGGTCTTTGTTACTTTTTTTTAAACGTGAAAGAAAAGATACAAATGACACTATACGCATGTTAAATACATATTCTACATCTTAGATTTGAGGTATTTTCTACATACCTTGATTTTTGATTGGATCTCTGTTGTCTTTTATCGAATATTTTATTAAAAAAACATTTTATATGCTACGTTTAATTACCAAAGTCTTGTATGAAACTCTTCATTATTATAAAGATCGACTAAACAGTTGGTGGAGTACGCAAACTCACTTCTTTCTATTGCCCGTTACCAAATACTACCTTTAAAACACGTTCTTTATTTACTCTTTCGACCAGGTACCGAACGATTCTGCGAGGACATCCGCGATATGATTGGTTTCCGGCCCGGTCTATACTGGCGCGTCTGCTGGCGCTTCGCGGCCCCTGCCTTCCTCCTCTTCATCATCGTTTACGGACTCCTGGACTACGAACCACTGAGATACGAGAACTACATCTACCCAGCTTGGGCCAATGCGTTGGGCTGGGCCATTGCTGGATCCAGTATCATGTGCATTCCAACCGTGGCCATTTTCAAGCTGCTAACAACGAAGGGGACTTTTGTTGAGGTATGATTGACGGTAATTTAGTGTCCAGACGGTCGTGATATTAAACAACGGATTTTCAGAGTTTCGATCTATACCTAACAAGCTAGGCAAGTCCTTGACTTTGACCCTAGAACTTTGTATTGTGTAATTGGGACGAAATGGTGTCCAACTGTTCATAGCACATCCATAGAGTCGCAACTTGCTTCTTACGACCATCATTTAATTTTTTCAACACGATGCGCCTATTTGTAACTTCGCCACTTACCATGAATGTCTTTTCAGCGTCTACGCATCTTGACAACTCCCTACGCGGACACAGAAGGCAACGGCACCGTGCACAACGGCGTGGTGGTCTCCGAGAGTGGCGGAGTACGCTTGGCATCAGCTGCGGTGACCCCCACCACCCCGCCACCCGCCGCGTCCCCGCACACTCCCCCGCAGGCTGCGCCGCCGCCTGCGCTCGTCTGAGCACAGCTCTCCTTCGACGTCTACTACGTCTAAACGTACAATACACGCCCGTTGATAAGCCATATGGAGTTTTTGACATGCCACACACCCATAGGTAGGTAAAGAAACGGTGTTCTTTTGCAGAGCGCCATCTCTTTCACTCATGCGTGTCAAACTTTTTCACAAACTCCGTGTGCCATATCAACAGCCGGGTACGGTACCAAAGATGAGGAAGAAACAAGGAGTGCTGTTTCACCCTGGAATTCACTTCTGATGTCGTGGGAAACGGATAAGTTAAGCCGCGTACAGGCATGGCGAGACGGCGGATTTTGCAAGACCAACTTGCGTCTAGTGATCCCTGTGAACATTCAATGCCTCGCGAAGTCTGGACGCGGCTTTAGAATAAATGCTGTCGGCGTCGTGGGACTGCCAGACGACCCCTAGCACTCCATTTGTTTATTACTCCGAGTACGGCTCTCCCGAGTCTATATGCTTGTTCTTTTTTTAAGCTTCGTACATTTGTGATGTAAGACTTTTTGGAATTAAATTTGTTAAATGTTAGTTTTAAGATTGTTGCGTGGTAAGCATTGAAGGCGGAGTTGAAAGGGTAAGTAAAGAAAGGCTAATTTAAGGACATTATACTCAACCTCTAAAATAGCTTTCTTCTCACAAACATAATGTTGCTGAATTAGAGGCAATATAATTTGCTTGATAGGTAGAGCAGGTCACTGAGCAAAAAAAAACTTACTTAGCCTAGCAGATATGTAACTATTTATTCAACATAAACTTCTAATAATACCAAGTCACTTTTTCGTGTATAGGTAAATGTAGGTGTAAGTACGATATATGTATATAAGGCGAAGAAAGTTTTAATATTTTTATGTCTATTTATTGAAGTATTCTTAAATGTTCTTAGATTTAATCATAGTTAGACTAATTAAGTTTTCGCGCGTTAGTTAAACACGCTTGTAAGAATAACCGACAATTCAGCAAACCGTCGATGTTTCTAGCTGTAGGTAGTTTAGATTTAGACCCATCAAGCATTAAGGTTGACGCTGGAACAATTATATTATTATGAACGAAAATGCTTCTTGAACACTTCGAGAACTCAACGTTAGTTTTACAACTTAATTAAAATATATTCACGATTCTTCGTTTGGATAATATAAATCCCCAATTTGTAATTTATTTCTCTTGGCAGACACAAAAATCATAAGTTCTCTTATATTAGCATTGCATAATGGTAGCATTTTTCTTTTATAAACTGGCAATCATGAAACATAACTTTAGTGCTGGGAAAAGTTACTAAACTTACTAAACAACTACCTTTGTGTGTGAGCTTAAAATTCAAAATTGATTATCCTACGAATATCTCCTTCCCACTATATATAACTAATAATTATGAATATGATGAATGTGTAAATTTAATATTCAAAACGTGTATCGTAGCATTAATAATATAGGATTTTCTTTTATATAGTTCTAGCAGTAAGCCAAATATGTGGCTGTTTATTAAATTAACAATAAGAATACAAAAACATGATATGAATATGATACATTAATGGTTTTTAATAATAAGTAGACAGTCTGTGGTTTTAGCACTATATATTTAGGTGCCAAAATGTTTCCAAAGTAGCAAAAATATATTTGGATCTTTTAAAATTCATAGATTTCAATTAAATAAAATATAGGAATTAAACTAGAATTAAGAAAAATGAAATGCTGTGTAGATAATAGAAACAATAAAATAGTAATATAATCAAACGTAGTATCTAAATTAACCAATGTATTGGAACTGAAAGTTCATGTACCCACATAATTTATTTTTATTGTAGGTTGTAGAGCTGTAGGCCGTCTTTTAGTGGTAGTTGAATAATCTAATTGAATAATATAAATTTATATTATAACATGTTTATCTTTTTCTTCAATTTAATCTCTAAATGTCGTCGTTAGTTCAATGTTTATGTACTCCATTTTTTGTAAGTGTGTTTCAGACATTTTATTGTCTCTTTGGTTAAATTACTATTCATCACTCCGTCATGGGCAATGCGGACTGATGAATTGTACAACGATTTTGAAGTAAATGATTGGATATCAATGGATCTTCCATTACTATAGGAATGTGATACGCTCCACAGGCGCTACACTTCAGCTTACTTGATGTGTAGTGTAGAATTTTATCTATTTTATTCTCTGGATGTTAGTACATAGTAATTTTCCAATCTTTAAAATCATGATTGATGTGACGCTACTAGCGTTGGAAATATTTAAGCAAATCATTAAAGTTTCGCTTTTAATAACCTCTTGTGTAATTTGAGGTAGATATTCACTGTTTAGTCATTTTAGCTTAAAATACTCTGTATGTTAGTAATGTATTGATGTATCAAAGATGTAACGCCTATTTATAGTTGTTGATGTTTTAAGTCAATAGTCATACCAGCCATTATGACTATTGATTGTTAGAATAAATTTATACTTACTATATTCGACTTTTATTACACAAAATCATTATACCCCTTTTATTCCTACACAATATTAAACATTGTTTACTTCTCCCACCCATCTGAAGGCGAGAATAATAATTTTATTTAAAGTTAAATAGGATAGGTACGTCAGTATAAGAGTTTTTAGTACGAGGATGTTTACAATGATGACTGAAATAAATCATAATCGGACCATAAATAAATCTAAACTGCAGTTGCCTGTAAGAAGTCTTAAATAGTAATAAAGCTTCGTTTTGAACATAAGTCTACAGTAAAGCATTAGAAATGTCGGTTAATTAAAATAAAACCGCCTATAAGGCAACACTCTTACCTTCTTGTTATTTTGTAAACCGAATCAGAACCACTAAAGCAGGCATAGTACTATACATGCATAAACTCACGCCTTCTATAAGGGGATAGGTAGAAACCACTGAAGTCCTCCTGCTGCGATCCTTACATAATCCTTCTCTTGGTCCATGGTCATAATCTGGTCATATACCCAAGCCGCGTGCGTGCCATTTTCTTTAAGAGTGCAAAATTTGGAATTATCAAAAACCAAATGTACAACATTTGATTTGTGATAGTTCCGCATTATTACAATATTAGTTTCGTGAGAGTGTTTCATCAATTGAAACTTTATTATTAAGCACATTAGAAATAGCTCATGCCAGCAGTTTTTTTTTACACTGATTGTAAGCTACTGAGCCGATGTCGACTATACATAGTCAACAAGTGTCAAGTGGTATACCACTTGAGTTTTTGCTAACGGTTTATGGAACTGACAGCACCATCTTTTAACGTCTCGATGGACCGCTCCAGCGCACCGTCTTAGTAAGGCCGCAATGATTATCGCCATTATAGAAAATTACAACATAACGAAAGTTGAATCAATTAAATCATAAATAAATCGACTATTACTTGTCTATTACTGCGACACAACATATCTCTTAAGTTCCAGCCCTAGAAATGTTAAGCTGACTTTGACATTGACAGTCAACTTTATAGGTTGTTTGCTTCTGGTAGCATCTTTCCGTTCGATAGAATAAAAGTTTTTCTAAAATCGATATGGAGGCGAAAAGTGAAGAAAAGCCAGGTGCTGAAAAAACAATATTCGATGCTATAGCTCAAAATGACTTGACAGGATTCAAGAATATTTTGGCCCAACACAAAGGGACCGTCGATTTCTTTGACGAAAATGGTATGACTGCGCTACAACACGCCGCTTATAAGGGTAACAAGGATATGGTTCAATTGCTACTCGACAGGGTACGTTACTTTCTTTGACATTTTTGGTAACACACATTTGCTTTCGTGAGACTAAAATGTTGTGTCATTCATCTTTTCCAGGGTGCCGACGTGAACTCAGGTAATCACGAGTACAACTACACGGCTCTGCACTTCGGCGCTCTATCGGGCAGCTCGGAGGTGTGCAAGCTGCTCCTGGACGCCGGCGCCAAGTCGATCGCCACGAACTCTGTCGGGCGCACAGCCTCGCAAATGGCGGCTTTCGTCGGTAACCACCATACCGTCGCGACCATCAACAACTACGTGCCTCGCAGCGAAATAGCTTACTTCAGTGCCATACAAGGACAACAAACAGAATCATACCTACCGGCAGCGTTAGTTGACCCACTTCACAAGTTTGTCCTGGGTGTCAACATCCATCCTGTGCGACTGGCACTTAATCTTCAACACATACCTACCTTACTTGACAATGCTGAGAAAGTCATTAAAACACTTGAGCTGTTGTGCAAGAAGGAAATGACACGAGGTGGTGATACTAACGAAGTCATGGCATTCAAATACCACTACCTAGCTTATGTTCTTAGAGAAATACACAACATTAGAGATAAGAAAACAAATACTGATAAAGATGATAAGAAACATGATGTTGTTGAGGTGTTCTCCAAGAAATTGTTGAAGCCTGGCAAAGATGGTGTATCTCTGGATTTGATGGATACTTTCCTTAAAGATTGTGTGAGGGAGTTCCCTTTCAGAGACTGCACGACTTTCCGCCAGATGGTGTCTTCCTTGGCCAGTACGGATCCTCCTCCTGCACTGTCAGTGATCAACTGCAATATCAATGGTCAGCGAGGGTTTGTTGATGCCATCCCTTACTGCAGCACTTGTGGGGAGGAGAAGCCTGCTAAGAAGTGCTCCAAGTGCAAGTCCGTGCAGTATTGTGACAGGGAGTGCCAGCGCCTGCACTGGTTCGTGCACAAGAAGGCCTGCAACAGAGAGTCCAGTGCACCTGCGCCCGCTTCCAATGCTAAAGTCAAAATTGATGCCAATGAATTAAGTTCTGAGCTTCAAAACCTTGTTGCTGGATAGGACTGACCTCACCATAGAGATTGGTGTTTAACAATATAAGAATATAGTAATTACACTTTTAATGTCTGGATGTATTTTCTTGTAATGTAGGTACGTGTTTTATCTCGGACACAAATAGTTCTTCTATATTACAATAGGAGTGCAATATTTTTTTAAACAATCACAAATTATTATTATTTAATTTTGCTAATGGCAAATTAATATGAGATGCTGTTATTGGTTGAAACATTGTTGCATTTGTTGTACATAATTGTGTTAATCCCTCTTCTGTGTGTATGTATCCTATAAAGTCGAAATATATCAAAATTATAAATTGTAAACTTTCGTTTATTTGAGCCATAATACCCCAAGAGCTAAATACTCAAAATACACTATGTTTATGAACCCATCTGAGGTGGAATCAACTAGCTGTTGCCCGCGACTCTCGTCAGCGTTGAATTATAAAAATACAATTTTCCCCATTTTAGTAACTTTTTCATTGATACTCCGCTCCTATAGGTCGTAACGTGACGTTATAATATAGCTAGCCTGCGTCGATAAATGCTATCCAAGTTTAAAGAATTTCTCAATTCGAACCAATAGGTAGTTCCTGAAATAAGCTAGCGCATTCAACTGAACAAACTATTCAGCTTTATATAGACAACAAATTTAATACACGCAATGGAAATATCACAATGACAACTAGATAAAATTATGATCAGGTACCAAAAATAAATTGGATTGTAGAATCGAACGAAACTGAGTTAGTATAATATTATTATTTTATAAATAAATAAATATTCCTGTACATTTCACACAGCACCATCTAGTCCCAAGCTAAGCAACCTAATGCTTGTGTTATGGTAGCTAGATGGAGAGGAGGAGGAGAGAATTTTTTGTAAATACATACATATTATAGATAGAAAAACACCCAGACCCGGAACAACTACTTGTAGATCATACAAATATTTGTTCCGTACGGGAATCGAACCCGCGACATGCAGCGCAGCATGCTTGAATGTGTCCTGGTGGCTGAGAGAATGTCATGCTCACTCAAATGTCTCGCTGATGGTGGCGGGTGTGTCGGGTCATTTAATTCCCTTCAATATGGTTGAGTTGAATGGCGCTGATCCATGCGTCATGTTCGTGAACGGGCGCTGTCAGTTGGGACTGGTCATTTCTTAGCTGCCACGGTTTATTTTAATTACTTTATTTTTAAATTGTTGGTTTTACCTTTTACTCTGGACGCTCTTAATGTGCACGTCTTTGTACATCGTTCTCACATATATGTATAATCTCAACATGAATGATGTAACCAAGATTTTGTAACAATATTTTGATTTAAAAGAGTGTCCATGGAGTTTCTTGCCCGTTCTTCTCCATAGAGATCTACGTTAGGGAATGGGCAACTACAGTACTTTCACAGTTTTTATGCCTTGTGACTGGGACTGTAGCTACATTTCATTGTTGTCTTTGTTTCGACAATTCAAAAGTGCCTGTAATTGGCCTACTTGAAATAAATGCTTTGATTGATTGATTGATTGATTGAGCAGTCAATTGCTTGACCACTGCGCCAACCGTGCCGTATTTTATAAACTGCTCCGAACCGTAGGACTGGCTGGTAAAGCGCAGAATGAAATACTGCTTGCACAATTCCATAGATGGCGCTACTGTGTACATGGTAAACCAAAACGAAGCGCCGATGTTATTATTCCGATAGATGGCACACGTGTGGACTTAATTTATATCTACAAGATAGCCGCGGGAATCCCTCCAATTTGATTATTTTTTGTGACTGTTAGCGAAATGTCACATAAAAGGATAACAGTGATTAAGGCTGGATTTGACCAAAATCAAAATCAAATTGAAATTATTTATTTGTGAAACAGGGACAGACGCCAGCTCATCAAGTTACTACAATCTGTCAGATTTCTATAATAGATTTTCAACTTTATCACAAAACCATTAGGTTCAAGGTTGATTGGGAAAATTTTCCAGTTTCGGGTAGCTTGTGCTGGCGTGCGTGCAATGTTATAAGATCTAATTCGGATGTCAGGATCGCTATGTTTAACCTAATAGGCGTACCAAATTTTGGATACATATAACACTTATTCAAAAATTTTCATGCATTGTATAATTAACATTAATCATTCACTATTATTCATTCAAATTACATTATATAGCTAAATTCTATCTAAGGGTAATCCTTAGATCCTGAGCGGGGGGGGGGGGGTCATTTGATGATTTCCCACCAAAAAAAAAAGGGTAATCCTTAGATAGAATTTAGCTAAAATAAATCGGACATTTGTCTCACACAATCATCATCTGCCTAGCCTTTGCCAACTATGTTGGGGTCGGCTTCCAGTCTAACCGGATGCAGTGCAGCTGAATACCAGTATTTTACATGGAGCGACTGCCTATCTGACCTCCACAACCCAGTCAAAGTTTGTCTCACACTATGTCATAGGTACCTAATTATTATTTATTTAAATTCACCAATGGAATAGTACGCTTTTTTAACCATAAAGTCTGTTAGATTTTTTTGAATTTGTTAACATCATTTTCAAGTATCGTGGGTTTCATATTATAATTTTTTGGAGCCATTCCCAGAAAGCTCTTTGTGTTTATTGCTGTTTTATGAGGCATAGCGTGAATTTTGTCCAGATGACGTTTACTAGTCAGGGTTTCAAATAAATTTTTGTGTTTTTTAACGAAAATTGCTATTTCAAATGCGTATAAAGACGGAAAAGTTATTATTCTTAGCTCAATTAAGTGTGGTCTACAACTATCAGTCGCTTTTATTTGGCACACTGCTCTTAAACACTTTTTTTGTGCCTTAAACACTAGCTCCCTATCTGATGAATTTCCCCAGAACATTATGCCATAGCATAGTGTAGAAGACACGTACCTATGCATGATATGCAGTTTCGTAGTACGGTTTCACGGCTTGCTATTTTACTGAGATTATGAAGAGCGTACTGGAACTGATTTAGTCTTTCTATTATATGTTCAATATGTTTACTCCATATCATATTCTCCTCTATAGATATAGAGTCCCAGGAACTTTGTGTGCTTTGTTTCTTCTATAGTTTTGTCAGCGTATTTAATATTAAGTTTATCTTGATTAATTCTTTGTTTAAATGACATAACATAGGTTTTACCTAAATTTACATTAAGATTGTTATTATTTAACCATGTTATTAACCTGTTTAGATTAAGATTTATATCCATTTCATAACTATGTGATTCAGTTTTGTACTGTGAAAATAATTGTACTATTACCAAACAAAGTTTGAAAGAAATTCAAGAAATTGCGATTCCTGGTTTGATCTTAGATTGGACAAGTGACGTGGTGCGAGTTTCTGTGGAGCCACTCCTCAAAAATATTCTTATTCTTTATTGTACACACAAAATTATAGGTATACCCCCTATTACTTAAATAGAACTTAAACATATGTGGCAAAATTCGGGTGTACTATTAGGTTAACCTCTGTCTAACCTTACGGGGATGTTACAGGCGAGATGTTATATGTTATAATATATAAATATAAATTACCTTCTACGTGTACATACAATAAATAGATCATTTTGACAAGAAATGTTTTCTTATTCTTCTCTTGAAAACTTCTAATGAAGGGAGGGCTATAATTTCGTAAGCGCCCCCACCTTCCGCCTGACGCTGGTCCTCACCGGACACAGTTGTTTCGGGAAGTACCTGCACCGAATCAAGCGGAAGGAAACGCCCGGGTGTCACCACTGCGAGGATCGCCCGGAGGACACAGTGGAGCACACCGTGGAGGTCTGCTTCGCTTGGGCGGAGCACCGCCGTGTCCTCGTAGCGGCGATTGGCGGCGGCGACCTCTCGCGTCCGGCCCTGGTTCAAGCCATGGTCCGGAGCGAGAGGGAAAGGGAAGCCGTCACTTCCTTCTGCGAAGCAGTCATGCTAGCGAAGGAGGTGGCGGAACGTGAGAGAGAGAGAACCTCGGAGGCGCGGGCCTGTGGACGGTGAGCAATGGGCTAACTCGCCGTCCGTCCGTCTTATGACGACAGGCCGTGTCGACGGCGCATTCGTGTTCCATGCATGCCTCAAAGAGATGTCAGCAAACCGGTGGGGGTTTGCGGGACAGTTCGAAAGAGATACTGCGGCCCTGGGACACAAAGGGCAAAGAAGGAACATGGATGGGTTTTAGTCAGTAAAAGTCTGACACCGCTCCGCTCCGCCCAGAGCGGGAGGAGCCATTTGATGATTTACCATCCCAAAAAAAGGGTATCTCGTAAGGAATGTTGAAGTAAATTCCAAAGGCACGCTGCACAATCAGTAATTTATCCATCATAAAGACTTGAGGAGTTAGGAGAGAAACGGAGGAGCACAGGTGATGATGAGAGAGATGGTTTACCTCTAGGGACAAAGAACTCGAAGCGTTCCCGAGGATGCAAAGAAGCTTTAGGGTTTTGAAGAACAGAAAAGAGAAATGAAAGAATGTGAGTATATCGACGCTGCCGAATGCTTGAGTTCAGTTGCTTCCGAAATACCGACACATGACCGTACTTTCGAAGCCCGAAAATGAAGCCGATACACGAATTCTGCAGCCGTTCGTACTTTTCAAGAAGTTCAGTCCTCGGTCGCATCAATAAAATAAACGTCAGCATCTATAGACTAGAAGAGGTATAAGTACGGAAGAGACTGAGCAAGAGTAATTTTAGTTCAAAATGGCAGACAAGTCTGAAGGCGCTATAAAGACCGACACAAGCAAAACAGTCTCCTGGTTACCTACTTCGGCAATTTAAACTGTTCAAGATAAATTGCAATCTTGGAATGAGAGTTTGTGATTTTGCCCACTGACTTCTATTATTGATGGCATCGATAGCTGCAGGAATAGCTATTCGAGTTTAAAATGGCGATAAACCTGTAGATCATCTCTATACACGTGATAATGTGAAGTTAAAATTTGATTTACGACGGCGTTAATAAAAACGAAGAAAAGTATAGGAGAACGGTCGCCAAGCTTTTTTTTTTTTTTTGGTGGGTGGGAAATCATCAAATGACTCCCCCCGCCCAATGCGGAGCGGAAGGGAGTGTCAGACTCTTACCGACTAAAAACCACCCATGTTCCTTCATTGGCCCTTTATGTTCCAGGGCCGCGGTATCTCTTTTGAACAGTCCCGCAGCCCTGACAGGCACCGGCCCTTGCGGGCCCCTCCCGTTTGCTGACAACTCTTTGAGGCGCGCGTGGAACACGAACGCGCCGTCGACACGGCCTGCCCGTCGTCATACGACGGACGGACGGCGAGCTAGCCCATTACTCACCGTCCACAGGCCCGCGCCTACGGTGGCCGAGAGCCATCACGGCGTGGCCCCCGACGCCCGGTGCTTCTCCTCCCGCGGCGGCTGGGACGTGAGGCTCTCTCCCTCTCACGTCGCCACCCTGAGTTACACTCGCAGCAAGATCGCACCATTCAGAGGAAGCCTTATTAAAGTGAATCACCTGCGAGCGAACTCGAAATTAATTCGTATCTATACGAATTAAATCAAGCAATCAAAGGAGGATATATCTTTAGAGAGGATAAGAAGACGTCAAAATCAACTGAATTAAAAGCACTGCTGAAGTCCACTAAATCAACTCTATAAGGAGCCGATTTTCTATGGCCAGTCGGATGTCATCTGCTGTTTTGCTATAGCCAGGACGGAATCCAGACTGATAAGGATTTAGCAGGCTATTAAAGGAATAGTAATGAGATAGTTGATTGTTAAAAACACTCTCAAGGACTTTGGATAGGATTGGAAGTATGGAAATTGAGCAAAACTGGGATACTGAAGAGTGATTAGTGATTACAGACTTTGGGTAGAGGGAAAACACGGGTTTTTCTATGCAGAAGTAAAGGGATCAGTAAAAAGAGAATAATTTCTAATTCATTGAACGACAGGAATGAGGTCATTAAGGACAGTAAGAAGCATCTGGAGTTGAAGACCATCATCACCCACAGCTTTGGAGGATTTTTTTTATAACTTTATGTACATAATGTAGACTCCAGATCTCCTACAAATAACAACTTTCTGCCATAACTACTTGTCAACCTATAATATTTCTAACATAACTATGTAATTTGTGGAGATAAATAAACGTTTTTATTATTACTTATTATTTATAAATGTACAAAGGCGGACTTAATACCTTGGGCATTTTCTACCAGTCTACCTTAGGGTGATAGAGACAAACCAAGAATAACATACATGTGATTGCCCGCTAATATCGCCTTTTGAAGAACATATTGGCAGAGAAAAATAAGAGAGATTGTTAATACTGCAAATACTGCAATATTTCACGTTGCCATCTAGAGACACTGGATATTTGGAAACATGTAAATTAAAAAAAAAGGGTTTTTAAGTCAAAATCAGTCGTACTGTCATTAGCTACTTTGCCGATACCGAGGAATTTGAGAATTTACTTGTGTTGTGTTAGTTGTGTATGTGACGCCTTTTAGCATTCCTGCACATACGACCGCGGCGATTACGCAGCTTCTCGTATAGAGGCCATTTTCATACAAAAATATCGTCCTTTCCGACATCTCCGATGGATTCCAAAAAATTTCGTTCATACGTACCAATAAGAGCCCAAAAAAAACAACCATGTGCGACTTGGTCTCGCTCACAAAGGATTCCGTAGTACCGAACCCAAACAAAATAACAATATTTGTAACGCTCACCTATACATACTCAAGTAAACAAAATAAAAATATTTCTTCGTTGAAAGTTCTTTTATTCTACAGACTCATTTTTTTTCAGAAATTCCTCCTCTTACCTACTTTAAAAATCAGAGGTCCTCCTCTGATTTTTTTATTTTGAGCGGCTCGGGTCGATCTTTAGGTTGAGCCGTGCTTTCCTAGGTTGGTCTGTGGATGGGTGACCACCCATTACATACAGAGTTTCCTCCGTGCCTCGGAAAGCACGTTAAGCCGTTGGTCCCGGCTGTCATTTGTAGATCTTTGACAGTCGTTATACTTATAGGTAGTCAGTGGCCCGAAAGTCTGACAACCTGTGTTATTACCAAGGAGGTCAGATAGGCAGTCGGTCCATGTAAAATTCTGATTTTCAGCTGCATTCGGTTAGACTGGGAGCCGACCCCAAGATAGTTGGGAAAAGGCTAAGCAGATGATGACTTTAAAAAATCAGAGGCACAATTTTTTATTTCTACGCCTTAGCCGAAACTGAAATCGACCTCAAATATCAAAATCGCAGGGCACTTAGGAATCTATAACAGTAACCCAAGTTACAGATAACACTAATTGACCTCGAAACACGAACTCAATGAGAAAAGCTTCAGACTTATAAGATTTCTTAAGATTCATTTTGCCCACATCGCCTTGCCTCGTCACATCACTAAATGTACTACTATGTAGGTATATGTATACTTATCGAATATTATTTTCTTTTTTATTTTATTATTTCTCGTCGGTCTAGTGGTCGCAAACGCGACTGCTGAGCTCATCCCGGGTTCGATGTCCGATTCGGGAAAAGTGTTATTGGGTTTTTTCCATCAGGAAGTTCTCCCACGGAGTCTGGATTTGTGCCCAGTTGATGGCAAGAGGCTCGCCCCCTATGACATAGGCCTTAAAATAATTGGCGAAATGTGGGTGTACTATTAGGTTCACCCCTTTTTTTCTTTTTTTTTTGGGATGGGAAGTCATCAGTGGAAGACTGGGGAGTGTCAGACTTTTACTGACTTTTTGCCCTTTGTGTTCCAGGACCGCGGTATCTCTTTCGAACAGTCCCGCAGCCCTGGCAGGCATCGGCCCTTGCGGGCCCCTCTTGTTTACTGACATCTCTTTGAGGCGCGCGTGGAACGCGAACGCGCCGTGACCCGGCCTGTCGTCATAAGACGGACGGACGGCGAGCTTGCCCATTACTCACCGTCCACAGGCCAGCGCTTACGGTAGCCGAGAGCCACCACGTGGCCCCCGACGCCAGGGGCGTCTCACGGTGGCTGGGACGTGAGGTTCTCTCCCTCTCACGGTCCGCTACCTCCTTCGCTAGCATGACTGCTTCGCAGAAGGAGGTGACGGCTTCCCATTCTCTCTCGCCCTGGACCATGGCTTGAACCAGGGCCGGACGCGAGAGGTCGCCGCCGCCAATCGCCGCTACGAGGACACGGCGGTGCTCCGCCCAAGCGGAGCAGACCTCCACGGTGTGCTCCACCGTGTCCTCCGGGCGATCCTCGCAGTGATAACACCCGGCCGTTTCCTCCCGCCCGATTCGGTGCAGGTACCTACCTCCCGAAACAACCATGTCCGGTGAGGACCTGCGTCAGGCGGAAGGTGAGGGCGCCGTGGCACCTCTCTAGCCACTCCTCAAAGAGGGGACTTATCGCCACTATTGTGGCGTGCCCTGCACGGGGTTGCGACAGTCGCCCTCTCCATGTCGCCAATTAGGTACACCCCTGCCTAACCCTTAGGGGATTACAGGCGTGATTATATGTTATGTTATTATTTCTAGACGAATTATTGTTGTGTTTCAGCATTTTATATGGTAAAGGGAAGAGGATACTTAGAAAAAATAAAATTCATATTAAATCAAATAAAAAATATATTGTAATTACTTATCTGTTGACTGATATTATTTACAATATGTACAATTTACACAAAACAATTTTAATAAAAATAAGTCTAGAATTAAACAAGTACCTAATCTAGATACACATCTGAGTATAATTTTTTGTTTACTAATTTTGGGTAGGTACTACTACCTATGCCTATTGTATAGATACCTATTTACGTAAATTAAGTATGATTTATGACTAATTAAATTAATTAAAATTTAAGCATTTTATACATACTTAAGGCACTGCTATCACAATACAATATTCATTAGGTACTTATTTGAACGAGGTAGGTATAAAGTAGAGTTTTCATTAAACATTAAAAATTAAACTATGTTGAAATTATAATTATTTACATTAATTTATGGTAAGTAGGTATTGCGAATATCCCTGTCGCGTTAACATTCTTAATTAACATTTTTAATTTAAGTACTCTAATATAATAGCTACATGGCTCAAAGTTACGTAGAAAAAGTAACATTCATCCGCGAAGGGACAAAATATAATATTTGTCAACACTTAACATTCTAAGTCATTTATATCCAGAAGAAATGTGTAAATATGAGCATCAGCCTTCGCCGAGAAGGGCACTAATCGTGAAACTTTTTACCCGTCGGCAGGGCGCCGGCGCGGCGGGGGGCGAAGGCGCCGCCGGCAGGGGCGGGGGCAGCGCGGGGCCCCACGAGAACCCGGTCGGTATAGGGCTGCCGGGCCAAAGCCCTAGATGCATTGGCATGTGTAGGGGGCCTAGGTACGGTAACTCCGGGGGGTAGAAGGCAGGTGGTGGAGGTGTTATATTCTCTGGCGGTGTTACAAGAGGAGCGGGGGATTCCACTAAAGGCGGGGATCTAGGCGATGAAGACCGTAAGCTGCCTTCCTCTGAGCAGGACGATGCGGCGTCAGAACAAGCTCTCTTAGCCTCGCTGGGTTCAGCGCTTGGCTCCGGGTTGCCCTCGCTGCCGGAGTCAGGGTTCTTCCGCTTGCACTTGGACTGGCCGCACGCTCGGAAGCCTTTGGCAAAGGGGTTGTTGTCGATCTTCAACTTAGTTATGCGGTCATTCTGTGGACAAAAGACATTTCACATTTTAAAAATGTATTTCGCAAAAAAAAATTTTCGTGTGTAATCATTACCATTGATTAACTACATCACCCATGTTATTTAGTGTTAATCTGTCGCTCTACCAGCTCCTCAGTTATCTACTATCCCTGTCAAAAATCCGTGGCTGCCGCGTCACACGGAAATCTCCTTATCTCATTTGGAGAATGCAATTTAAACATCCGTTTCCGCATACATCCCGGCGTCGCTAATAGCTTGTAAGGGATAATTGTCGCACATGTGGCGTGGACTTGGCGACAAGCCAATTAGCATGGCATGTTCGCGTGTCGCCGTGTCGCCGCGACGTCGCCCGCCCGTCGCGCGGCTGTTACGCGCGAACTACTCCACTAGGCGCCTGTAACTCGCCGCAAAAACACTAAACACTACCGTAACGTGAAATCTGATACAAGAACCGCAAGTGACGATGACAGTTAGAGCTCAATGTTCTAGCTGTCGCAACATTTCCTAATTGATTAGGACGTTCGAAATTCTACATGATTTTTTTCGCGTCTCGCCCGAAAATGTGTTTGCAATCGAAAGTCAAAATTATCTGGCGAAATCCTGAACGCAAATAGTGAGTTTGAGATACGTGAAGTCACTTGTAAGGATTGTTTACTCGGTGTGATAAGGTGGCGCCGGCGGGAGCCCTGCGCTGCTCCACCAGATAACCGCCACCCGGCCAAGCACCGGAGAGTGCTAAAAGCCTGTTATTAGCAGAGCAAAGTGCACTTTTTAAGTCAGTCGGGTAGCAAAACGTGCTGCTCGAGAACAGTGAGGCGCCGCCCCTTGCCCGCCCTGTCGCCCGTGACGTCACCACACAAACTTGCCGTCGCTCTCACTTTTTGCGTGACTATTTCACATATTGGCGACTGTCGCCACTTTTTTAGAACTGTGTAATTAGGGTCTGAGTAAATTTGCTTTATTTATCTAGCAGATAGGCCCATAATTTAAAGGGTGGACCAGCAAACAAGGGATGACGGGCTAGAACGAGGACGGTGCGTTGTTGAATTCACAATATTAGGGCATTGTGTTGTTGTAATTGAACTGGTGTGCCACCTAGTTACGCTCTCGAATAAAGCGGCGGCATTCCCAAAGACGATTTCTAATTCGTTGATAATTCGCAACAATGGTTTAGCCGTCGAGCGGTCGCCTGTCGGGGATAATGCGCAATGATACGCCGCCGAGCATTGTCGGTGAGAGGGTCCCGTTAGCCGGACAATCGTCGGATAATCCTACAAAGCTTCCGATGAAATGGACGCGAGAAAACTTTCGCGCCTCGTTGCAGTCAACATGAAGGACGCCGCGGTGCAAAGAAACCCGCTGTTAATTACGAGCAGGGATTATGCAAGGGATGGCCACGCTACGATGGACGCGAAAGCCAGTAGTTAGTTTGGGATAACAAACACCGGGGGGCTGTGTCTCGGTACTTATATAAAAGCTTCGGGCCAGATTTAATAAATGGAATTAAAGTGTACCGCAACTTTATTGCCCAAGGCAGATGCAGGGAGATGTTCTTTCAAACATGTATTGATTTAGTTAGTCACGCAACGCACATTCTGTCTGCAAAACGGCGTTACTTAATCTGAATCGTGCGATTTTAATTACAATAGGTAATTCTAACTGAACGTTGGCTCACTCTATTGTTTTCTATAAAGGTATAGTATCATTTGGTACCGTATTTATCGCTTGAGTTCACTGTTAAGCTTCTTCAGAAAGTAACTGTAGTGAACCTGATACACTTCCAAGATTTACCGAACGTCCCACAATGCTTCACAGACGCCGCGTGAACAAAAACAGCAAATTAGTCTGTATTGTTTCGTTAAGAGTCCTTACACAATGCCCGTTCGTCGCAATCTTATTTTTTGTCGATGTAACTGGCACCAACTTATGTTCGATTTCGGTAAAAGCTTTGGCGCCTGTTGTAGCGAAAAAAATGCCGACGTCAGTCCGTATGTGCGATTCGGCGAGTTTCGTAGAATCGTAGTAAGGATTCCGAGAATTAGAGGTGCGATCGTATCATGTGAGGTATTCCCTTGATGTCCTAGTGATAGCACGTTGTAATATGATTGATTTAGTGAGGTGAGTAATCTTGCTTAATTTCTTCGTTGTTGCGGTCATAGCTCGTAGTTTGTTACGAAAGCGTGCTACTTCCGCTACGACAAGAAAACCACAATTTGCTGAATAACTAAAACTGATTTTAATAAAATTCTATAATAAATATAATAACAGATCCCGTTTTGTTTTGCCTGTCCACTAACTTGTTGTTTTTGTTATAGTTGTAATTATGTCGGTGACGACAATTGATTAAGTATCAGAAACCGTAGTGATGTAATTAAATAGAACTTCCACTATTACAAACCTGATAAGCAGTGACAGCAATGAACTCCGTCTCCGGGAAAGAGAAGGAGGCATGAGGAGCTCCCCAGGCCAGCGCGGCGGCATCGCGAGCTCGCACCACCAGCACGCGGGGACGGTACTTGTGCATGGACGTCAGGACCATCTGGAAGAGAAGGACGATATTAGTCGATGGCTATAAACGCTTGTACTACACTTATAGAGTCTAGGAAAGTTATAGGATGATTACATTACTGTGAACCCTGTGAATTTGTTTCATTATGTAATTGTGCTTCTGTGTGTTGTGCTGTGTCTTTTGTGTGCACTGAATAAATGTTTTATCTA
Organism: Eurois occulta; assembly: GCA_950022335.1. Taxonomy (NCBI): domain Eukaryota; kingdom Metazoa; phylum Arthropoda; class Insecta; order Lepidoptera; family Noctuidae; genus Eurois; species Eurois occulta. The sequence goes on from OX465489.1 coordinate 15,920,700, forward strand.
TCTATCTATCTAACCCTACGCGCGAGAATGGTATTGCGATCCTATAGGTATTTTTCCGTAAGAGGGCATCGAAAATTTTATTTTTTCTGCACACGTCTGCGCCTGCTTTCAAATCTACTCGACGGATTTTCTTGTGGGTTTCACCATAATTAAGGATGAAATTTTCTAAGGTACATTTGTTGTCGAAACGAAGCGATTAGGCCAGATCCAAAAACTTGTTAAAAATCTTGCACGCTCCTAAGATAATTCTACAACTTGCTAAAACATCAAATCTAATCTCAATCGTCAAAGAACAAACAGTAAGGTCTGCCAGTGTCTGGCGACACGACTGTCGCGTCATTCTGTCGCTCTTGTGTAAAGGGCCTTATCTACCACTTGACGCGAATAACGCTACCTGGGCAATGCGCGGGCGCCGCCTGCAACCACTTCAGACGTAGAAGGGTTTGTACTCCATTGTTTATGGACTTTTTAAAACGTTAATCTTAATAGTTAAAAGAGGATTTAAGTAAAAGTGTTATATTGGTACAAACTTGCTACTTTTTATATTTTGTTTAGTACCTTAGGGTGGTATTGTGTTGCGTTCAAGTTACACTGGTGAAGTAAGAAAGTGCAATGTTAATTGTTAGAAACTCGATTGTTGTATGTCTATTATAATGGTAAAGAATAAAGAATACGACCACTGTGGTCGTTTGACACAAGTAGCCACAGACTATTATTAAACTTTTCATTTATAAGGATCCTGAATTTGAGCAATAGGAATCTCAAATTATCACACAAGCCAATTAGTAGGTATGTTTGGTGTCCTAAGATAAATCAACTTTTAAATGAGCCCTTCAATAGAGCGTTTCGGGAAAATTAAGTTGCAACTCCAATCTAATAACATTGGTTTAATGATATAAGAGTTCTTAAAATCCTATCTAAGTGAATGTAGGATTTTCCAAGCTTAATTCTGCGTTCAGTGGTTTTGGCTGTCCGTTCTCAGACCCAGAAATGCCTTCCATCACACATGGACCACGAGAAAATAATATTCGAAATATTCCCACAATATCCCAATGTGGCGGACAGATTGACAGATAGACAGACAATACAAAGTTAGCCGCGTTCGGTAGCTCGTCGATCATAGCGAGGTGTGTTCAATCAAAAGAGATACAGCCTTCAGATTGGGCTGGTAAACTTCGGGAGTTTTTTGCGACGTAGGATAGTGATCAAGTTCGCTGATAGGGCTTCGATTAAAAGTGATAGAAGTGTTGTTCGTTTACACTCTTCGTGTTTCATTAGATTTCTTAATAGAGAAGACGACGCAGACTATACGAACCAGAGGCGACTTTTTATCGTCGTATTTTAGGTCGAAATGACGGCGGTTTGTGTCAGTGTTTTTTTAAGGTACTAGTTTCCCTACTACTTTCCTGAAGGAGGGTGATAGGGCGTCGGGAGTGCCAGAGTTAACATTCTATCATGCAGCTACAACGATGATGGAAATGTCTAACAGGTATTGGAATGAAAGAAGCTACCGAAAAACGCATTTTAATCCTGTCGACACACGTTGAAGGAAATCGAAACGCTTTGACATCGAGTCGTGGTGGCCTTTTGCTTTATGTTTAGAAATAATCTGAATACTTTATGATGACACGCAAAATACACAATGGCAATCTTTGCAATGATCAGAAACGAAACTACTATTGATTAAGAAAATTATAAGTAAGTAGGCATATAACTGTGCGCATAGACATTTAACTTGAGTCAAAGGTCAAGACAGAATTAAAATGTAGAATTATTTTGACCTACAATATTGAGACCACCTTTGAGCTTACTAGTAATAAATCAAGACTTGATCATGCTAGAATTGAAACAAATAATTAAAGTTATTCAATTGGTGGCATTAGTAAATTGCAAAATTCTGTTTTACCCACAAATGCCTACAATACAATTATAAGACCACCTTAGAGCATTGATCATACTTTAGTAATAAATAAAACTACGTCTAATAAAATACTGTTTCTTTTCAAAATGGCGCGTTCTAAACCACACACAGTTATAGATTCGATAAAGTTTTAACTAGTGATTAAATCTATGGGCGGCGCGAGGAACGTTATTGATTCACGAATAAACATTTTAAATAATGCCGGGGGCTATAATGTGGATAAATACCGTCTATAAATAACTGAATTCGAGTAAGATATCATTTTAGAGAACGATAAATAATTCTGTGAGTTGTGCTACAGTACATAAAACTTGATATAGAATTAATAATTAGTAGATAGTATTCAGGCACAAAGTATATTTTTTATCAAGTAGACAATCTAAAACTTTCTTAAAAATAACTTGTGTTTGTTACAGTAAAATTGAGAGTTTTAAATGACACATACCATGTTTAAACTAAAAACGAATCTTCAATTCAATCAAACATTTAATATTAGTTTCTGAAAAATTATAAGACGAGACCTATGACTTATGGATATATACCTCGGGTCTAGTTGGTGATCTATAACCGCACATTTACCCTGAACAACTTTCAAGACTTAGGCCTAACACCGAACAAGCCCAAGATAAACCGCCATCCTACCATCGACATTTCCAGTCTATCACATACATGTAGCATCAACATACATCATCTCCTATCTGAAATCTCTCGAACACGTGTCTATCACTAATTAGACCACAATTGTGACACGCTACAGATAAGGGCTGGTTTCCGCACGATTCGGGGTTCGAACCCCCTGCCTTCCGCTTGGCTGACCCGATCGCCTGTTCTGATAAACTTATAAAGCGCCACAAAACCTTGATGTTTACGAGTTTTTGCTGTAATTTTTGTTGCCATTAATGTGTTGATTTTCTACCTTATAAGTAGAAAAACTCAAGGTAATAAAAAGTGGCTTGAACCTTTAACAAGCCGACGCGACGGCTTTAATAAGTATTTGAAAGAGGATAAAAGTGTGAATATTTGAGTACAGAATTTTCCGAAGTTTTTCTTTGACGGGAACAGAAAAATGATAGAACTTACACGAAAAGCCGTAAAAATTAAATGATCTTTATATTATTTTCTATCATTCGATCTTACATGAGAAATAACTGTCCGACGCGATATCTACGAATCTTGACTTTAATGTGGCTATAAAATATACCAATTTAATCACCTTATTACCCCCAATTTTCTCCATCTAACGATTGCTTCTAATTCTTAGAATCAATAGAGAACTAAATTATTCCTAATTGCGTGAGAATAATCTCTCTATAATCCTTAACCTTTCATAATTAACTCGTTTAGAAATAGCTAGACTTCTAATCCTTTCACTGTAATAGTCTTTTTAAACTTTAATCCGTTGAGAGCCCACACTCTTTCACACGGCGTCTTTTTGAAGTATTTGCTAAAAATAACCAACAAAGGGTGTGGACACAATGTATAATGGTAGCTCCTTTTATCACAGGTGGTAAGTCCTCAAGTGCACAGTACACGGGGATATCTTCCACGCGAATTGGTTCGCTCCTCTCTCAGTAGCTGGTGCATTGTTAGGGTAGGTGTACAAAGACGCCGCGCCGCTCTCCCGCGTTCCCGGGCCCAGGGTCCCGGTGCCTCAAACAAGCGTACGCGCGCACTGATGCGTACCCGCCTACAGTTTTTGCTGTCCCTACCCGTCATAATAATGTGTGTTATGATGCTTTGTGACTGATAGCCATGAACGATGTTTGTTTTGATAGACAACCAGCTTTTATGTAGGTAGGTCAGGTTAATTGAAATGTTAAGTTAAAGGTTTTCGCTTCTTTTGTGATTCCGATATTCTCATTGCATTCCTTTAGATTACAAAAGTCTATCTCAGAACATCTTTGTACACATTGTAAAAAATCTTATCGCTCTGGTATTACAGCATTTACAGCTGTATCATTCAAACAGTCAAACATGCATTAAGTGCAGTCGTAAACTGTCACTCCGAGGCAGTTTCTACAAACAGCCAGCGCAAACATTGTATAAAAATTCTGAAACTTAGGGTAAAGCATCACTGTCGTCATTAATCGAGGCGTCAACCGCTCTGTCTAAACACACCGCCCGGATAAAGGAGTACAGTTACTTGCCGCTACAAAACCATCATACAATGCCTTTCAACGTATCTGTTCAAGTGACGAAATGCTTATAGACGTCTTTGTACGCAGGCTCCCGCGGCGCTTATGAACTAACGCCCGCTTATCTACACTCACCTTTAAACCACCATCTTAAGATTGAAATTCGAATGAGAAATCGCCAAGAACTATCTTTTTTACGTCATCGCAAAACGGGTTGTTTGCTTTCGAATCTTATTTCAACAAACATAAGGTTGAGTTCAGTTATCATTGAACTTTTTATGGGAAGTGGTTGGCGTGGTTGCGCGAGAGGCGTTTCCTTTCAAAACGGCGATATATGAGGCAGAGTCACGAGCGCGGGAATGTTCAGCGAAGGCTGCGCTCGTAACTGTATCGAATATTGAAACTTTTTGTTACAATAGAGCCAATGTTTGCCGTTTGCGTCATACTTTTATTAGTTTGAACAACTTTTTGTTTATGGGCTTTCAATTAATGCTTACAATTGCTTCGTGAAATAGATTTTCTTTGAGGTGGCCGTGATCATTATTTTAAATAACTTTATAATATATCGCGACATTCAATTGTAAATGAATAATAGATGACGAAGATACTACACTCTTTATTTCAAAGTATAAATAAATTGCAAGTAAAGCGGACACCAGGGCTACATATTATCTGCTAATGACTCCAAAATATTTCAAAACAATAGTATCTTTTGACTTCTTTTAGTAATTACCCCACATTCCTGGATGCCAATGTTGCAAATCATGGCTCCCCTTATCTTTAGGGGTGACTAGTGACTTGTGACGTCATATCCTGATAATGGCGTGTCATGGTGCTACTGACAAATTGCAGGCTGTGTCACAGAGTTATCAGTCATGACAAAAATGTGCTATTTTGGTCCACAAAGTTGTTGGTAAACTATTTAGTTTAGAGACGATAACGTGAGTCTGTTTGTGTGAACAAGGAAGGAGTCGTACGTTTAAAGTTTTGGATAAAAGGACTTTTTTTTTAATGAAATCTATACGAAAAAAAAACCTAAAATGCCTTGAAGTGCACACGGAGGCATATGTAGGCTTTGTTGGTAGTAACCTACACAGTTTTTACCAACAAACCAAGTTTTTACCATCAAAGTAAGTACTGCTATGTAATGTTGCCTTGTGTTAAATATTAGCGTTTAGGCTACTACGCGGTTTCTTCGCTGATACGCGATTCCTTTAACCCGTTTTTAACCGATCAGAGTAGAAAAGTGTTCCTACTTTTTCTTATTAAAACTCAAATAGTAATAGAAGAGCGCCCCACCCTAGGAATTAAATTCTGCTGTATCGTGGGTGTTTTTTACAAATATTTAAACTCACATACATAAGCCAGCGCAATTGTTACAGAACGATAAAAATAAGCAAGGAAATCTACAACGACGTAATTTTTACGTTAACTTTACAATTAATCACTATCAGTTGTTGTACGTACAAATCATAGAAATTAATGAAATTAAGCCGTTTAAGCAACAAATTTAATGCATTTATGTTAACACAACTCAGTTAAACTAGTGGACCAACTGATTTGAATTATAACTAACACGAACATTGCGATATTACAAGTTACCGCGGTTTCCTTGACAAATTATCAACTTCTTCGAAGCACGGTTGTTGCAAAGCAATTACGCTGGAAAGTCATGTTCTTTCGTAAAACAATAGATAATTGATTAGTATAGTATTGATTTCCCACGATAAAAGAGGATTGATATGTAATAAACAGTTTTTGCTTATGGATATTAAACTCTTGTATGATTTTTCTTGAGGTCTGAGAATAAGCGGTATTTTTTAAATATTTTATGTTCCTTTTTAAAGTTTCTTTATAAATATAGTTGTTATTGATAGTCTCGCGTTATTTGACTTGGGTTAGTAAAATATGTATATGAAGAGTGCAAAGCCACTTTAATTCTTATCAAAGTAGTTAAGTATAGGTTTCAAACTAACTTAATGCACTGAACATTAAAATCAGAACTTTTTGGAATAGGCTGAGACTCAAAACTTTTTTTCGCTATGCCAAAAGGCATCCATAGCTAGAAATAAACCTTCCCGAAAAGCACAAGTAACATTATTGCCCATAAAAATAAAACTAGGAAAAATACTTGTAGAAATCTTACTACTAGGTATTATAAATGGGAAAATTTGTGAGGTTGGATGGATGGATGTTTGTTACTCTTTCACGCAAAAACTACTGACCGGATTTGGATGCAATTTGGCACACGGATAGTTTATAACTTGGGTTAAAATTTTGGATACTTTTTATCCCGGTAGTACGACCCCGTGGGACATTACCAAACTCCACGCGGGTGAAGCCGCGGGCTTAAACTAGTAGTAAATAAATAAAACACTTACATGCCCCTGCGCATCCATCGTATTATTCGTAAGCTTCAGTTTGCTGAACGACACCGGATTTGCAGTCCAATGATGACCAGGTGCCGGGGAGTCAGGATGCAACATCAGTCGCCGCGGGGATTGAGGTTCTGCGCCGCCCGCAGCCGCCCAAGCGCCGCCCGCCCAACGCCAACGTCGCCGCCCTACGAGCGAAAGTTCCAGCAGGACGCAGTACTCTTCGCGAGGGTCTAGTCCGCCCAGAGAGATACGGAGAGATGGGAACATGCGTCTGGAAAGAAAATTAAGGTTAGAAATATTTTACTGTGTGTCTATGGAAAAGTGGGAATTTAGTAGTAGCGTTCTGAAGGATGTTCAAGTTGCAAGAATTCAGATTGTGCAATATTCAGAGGTTGTTTATAGCATTAAAAATAATATATTTTATCTTTTTCATATAATAGGTACCTACGGTAGTATTAAAATGAATGGGCGAAAGAACATCGTTGATTTTCATTCGTTTTGGGAGTTACTTTAGCATATTATGAATTATATCTAAAATGTCTATTCCTAACAACAGCGCCTTAAAAGGCTGTACCTAATTCGAAACATAAGTTAAGTTTTCATTCATGCTATGTAATCATCATGTTTCGATATGGTTAATTGGCCAGTGTTCGCCTACTTACTTGATAGCATACATTAACATGAACAAGTCTAACAGTTCTATTTCTGTAAATCATAAGCCACCCAACAACTCATGTCGTACTTTGCTTGTAAAATATGTATTAGTAAACAGCATGAAAGATTAATCGGCGTAATCAAACATTTCGCAAAAACAGACTAGACAAATTACTGACAGCCGACATAGTTCCTATACCTTTAAACCATTTCATCAACCCATTCGTTTAAAGGTGATAACAGAATTACAAGTCAACCTGTAACAGTTCAGAATCAGTAGCACTCATGTGCATTCCATAACGTTATCACCTTTGTAAAAATGTGATAGGGTTAAATGTGTTACCAACGATGGCTTTTGGCACCCGTTTGTTTCGACCATAAAGAGTGTCATAAAGCCAGATATAGGTGGCGCCATCTTTATCTGTGATCGCTGTGGGTCCTTCAATTTATACCTTGATGTAATTATGTTGGTTAAGGAACTATGTCTGCCTACCGCGGCGGTGGCTAATCTTTGACAGATGTGTTCGGAATACTGGCTGGTTAATTTGGATGGAAGTGTAAATTGAGTTTCGTGTTTGGTGAGTGACTGGTTTTAGTTGCACGACAGTGGATGATAGTGTCGTGTATAAGGTGCCGTGTATTGTATGAGATGTTTATGTTTAATGGCATTCTGAGCCTTGACTAAGTAGCAAGCAAGCTGAATGGATGAACTTTGTGAAAGATGATATGGTTAGAAAGGAAGTTCTCAACTCATGAGATGGCTACTAATAGACAAGTGTGAGGAAGAAGATGTATTCTTCTTCGCAGCATGTGCTGCGTGGACCACAACTATATTGGAATAAGAGCATTCGAATGATGATGATGAGAGATCGGCCCTTAAGTATTGCTAAAAGTCAACAAAATCCTTAGTTCCTGGCCCCTAAAAGACACAAAAAAGAACCACCGTCCATTACCATCAACCACAGCCACAAAACAAACAAGCGCACCTTATTCGCGTATCACATAGACATGCCATCAGTCATAACAGCGCTGTTATCAGCGGCGGCGAGGGAGAGCCTGTGCCGGCCCGAGGCACTAATGCAGCCGCAGATAACGCGCCGACAGAAGCTCAATTAACAACAAACTAAATTAGCCTCCATTTAAAGTTTACGATCGCCGCTACCGCCTTACGTGAGTAGTGCCCTAGTACCGACAGGGCGACAGGACGTTTAATACTTTGTGTTTTTTTATTTATTTTAACAGTTTATGTAAACACATATAAACAGACCCGAAGAAAGGAACAGAAGAGTACGTACAAAGTTGACGGATTCTTAAAATAAATCTCTTGAATGTATGAAAAGCGCAATATCACAAATAAAGGTGACAAAAGCGAGGAAACATAATTTTATGTTAACGAAATAAATTATTTCCGAACATTTGTGTACCTAGTTGTTTGGTCTAAGTTAAAATTCCAACTACATGGGTACTAAACTGTATTTAATGTTCAGTTTCCGCTTAAGGAAACGATCTACCTATTGAAATATAAACATGTATCATTATTATACTTATAATAAGTTTGGAACAACGTAAATTTTACATATAATGTGTGTCGGATATTGTAAGTGTTTCGTCCACCAACGCATCTGCCCACACAGCGGCTAAACGTCAACGCCACGTGAAATATCTGTAAATCATTCAGTTTTGATGTGCGCGCGCTCATCACGCGGTATTAAGATCTCCACCGCGATTACATTCTTACCCGTTGATTAATAGGCAACTTTGTTCGCTAATTTATTACTTTCGTTAACAAACGTGAATTATTATTGTCATTAAAGAATTTAACTAGGCAGATTAGCTGTTATTTTTCAAACAACTGTTGTTCCAGCAGGTAATGTTTGAGCCACTCGTCCCATGTTTACATCAGTCCTTATGTCGTCAAACATGGCGAGACAAGACAGAGCAAACACAAATATTATGTGTTCTCAATATTGTTGGGTTTCGACGTTGTGTGTTGACCGTACGTTGACAAATCCCTTCACTCGGCTACCGTTCGTTCGTAAGATATGTCTTATCAGCCGGCGTCCACTTATCGAGCCGTTTGAAAGCTCCGCGCGCCGACAAAGAGGTGACGATCCACGCGCAAAATCATGAAAAATTTGCCGCTTCAACGCACTATCTCAATCGTAATTTCCACGACTAAGCGATACAACCTACTACAACGCGATCCTGGACCATTTAACGTTTGATAACCGTGATGACGAATTAAAATCAGCATTCCTGACATCCCTTTTATTTTAAGTGTTTTATGTTATGGAATTTTGTTTACGATACAGTTTAAACGAGAATGCAAATGAAATAAAGATACTATAAAAACGGGGCCGCCATAAAAGGCCTCTCGAGAGCGCTAAGCCGCGGCTTCGGCGGCGGTGGGAAGGGACTTAGAGAACACAATGGGACCACCAGAATCGCGTTGAATAAACTTTAGAGTGGGTCGTAAATCGGTAACAACTTGCCAATTGCCGCACGGAGGCGCTAACAGCGGTCAAAGAAACTGTCATATCCGCTCTAGCATCCGCACTCAAAATGTTCGGGACGGTGTCGATTCGCTGCGGTCGCTGCGGATTGTTTAGCGCGGCGGATCTCACGCTGACGGCTCTCAGGACGACAACAACACTTGTGTACCGACTCAACAACATATTGAGCGTTCTTCACGATCACTTTAGTAGCTCACACACCATCAGCTGAAAGACATCGTCTGTAAACTTTAATGCCCCTGATCACTGTGTAACGTCGTCAACACTAACCTACCCCTCTCGGCTGCCAGTTATCTTTACTGCTAATTTCATTAGTCTTTTATCGTCAAGTTCAATGTTAAGTAGTGGTAGACAGTCGTTAAAGCACAGACGACACGTTGTCCGAGACATCTGCGTTTCACTTCGGAGTAACTCGAAGGATAAACAACTTTGGAGTGTACAATACTCGAGTTGTGTATTGAGCGTCTAACCCGCGCTTATTAACGCTCATACGAGAAGTCCGGCCGGTTTTTTCGTGTGCCCAGATGTGGGCCTGGGTAAACACCTCCGCCATTGTCTGGACACATAAAAAATCATACACCTGGAAGTGTCAAATTGTTCACTCTGACTGTGAGAGCGGCCCGTGTGAATCTCGCTCGCTCGGCTCGGTCGCGCTCGCCCGCTACATAGGTACACAAATATTTCTATTTAACGTTCTTTACCTTGCTCCTAAATCATCAAAACACGATTATCTACAATCTGCAACTAAATTATAGTTAAATGGTGAACTGCTTAGTGCACAAGGTTGTTTTTTAAAACATAATCTTCTGGGAACTAATAAAACGAACATAGACTCCAAGCTTTTTTTAGTCTGTGCACAATATTTCTGAAACCTATAAATGTAATTCACGTTCTATAACTACATAATTATATGTAAATTATCTTAATGTTTCGGCAACGCGATAGGCGGTTGACGTGCGCTCAGATAATGTACTACAACTGCTAAAAACCTTTTACTGCGTAATTATAAACGCATAAACGGCAGCTTACGACGCAATCGTCGCAAGCGCCGTAATGAGCGGTGTGTGTGTTCGAACAAACACGAGTCTAGTCAGTCGCGCGACTCTTGCGCAACCAATTGATGGCAGCGCGCATGCGCACCACACGCTCATTGTTATCCCACTTAAGTGGGCAGTTAAGACAGAACAGAACTTCATGAATCAGCAATAACGCACAACGATAACACATTAGGGGCGGTCAGGATGTAGCATCTAATACACGTTATAGATTCAGACCGGAAAATATCCTGTCGACACAATTCAGAACTCTCCGTTGTTTGCTCTAAAATTCACAAATATTTTTGAAGTCATCACAAAAAAATAATTCCCGCACCACTCCCATATGCTACGAGGGCAGAGAGCTCGCCTCCGCAAACCAAACAAACTACACTTATAAAGAAATACACTGGTAACAAAACAAATAAACCAATTTGGGCACGACCACAAAAAAGCCCCGGAATCATCTCGGGAGATGTAACGACGTATTAGCATATTGATGGCTACCTCTATCTGTCGTCCTTTGTTTAAAATCAGCGACAGAGCCTTCAATCATAAGATTGCTTTCAGAAAAAAAGATTTATTTTATTGACTAGTTTTTGCTGAGCGCCTGCAGGTGGCAACAAAAAAATATTGCATCGGCTACCTTGCTCAACAACCCTTGTTTTATAACAAAATTGATTAAGCCCCTTTGTAATAGTCATCGATTTCGTGCTATATCAATGGCTAATTTGAAAATTATACAATCTTGACATTTGGAACAGAAGTTGGATGAATCAGTTAGCGCATAATGTGCAGAAGCTTACGTCATCAGATATACAAGTGTTTTATAATGATAAGCGTTATTCGTATGTGTGGTAATGGAAAATGCTAGCAATATTTCAATTGGTCCTAGGATCCGTAGTGCGCGGAGGTGGCGGGGCGCGGAGCGAGGGGCGGCACGCACAAAGCACGCCCGCGGCGCACGCGCACCTGCGCGACAAGTTTATGCGCATCTCGTCGCCAAAATTTACAACCGCCCTGAACAAGGCCGCCGCTCTTTCGGAAATTGGAAATGTTTAATCGCTATATCGGCACCCTTTTAGCCAATGAGTTGCTGTCCAGCATAGTTTCAATTGCACCCAGTCCCTTTACTGCACCGTTCGCAGATTGTAAACGTATCTGTAAAGGGTACCGCCTCAATTAATATCCGATCTTACGCCAGTCGACGATTGGTTTTATTACCGCATAAGTAAATGAATTCGCCGGCTGTTTTATCTCAGTGTGTTTATTTATATATTGATAATGCTGCGTTATCAATTTTCGCTGCAGAACTGCTTTGGGACTTTATCATAAAAAAGTCATGTAAGCTTCATTAGTTTAATACTACGTACTTGATATCAAGCCGTCTAAAATAATTTTAATTAACGTCAGAATACTGAGTCTACAAAATCTTAAGGTCATAAGTTAAAATCGGATGCTTCAGATAGAAAAACAAATGAATGTATTTAATACGTAAACATAATAGTTACGTTTTAGAACTTCGGTTTCAAATTCCAAAAACTTGACATAGCATATAACTTAAAGTGGTATTTATTGAAGTCTTCAAAGAAACCCATGTAAATTTTTAGCATAATTAAATAAAGAGGACAAATGAACAACACGTTTGGACACGATCTTTGTATAAACACCTCGTCGTATGGGGCTTACGTAAAAAAGCTCAAATTTCAAATGAATATGGATGTCGTTGCGGTGAAAGTACGGAATTAATTCAGCACCTTTTTCGGCGCCGGCGCCGCGGCATTCACGCGTGGAACAAAGCTTGTTGCTCGTAAATTGCGAATGGAAGGACCCACAAACGTGCAGTAATTTAGTTGACAGTGGGTACCAGAGACAAGGACCGACGACGAGCGACGGCCGGGCCGACCGCCGAGCAGCGCGGCCCCTGCACAAAGCTTATCTACCCGCCGCATCTAGAGCCTATTATGAGCCTGACGCCGAACTCAACACAACAGATCGTTAAGATTACGTTTCGCCAATACACAGTTCGGTAATTCATGCTGAACGATTAAAGAATTCGCCGACAATTAAAAATTAATTAGAGATATAATACCGGCCCAAAAAACTGTACGAATAACTTCGTTGATGGAACGTGGCATTGATGAACGAGTCGTTATTGTTCAAAGCTTTTTCCTTACCAAAATCAAGTGCTAATTTGGATTCGTATAACAAAGTGAGCTAGTCATCAAACTAAAACAAAACCAATTCAAGTATTAATGAGAACCATTCGATTGCATTACACGAGGAGCTTAATTGTCCGGTCAAACAATTCTTGGGTCGAGTCGCAGGATCTGTTTTAAAAATGGTCCTTACGTACGCGGCATGCAGTTCAAGTTCGCTTGGAGCATTGTGGGTCGCGGTGTGCGCCCCCAGTCCAGTGGCGATCGCTCGTTAGCTCCCGAGCCGGCATAAATCACACCGTTTTATGAGAACTCTCAATTTTTTAACATTTTGAGTTAATGAAATGCGAGCGCAGTATGGGACCCGACTAGCGACATTAAAAAGGACAACCCAAAGGAACGGACATTTTCTAATTATAATCCTGTCAAAGTTGTGATATAAGCAAAGAATTGATGATCGCCACAAACGCGGTGATTTTATCTAAGATAATAGCGATCTGTTGATAGTAGCTGTTGAATTTTGATATTTGTCATATTTTTTATTTGTTCGTGTTGCAGTAAACCCCTGCCATGAATAGTCGTAAAACTACCATCGGTTTATGTTATTAATTTGCTTCGGATACCGTTTAGCAAAGATCTGGCTGTCAATTATTGAAATATATTACTGTATTCAGTGCCGTTCAGAAGAAAGCCGCTTGCGCAAGAGCACTGTACTCTACACTTTGATTATTGAACTGAAAGTAAATCTCCTATAGGTAGGCCGCTTCATTTCCCCTTTATAGTAGCTTGGATCGCCCATCGAGTCCTATGTCTTGCAACTAATTTGCAGTAGTTAACAAGAATAACAAGAACCATTAACCACAAGTACAATAAGCGAACACGGTAGTGGCAGTCAAACGAGCAGCGATCAATCAAGCACAGGATCTCCGCTCACCGTACCGTGATGCCGCGATCCCTAGGACCACCAACATCCTTAATCACAACCGTACTTCATAGGAATAGAGCTCATTATCCTTTGACGGAAGTCACAGAGAATGGCGCCAGTATTTTAGGATTTTCGAAGAAGCGAAGGGGTTAGGCTGCGAATTAAAGTTGCGCACACGCATGGAGGCACGGAGGGGGGATCACTAGCGCCGACAAAGGCACCGCCGCACGCGAGCTGCCCGATTCACAATTAAGCCAGCGTGTGTTAATTGATATTAATTCTGTATGGATGGTACAAGCAGGGAACGGCTCGCGAGTCCAAGCCATTATTTCTATAACTGTTCGCGAATCTACGCCATTATCTTCTAGACGCTTTTGATTGAGCGTGACGTCACCCGATGCTATTATTTCGACTTGATTAATGATCGAGCGAATTCGTGTCAAAAAGTTTTCATTATTGCCATACTGTGCTCTTCCAAAGAGATACTGTCTCTCACCGCATTTAATCATACTTTGCTTATCATTAAAATATGCACGGAGCTGATTGCTATATCGAGAAGCAGGAGCATCATTATGCCCGCTAAGCTTCCCTACTTGGTCCGCATCGCAACCAGTCAACTCTAATGTCACTCGATTGGTCCTTTTACGCGACTGTCGCTAATCGCTCCCACAAGATCCACATGACAGTCATGTAGGTACCGGGAATCGCGCCAAGGCTGGCCGTAATGTGTCGGGTTCAAACACGCCGCGCCTGCGTCATCAACGCAATTAGTGGGCGTTGCAACATCCAGCACACTATTGACATTGAACCCTTGTTACATATTTCACAGAAATGTGTTTTGATGTCGCTTCATCGTCACGTCTCAACTAATATGTGCGGACTTTAATCTCGAACGCATTGCGCGCCTCTAATTGCAGCGCACGCAATCGTCTTTCAATTCTCATGTACGGTATCATGCACTGGCATTTTTCTGCGAAGACTATTATTGATATCAAATATGCTGTAGTTAGATAGGTACTTTCTGGATTGTAACGCGAGTGACAATTGAGTGAGAGTTCAATTGCTACTTTACAAGTATGTTAGGTACAGAAAGCTGAGCGGTGAAGACTAGGCCTTCTAGTCTAAGGATAAAATTTTGGAGATGCATTTACATAATTCCAGCCTCGTGCTGTTTGTGTTAAGAAAGATGATGTAACATGCATTCCACTTTTATTGCTCTGAGCAAATTATCTGTGAGCATCTCGGCGCTATTACGTATTCTCGTCAACATTCGTGTCCAAATCAGTCATGTTCTCACAGCGTACGCTTAGACGCCGGAGCGACACATTTATTCGAGAATCGTGCGTCCGTCTGCACCCAGAGTCGCCCATTGCGCTTATCTGAGGTTTCGGTAGCGGTCGCCGTGCGCGATACACATCGGCGCGTGATGTCGCGATGCGCGGGCGCGCCCGCCCGATGCTATCAGCGCACGAGCGCGCGGGTGGCGAGCATCCCTCCCTCCTCCCTGCGTCCTCCCAGTCTCGGTCACTTCACAACGTCGCACATCATTGTCGCCACGGTACAGCCTTTTCAAAACAACTATCGACTTACTGTCATCATTTAGTAAAGAGCTTTCTTAGACTCTAATTACAAAGTTAAAGAAAAATATAAATATGGCTACTCAATGACGTATTCTTGAATACGCAGTTAAATGCATGATGAAATCTCTAGCCAAACTGTGAGACACGCAGAATTAAGATATGTGCCCGAACGGCAAATTACTCTCAAACACGCATTACTGTAAATCAAACATTCAAAAAAACAGATCACAAGGCTCGTTGGCGACGAATCTTGCGTGAAATTTAACAAATTCATATACATCACAACATTTTTTTGTGACCGCTACCATTGTACGTGGGTTCTCATGTTTTTACGAGCACGTTATGATAAACGACGCACCCTCAACAACTGTCGGGCCATAATCACCACGGGTTCTGGGAGACGCATTATGGACACGTAGGATCAAGCACGTAATATAGATACTGGATGCTTTCATGTCCTCCAATGTCAGATGTCATCTCACTCAACGTAACCTTGTGTCTATTGATAGTAAGCGAACAAACAACCCTTGTATCAGTTGAAACAGATGAAAATAACTGTGTGTTTTAGATCAAAAGAACAAACCCAAAACATGAACCCACAAAAAAGTAATGGCGTATCGGAACACATGATTACTTTTTTCTGCACCAAAGAAGTCATCTACAAGAATGCGAGTTGTCTCATTCGCTCACATTACAATTTGTTGGGTAGCGAAGCCAGTCGGACTCCGTGAGAATAATTCCCGAGTTCCGAGTAACATGGGTTAAACGCTTGTATCGAGAGATACCGATCTAACCCGAGCTGCTCGTTGGCGCCATAAAAACAAAACATCTTCAACACGGCCACTTTCTTCCCTAAATTATTCGTGGAATTTACGACGTTTCAACCGACAAAAATGTTATAACCTAATGAGAAATTATCATCAGAGCCGCTGTCTGTCGTCCGGCAAAAAACGAATCATGCGCCGCTCCACGATGATGCCCGGACGCATATTTTTTATATTCTAAATTCGAATTATCGTTTTCGTGTTTGTTTTTTACCTCGATCGACGATTGTTTTAGGTCGTGGCGGGACAAAAAGGCGCGGGAGCCGGCGATGACTGTGCCATTCTGTTGATCGCTCAACTTTGGGCTCGGAGGACGATGATGGATTTCTCTCAATGCGCGAGATACAACGACGGCTCAACAGAAAAACTTGCCACGAATTCCCACCTGATGCCGACGATGGATGGCTCGTTTCAAAAAATGTCAGGAATGGTGTGTGGTGTATTCCCAGGAGATATTGCGATATGATCGCTCGGAGGCGGCGCGACTATTCGGCGCGTGCTTCAGATTCCTGGTCCTTCTATCCGGAATTACCCATTACATACAATGACATTACGTTTTTACAGCGACAATTTTTTCTAAAGGTTTCATCTAAGCCTTCATTACTGTAAACGTTTTCTATCAACTTACAATTGTACAAACAAGTCGTTCTATAAGTTAAAGGGTTCTAATGTTTACCGTAATAGCATTTCACTTTAGAACTGGTAATCGTTTTGACGTTTAGGAACTTTTAATCGACACCTGGGCACTCTAACACAATTACTGAGTAGGTTCAAATTATAGTTTTTGTTTACCTGTTGATAAATGGTTGTTAGTTCAGAAAATTCTAAGGACTGCCTCTTTTTGAGGAAAGGGTCGTAGACTCGTAGCAGATGGCATTGATAGTGTTGTATCAAGGATAATGGCCATCTGACTATCGCTACTAGAAATGCATGAAGTCAGGCAGAAGCCACGAACTGGGCACACACAGGACAAAGATGTGTTCTTAATTAATAAGCAGACTATAATGTCAACATAACCTGCAGGTAGGGGCAAAGGTTTAACTAATTTTCAAGCTAACTGATCGGACCTTCATTAATTTCCCACTGACATTCAGTAACCTCCCGCTGCTATCGAGTCTAAAACAAGGAGGCATTATGTCAATTCCGTAGCAGTGCAGCGCTAGCAGTCGCGATATCTCTTAATCTGGCACGTCGGCAGTTTGAGAGGTTCTAACGTCAGGCGGTGGCGAGAGCTGGAGGAGTGACGAGTGGCGAGGAGAGTGCTCGGAAGACGGCGACTGTCATAATCTGATTATTAGTGGTGCGTGGTTGGGGCGGGGCGCGCGGCGGGCGGCCGGCGCGCCGCAGGCGGTCGGCGCCCGCGCACGTCCCGCTCGCGCGCACCGCCCGCGCAGCACAGGGACGCACCGCGCAGGCGACAAACGACCCGTGGTAAAACAAAAGGAATGTTGCCGGCGACGCTTTGAGGCGCCGGCGCCGCTCCCCGCGCAACCTAATCACCCATTTTAATTACGACACAGATCGAATCAATTAATCGGTATTTCTGTTAAAACAAGCGCCGGAATGAGCTTACGCTCGTTTGTTAGATATGATTTTTGGACGTAGATTCGAGATGCGATTAGACTTTTATCTCGTAAAAGTCGGCGGTAAACGTCAATTACTGGCGTAATTCACGTTCACGAATTGACTGTGAGCAATGTGAGGCCTTAACGGCGGGTTCCGACGGGCGCGCACGGTGCGTTGCGCTACGTCCTGAGACTGTGCAGACGTTTTTAATTATAACTTATGATTTTTTCAAGCGAATTCGGGCGCGCCCTTCTCGACGAATAACACAAGAATAAATAACGAGTTTTTGTGTTGTGTGTTTGTTTTTAAAATGGCGGGAGGTCCGCGCGACGACACGCGAGCGATGCGTGCCGGCCGCCAGCCGCCGGCGCGCGGCCTGGCCAACTCGCCCATTTGTCATATTTCGGTTTTGAGAAAAAATAAATAACCTACTCTATTCCGACCAGTGTTTGTTTGTACATCGATTATTGAGGGTTAAGTATTATCTCTGAACATGCAGTGGAACAGATGGAACGTGTCGCCGACAGCTCATCTCGCCAGTTTATTATTGTGTCGAGCGCGTGACCAGCTGCATGTGGGCCTATACTGTCGACACAATTATTGTTGTTGTTTAATAGTTAATGTCATTTTAATTATGACTGTAAATAGGGTTTACTAGTCCATTCTTATGGCCAATGCATTGCATTACATTTATGTCTTGTCAAGTCCTAACACTATTAAGCCTAAAGACGATCGACAAGAACTTTGGATAAACCTGTTGAAAAGCAAACATCGGAGTACATACTGCCGCATAGCCTTCCTATATACCAAACAATTTACAGTTCCCCACAGGTGGTAAAAATGAGATGGCTGTTCCTACAGATCCGAAGTTAACACATAAAGCCGTTGCATGGCCGCCGAGCGTGGCAGGTGTTAACTCTGACTACACACGCCGCCTTCCCCGCGTGCACAAACGAACCGCCCAAATCCACTGTTTGCGCAACCAATTACCCCACCAAACCCAACCCCACTCCGCGAACCAAACCAGATAAAGAACAGAAAGAACAGCTTTTAACACTGTTTGAACAACAACTAAAAGCATCAAGTTACACTCTCCAATGTTACCAGTTCCCAGCGATGGCCGCTCATAGAATAACTCAATTACTGCGCGCACGCACCGCCTCGACTAGTGCTCAATACGAGAAATGCATGAAATATTTTTGACCCATTTCGATTCGTATGGCGCCAGGGTCGGCGCCGGCGCGCCCCCGGCCTCTCTCACGCGGCATCGTTAATACAAAACAAACAAAAGTGACCTCTAGACGGGCGCGGCCAGCTAAGCTAACGAGATTCACCAACCGCTGGATAAAGCGGTAAATTATCGGAATGTTAGCCGGGCGGCGGCGCGCGGTGGTCTGCGCCGGCGGCCGCGCCAAAAAAACGTGTAGGAGATGACAGGAGCACAGATGAACCCGGCTAATTACCGGGCGGGCAAAAACCCGGACAGCGCGCAGGCGCGCCGCGACAGCCATCGCGCACGACAGTTATTCGTTTGCGACCAGCGTCTAGTTTTTACCGGTCATTTTAATAAGAGAGTGGTCGACGACGCGATGCGGTCCTCGAACGCTAATTACACGCCATTAATTACGGAATATTTTCATTTTTAATTCCGTCAGAAGTCGAACGGACGTGATGCTCATTATTGATCGAACTTTCTTTTGGCGGCGCGCAGCTCTGGTGGTCGGCCTCCGTTCTTTACCGTGAAACAATTACGTATCCAAAAATATTATGAATATCAAACGAGTCAATCTGCGGTTGATTGTGAGAAACATAGACAGTTGTAACTATTACATGTAATGTTCCGGTCAGAGTCGTCGGATGAGTACGAGTACCCGAGGCTGCCATCTGCTAATAACGAGATGCGGAGCGTAATGAGCGCGATGCGGGTCGGTGCAGTGCGGCGCGGCGGTGCGCGGTACGGACGCGCCTCGTGGTGGGTCGCGGCTCTCGCCCGCAGGAAGGGCGGAGGCGCCGAGATCGCGACGACTGTGTAATTTCTTCACTGCTCGCACCCACATTATCGATCACGAAAAAAATATAATTGTAGGGGTACCGTCGTAAAGCAAACAAGCTTATAATAAGCTGTAATTTGTGCTCGGCCATTTAGAGAAATGCACAAATTGCCGGGGCAGCTGTTTGTTTTGTCTATGACGGAGGTCCGGCCCCGTCTCCCAAATTATCCGTTAACAAGCCTCGCGTCAGATTCAGCAGTCCTAATGGGTTTTCGTTAAGTTTTTGTTATTATTTTGTAATTTATTACGAGTAATATGTTTTTGTGTATTCGATTCTTGGATTCCGACAGCTGCATCGTTTAATTGAGTCGATGGTAAGGCGTAAGGTTTTTTTTTCAATAAATTCTAAATGTCGCGGTGATGAGTTCGCGTTGTCGCGTCGTGTCACCAAAGCACGCGTAGGGCGGGCGGAGGGCGGCGCGCTCCTTCCCGCGAAACGCCGATAATAGCAGGGACAGGTGCAAATTATGAAATATCTCTCAATTAAAGATCTTTAATAAGTATTTGTACATGAAAAATAATTTTATACATTATTATTGGCCAATTACATGCTAAATAAATGTCAAGAATTTTGAGGATGTTTTGTGGAAATTAAAATGATAAGAAACTATGAATACCTCAGTTGTATTAGCCAATATTTGACATAAAGAGTACTTGTACTAAGAAAAACGTTGTGGTTCAGAAATAAGTTGATAATTTAAAGCTTAATTCTCGCAATTTAATTAAACTTATTGCTGCGAGCTAACGAAACAGAAACTATTACAGACCCACCATACAATTCACTTAATTTCGAAGAATTTATGTTTTAATAATCACTTTTGGCCCGCGGGCACTACGTGTGGCGTAAAATGATTTCTGAGCCTTTCACATACTTAAGTGGGCTTTCACGTTCAGCATATAAAGTGAACGAATTATTACTTATAAATGATTGTCTCTAATTTCGGTCCCACATAACTTGGCTAACGTTGCTTAAATTGTGTTTCATCGTGACTTTGCGATGTGATAAAAAAAATTAGATTTAAAACTGAATGCAATAATTAAATTCTCTGTAATGACATAACATAACATCATGTCTGTTATACCCAAAGACTTAGTAAGGGGTGTACCAACCCAAAAGGCTGTCCTGCGAGCCAAGCGGCCCGCGAGAAGACGCTAGAGACTCTCAACGGAGATCCGTGGGGGTGCCCTTACAAGATGGTGCAGGACAAACTCCGCACCTGGGCGCCCCGATTACGCAGAGTCTCCGGCCTCAGCTTGTAAAGGACGAGGCGAGCGCTCTGTTCCCATCGCGAGGGGAACATCCTTCCCTGCCTATGGCTCCGCGCGGTGCCGGAAGCGGACCACGTAGATTGCGATGATGGCAAAGCCTACGTCCTGGCCTCGGAGGCTCTCGGCCCCGACTGGAAGGGCTCCCAAGCGCATGTTTGGAGAGAGGCCTGTTCCCGCTTCGTTGGACGATGGGGAAGCTGGTCCTCATTCGGAAGCCGCGGCGCCCTGCGGACTCTCCGTCCACATACCGGTCCACCGTGTTGCTTGACGAGGTGGACAATCTCTTTGCGAGAGTCATTACCAATTACCTCGCTGGGCACCTTGCGGGCTGGGGCCGGATCTTGCGGAACACCAGTTTGGTTTACGCAAGTGGCGCTCGACGGTGGACGCCGTCATGCGCGTGCGAGCATTCACGACGGGGAATGCGGTGTCCCGGGGTGGAGTCGTCTTCCAACGCCTTCAACACCCTGCCCTGGAGGCACTCCGGTACCAACGGGTGCCGACCTACCTTCGTCGTATGGTCGGGGACTATCTAACGGATAGGGCCATCATCTACCTCGGTTGCAGCGGAAAATGGAACCGGTGAGACATGTCGTGCGCTGTTCCACAGGGATCGGTTCTTGGGCTGCCCCTGTGGAACATCGGTTACGACTGGGTGCTGCGCGCCGATCTCCCTAGCGGCGTCAGCGTAGTTTGCTACGCAGACGACCCGCTGGTACTGATACAAGGGAGGTCACATCAAGCAAGTCCGAGGCCATGTGCTTATATGGGCCTCAGAATGCGCCACAGTCGGGATCCCTACTGACGGTAGGAGGCCCATCGGCGTCGAGTCGACGTTGAAGTATCTAGAACTCGTCCTCAACAGCCGGTGGAACTTCGTGGAGCATTTCCGACGTTTGGCTTCGGGAACGGGCCGGGGCTGCCTTCAAGCGGCTCTTACCCAACCTGAGGGGTCCAACACAACGGGCTAAGAAGGGACATTGGTTGGTTTTAGTCAGTATAAGTCTGACACTTCCTTTTGCTCCGCCCAGAGCGGGAGGAGTGATGATTTCCCACCCGAAAAAAAGGGGTGTACCAACAGAACACCCACATTTTGCTAGTTATATTTAAGTCTCATGTAATATAGGGCTCTCTAGCTAATCAGTCATATCCCCCAGTATTCGAATCTCCACCTTAATCATGCACATTTAGTACCACTACCTGATGCGCGGACCCTACAGACTCATCCTACATGTGTACATAATTTTTGGTCCTTCGAGCCGGATGTAAAAAAAAAGTGCAAGAGTCGTATTTTCCTGTCCCATGGGTGTAACTATGTATACCTAATGTATACTATGTTGTAGAGAATATAATATTTTCCTTAAATTGACATCTTTATCACCTTTGTAATCGAGTGGGTGAGGTTTTGTTGGCTCTTTAGTATACCCCCTTTATAAAAATAAAGTTATTAAGGTTCTGTATTTCCAGGTTGCCGTAATATTGTGCGTGTGGGTTTTTATCTTTTTATCTCTTAAAAACATTATGAACCAAAAAAACAATAACTACTTGATCGTTTGAGCACTTTGTGAATGTTCAAGCTTTTCATAAAGAAAATTTCATCGTTTTTCCAACGTTTTCTAACACTACGTTCTGAATGTTTTTTTGTATGTTTAATGGGCCTATTCTTAACCTCAATCTAGTCCTGAGGACAGAGATGAGGTCGACGATGGAACAAGCTAACCCAAAAGAAGCCTATGTCAAGGTTTATAAGAAAATTTAAGTATTTTTAGTTAAATTATACTAAGTAGACTCACCGTCCTCCCTTGGTGATGATCATTTCCGTGCCGATGTCGTGGAAGCGCCGCCAGAGGTCGCCGTTGAGCAGGCGCGCCTCGCAAGCCGGCGGCTCGGCATCTGCGCCCACGCGGTGCTCTGCAAACAACAAAAACATTTTCATATTCATTTTATACAAGCGTTGTTGAAAATTACTACAAAGGTTCCGTGTATTATACCTATGTAGAAATGTAAGGTTAACTTTTTGCCTTTTTGCTGAAATTGTTTATTTCTGTGGTTACTGTTTATGGTCTTATTTATATTGACAGTTATCTATATTTAATCGTATAATACTCGTAGTATATTTATAATTAAGTTATTAAACAGAAAGTCAATACTCTGAGGAACAATGATCACAATACAGTAGCATTTCGCGTAACACTTTACTATGAATATTTCAGTAAAAATTTAAATATATTTTGACTTAGGTATTTGATAAATAGGTTTTATATCATTTCCAAGGCACTGCAGAGTGAACTTATAATGTGATTTTTATTAAGTTAATGACGTAGTTAAGAAATTGTAGAATTTAAAGCTCAATTCCGTTGTAAAATATGAAAAAAAAAACAAATGAGATATGTCTAGGATGACTCGTACAGTTATAAACTTGTAAACAATATATCCTAGGCAGGTATTGCCCTGGGTAAACATTTAAACAACTCATTTTAAGTTTTATAGAAGCACATAATTGACCACAAGAACTCGTAAAAAGATGTCTAGATAAGCAGAGTTAATAGCTGAATCAGTAGCATAAACTATATACAGATAAATTACCAAGTAAATACTGAATAAATTATATAGAAGTATTTGCATTTATAAACCAACTAGACTCGCCAAGTTACTACGGTTCAGTGGTCATCTCCATCTATGTATAAAAATAAATTAAACTGGATACATAATAAATTCGAAGACCTTTATTTCTGACATATTTAGAGATAAGATAAGCGAGTAATAGATATTGGATTTTATTTATTTTCAAATGTTGTAGAGAAAATATTTGCAAGAATTTTTAAACCTATTTTACGTGTTGTGAGCTTGTATTTATAAGTAATACTTTAAAATATGTAAATCTTGGAATTCAACTACATGGCAAACGTATTCTTGGTATGGTGAGGTAGTTATGAGTTGAATAGTTTTCAGTACCTCTATGTAAAATATTCAACCGTATGCACTTCATATTGTGTAAGTCGATGAAACTCATCTGTCGGTGAAAAGATAATTCTTTAAAATATAGCGCTTCATGAATCATACAAGCAATTAGTGTAAAATGTGGCTCGTGACAAAGTTTAAGATTTAGCGCACGATCTAGGAACACAGGCTGCTGTGTTAGACAAATATGGACTTACTTGAGGTTGCATAAAGTAGAAACAATGACGTTTTTCAGAAATGTATAAAAGATTTTTTGGATGAAATCTTAGTTGCTTATTAACTGGAAGCGAGCCTAAAAACTCGAAGACATGAGACATCTATCAACTCGCACTGGGCACACGTGATGGATAACAGCCTATTCCCAACCACAGAGGGGGGGCCGTGTCCCAGCCAGCAGTGGGAACTTTGCTAATATACTATCTTTTCTCACAGTAATAATAACAAACACACTTGCAGACATAACTATGTAAAATAATTACGTTATCAGTTCATTAAGATACAAGATAAAAACGTTCATACATTTAATAATTATAATTTGTACGACAAAATGATAAATACATGCAGGAAATATCAATTTTCGATAGGGAAGGCTGTCGAGATAAAAATAACCATGAAAATATTCATATATTTGTCCTCGTGCTATATTAAACAACTTTTAACTACATGTCAATTATTGGAATTATTATTTTTTATCGATAATTTTAATGTTAAGTTACCTGTTCCCCACGATATAATAT
The DNA here is from genome assembly GCA_950022335.1 of Eurois occulta. NCBI lineage: Eukaryota > Metazoa > Arthropoda > Insecta > Lepidoptera > Noctuidae > Eurois > Eurois occulta. The sequence goes on from OX465489.1 coordinate 15,945,407, forward strand.
GGATTTTAGCGTGGTATCCTTAACTATGATTCCATTCCTAAAACGCAGCAAGTACCTTTGCAGAAAGCCAGAATATGTCCCTATGTCAGAAATTTTAGACATTTTATTTGTCATTTTAATTATCCTTGATTCCCCTTAATAACTGTCACAAATATTGGTACGACATCCGAGGTTATTGCAAACATATCAACGATCTGATCCAAAAACCATTTCCTATATCAATATTTCTGCTTTAATAACGTCAAAATAATATCCGTTCATCTTTAATTATAAATCGATGACACTGTAAACGACATTTCATGTAATCAAGCCTTCATCCCGAGTATAATACTGCGAAAAATATTCATTCATAAACTTAAATTGTAATTTATGGACAGCGTGGGCGGGTCGTTTGATGTACCTTGCAGCTTGGTGGGTATATGTAGTATATAATATTTTTATTTCGCGGACACAGGAACAGGAAAGCGGTCTCAAGTTATGGTTTGCCCGTACGAGTGTTAACGATCGAAATACACGCAAAATGTAAGTAATCAGTGAAGATTTTTACATTAGAAGCTAGCTTTTGATTGGAAAGTATCGCACGGGAATTTTGAACTGATAACACTAAGATTCTAACCCAGATCATGGTATATCCAATCCTTATGCTAAATTTCATCTAAAACCATATAGTCGTTGTGACGTGAAAAGGTTACAGAGAAGCCAACCCAGTTACTTTATATTTTAATTATGTAATAGATGTTGGTAAGTACGGATGTGATGGGTTGTGGAGGTCAAATAGACAGTCGCTCCATGTAAAAAACTGTACTATTCAGCTGCTCCAGGTTAGACTGAAAGTTGACCCCAACCTAGTTGGAAAAAGGCTAGGCTGATGATGATGAAATTCGGTTGTATAGGGCACATCCTAAATCGTTGTAATTTTTTCTCCAAAATTGTAACTTACTTTGAAATCCAAAGGACCAAGAAATAAGAAGCTTAACTAATTGTTGTTCAGAGGAGTTACAACATTATTGTTCCTTTCTCTTTAATTGCCGACAAATGTAGGATTCGTTTCGTCAATTACAACATTCCTAATTGTAAGTGTTGTTGGACTAACAAGGATGTACTGTTTGGCTTTTAGTCAAGCCTGTTAGGAACGGATTATTTTAGCTGTTTCTAATTGGACCTAGGTTTAAACTCTAGCTATATTTTTATTAGTAAGGTCAGTTAACTAACGAGTTTGATCCAGTTATTGCGGGGAACGATTTCCTGTTCTGAAAAAAACTAATTGTCACCAAACAACTAAGATTTCACTAATACAATTAGCAAGAGTTATTTTTGGAATGTTACTGAATAAGATACAAAGGGAAATAAGTGTAATCAATAGCGTAGTTAACAATATAAATAAGTCTATTAGTCAGTGTCTATTCAGACAAATTATGACAAAACTGCACACTCTATATCCAGAATCACCGTTACAATGACATTCAATAAACTGTGGTATGTAACTGTCCATGAGACGACAATCATTCACAAGTTTATTAATTAATAAATACTCGTTAGTTCAGCATCCCGACACGCTCGTATAACCGAAGAGAGACGATATTCTATGGAAACATCACTAATGAGGTAATATGACGAAAATGCTCAAAAGACCAGCAGATACGATCTGACACCAATCCACTTCTCTTTACATCTTATTTTGATGCACATAAAGTTCACATTCAAGTGAATTGATACTTGGTATGATGGTGTAAGTTCTTCTTTACATTTGATGATTTTTAATATTGTTTTTTTATGAGTGAAGTTTTGGCGACAGGCGCCGTGCGCTGCGCGGATCAAAGGGCCGATGTGAAATTATTGTAAGAGTTTTTTGTGTCGGCGTTTGTAAGTTTAAGTATTGAATTTTATGGACATATTTGAATGCAATATTTATTTATGTATAAGTTTAATTAATAATATAGTTCTAATAAACTTTAAGACCACCGTGCATCGTGCGCTTTGTAACTTATTGTCGATTGTTTGATGACGCAATTGGAAAACATGAAAGATTTCCCAGCTAATGTAGGCTCATTGCATAAGTTTTTATAATTTACTCTTAAAAATCGTTTTCTTCATTGTGGTATCAATAATTTTACATTTGGGATGGAAACAACTAACTCAGATCATTCTCATGCCCAATTATCTAATTATTTGAGGTCGGCGCACCGTGTTCTCACCCATAGTTCTCGAGTAATAATGATCTTAGTAGTCCCCTAGCCATATACAATATCACCTTTCACATAGTTTCATCGATCGTTTCTTCAGCCCTTCCCTACTCTTATACCCATTCGTACTCAAAACAATCCTCACAAAGTTTTCCCAATTCCTTTAAAAATTAACCCCGCAATTTCTTAAAATATAAATTCAATACAGCTTCGTAACTCACAAAACAATGCACCAACGTCAATAAATATACACAAATAATATAATACATAAATATCCTTTAGCTCAAACAAAAACCTTACAAACGAGGTTGTATGTAATTTGATGACACGACATTGATGTTCCAAGATGACAGCAACTCTGGGCCGCTTAACAAGCAATTATCTTTGAGTTGGAGGCTGCGGTGATCATCTCAACTCGCACTGAATGGATTGAGAGTTGAGACCCAATGAATTGTTGTTGTAGGGAAAATGTACCGGATTTTGGTCCTTTGGGAATATTGTAATAGAATATCAGTTTTTTTTTTTTATTATGATTATGCCTGAGTTTTCTTAATCGAATTACGGAAAAATTTAAACCCTATTTTATTACTATTATTTACTAGCAAACAAACTATATACTGAAGCTGACAAACTGATATTTAATGTAAAAAAAATATGAAAATGAGTGTTTGAAGAATATCTTTTATTTTTTTGCTATTATATTATCGTTTGCTATTAGCTAAATTTATTTTATTTTAAGTAGGTAATGATAGTAACGAGTGCTTACAACATGTATCAAGATAATATTTAAAGAGTTAAACGAGTAGGTAAGTCAACAAATCAACACTACACACAAGTAAGACAAATATAGGTAACATTATACAACTTGATTAAATGACCTATTATAGGGCGGCAAACGCACATATTTACCTGCATTTCTATTAAATAAAACCTACCACCTATTTAAAATATCACCACTCAACTTTAAGCTGTAAAACTTAAGACATTTGGTCTAATATCATTTGTAACTTTCCAGCAGGTGCGCTTGCATATTCTAGTTAATGTGTGACGTATTGGATATGTCAAACGATTATACACCTTATTGTGTGGTTACATTTAAGTAGAAAACCTATTATTTTAAAAAGTGATGAACTGGTCGATTAGCAAGAACTTGCCATTTAGAGGAACTTTAATTAATTTCTCAAAAATAATTAATGGACGCCCTTTACACCTTATTAGGGAGAATTACGTTGTAGCCTTTGTGGGGGACATTAAATAGGTATCCTGTATGTATAGATACTTGCTAGCGTAGCTTGATATAAGTGACTACCTTAGTTGAAATCATACATTTCAAAATATAGGATTAAAAATAATGGTTGCTCTTTATGGCATAAATGTTGAGAAAAGGCATTAAACCTGTGGAATGTTTTGATAAAGTACGGTTCGGCTGGCACTAAAACAAGGGATAAGAATTCCTGGAGTTATTCAACTTAATTTTGCTGATTCTAAAAATCTTGTACCGTTTTGGGCCTATTTATTATGTTTAAAAAATAAACAAACAATATACGGTAATAAGAAAGAAGGTAAGGAAATAGTGGAAAAATAAACTGTATAATATAAAAATGTGAGAGCAGCGGTGGCCCAGTGGTGGCGGCCCCTACTTACGAACAGTAAGTTGTGGGTTCGAACCCAGGCAGGCACATTACTTTGTGTAATTTATTTCATCACCACTGCTCTCAAAACAGTGAAGGAAAACATCGTGAGGAAACCGGCATATATTAGAACCAAAAATTCGAAGACATGCCGCCCATTCCCTCTCTTAGAGAGGAGGCCGTGTGTCCCAGCAGTGGGAACATTTAGGCTGACTATGCTATAAAAATGTGGATGAATCCACAACTGTTCATATGCTTTTGACATAATTGAAGATAGAAAATATACTGTACATTTTAAAATACCAAAACTAAAGAAGTAGTGATAGGTCGCTGCTTGAGCCGTCCAGGGTTTGCAGACTTTATATTTTGCCTTTTAGCCCATTTTGAATAAATTACCTATACAATTCTAACAACCTCACATTCCCAGCCCTTCAAGCCATTAAACATTTAGTTACTTACGTAGTATTTATTGCTACAACGAACTTTTGTCGTAATTCGCAACAGACATGAACTACACCCGCCACCCTATAGGTTAAGGTATAAAAACGGACGTTCTTTAATCCACGGTTCAAACAATGGAGTAAAAACATTATGAATGAGACATGCCTGCACGGTGAGAGGGGGTCATTATGTGTATTACCGAGTGTTTGGTGTCACGTGGACCTCAGCACCTATGTAGTGCGCTTCCTTTGTGCTGTGTGAAGGTATGTTTGTACTTAGACTATGAAAAGTTCTTTAAGACAATATCTTTTTTTTTATTATCGACTAGCCGGAACCATAATCCTCTTTTCTAAAATAAAAGTAACTTTAGTTACTCCTTATAACATCAGCTATCTGCCAGTAAAATTCTCGTCAAAATCGTTATAGCCGTTTCGGAGATTAGCCGCAACAAACAGAATGATGTTTTTTTTTTGTTATAAGTACCTACAAACCGACTCTTCAATTTTATTTATTTGTATGTGTATGTAGAAGATTACATAATATAAGGTTTATGCACATACACACTTTCGGGATAAATCTATCTATACATATAATAAATCTGTAGACGTGGCGATTCTGTACATTGAAAATATTTAGAAAAAAAGTAGTAGGGGTGTTAAAGGAGCACTAACAGAACCCCTTTCTACCATTTTTAGAACTTTTGTCTGTTTGTCGGTTTGTCTGTTTGTCGGTTTGTCGGTTTGTCTGTATGTTTGTGCGCGCATCACGTAAAAATCCCTCATTATATTCAAAATCGAAATATTGAAACATAAGAAGCATTGTTCCGAGTAACATTTAGTGTTTATTTCATCAAAATCGACCAACAGACGCAAAAGATATTAATGTTTAAAATTTAGTTAGTAATCTCAACACGCGATTTCTATGATAATTTTAATTATTTATGTAAATAGGTTTTAGTCGAAGTGTAGTCGGAAATGTCGGAATGGCTGATAATGAATTTGGTTTTATTTTTCCTTTTGTGTTTACTCTTTGCATGGAAGTAATAAGTACTACGTACAACCCATTACGAAAAAAAATCTCTAAAAATTAAAAAAATTAAAACAAAATTAAAATTTGATAAAATCCACGACGTTGTGTGTGTGCAGCGCCGCAGTCAATTGCTCAGCCACTGCGCAAACCGTGCCGTCACATAACTGTGGTTGTGACTTCGCCGGGCATTGATGCAACTTTGCTTAAGGGTGGCCGGACTGCACATTCAATTTTCAAATTGCCGCTGAATCTTGCAAGCGAAGATACTCCAATATGCAACATCACCAAAAACGGGGGAGTCTTTTTGCAGCAGTGGAAGTTAAGCCTATAGGACGAGTGCACAATGTCGCAGAAGTATGCATTAGAGGCGTTGAACCGCAGCTTGCAGGACATCCGCGGCAACCAGGCGCTGATGGGTGGCGTCATTCGGCCGCTTTAGACCCTGTGGACGGTGAGTAATGGGTTAGCTCGCCGTCCGACCGTCTTATGACGACAGAACACTGACACACTAGACACTGTGATGGCTAATGACGATAGTACTGCCTACCCCGTTGAATTTCTCAACTCCGTGGAGTTAAAAGGCGAGGCGTCCCATCAGCTGGAGCTTAAAGTTGTCGTTCCAGTTCTGGTGATGCGAAACCTTGATGCAACCGATCAACAGATCCCAGGGCCAAACCAAAAAACCGTGAAAAAGTGACCGGCATTCAATTGTGCACTCCATGCTTTTCAGACGGTCAATTGTTGGTTGTGATGTGTTGGTTGTTCAGTGCCCAAAATTTGCACGTGCTTGCGGAAAATAATAAGTCATTTAATGTTGTATACAAACCGGTACTAGAATAAATAGTGCCCAACAAGGCGTGTGATGGTTCACTTTGAAAATAAAGTTGTGTAGCGCTAAAATAAACGGTTTTTCTTCTTTGACTTCTTTTGGTAGTCATCACCCACATTATCACATTTTGATCAGCCAGTCAGTTCTCACACATCACGCCATGTAATCCCCAAAGATTTAGGCAGAAGTGTACCTAATCGTACACCCACATTTCGCCAGTTATGTTGAACTCCCATGTGATAGGGGCCGAGCCTATTTCCACCAACTGGGTCCAAATCCAGATTCCGTGGCTGCTATTGCAAAATTCCTGATGGAATAACCCAATAACACTATTATTTATAGTAATTTTTTTAATTGCATACATTGTTTAATGTTAAGTGGAAGAGCGGAGTCACACAAGCATCGCCTTGCTCAAAAGGTGATCTCTAAATCATGTGCGATTAACTTTATGTAATTAAAATAAACATTTTTTTAACACAGGACCTCATGCTTAATAGTCGTACTTGCGACCACTCGACCAACAAGGCAGTCTCTTACATACGTACAAAATTTCCACGCGAACGAAGTCGCCGGCAACAGCTAGTTCTCTAAATAACAGTGAAAACCGCATCAAAATATGTTGTGGTATTTGGATAAACTAGGCGATTGCACAGATACACACAGGCAGGAGGCCGCATAATTTGTAATTTTGTGAGGGTTATCGGAGGTTTACTGACGCATAGGATAGAGGATAAGTGAAAGAGGCCAAAATAAGTTTCAGCAACTTTATAAATATTTTATGATCGAATTGCAGGACATGAAGAAATATCTTGTGTCGATATTTTTACAAACATTAGTGTGTGAAAGGATAAATAGAAAATAGTTACCGTTTTTAAAGAATATATGGGTATGCTTTTGTCTTCAACTTGGGGTACTGACTGCACAAATAAGTAAAACATTCGACCAATATAACATGCCAAATGTTTGAATATTTCTAAAATAGACTTTCAATTTCCATACACCATAGCCTTTATGTATGTTTTTTAAAAAAGTGCGTATCTGCGCGGTTACGGGCGGCGGCGCGCCCTGTTTGACGCGCTCATAGAAAAGACTTCAACGCGTTAGAAAACAACATTTTCAATTTAATAAACATATTGTGCCTTCTATATGTTCTGTTATGTTTATGATAACAATGTTATATAAATATTTTAGAAACTTTAAACTTTTTTAAAAATTGTTTTTAATAACGTATTTCGTTTCCAATGGGTATAAGGTTTCTATTTTTGATTATTTTTGACATTGATTATACTCAATAATTTTATTGCATTACACATGTAGGTATTCTTAGATGGTAAACTTATAATTAGATCATAATATGGACCCTATGAGGCACAGCAAAATAAGTGAGTTAGGAGAGGAAGCATTTGTAAAATATATAACATTACTTAGTAAACTACTGCATTATGTATAATAATGATGTATGATTACTTAATGACTGTATATTATTGAATAGGCATAGGAATTTTTGAAAGTAAACAATAAATTAAAAATATTACGTGAGAATTTCAACATGTTTGGCTAAATATTTTGCAACAACACAAAAAATATCTATAAAACACTTCGACAAAATAACACTATATCATTTTTATCGGAAAACTTTTGTACATATATCTTTTCCGTTAAACTAAACGAATGTGTCCATTGTTTCCGGCAGCTCGAAATAAAGCTGTTAAACAAACGTTTTGTTATTGTATGGCGTTAATCAAGTAATTTGTTTAGCGGAGGTACGCCATTGAAATAGACCCCAATTCTGTTACACGGTTAGACCCCACCGCGAGTTAGGCGTATTTGTTGTTCTCATCGTGTTTCTTTTACTAGTAAAGATAAAGTTTCTCTTTATTTTCTAGTTTTTTTTAGAAGATATAAAGTATTAGCTTGATAACAATGTTGTTGTACCTAATGTAAGGTGTGATGCGTGTTTTTTTTTCATTTAGAAAAAAAAACTTCTTATCTATTTAATCCGTTCCGTATCAGACGGACACTGCGTAATGAAGGTTAGGTACATCCTGGAACGGTAGACTATTATCTTAAATTAAGTATTTGAATAAATAATGTTAAAAAAATAACATTTAAACTTAAATCATTCTATAAAACCGGTACAACACGACATTAAAACTTGTCAATCTATCAATCATAATAGCGCTTAATATTTTTAATTTTTATTGCCTTATCAACTATTTTAAATATTTAAAATGCAAAAGATGGCACGACACGACCAATAGGATATTGTAGAAATATAAAACACGACTAATAATATGATAATTATAATTCTGTGTGTTAACGACTGACACTTTGTTTTAATTGGCGATTAATTAGCATATTCTAGCGTTTTGTTAATTAGTTCATACCTCATTATTGCAAGTTATAAGAGATTACAAATTTCTTAGATTAGAATTAAGTGTAATGGAGTGATAAGTGCAATGACAGTTGTAAAAAAGGTTAATTTATTTTATGTGATGTTGTAAACTGGAAGTTTAGACCACTATAAAAACGAAACGTAACGTAATATGGAAAAGCTTCTTGAGAAGCTCATGATAATCTAGGGTATTAGGTACCTGTACCATACTAGAAGTATATAAGAAAATCAATTTGAACCAAAGTTATCAGACTAATTTAGTAATTTAAAATTCCGATTTTCAAGCGTTTTTCTTCTGTTAAAAACGCAAACATGCTTTATGTTTTGTTTTTATCGTAATTATTTCTACTCTGCTATAAAAATAGAGGAACAACTTTCAAATACATATCAAAATATACTGAACTATAGCTTATCGCACAGTGTGATCAAATTTATACATAGTTATGATATTATTTATGCTGACGGCAAACTTGGGCGATTATATTTTGAAGAAAACGAGTTCCGAAGACCTCAGAATGTGACGAGTGTGACGACATAGTGACCTGTGCGCTGGAAATGTGATATGTCTTATTATAATTTTGATGATAAGTTGATTAAGGTTTCGGTAGCAAAAAAAAATCTGTGTTTTTAACTTATTCAGGCTTAAATGAGTACGTAGGTTTGATTCTAATAAAGTCAATTAGTTGGTTGTTTAAAGATCAAAACCCAATTAGGTAAATAAAGACAAAGAATAGTGTAACTTACGCAAACCGCTGAGCGACGCAGCATGCAACATTTGCTGCCTCAGCAAATACTCCCCGAAGTGAGCCTGATCCATCATCATTTTGTAATTACAATAACAAACACCGAATAACAGTCACTGCGAGTCACTTCACAATAACATCATCAGATCAGTCTCGAAAAATACATAAAAACCTCCTTACAAAGTTCGGAAATAGAACACAAATACACACTCGACTCTCACAAAAAGTTCATAATTAAAAACAAACGAAGTAGGGAAACGAGGACGAATATACGTGGCTACGGAGCGACAGCTGCGTTTACACTGAATCGGTTTAGCGTAGCGGGCGGCGCGTGCGCAATGCCCCGCCCCTTTCGTCTGATTGGTCGAGCATGGACTAATGGCGGCGGCCGTCAAAGCCTTCGCAGGTCGAATTGCCTTGTGGCGCTTTCCTCGAGCTTTCCGCCCGCCTTTATCTGACAGGTAATCGTGCTCGATTGTTACGATTGACATTCGAATTCGGTGCGTAGGCGCAAGTATCGATGAAGGCCTATTGTTGCACTGAATGGATTTAACTTGAATACATGCGTGTGAGATGTTTTATATTATATTGAGTGGGATTTACCTAACGCCTTTATTGATCATCTTTGAAGTTATGAAACTTGAAAAACACCTGTATTCAATTACAAAAATCTTAAATATTTTATCAGTACTAGGTTTAAGATTTGATATCCAAAACATGACTCAGTTATAATAACCTAAGTTACTTTATAGTTAACCGACTTCAATAATGGTTGTTTTCACGATATTTATACGTGTGTTGATCGGAGTTCGGGTGTGCCCACAAGGCGCCACTCTACAGGTGGTCCCGTATAAATTTCGTGAGAAACTGACGATACCTAATAACTTATAATAGGTAGGTGGTTTTGTACCTAACTACTTAAATACTTAAAATAAAAGAGCTGGATTTTAGATAGATTTAAATAGGTTTTAATTGTGCGGATGATTTTTTTTGCCACGCTATTAGCAGATAGTTTTTAATTTTTCCAAATAACCATAAAATAAATAAGTCGCGAGAATGCATCATTAAACATACCAATTTGAACCTACATACTTTTAAAAACACAAAAGTCAATTTACAAAAAATATAAGAAATGTACTAGAAGATACTTTAACTACCTAAACGTATAATTGAAAAACCTAATCATTTATTTTATTATTCATTAATAGTCTATTTTTCATTAAAATGATTCAACATGGTTTTACATACGTTATATCTAAGTACTCTGTTATTACATTACATCTGTTAATTGGGTACATACAATTATTTAATAAGTAAAATTCACCAACAAAAAATAAGTACAGCTGACTAATGGTTAATTATTTATACCTTTAAAAACTGGCTTAAAAAAGTTGGAGGCTCAATTTTTCTCCTTGATTATCGATAATCACCATTCATCTTGTTATAACATTCCTTACACTAAATTCAAGTACGGAAAAACTAAAGTAAGTCACTAAGTTAAGTAGTTCTTCAGAACTGAATTCCGTTACGTAGGAGCATACCTACCAACTACGAATATTTAGTTTCATGTAACTACATATTTAATTACTTAGGTACTTCATTCTAGTTCCAGAAACAGATAACAAGTTTGAAACCATGTCACCTGCATTTGCTAATTAAATTAATTAACAAATTAATTCCTCTTAAAGCATATTTCCTATGTTGGTTAGTGAGCTACTAGTTTATTTTTAAGAATGTTATCTTTATCTGTTATCAGAAAAATGCTTTTGTAGTTAGTTAGTAGATAACTCAAAGAATATAGCTTTACAATTATGACTTTCAGCTGAGTATGGGAACTGACTAATGATTGACTGATAAATCGAGACAATCGATCATGTAAATACCTCGTTTTAACTCTTCTATTAAATACTGGGTGGAAGGGAGACAGACGCACATCTATTACCATGTATTCAGTTTATCATTAAAAAAAATAATAATAATAATAATCAGCTGTTTCCTGAAAGAGTGCAATAGGTACACAGTCAAAATAAATGGAACAGCAGTTTTTTTTTTTAATTGCTGGTGAAAAGTTTATATTTCGAGGTTCGGAATAATGTACTGAATACGAGGTAACCGTTTGTGCATCGATGTTCCTTCCACCATGTTTATAAAATAATTAAAAAAAAAAAAAAAACAGACAGGCACCTAAGCGGTAGGGACAGTAAGTGATAAGAGATCCAATGTTTATTATTAAAACGTATATTACTTCATGACCAGGGGTTCTAGATATTCTATCATGGATAACAACTATGTCAATAATATATAAGTTCGGATAAAGTACCGAAAAGCCTATTACACAAGGTGTAAATGGCCCCTTCGCTAAGCCGTCAACCAAGCATTCTGTACATCAAATTGGGGAACTCTACGCAAGATTTATTGATGGGAAATGACATTTTTTTATGTGAAAAATCACGTTTTACGGCAGGACTCAATGTACCGCACTCAAAACATTGTTCTGATGGATGCATTGAATGGTATGGGAGGCTCGTATTTAAAGTAAAGTTATAATATTAATAATTATTTATTATATTATATGTTATTTATTATATTATAAATAGTTATAACATTAATATTATTTACTTTAAATACCTCCATGTTTGAATAAAAAATAACATGTGAAAAAGTTGACCCCCCTCTATATTTCCCTAACTAGAAGGTTCCCAGGTAAGGTCCAAAACAAAAATTGATCGTAATGATGGGGAGAACCAGTGTCGTTCGGCTTAAATAGGTACAAAATGCTTCGAACGCTTCACTGTCACTTGTCTAGACGCTCGTCAAGATTATGTATCCACTTAAAAATTCTATGTATCAAATAATATTCCACCCTACAATTGGATCATTACTCGCCCCTCCTCACATAGAAATGTCGACGAATGTTTCGACAACATAAGCATAGTATCGACAAATAGCTCATCAACTAATAAACAGCTGTTTCATTTTAACATTGGCCGCTTTTTCTGTATTTTACAATGAATTTCTTTTAATTCATATGGCGTTCATAAAGGGTAAGGTAAATATTCAATCTATTTGATACATTTTTAATGTTTTATTGCAATTAGTACTAGTTTTACTGGTAAATTTATTATGAAGCCGTTTCAACGGTTATCTTTATTATTTCTACTAAACAAATATTATTATGGCCATCGGCAACATTGCTGTATAGGTTACCATAGACATGGTGAAAAAGACACATTCTGAAACCCCCACAGAAATATTTCATCGGTAATTTAAAAAACATAACGATAAACTATAAAGAACACTATCTTTCCAATTCGTCATAGTTGCATAGGTATTTATTTGTTATTATATAGTATATGATATGTAGTATATTGTAGCTTATATTTGTGTTATATATTTTGTCTTTTTACTAGTAAATATGTAAGTATATTCCTGTATTGTATGTTATATATTTAAATTCGTTATTTGATTTGTTTTTATGTATTCTACATATTTTTTCTCTTCTTCTTTTACACACTATGTCTACATCTCTTTTTTTCTACTCTCCTTTCGCAGGTATGCTGGAAGAGATTTCTTTAGAAATAAGCATCACCTTTGTACCTATTTTTTCTGTTCCTTTCTTCTTTTCTGTATGTTAGTGTGTACATAAATTGTTAAATAAAATAAAATAAAGTATATAGAATCCCTAATATGGTACTATTGGATTTAGTTTGGATATACGTTTGACTGTTTAAAGCTTCCTCTCTCCTACGGTGTTTGTCTGGTACTGTGCCCGACAGGGTCCGTAATGATCACATTTTTTAACTTACCACAGGTACACATTGTGGAATACAAATAAAGTTTGAGTATTGAGTTACATCTGCTGTTTGCTACAAAAGTGCAATACCTTCACGTCCAAATGGATGGAAAAGCCGATTTTCAGAATGATGTACTGAATACGTGGCAACCGTTTGTGCGTCCCAAAATGTGGGGGTGACAGTATTGTGTAAGTGAGAGCGAGAATGTCTGAGAGAGAAGAGAGTATGACTTCATGGCAGGGATGTGTCAGGGGTGATATTTTGACGGGAAGACGCAAAAGACGTAAAGACTACATTAAATTGAAATAAAATAGATAAAAGTTATTTAAAGTGTTTTGATTTCCCAGTTTTTCCACTCCCAGAAAGAAATCAAGACGAAATACAGTAATGAAAAAAAAATATAAAGACTAAGACGGGCCCGCGTGTATTAATTATAATGTTCTCTACTTAAAAACATAAATGCCCAGAATTTTTTGATAGGTTTAAAATCAGCTGTTCCGTACATTTTGACCAAGTAGGTTATGCACTTTTGTAGGAAATACTTAGCAGATTTGTTTTTAGTAACCGATAAAAAAATTTTATTGGGGGTTCAGAATGATGTACTGAATACGTGGTAACCGTTTTCGCGTCGGTGTCCCTTCCACCCCGTATACTTACAACTGATAATGCCTGATCAAGGTATTTGATAGGGCTGGAAAAAGACCCACTAAACCTCTTCAGAAAATAACGGCTTGAAGATTCATAGTATATACCTATGTATTTTAATACCATCCAAAGTTATTCCAAGGCTATGTTTACGGACAGGAAATTACGGATAGCATTCCGTTGAACCAGTCCTGATTGACGATGGGCCGCGCTTTAACTTCCTAAGGAGACTTTTTCTACTTAGGCATTTGGAATATGAAGGCTCGATTCGTGCGAAGGGTGAATGAACACGCGTTGGCTTAATAGCTAGCTACTTGATTAGGTTTAAAAATAAAGATGTGTTAAAGTAATTTAAATAAATAATTTTACTTAATACCCATTTGAAACATATTGAGAAGACAGTTTTTCCGGAACTGGATTTAATATGGACGTTTACCATGTCAGATTTTTTGTTATAACGTAACATAACATCATCACGCCTATAAACCCCAAAGGGTTAGGCAAAGGTATACCTAATAGAACACCCACATTCGCCAGTTATGTTTAAACCCCAATGTAATATGGGCGAGCCTATTGTCATCAACCGGGTATGAATCCAGACACCGTAGCTGCTACTGAGAAAACCCAATAACACATTGGCCGATCCTTGAATGGAACCCAGGACTTAAGCAGTCGTTCTTGCGACCACTAGACACACGAGGCAAATAATATTATAACGTAAGTGTATAAGTAAAATCAGGGTCGGTTACTCAAGTCCGTTTGTATGTACACTGTATTCCATTCAAATCTTAATCCGAAATCGGAGTTCCAACCGAATTCGATGAATTCGCTTCTGCAAAGCAACCCGGGCCATCATACAAATACGGGCACTTCGCACATTCCTTTTCCATGTACTAGACGCACGGGCCCACGGGATCATGGCCTACTCCTCGCAGAGAGGATATCTATTTCCCAACAGAAAGAACGTTATAAGCTGATAATGTAGATCGCAAGCACTGTAAAGCGCTGTAAACAACGTTGAATATTATGACTGGCAAGGAGTGGACTGCTGAGATGACGAGTAATAGAGAAGTATGGAAGAAGAGGACATGCTGCGCCGACCCCAAATAAATTGAGTTAAAGGCAGGGGAAATTATGAGAAAGAAAAAAATACTGTCGCACTGCCTACCCTGTTATCCTTCCACCACCCTTGGTAAACTGATTGAGAATACCTAAGGCATTTAGCCCGGTTTTTTTAATTTCTTTGACAGATACATATCTATATTTTTTCAGAAAGCGACCTTGATACAACCCCTCTATGTTCACCTGTCAAACGGTATGACGGAGGCATTTATTACCGTTGTATAATATTTTTAAGGTGGTATAATTAGCGAGCCATGTTGGGGCAGGGCAGGGTTCCGACAGGTGTCTCTACCTCCTACCTTCCGTTGTATAGTTTCGAAGATATTATGTGAACCATAGATTTTATGAGTGTGCTAAATAAACATCAGTTTATCCCTTTAATGGGTTACTAATGTATGGTTTTATTTATCACCTGGAGACATGTTTAGTTTTGTATGATTTCAGACTGTTTAAATTTCAGTACTATTTACGTAAGTACAGTGAGTTATAGCAATTAGGTGACCCACCTTTGCATATCGACTGAATTTTAAAATTCTTTTATATTTTAATTACTTTGTGTACTAAACCTGAAGTGTTACTAACGTACCTAGTTTTAAGGTTCTATTTACTAACGCAATTTGTGTTTTATCATATGTGTATTAGTATGTTAGGGATATATATCTATGGGTTAAAGTTGCCTGAAAATAAATATATGTTATGTTATGTATGTCAAATCTACGTAGGTAAATGGGACTGAATTTTCGTAAACTGTAAAGATGTAGAAGACACTTGTACCACTGACAGAATAAACATTCATAAAAATACGTATTCAATTAGTGAATATACCTACCTACCTACAATCAGTTATTTCCTGCAAAAGTTTATCGATTTCCGGCTTAGGCTTAGGCTAAGGCTTAATGAAGTAGGGTACTTGAATTACCTAGTTATTTATCGGAGCCGAAAAACATTCTCTGGGAAACAAATATATATACCATTTTTAGGATCACTTTGATGTCCGTCTGTCAAGACCCTATTTCTCAGGAACGCATAGAGGTATCAAGCTGAAATTAATATAAAATACTGAAGTGGGCTACCAGTGAAAAAACCAAACTTGTAAGTCAAAGCGAGTCCAACCCGCACTTGGCCGGTTTTTTAAATTTAAGATTATTCAACAATTTTTTTTTCTGAGATTGAAAAAAACTTGCGTATTAAAAATACGTAGGCTATTCGAAAAACATAACGTGAACAAAAAACTACATAAACAACCCATCCTCAATAGTTGACATTAACAGCTTGTACGAGGAGACAGCCGGCTAATCGATACCTTTTGTCTCCCTTATAGCCGGCCCGCAGAAAGAAAGATGAACAACAAAACCGGAGAAAGTTAACTTGCCGTGACCAAAGCGTTTTATTTATTAACTTTCGCGATTCGATTCGGATTGCTTAGCTTGTAATACGGGCTTTTAGATCTTGGAAACTGTGCCATTTTAATAGAAGTTTCGTATGAAACTATAAGGCAGTGGACCAACTTAACGTCGGTACTCGGTAGCAGTGTGGCTCAACTATACTATAGGTACAGCGTGTAACAGAAAGGTATACATCATTCATTCGTTTGCCTAGCCTTTTCCCAATTATCTTGAGGTCGGCTCCCAGTTTAACCTGACGCAGCTGAATACCAATATTTTACATGGAGCAACTGCCAATCTGACCTCCACAACTCAGTTTTCCACTGGGTAATACTTACGATATCCTTGGTAAGACTGTCCGACTTTCGGGCCACTGACTACCTGTAACGACTGTCAAAGATCTACAAATGGCAGCCGGGACCAACGGCTTAATGTGCTTTCCGAGGCACGGAGGAAACTCGGTATATAATACGGTCACCCATCCACAGACCAACCTAGGCAAGCAAGGCTTAACCTAAAGATCGACCCGAGTGCCTGTTATTATTAAACAACGAGCTCCTCCAGCAAAAACCTTAACAGAAAGGTATACATAGGTAATTAAATAATGACTTACATATTAAAACAATAAAGTAAGTGATTAGAAAACTACTTCAGTTTCATATTAAACCTAGTCAAGACTACCTAACTAAGAAGATCTACCTACTCGAGGCGGATAGGTTCTTCTTTCTAGTTAAAACATTCTGCACTAAGTTATAAGTTACAATCTAATAAAAAATGACTATTCGGCAACTCACTATACCAACGAATATATATAAGTTGAAATATCCTTCCGACCATATTTCGGCCATCGGTGGCCAAACTCAATGGCGATTAGCTATCAACTACATACGCAGGAGATATGCAATTGCAATTTGCATGTAAATTTGATATTTTGTGTGCAATAAAGAATAAGAATATGAGATATTATAGTGCACAAGCGTGTGCGCAGGCATAGGTGCACTCTCTTCGTTCCTTTATCAATGATGATCCGATCGGGCAGCAATCCGCCACAACTTGTTAAGATCAGACGCAGGACCAACGTTTACGTGCTTTCCTATGTATATGGGTGTCACACCATCCAACTTCCAAATTCCGAGAAATTCCTCATCGAAAATTCCAATAAGGCTACCCGACCCGAGAATCAAACAAAGGTCGTCAGTAGTCGCGCTTGTGACCACGAGATCAGCGGGTTATTGCTATGTAGGTACCTGGACTATAATCTCCAAACCGTTGAAGCTGGTAATTTTTCCCTTAGTATATTTATGGGACAAAATCCCCAAAATTGGAGAAAGATTTCGAAGAGACCTACACTCAGCATTGGGTGGCCAAATGGCCTCAGCGTTAAAGAAGAGAGAGTAGTTTATTCAAGGGACAAGATCAACGAATTGTTTGATGGCGTGCGAAAGTGGTATCGGGATCAGAATAATTTGATGAGGGGACCACTAACCATAAAGCCATTGCCATAAGTTAATTAACCTGGGTACTAAATGCACCTGCCTTGTTATTTCTTCACCACCTTTTTTGCTGATAGAGAATGCCTAAGGGGCCGACTCCACGAGCGAGAGAATCGCGGCGATATTACGTATTTGTATGGGATAATATCGCCGCGATTCTCTCGCTCGTGGAGACGGCCTCTAAGAGAGTGTATAGAAATACGTAACAACGACGATAATATCGTCGCGATTCTCTCGCTCGTGGAGACGGTCCCTTAGGCATTCTAATGCCATAGGGGCTCCTATGGCATTGATTCGTCTAGACGCCCATGTCTTATGTTAGTTGCATCATAAATAAATAAAAAATAATTTGAGTTAGTGTTTTTTCTTGCTTAATATATCGATCCCAATTCATAATTATGTAGAAAAACAAAAAAAAAAAACAGGGGGTGGAATGAACACTGACTCACAAGCGCATTGTTATGCGTATTCAGTACATCATTCTAACCCGCCCCCATAGAAATACCTCATCGGTAAATTTAAAAAACAGCCGTTCCATACTTTTTGACCGTGTTTAGATTGCACTTTTGTAGAAAACCTTTTTTTTTTCAATTACTGATGAAAAATTTTTCTTTGGGGGATTCAGAATGATGTACTGAATACGTGGTAACCGTTTTCGCGTCGGTGTCCCTTCCACTGTTTAAGTTAAAGTTCCACAATCGCTGAATACAGAAAGTTTCCTAGATCGTACATCCAGAATTGGCTAATGTTACGATATGATTATTACACACGCCCCTCTCACCTCGTCCACACTCATGAATCTTAATAATATGCCTTCCATTGCCCAATCAAGTTCAACATTACTTGCTTCGAATAAAATTAAATAAAAACATAATCGGAGCCACGCAAGCTATGGAGTCAGGATTACTGCCCGGTTGATGGCAATCGACTCGCCCCCTACTAAATGGGACTTGGGAAATGTGGGTGGGTACTGTAAGGTTCACTTCAGCCATATCCTACGGGGATTACCGATGTCTTGAATTGCTTCTTTCTGAAAAAAAAATATTTACCTTTATATAATTATCTAATAGTTCCCGACTGGTGGATGCACGATTCATCCAGTATTTTCTACCCCATGTCGACGTATCACCACACCACCACAAATAATAAAGGTTAAGGTATCTAGGGTTGCCATCCGTCCGGGTTTCCCCGGATTTGTCCTAATTTGGAGGGCGTCCGGGTGCCGTCCGGGCGGGGTTTTAATAAGTCTCCGGTTAAAACTTTTTGTGATACTTTTATTATAACACCGTCTGAACCCAATTTTTATGTACCGGAATGCAAAATTTTTGAGCTAATTTCGCTCACTCTTGCATCCTAGGGTCTCTTATATATATGCACATTTCTATATGTAAAGTGAAATATAAGAAAGTTAGTACGCCCTCCGCCGCGCCCTCACTGCTTGTTGGAATTCACGCACTCATTATCACCATACTGTTCGTCTAGCGATGTTTTTCATATTTTCTTTTTATTTTTTTGGGTGTCCGGGAAAACATCTCTATTTCACCTAAATGTCCGGGGTTTTTAAGTTTTCGTCCGGCATCGGCACCTTAGATGATGGCAACCCCTTTATATCACCCTCAGCTAATAGAGAGGAAGGGCTGATTATGATATTACCCACAATTTATATCAGTTCGATAATGCTACCTATATCCACGTGTTAACGTAGGTAATTGGTTCAATATCGCATTTGAATACTTGTTAAAATTAATTAAACTCTGTCGAATCAATGTTTATCTGAGAACCAGAAACCAGGTTTTTCCTGACAGACACACAGTGTGACTGTTTGCCATACCAATCACAAAATGACAGTATGATTCACACGGTCATAATACAGACAGACATAGAATGTTGTTTTGGAAAGATAATAATTATGTACTTAGAGGACACTTTAATTAGAAAACATCGAACTCTCAAAGAAAAGGTCGAAAGATTTGTGGAGAGTTAGTTTAACATAGACTGACCGCGTATGGCTACTAAAGCCAGAATACCTGCACACGGCCTGATGCCTGGATTTATGCCCGGTTGATGGCAATAGGCTCGCCCCTATTAGGTACATGAAACTTGAAATATAACTGGCGAACTGTGTGTGATACTTTCTCTAGGTCACCTCTGACAAACTCTTTGAGAAAACAGGCGTGATTGTATATTATGTTACGAAGGGTTCATAATGAGCGTTCATCCAAAAAGTTAGCAACGTCGCATTTAGCTGTCAAATATTTACCTTTTTTAATTAATTTGGCAATATTACTGTATGGAATATGGCTAACTAGTGAGCTAGGATATTAATAAATGAATTGCAATTAAAACACTGAATTTGATGTTGTAACCGTTTTAAGTGTAAAAAAGGCATTTGGAAAGTTTCCATATCCTTTTTTTATATCTTATACTAAATATTCGGTGTTATGATATTAATTATTACATTTCATAATCAATATTTTAGTTCACTAATTAGCCATGTTTCTTATTTTCATACTGTAATATTGCCAAATTAATCAAGACAGCGAAATATTTGACAGCTATTTGCGACGTTGCCCACTTTCTGTATAAACGCTCTTAATCGTTTATCGTTGTATGGACATGTGATGCAGAGGAATGAGGAAAATGTAGTGATGAAAATGTTGAGTATGAATGTGGGCGGCAGTAAGAGTACCTAGGGCAAGAACAAAAAAACAGTGGATGGACTGTGTGCAGGATGATATGGCTAGGAAGGAGGTGACTGCTGAGATGACGAGTAATAGAGAAGTATGGAAGAAGAAGATATGCTGCGCCGACCCTAAATAAATTGGGAGAATGGCAGGAGAATGATGAATAACGAAAGAGTCCTTTCAAATGTAAACGTAATGTCAAGTCAGAGCTTCTTTCCATGACTATTCTTCACACGATGATTAATCTCCTTTATCATTTCCAAGTACGTAGGTACTTGGAAATACTTGGAAAGCTTACAAGTCTATGCCAATACCTTATCAGTTATCAGATTGTGCAAGCATTGTCCCTATCACTAACCACAATGGGAGGTATTCGATTACTCACGGTTAATCACCGGACGCTAATCATTGAACTGCAGAACTTAGATAACGAGTTATGAGGAACGCTTGTGACTAAGTCAATAGGTACCTCATAACTAAACTCGGTGAATGTGAGAAATTTTGGACGCTGATTTTTTCCCACACCTTGATTAGGTAATGTGGAATGACGTGATACCTATTAGGTATATCTAAGGTATTATGTCGTTTCGAGGTTATTGTCACTAAACATGTCATTTGATTGGAATAATGAAGGATAGGTTAATAACATAACATAGGTATAAATCCATGTAATGTTATTTTCCTATTAAATTCTAAGGTAAACTCGATATTATACTCTGATCACATACAGAATAGGTAAGCAGATACCCACATGAGTACCTACCTATGTAGGTAATAACAGGCTCTGATAAGGTATCCAAGATTTGAGTCGCTTTAGTTAAAACCTTTCAGACAAGCACCACAGTGCCTATTGATTTTACTAACTGTTAAATTCGTATCTGCTATTACATAGTGCCTATTTCTAAAAGTCACTTTTAAACATGATCGATCTTTCAACGCACGATCAATATGTAGCGTAGGTATGCCCGCGGTTTCGCCCGCGTGACGTTCGGTGAGTGTCTCACTGGATCGTACTACGGGGATAAAAAGTACTTCCTTTGTATTAATTCAAGTTATAAATCTATCTAAGTGCCTTTCATTCCGTTTTTGCGTGAAAAAGTAACAAACATTAATCCATCCATCCTCAAAAACTTTCAGTAAGTAATGGGGAGTGCAATCACTGCAATCCCTAATTTTTTTTGGAATTTCACTTCGTGTTAAGCGTTACAAAAAATACAACAATTCCAACAGCAACATTACATTATAGTTTAATCAAAACCCTTCAATTTCGCTTTGCCATAGTCTGCTAACGGGATTCAAGATCGCAGTGATATTGACAGAGATGCTAAGTCAGAGGGTTGGAATATTTTTGTATGAAGCCTAGCCTGCGCCGTAAAGATGGCTATATACCGGACACGTTACGTTTTAAAATAAATTATGTTTCAAATGAAACTCGTTTGTATTGATACCAGCTATTGATTAATATAAGGTTGAATGAGTGGCCGCTATTTGGAAAATAAAATAAAATGGCGGAAGTTAAGCAGGTCAAATAATTCAAACTCCTTTAATGAAAGGACTCATGGAAATAGCCACATAGGTACCATCATCCACCGCCTGAATTTACTAAATGCTTAATTGAGTGTATGCCTCTCTTTTCCTGTGTCAATCTCCACGCCCCCTTGCCAGCCTCATCCAGACATTTACACCGATAGCAGCAATGTAATTTTATGTCATCTGATCTGCCCATTTCGCTACCGGACAACCCACATTTCTTTGCCCTTTTTCACTTCGTCACAGCTTTGCTCCACCTGTCACCACGACGCGACTCCTTGCTAGGTGTCCCGCCTAACTCCATTTCAGTTCCATAACGCGATATCCAATACGTTTGTACGTCTTCGGATTTCGACGTTAAGAACTCGGTCTATCGGCTTTATACCGAGCATGAAACGCTCCTTGCCTCTCTGTGCAACTCTCAGCTTGTACCTACACAGCTACTGGGTGAGCGTCCCTGTTTTATTCAGGACCGTACGGCATTGCCGGCAAACCACACTGGTTATAGGAGTGGGTCTTCAGACATTGTAGCGTTTCGGCTGACTTCAAAATGTCGTCCAACTTGCTAAACGTGGGCCACCCAAGATGTAATCTTCACGATATCTCCGTTTGCTGATGCCCTTTGCCAAATGAAATGTTTAAGTAAGTATATGGCCAAGATAGATAATAATATTGGTCAATCATCTCCAACGACTCTAACTTTTCATTTCAGAAAGGACTGAATAATGTGACGAGAAGAAGAAAAAAACAAGAGTGTGAAGCGTGTGTGTGAGGGTGTGTGGGCGTGCGTGTGTGTGGAGAGTAGAATAGGTACTTATGGCAAATGCGGGCAAATGGTGCTTGAATGACATTGTCAGACTTAGAAGGGTGCTGTGGTTATGGCTGTGGTAAACATTTGTGAAATTGTCTGTGGCACGTCTATTCAAACTAGTTTCGATTAAGGTCACGCGCCAAAAGAACTTTACAGAGCTATAATCATTATTATGGAATGGAGTTGTCAGTAAAATATCTTGGAAATAGGTAAATGTGACGTAAATAAACAATATAAATTGGGCTCTACTGTCATCTATCAAAATACTTTTTTTTAATTCGTGGCAGTATACTTTATGCTTGTGCTTCACGAAAATAAAAACTATTCTTAATTACTGCCAGCTGAACAAACTTCCCTTTTCAAAAGGGGGAAAAAACTATACTTGGTGCTTAGAAACACCTTACTGAAATTAATTATCTAGACCACCATTACATTACTTTGTTACGAAGATCTAAAACCTGTATGACAGAAAAAAAAATGAAATATTAAGCATTAAAAGAACGGACACCAACACATCAAGCTACCCGAAACTGTTAAATTTTCTCGCTCAACCTTATACTTAGGTAAAGTAAAATTGAACAACAACAACAACTGAACAAACACAACAACAAACTGACAATTGAACTAAAGAACATTTGACAGATTTTATTTAATAGCTTGGTATGCTGGTGCTGGCGTTTGTACCATGCTACACTCTAGCTTTATTAACTGGAATTCAAGGTGGCGCCATCTGCTGTCTCAGTTGCGCGTCTCTGCATTTCAACTTTTTTTATTGTCAATAAATACCTCAGTAAACGCTTATTCACGTAAATGAAAATGAAAAATAAACTACAATGTTTTGTAAAAAAAAAAAAGATGTTGAAGGAATCGATTAAATGATTTTGTTAACGAATGGCGAAATTGCTGGGAAAATAAATCAAGGGAATGGCAACACCGATTTAAAATGTCAAAATAACAAATTTGTACCCGAAGGGCTTCTGCTGAAATAAACCAGAAATTTTATATAAATCAATTGTTATTTTGCAAATATGATTTAATAAATTGGTTTAGAGTGCCTAACAGTTATTAATAATGCTTACCGTGCGATAGCTTTGCTTTAAACGATGCGTTGGTGCAGCTTGAAGTCCTGACAGTCTGAAAAGGGAAACAAAGCGAATTATTTGTGTTGTGTACGAAAGGATCAGTTGAAGATGTTCTCCAACTCTTCAAAGAGCAAGGAGTCCTTCCTGAACCAGACGAAGGAGAAACGTGAGGAGCGTGCGCTTGAGAAGAAGCGGGAACAGTCTGCTGTCACCGTCCAGGCCTTCGTAAGAGGATGGCTTGAAAGACGGAGATTCCTCAAACGTATATTGTGAGTTTCGTGATCATAATACTCGATACGTAATAATAGCCACTTAAAATGAATATTTAATAATTTCGTAAGATAAGCTGTTATCAGTAACGGTATAATACCTATTATTAAGAATAATAACAATACCTACGTTATTTTCTTTCATTCTATCTTCCTCCAAAATGTTATTTATTCATTTTATTAAAGGTAGCCTCATATCTGACAATAAGAAAACATAAATTATTATTCTTAAGATTATGCTAATTACGGAGTACACAGAAAAAATAATAAGAATAGCAGAGAGTAATCAAATAACTATCTACTTATCCAAATAAAAGTTCCTAAATTAATTGAAAATCTAAATATTTCATCCCAAATACAGCACAGTGTAGAATATTGACCCAACTACTCTGTTTGTAGAAATGATTTTGACCAGCTCCTCCCGGAGCCACCAACTCCACAGGAAGAACCACAGGCAATAGAACTGATTCCAGCTTTAGATGTCTACAAAGTAGCATGCAGACTGTTCCTAGTCTTTGAACGGCAGAGAGACCGGAAACGGTTTGAGAAACTGTGCAAGTACATTGTTCAAAGTGTGCACTCGGAGTCCGTGAAGATGTCTTATGTTGGTGTCTTCTTGAATAAAGAATACAGGTATGTAATAACTACTCTTTATTTTTTCTTGAATCATAGCTAAATGCATTCTACATATTACATTCTTAGTTGTAATCAAATTGATACTTGTTTGCCCAGCAGTAGTATATTACAACATAGAATACTCACATAGTGACAAAATGTACACAACGTAAATATATTTGCAGTGACTGTGTTTATTTAAAAACCTGTAAAGATATTTAGGCATTAAAGAAAAAACAAATGAATGAAATAATTAATTAATCTAGGTTAATACAAATTATTGTTGTTAAATTGAAAACAATCATGACTCCATTATGTTTTATTTATTAAGTACTCTTTGCAATTAGTTAAAATTGGCACGTTCTGGGAAACGTCACCATTTATTAAGCACTCATTTTAAATGTGTGTGTAAGATATTAATAAGGATAATGTTTACTTGCCAATATGGTTCATTATCGATGACTGTGTTTTTATGAAATCATATGATGACTTTTATGAACACTACGTCATTGCTAGGTCCATACAATCTTAGAAGACTTCACTAATCTATGCAACGCTGCAAGTCATTACCGCTGATGAAAAATATGAATTCCAACCTGCTAGTAATTAGATTTTTGTTCCAAATGATTTATATTTTCTTGTCTTATTTAATCTTTAAATTTTCAGTAGAGTGGCAATCTGTAAGGGCCGTCCATCCCAAATAGGAATCTACGAAAAGCTTGCCTATAATATATGATGTGGTTTTTCTTAGTTTTGTTTTTTTTTCTTTGGTCCTGAAGAGCTGAGTATTTGTTTAACACCTCATAAAAATTTCCAGTCTCCGTTGGATATCTCACATCAAGGATCTCCTGTACAAATGCTGCATATACCTGGAGGAGCTTAAACCTGAGTCTCCAGTAGATATGCAGAGCATCCTGGTCCACCTGCACACATTGGTAGCGTTCACAGCCAACAACACATGGGCACTCACGCGACTGAAGAACTTCGAGAAACTGAGGGGAGGCATGAATCAGCTGTGTGCTAATATCATGGGCTCGCTGTTCCATAAAGGATATTATTTGACTTTGAAGGTGAGTAAATGCTCTATTAACGAAATCCTTTTTTTATGAAAACTTGGGAACGTTACTCACTTTAAAAAAATTGCAACAAATTATCTGGGGCTACATTTTGAATTCAGAACAGACATTTTGAAATGTTTTGTTAGTAAACAAAAACAAAATACAATCACTAAAAATATACTAGTTATGGTTTAACCAATTACCAAGGCTGCCTCATATGCTTAATTAATTCTAATCCCCTGATGGTACAGTGTCACTTACGCTAATTGGATAATTTGCATGAAACACATACTTCTTTGCTGCTTGTATTTTGTGAGTCAAACAAATGTAATATGTTCATAAAACATGTTGTTCAACCTTTGGGTAGCTCATATTAGGTAAAGATAGCATTTTTAAATTTTGTAGTAGGCTACTGGCTGATTAATTAATATTCACAAATGGGAAAAACAGAGCGGGTTCAAAGAGCTGTGGATTTTGTGATTAATAAATAAACAGCCCAGCCGGCCGGGCCTTACAGGTGCCTGACTGGGAGAAAACAAAATAGAATACCATATTATAATGGGTGTAAAAATATCCTTAACTAAGCTAAAAAGGCACTTGTTCTCCCCGTCATTGCAGTATCATTTCCTGATCATGATGATTCCTGTACTATTCCGTGCACCCATCAGCACAATGTATGAGTGTGTTACATTTAGTCCTACAGTAAAATGATTTTTGACACCCAAAAAAAAATCTCTTTTCCCAGACGGGACTTTTACTGACAGTTAGCTGATATCATAAGGTCTAACATACTTTTATTTTAGAAAAATAATTAGTTACGTGAAAAAAAAATTAAAACCCTTGAAATTGGTTACAAAATTCGATTCAAAAAGGGAAGTAATATTTTTTATAATAATTTCACGCGAACGAAGGTCGCGGTCTACAGCTAGTTTATAATATTAAGAATAGATTTTACACAAAGTTGCAAGATAATATTATTATGTGCAAGTTTTATTGTGAATAACAAATATATAATTTTTCACTTTAAATTATATATGCAACATGTGCTAGACTGCTAGTCACAAGGGTATTATAAATTGTTTACTGATATGCAGAGTTGAAGTAAATAACTTAATTTAATTTGTTTAGACTATTTTGTTACTAATTAATGGTTTTAGATGTAAATAGGTTGTGTAATTACTGAGATTGCATCTTATCTGTGGATGTTTTCTGTTATTATATTAAGCATGAATGCATAATAACTATTAATATTTTATTATGATCACGTTTATGATGTGGTAATTAGGACTTATAACAAATTTCCCATATTTTCCCATACCGGTACCAATAGTAAAATTTGTTAATTTTCATGAGTACTACACGCCCATAGAGTATTGCACACGTTTAACAAATCTCCTTGTAGTAATACCCAAATAATATTTTGTTCCAGTCCCTGCTACTCCGCGGACTGTGTCGCGAGAAGATCTACCTGAAGACCGTATCGTTGACCGCCATAGTGACGCTGTCGCTGCGACCGCTGGTGTCATCTCAGTTCTCAGAGAAATTGCTCACCATGTATATCATACAGATACTGTCGGTTCCTACGTTAGTGTACCATATGCAGCAGATATCGCCGGAGGTAAGTACGAAAGTAGTTTTCTTAGAAAATAATTTGCGTTCATGCATCCATTTTAGCTGTATTGGCGCAGTCGCTAAGCATCATCTATCATTTGGCACCTGTGCTACAAATAACGGCATTTACTCCAGAATCGGCGCAATAAATAAAAAGTTTATGCTGTGATATATTAGCGGGACTTAGTAATGCCCAGAGTGCTCCTGACGTACTTCATAGTATGGCTATTTGACTATTTAAAGTACATCATCTTCCTGCCCTTGTCCCATGTCATTTGGGGTCGACGCAACACGTTTTTTTTCTTCCATTCTCCTCTGTCAGTTGTCACGCTATCATTTACTCCTTTTTCCTTCATGTCATTCCTCACACAATCCATCCCATCTTTTTTTTGGTCTTGCTCTCCCTGTTGATCCAACAACATTTATATTAATTACTCGGTACTATTTGATGTACCTCAAAAATAATTAGCATTACGTACCTATGTTTTTTTTCAACTGATCTTTTAATGACCAATTTGTCCACAGTCGATATCCTCATTCCGCTCCTACTCGATGTTCGACAAATGCTTGGAGTTCCTGAGCACAGACCAGAACATGCGCATCGTGTTCAACACTCTAGAAGGCAACTACGCGCTGTGCCTGCTCGCCAACTTGATACAACTGGCGCACTCCGAGCGAGAGTACGCGCAGAACGACTCCTACTACCCGACGTTTGTGGTGAGATAGATTTCTGTTAGCTGTAATAGTAGTGTGAACTCATAAAAGAGTTTGTCTGGAAAAGTACTACCTTCTACTGGTTTACCATTATACCATGGGTCTTCTTCATAAATTAAACGCCTTTTAATATAGGATAGAATTATGTATTTATTTTGCCATTAAGCTACGTTCTTTGCCCGCAGATGGTGGTAACCCGCTTCCTCGACTCCTGCCAACAGTATGTGGTCTGCAAGAAGGGTAACCTCAGCAACTGGCATCCGATACTGGGCTGGTTCTCCCAAAGCTTCGACAGCTACCTGCCTCCAGCGATGGGCAACCTTCGCAACCAGCTGTCATTGCTGTGGGGTGCGCCGATGCTGAAGAAAGTGTTAGCGTCGCCGCTGAAGGAGATGATAGACGCGGGGGTGACGGGCGAGGAGGGGGCGGGGCCCTCGCAGCCGTCCACTCCGGTGCAGAGCCATAATCCTGCTGCTATTATTAGGAGAGCTATTGAGGCTAGGACTAATAGGTCAGAGTTTCACTTCAAATAAAGGGTAACAAGACCCTTAACGAAGCCGAAAGGCACTTGTTCTCCCCGTCATTGCGATATATATTTTTGTTCTCCAGACCATACCTGGGAGCTTTCTAGTTACGGAGATATGGGGGGTCAAATTTCCAACTTTTTCACAAGTTTTTTTTTAATACATGTTTTTAATGTAAGTTTTTTACTTTAAACACCTCCAAAACCACCGTAGTACTCAATCCATCCATCAGCACAATGTTTTGAGTGCGTTACATGGAGCCCTACCGTAAAACGTGATTTTTCACCCCACAAAAAAGTCGTTTCCCAGCAATATTTTTTTTTGCGTAAAAAACTTAGTTACTTAGTTTGATGTACATAATGCTTGGTTGACAGCTTCGTTAAGGATCTTGTTACACCCTGTATAAAAACATGGTCATCTTCTTGCCCTTGTCCCATGTTACTTTGGATCGTTGCAACGCGTTTGTTTTTCTTTCTGACGGCTAACCATCACGCTATCATTTACTTCTTTCATATCATTCCTCACACAATCCAGGGTGGTACTGCATTCTGCATCCAAGGCTGAATCTAGTTTCTGCGGAGATAAAATTATTTTACTTTTTATCTATTGAATCCATTGTCTTGTTGTTGAATATCGGTAGCAATCCAGTGGCTTATTTCAACGTAGCGTAAATATCATGAATCATTCAAAATTTCCCATCTTTTAACTAGCCAACCCGAATATTGACATGTCTTTTATGAAGATCAACTTAAGGTTCAAATTAGTGCACTTTTTAAATACAATCACTCACACACAACTTTTTAAATACGTTGTTTTCAGGTCCAACGCGAACAAACACTATAGAAAGTTAGGCTCTACTGACTGTACCAAAGCGGCGCTCATATGTTCCATGTACCACACGGCGCTACAGACTATGACGCAAGTCAAACTTGATATACTTACAGGCAAGTCTCACCCTTTTATTACTTTAAGCAAGTTAAGCCGTTGGTCCCCGCTGTCATTTGTAGATTTGTCAGTCGTTTAAGGTAGCCATTGGCTCGAAATCTTGACAACCAGTCTTTCCAAGAGGCATTGTGTTGTATGACTTGGTTTTTTTGTGCATATGGGGGTCATCTGGATGGTTCTCTATAAGTGACGCTGTTGTCAACATCGATAAAAGGACACGACAATGTCTATAACTGGTAAAAATAACTTTTCTCAGTTCACCCTTTGCCAAGTATTCAATATCACATACTATAATTCACTAGGAAAAACTGTAAAACATTGTTTTCGCTTTCCAGGGTTATGTAATCAAGATGAAATATTATACTCGTTATGGCAATTTTTGTGCACGTTGGGACCAAACTGTGGATTGAAATCCTTCCTCGATCTCTTAGCTGTTAACACGAAGACTTCGGCGCCGGAGTTCCAGATGTTGATACTGTTCGCAGATTGTATGACACATTATGTGACGTAAGTATCTGTTTTTTTTATAATAATCTTTATGTGGTGACTTTAGTTTGTTTGATTCAGTTTTTTGGCACCGACTTCTGAAGCTAAAATTATTTTTCACTTTTTTGTGATTTTGAAGTCGGTTTTATTTTTTGCAAAAAAGTTTTTCTTATTTTTTAATTTTTAGTTGCAATATCCTATACAAATATTTTCTATGCGTTCATTTTACATTGTAAACCATACATTTCATGGTAATAGGCTTATTCTTACTTCCTTACTAATATTATAAATGCGAAAGTAACTCCACAACAACAAACAGACTTCAGAGTCAAATGCTCATAAAATAAAAACTAATGGGCCTACCTGAATCAAATTTTTATGGGACCAATTCGAAACTATTCCGCATCAAACAATAAAAGAATTACGTAAATCGGTTCAGAAACTTCGGCGTAATCGGTGTACATACATAAAAAAAAAAATTTAAAAAAAAAATACCGGCCGAATTGAGAACCTCCTCCTTTTTTTTGAAGTCGGTTAAAAAGAAAAGTCACTTTTTATGTGACGGCGTTGTTCTTCAAAACTACGAATGGATTTTTATCCAGTTTTCGATCAATCCTCATAAATTAAAATAAATAAATGTGAAAAAACAGTGGGGCCGAAGTTTCCGCAAATAATTGGCCAAAACTAGATTTTTTGACCGAATATGGCCGAAACCGAACCTTCGGTCGGACACAAGTCAAAACATAACTAATGGCGGATCGTCTTCTTTGCTTGCAGAATATTAGACGATATGGAGATGTACGAGCAACAGAACCCTTTCAAGCTGCAAGACTTTATCAACATGTCGCAGTTCCTCAACATGTTTGTCTACAAGTCCATTATGACACAGTTGTTTGGTAAGTAAAAGTTGATAACCATACATTATGAGTCATTTTCTTCAGTTTCCTTTTAAAATATAAGTTAAACACCATACAAGAAGGGTCAGTAAAAAAATCCGATTGAATGAAGAAATCAGCATAAAAGATTGCGTTCGATTCTTGACTAAACTGTCATAGTTTAGTCAAGATTTCTTAGACCACTTTACTCTATTTATCTTATTTTAACTTTTCGTTCTGAAGTCTCAAGCATTGTCTAAAGCCTGCTTCTCTATTCCAGATCTCAGAACAATCCAAAGCAACGAGCTGTTCAGCTCCCTTCACACGCTACTACTAGTACTGTACCGTCGCGACTGCCGCCGCTCGTACACGCCGGCCAACCACTGGCTCGTGAGGGAGATACGCGAGGGACAGTTCATGGCCGATCTCGAGAAGGGCAAGAAGCCTCAGCAAGTAAGTAATGATTATAATTTTTTATATCAAAAAATGATACTACCCAGTAGTTGCATTATGGAGGTCAGATAGGTAGGCGCTTCATGTAAAATACTGGTATTCTGGTAAGACTAAAAGTCGAAGTCATTACAGTTGGGAAAAGGTTAGGCAGATAATGATAGTTTGAAATGTCTAACTATTGCAGATAACTAAATCTACAGCCTGTATTTTGATTGTGGTCATTTCCTGTTTAATCACATAATTATTATTTTCAGGTTTTAGTGCAAAAAACGCCACATATGATAGCACACGGCGAACGCGTCAGATTATTTCGACGCGCCGTTGCAGATGAGAAGGTAAGAAAATTATTTCGATCTTTTAATATTTTTGAGGCAAAAATTTATAATTTACGACAGACTAGTTTGTTCTACGGACTCCTAAAGCCAAATTTTCTTCGCATACATACATCCTCATACAAATCCATTTATTTGTATTCGTAAAAAGCATAATTGCAATGGTGTGGTGCATGTCCCAGGTGGTGCTGGGGCTGACGGAGCGCGCGTGCGGCGGGCGCAGCACGCTGGTGACGGTGCGGCGCGCGCGCCTGGTGGAGGACGGCTACCGCCAGCTGGCCGCGCTGCCCTCGCGCGCGCTCAAGGGCACCGTGCGCGTGCGCTTCATCAACGAGCAGGGGCTCGACGAGGCGGGGATCGACCAGGATGGCGTCTTCAAAGGTGACCCACATTTATTTATTTACCTTAAACTCTACACAATATTTATACTACAGAGAACAGTCGACCAGGATCAGATACAGAAATAATCTACTTCTCTGCTGCAACAACATCACTACGTGTTGAATGCCAAACTTGGGAATATCAGAGTGGAAATCTTGGGCATCATACAAGAAAGAAAATTTCCCATTACCTAACTTCAGTGTCTATATTTGAAAGTAACAAATCTATATAATATATATTTTTTTTGATAACCTCGTTTTCGGTGAATTGTTTGTAGAAAAAAACCCCGAAAATTTGGATAAATAAAAATAATTTAATAAATAATGAATCCAACTTCTTTTGTGTAACGCTTGATAAAGCAGGTGATAGTACCTACTTACCAAAAGGTTCTCCATGAAAACCAATGCATGACTTGAAATCTTTGTTACAGAATTCTTGGAAGAAACAATAAAACGAGTCTTTGATCCGTCACTGAACTTGTTCCGCGTGACAAGTGAAGAACGCTTGTACCCGTCACCAACCTCCTGTCTGCAGGAAAATCATCTGCAGCTGTTCGAATTTATTGGGCGGATGCTGGGGAAAGCTGTTTATGAGGTCAGCCAATCCATTCTTTGCTTAGCCTTTTACAGTCCACAGCTGGACATATCATCAGCCTAGCCTTTTCCCAACTAAGTTGAGGTCGGCTTCCAGTCTAACTGGATGCAGCTGAATACCAGTATTTTATGAGGAGCGCTTGCCTATCTCACCATCCACAACCCAGTTAGTACTGGGTAAAACAATACCCTTGGTAAGACTGTCAGACTTTCAGTCCACTGACTATCTGTAAACACTGTCAAAGATCTACAAATGACAGCCGGGATCAATTGCTTAATATGCTTTCCGAGGTACGGGGGAAACTCGGTATGTAATGGGTGGTCACCCATCCAGGGACAACCTAGGCAAGTGCGCCTTCTCCTAAAGATCGACCCGAGAGGTTGTTATTAACTAGCCACGCACTCTTCATGGATGGACATAGATATATACAAAAGTGCGCCACAAGACTCCATTCTTACCTTCCGCTACCGGCCTGTCGATCAATTGTCTGACTCATCTGCTTAGACGGAAAATGGCCCTTCGACAAACATTGACATCTGGAAATAGAGCTCCCCAAAGCTACATCCACCTCATTCAGTTATACTGTGCTTCTTGCATGCAACGAAATCTTCCGTCTGTCAGTAGAGGGCAGTAGGATAGTGTAGTATAAACTCATAGCTAATCATTATATTTTTTTCGTACAGGGCATAGTAGTGGACGTGCCCTTCGCGTCGTTCTTCCTCAGTCAAGTGCTGGGACAGACGTCGCAGGCGCTGTACAGCTGGATCGACGAGCTGCCCTCACTCGACCGCGACCTCTACCGGAGTCTGACGTATATCAAACATTTCCAGGTAAGTTCTAACGACTATAGGCAATCATCTGGGTATAGGCCTCTCCATTCTTCTGTCACACTTCCAGTTCCGTGCGTCCGTGATCCTGATGCATTCCACGACTTTGACAATATCTTCAACCTCATCGAGCTATTGTATAACCCTGGTCTCTTTTGCAACTATCGTCAATATCCAAAAATACAGTCTAGAACTCAGAGTCAATCAGCCAGGATGTGTTTATAAATACCGCTTTCCTTTGTCTTGAGGAAAAGATGAACTCAGGCTAAATGTAATGAGCTGCGGGACTGTTTGAAAGAGATACCGCGGCCCTGGAACACAAAAGGCAAAGAAGGAACATGGATGGGTTTAAGTCAGTACAAGTCTGACACTCCCTTCGATCCCTCCCTAGCGGGAGGGGTAGGGGTTATTGATTATTTGATGAATGGAGTTTACCAATGGAGTTTCTTGCCCATTCTTCTCCATAGAGATCTACGTTTTGGAATGTGCAACTACAGTACTTTCGCAAGTTATTATGCCTTGTGACTGTGACTGTAGCTTAGCTTTTTTTTTACTTTCAAAAGTGCCTGTAATGGTCTAATTGAAATAAATGCTTTGAGTTTGAGTTTGATGATTTCTCATCCGAAAAAAAGGCTTAATGTAATTAAGTCTACTTTATTACAGTTTTGTTGTGGTTTTGGGATTTACGTTAAAAGGGAAGTAACAAAATCAAGTCAAATCAAGTCTTATAGGTATAATGTTTTCGAATTGTAACAGGCATACGGAATTATGGCTTGACCTTCTTTCATATCAGCCTTTGGCCTCTCTTCAGCCCAGGTTTCTTAACTTAAAATGTTTTGTCTCATTTTGTCCGATTTACTTAAAATATTTGTGATTTCAGGGCGATATATCATCGTTAGAACTTACCTTTTCGGTGGACGAAGAGAGATTAGGGGAAATAGTAACCCACGAACTTGTGCCGGGCGGTAAAGCTGTTCCAGTTACTAACGAAAACAAGTAAGTAAGATAGCTTACCATCATATCTTTTAAATATTTACTACAACTAAAAAAATTACTATTTCGATCTCATATTGAAATATAGTTTGTCTTGTTTTTATATCTAAGTTTCAATAATGGAAGTTATAGTAGTTAGCTATCAATGAAAAGTTTAAAAAAAGTGAAGTAAGTAAATTATCAGTTACAATTTAATTTGTCTTTAAAACTATTTTTTTTTTAAGTTATCTATTGATTCTAAAATCTTTTCTAATACCTCTGTAAGATATTGGCTACTTCCATTTCAAATAGATTTTTAAAAGCTAAAATGGGTTTTCAATATTCCAGAATAAACTACATCCACTTGATGGCCCACTTCAGGATGCACACGCAGATCAAAGACCAAACCAATGCGTTTATCAAAGGATTCAGGACTATAATTAACCCTGAATGGTTATCGCTGTTTTCTACACCAGAGGTTTGTATACTTTTTAATTATATTTTCTCATTCAAAAAGTTTAATTACCTTCATCAATCTCACCTACTTTTCGTATCATTTTGTATCATACTTCCCTGAACATTTATGTATTGTAAAGAATCCTTTAAAATACTAAAAATGCATTCTTTAAAATACCTTATGTTCAGGCGAAGTAGTTTAGGCATTCTTTACAATACTGAACAACTAACACGCTACACACTACGCCACACACATACACTTGGATAAAGTTCGTACCTTACCCTAATACCGGTTTTCACCAAGTGACATACGTAACTGAACGCCTAATACCCGTTTTCACCAACACTAAGAGTCACCTAACTGAACGCCTAATGCTCGTTTTCACCAACTCTAAGTGTCACCTAACTGAATGCCTAATGCCCGTTTTCACCAACACTAAAGAGTCACCTAACTGAACGCCTAATGCTCGTTTTCACCAACTCTAAGTGTCACCTAACTGAATGCCTAATGCCCGTTTTCACCAACACTAAGAGTCACCTAACTGAACGCCTAATGCTCGTTTTCACCAACTCTAAGTGTCACCTAACTGAATGCCTAATGCCCGTTTTCACCAACACTAAGAGTCACCTAACTGAACGCCTAATGCTCGTTTTCACCAACTCTAAGTGTCACCTAACTGAATGCCTAATGCCCGTTTTCACCAACACTAAGTGTCACCTATCTAAATGCCTAGGTAATTCTCCTTTTCACCAACACTAAGTGACACCTAACTGAACGCCCAATGCCCATTTTCACCAAGACTAAGTGACACTTAACTGAAGGCCTAATGCCCATACATGCTCATACGCCATGTGCTGACCCTCAGAACGTACACTAAGGCCCGTAGTGCGCATTTAAACTCAATCAATCAATATTTATATATTTGTTCGTCAGCTACAACGTCTAATAAGCGGCGACAACGTGCCGCTGGACCTGCGCGACCTGCGGCGCCACACGCAGTACTACGGCGGGTTCCACGACTCGCACCGCGTCGTGAGCTGGCTGTGGGACGTGCTGCAGCGCGACTTCACCGAGAACGAGCGCGGCATGTTCCTCAAGGTGACGTTACACACATACGGTCCTACAACCAGCTAAACTACGCAAATGAGATGGCTCGATCGAACTTCATCATCTACCTAGCCTTTTCCCAACTATTTTGGAGTCGGTTTCCAGTCTAACCAGATGCAGTTGAGTACCAGTGTATAACACGAAGCGACTGCCTATCTGATCCCACAACCCAGCTAGTACTGGTAATAGGACACCCCTTGGTAAGACTGGTTGTCAGACTTTCGGGCCTAATCTTATGACGATATAACAAAACAGATATTCTTAATTTTCAAATAACTACTCTTTTAGCAAACAGTAACCCATAATCAAACACAGTTAGGTAAAATTATGAGGTAACTGGTTTACTGACATTAGTTGTGGATATTTGGACACCCATCACGTCTGGGGATTTAGCTAATTTAATATGACCCTCAATGTTCACCACGCAGTAATGTGATACACACAATATCTAGGCGGGTTCCACGATTGTATAATAGTGCTCCCGACCTTAATTCGGTCATCGGGACCAATCGAAAGTAGGAGCTGATATGATACTTGACCTAGGACAACACATACCACCCAGTTGTTATCGACATCGGACGGAGTCCTTTTACATAAGCTAAGCTTGTTATATGACCAAAAACAACAATACAAGTACTATTATATACATTGTGTTACAAACAAGGATCTTGAAAGGTATTTGGTGCTTTAATTTTGTGTGTGTGACTTGGCTATTGCATTAGGTTGTAGACCTGTAATGATAGTTTAAGGCATTTAAATAAATAAATAATAAAATGATGAATGGACAGTCATGAGATGACGACTAGTAGAGAAGTATGGAGGAAGAATGCTCCAAATAAATTGGATTATAGGCAGGGCATGATGATTTTCAAGTCGAATTATAAATGACAGCAACGTGCTTTTTTTTTGTTTTTTTCCATATGTCCCACGGTTGGGCAAATGCCTCCCCAAGTCTTTCCAAGAGCTCTGGTCCTCGCGGTATGCGCCCAGTGTGTCACGCCACCTCTTTCTGGGCCGGCCTCGGCGGCACCGACTGTGTGGACACTTTAGCCCAGCGGTCATCGTGCATGCCGCTGACATGACTCGCCCAATCCCACTTCAGCCTGGCAAACTTCCTTGCCGACGTCAATTATCCCCGTTATGGAACGCACCTCTTACAGAACTTGGTCTTGTTTTTTAACGCCCAGAATGCTGCGTTTCATTTCCTTTACATGTCGATAAGTTTGCGCTTCAGATGATCGGAATATCACCCTTCAATATCTAACTGGCCCAAGTAGATAATATATACATGTGACATATACCATATACATAAGTTTTACTTTTATATTTTTTGTAGTGTTTATTATAAATACCCATAGTTGTTTTATATTATAATCCAAGTACTGTTATTACGTTTATTTTCCTAATTTCATGTAAACAAATATTTATAGTGTCTAGACTTCCGTACGTTTTTTTTCTCACGGGTGACCACGGAAAACCAGCGCTGTGCTGTGAGCCTCCATAGCACAGCATCATGATGAGTGGTAACCTGCTTGTCGCAGTCACGACGTGCAAGCTGTTAACTTTTTTTTGTTTGTCCTGTTGTATTTATAATATTAGTAATGCGTTTTATGATTATTGTTATATCTTCTTTATTTTTGTATGCACGTCGTGTTCCTGCGACAATTTTTTTTTTCTTTCTTCTTTCTTTCTATATGAATTTCCTGGCCGTCTACCTTGACCCTACGTTTAGTGCTGTTGGTCATTATCTGAGTTTTGAACCGATTCATCGCAACTCCTACCAAAACAATAGCCGTGCTCAGTTCTTGGAGCATGGTTTGTAGTTCCAGAGCTATAGTGAAAAAAAGGACTACGTCATCGGCAAATTGTAGTTATGTCAGCGTCTTATAGCGGACTTCAATACTTTTAATCGTCTAAGATACTACCAGAGTTTTAAATATCTCAGCAACATGTTATAAGAGATTTAAAAAAAAAATTGTTTCTCGTTTCCAGTTCGTGACGTCATGCTCGAAGCCGCCAGTACTCGGGTTTGCACACCTCAAGCCCCCATTCTCTATCCGATGCGTTGAAGTGGGCGACGATGAAGATACGGGTGATACCATAGGTAAGACTGAACTGACTGACTGTAGTAAGGCTTTAGCTGATTACATTACATATAATCACGCCTGTGTCTCTCGGAAGAGAATGCAGACAAGGTTAACGTGTAAGACCCCCTGTAATGGGGAACGAGCCTGTGGTCATTAACTGGGCACAAATCAAGATTTTCCTAATAAGTGCCTAATGGCCAACTTTAAAACTAATGAACCGGAAACATCAATAAAACCGCGTAAGTTCTCGATTCTATTCATGAATTCATGCCATTTGAGGCCATCGCTTACTTAGAAAATTGTTTTGATAATTCTTATATGATTATAATCAAATAGAATGATCAGAATAATAATAGAGTTATAATTCTGAAAATACATAGCATAGTCGCGAATCAATCAATCATTAACTAGCAATTTGCAAAAAAAGTTAGTCCCGACTCGGACAGGTTAGGTTCGAAGGGGATGGCGGGGTCTAGTGAGCGAGCGGAGCTAGCGAACTAAAACCCCGACATCCCCTTCCGTGTTAGGTTACTGTAAACCCTGCAGACAGAAATAGGAGCCCCGCTACGGGGCTACGTTGACTACGGTTTTTAGGCGAATAATTGCCAACTCGTAACTGCCCATTTGGTTATTTTACTGCACAGTATAATTATGAAATGATCCGTTTTATTATTTTTTACGACTAATTTTTGTTTACTTTACTGCTAAGTTTTAACTGCCGAACTTGTTAATAAATGTGCATTTTGTAATTTTTTACTTACCAAAACTACTATACAGGGTTTTTTGTTAAAACACCAGAAACCTCTTAAGAGGTCATTGTACTCATCACTATGAACAACTTTTACTATGGGACCAAACCGGAAATCGCGAAAAAAAAATCTGCTGTTCCCTACATTAGTTCATATGAGTTAGTCGATCATAAATGTAGGGAACAGCTGATTTTTTTTTCGCGATTTCAGGTTTGGTCCCATAGTGAAAGTTGTTCATAGTGATGAGTACAATGACCTCTTAAGAGGTTTCTGGTGTTTTACAAATAACCCTGTATACGACTGCCGCTTTAATTCAGTGCCGTTATAAATTATCTCTCTCAACAGGCAGCGTAATCCGAGGCTTCTTCACCATAAGGAAGAAGGATCCCTTGAACCGTCTGCCCACATCATCCACCTGCTTCAACCTACTCAAGCTGCCAAACTATCAGAAACGAAGCACCCTTCGCGACAAACTTCGGTACGCCGTCAACAGTAACACTGGCTTCGAACTATCCTAAAAAGAGGTTGGATGTTTTTTGAAGAATGTGGTCAAGTCAGAATCGTTATTGGATGTTCTTAAACCAACAACAACAGCACGGTTGGCGCAATAGCTGATTGATTGGCTGCTGTGCTGCGTGACTCGGGTTCGATCCCCGCACGGAACAAATATTTGTATGACCTACAGGTAGTTGTTCCGGGTCTGGCTGTTTGTGTATGTGAGTTTAAATGTTTGTAAAAGTACCCACAATACAGAAGAAATTACTAGTGAGGAGCAGTTTAAAAAAAATGGCATTAGTCACCCTTAACACCCTATAATGTAACGAAAATACTTTTTTTTCGTTACATTATAGGGTGTTAAGGGTTTGAAAAATCTGTGGTGTAATATACAACTGAAAGGACTGTCAGGTTAGA
Source organism: Eurois occulta (assembly GCA_950022335.1). Lineage (NCBI taxonomy): Eukaryota > Metazoa > Arthropoda > Insecta > Lepidoptera > Noctuidae > Eurois > Eurois occulta. Next base: position 15,985,172 of record OX465489.1, read on the forward strand.
ACAACCCAGCCTCGGGAACAGAACAGTGTTTGAATCCGCGGGGTGATTGCGAAAAACACTCAACCCCAATGCCGTCATTCATTTTAAGATTTTTGTAGGTGATTTTTGAAACATAATAAAGTAAAAGATTTTTTTCTCCAAAATCTTTCTTGTTTACGCAATTAGGGTGCTGTTTTGTGTATGTAGGTCGGGCACATACCTACAGTGTTCATGCTACTGTAGGTATCGATCACTGGGATCGATCTATCGTCTCTGACAGGACTATAAATAAGCCTGTGCACATCTCTGATGACAGTAGTCATTGACTAAACCAAATCGCAGGGTAGGGGATTTTTTATTCGCAAAGAAGCGCCATGGTAGCCCGTGAAATTAGTACGAACTTAGAGGGTCGTATTGATGATTTTCATGATTATAACTGTGTAAAGCCATATTTGTTACGATCACGAATTATATTTTAATCAACATCAGCCTGATACTGGCCTGCAAATTGAATTTCGCTGGCTATCTTGGCGCTTCCGCCTTAAAAAAGGCCAGTGAATAATGCAATGTGCGTGTTCTTTTTTTCACCAAAAACTAAAAAAGCTGGTCTTCTACTTAGCCGAAATGGCAACACTTCATAACAGGTACAAATAATGAAATACTCATACCTTCTCTAAACAATTGCACTGATTTGGGGCAATTTTTAAACGACATTTTAATATTTTATTACGTCAAGTTTTCAATGTGGATGCACTGCACTGTTTTCACGTTTTTAATCATATTTTCAAGTGTTAGAAACAACTTTAAGCACACTTTGGGCAAGTTTTAATGGGTGCTCGAATGCGTGAATTTATGCATGTGTCAATATGGCAGGAACTTACTCTGAAGTTCCGTGCGCTACACATACTGTTTCTTCACAAATAGATAAGTTAACCAAAGAACGTAACACTTATTGTGGGAAAAATAATTTGAGTCCAGTAGGCATAAATATGTGCTCACATAATCCTTTTGAACAAAAAAGTGACTTAATCGTAAGGCAGCAGAACTGAATCTTCATTAGCTGCTCTAAAACACCTGATTCTAATATTTTAACGACGACGATCTCATAAAATATTTCCCTAAGAGAAAATACCGGCAAATGCAAAAATGGAGTACATTGAAAAGACTTAAGAAAATTGGAGTTTGTAAATTGTAATGTGTGAAATTATGTTGCATATTCATAGGTTAAGCTTTTCAAAAAATTGTGTGTGAATGTTGCACCATTTTAATGCAATTTCTTTACCTTTTATAGGCCAGTAACTTAATATTACTAGCATCTATTGAATGTGTTAGATTTTTGTAATATTTCATAGGTAACACCGAATCGAGAAGTTATTAGGCCAGTTTGTTTCGGGTCCTATATTAACCTGTTTTACAGACTAGGCTTAAACGATACGAGTTAATTCGAAGCCTACATTACTGATACGAATTATTTATAACATTGTATGTAGAACGAATGTACGTTTGTAACCTAGATCTCGTCATTTACCCATAGCGTGTAATTCACGGTGCAAATCGGTATTTAAAAGTGAATTCTAAATAATCCTGTCCAATGTATAAATAGGTGTATATAGACAATAACGTATTAGAACTGTACTAATATTGAAGTTTATTTTATTTACCTTTTTATGTACAGTCGTACCTTTGGCTTTCTATTATCGTTTTTAGATCAAAATTCATATTCTGGATCACATTTTAAGAGGTTACTTTTGTTGTTGTAAGTACATACGACTCGATGCAATCTAAACTAAGTTATTTATTAGGAAGATTATGGAACAACTAAGACACATCAGAAACTTAATAATGTACAGTCACATGTAATGATATCATTGCATACAAAATCTGAAATCACTTCTATTATGCACGATGGAAAGGATATGGACGCACAAACATCATTCTGAAAAAAAAACTACTGTTTCTTACAAAAGTGCGATACCTACACTACTGAAAACGTGGTAATCGTTTGTGGGTCGATATTCCTTCCACCCAGTAGATTTTGTCCATTCCATGTTTTGTTATGCGCAAAGATCTTTTATAATTTTGCTATGTATAAACGTATTATTAGACAGGACTGTACAATGTTATGTATTGTTAAGAAACTATATAGATGTGACTTTCAAGTCTCGTATTCACGATAACCAAAAATTGAGTAACAATGCAAAAAATCTGTGTTGCTGGCAACATTTTTCGAGAAACACTAAGGCTTGTTTGCTCTATAAGTAATTTAATTCGTTAAACGCTAAAATTATTTAGTATTGTATTGTATTGTATAACGGGCTGGTGTCCGCAACTCCACGTCCAATTATTAAATTATTTAGTAACTAGCTGTCTGTGTCTATTTAGTAAGTAGCCTAAGTTACTCTTTATAAAACATCAGCTATCTGCCAGTAAACGCCCCATCAAAATCGGTCCAGCCGTTTCGGAGATTAGCCGGAACAAACGGACAGACAGAAAAATTTAAAAATATATTTTTGTTAGTACCGTAAGTACCGTATATATTTTCATATACATTCAGTAAAAAGCTGTTATTTTGAAATTAAAAACAGACACTTCAATTTTATTTATATGTATTGATTCGTGGTGCAAGATATGTTGCGCTAGTTTTATTTATCATGAGTACGAGCCTTTACTTTATGTCAATGTAATCTACACCTTAGGATTTGCACGATAATGTTTTTTATCATCATATTTTTACAATTAAGGTCTTCAATAGATATACTTTGCAATATTAACATAGAATTTGTACCTATGTGTTGTAATTATTTGTCTGTAGTCTATTTATCATCATATTTTATTGTATAAAATTTATATTTCGTTGTTAATTTGGTGCAATCACTTTCGAACAATTTTATCAACATTGTGTACAAGACAAGTTGACTGCAGAAAAGTTATTTTACTGAGGATGACACATGCAATATTAACAACACATCTCACCAACACCCCCTCTTTGGGCATCGCCGCAGTCGGGTAAAAAAGTTATTAAAACTTTATAACTTTTCTGCAGTAGCAAATCTTGAACAAAGATAGTATTTTGTAGTAATGTTCCCATTTTAATTGAAAACTTTTATGTATTTTACTAATATATGCATAGACAAGGATCATAGTAAGGGATATTTTGTACTAGCCACGTAAATATGTTGTATAACACAATGTGATTCTCTGTGATAAAATAATTGATATTTATTATTGCGAAGTTTTATTAAAACCCTTTATTGTGCGCCCATGAGCACCATTCATCCCAAAAGAGGAGAGCACAAGCGGCTTCCAGTTTAATAACAGCTGATGCAGACACTTCAATGAGGAGAAGCCAAAGAAAGAAGACTACCTTATGTCGATTTATAATTGGGAAACATTCCTTGATAGCAATAGGTTCCTATTACATGGGACTTACACATGTGGGGGTAATATTAGGTACACCTCTGCCTAACCCTTCGACCTAACCCTTCATAACAGGCGTGGTGTTATTCCTTGATAGAGGTTATAAGGGACGCTAGTTCGTAACAGACCCCGATAACATTGGGTCGAAACCAGTCACTCCAATTTCTTAAATGATCAACGGAAAATCTAACCGTCCGGATATCCGTGGCGTCGAGATCACATCGCGTATTCTCGACAGTAGGTACCTAAATGAATGGTCATGATCCACCTGTCGGAGGCGGGTAGCTTAAAAATTACAGTTTACTCGTTCTGACATTCTACTTTCCCGAGAGGCTCTGTTATAATTATTCTCAGGTTCTTTCTAGAACATAACAATCAAAATACAGAGACTTCAAACTCTCAACTCATTTTTTTATTGCACTCATATGGTAAGCATAGATACTAAATCTGGCATGAACCCACACATTACCCCTGTAAGGGCACAGCAATTTTTACAGTTAAATAAAATAAGTATACATTCTATGCAAATCGATATAATCTTTAATACTATTTTAATCTCTAGGGTTCCGTACCCGAAGGGTAACAAATCCGTCCGTCCGGCTTTCATAGACAGGGAATCAATTTTCAAGTGCCGGATATCGCATCTATTAGTTACCTACCTATTACTATTTACAAAAATGACACCCTAGTTAATTCTGCACAAAAACGAAGGATTTTTTTTTTTTACGAGTATATTTTTTATACGGAAATTTGTATGAAGCTAGTGTGAAAAATCTAATTTTCTCTTAAACGGAAAAGAAAACCGTACCATCCTTACAGTACTAATGGTACTAACGGTTATAGTACTAATTATTTATGATTTTTTGTCATACTCCACCAAAAACTTATCGAAGCCGTTTTTATACGTTACTAGCTGTGCCCGGCATGCGTTGCATTGCATGTTTTCCTACCTACTACCCTACCTACCCTAATTTTTTGTGAATCTAAACCATTCCCAGATCCCCTTGAACACACACAAAAAATTTCATCAAAATCGGTCCAGTCGTTTGAGAGAAGTTCAGTGACATACACACTCACAGAAGAATTATATATATAAAGATGAAACAGTTTATATTTTAGCCCTTTTATTGCAAAGCGTCGATAATTAATTAGTTAACTGACCTCATTAGAGTTTTAAAAGATGTGCTAATGAAAATTTATATTCGTCAAAAACATTTTTTTGAACCCATAGCACAATTATACTAATCAAACATATTAGCTTACTTATCAGAAAAAGGTGAATACAATATTCGATATATATAACAAATTAGTGATTGTACCTAATGAATTTAGTAGTAATTTAACACGTTCGTGGACAGTAACGACCACAGGCGTCTAGATAGCTAAAAGTGATACGACAGTACGCCTGTCGACGTATCAGTTATTACTTGCATAAAATCAGTACGCCACACGACGCCCGATTTTTCATACTATCATATGGAACGGCATGTTGTACTGTCATCACAGGTATAATTACGACTTTTGTACTGTCACTGCATTATTTACAAAAAATCGTCAAAGGAAGGTACTTCCACGCACACATTCATATTTTTATACCCCTCTCCCCGCGCACACTACGCCCGTGGGCGCCATGTTTGCATACGATCAGTCGAGTACTGCGCCGCTGCGGTGATCCCGCGTGTCGCTGCAGGTTTTCGCGCGCAATTGTTGTTTAGAAAGTGAGTATTTTGTTTCCAACGTAATTTTATTGTTTTACGCATACTGAATATACTAATTCAAGTCTAGTTGCTTATGTAAACAACATATTTATGTCGCTATTGTTCGATTTTGTTGTACTAAATTTGTAACGAATATTTTTGCAGATGGCGTCTCGAGACTCGTTCGAAAAAGAACAAAAACGACTTCAAGACCTATTTGATGCAGCTTCTACCCCTGAATCGAGTCAAGACCCATTTGCTGATGATGGTGACTTTGGGTCACCATCATCAGCAAATGGATCAGCATTTGGGTTTTGGTTTTTTTGGTGACGCCTATATCCGTTCTGTCATATCATAATGGTTTTTTAACCATGCGTTGTGACACTACGCCCCTGGGCAATGTATGAAAAAAAGTAGTGTCTCAGTAGCTGCAACCTGTAAGATAGTACTGTCCACGAACGTGTTAATATTCATCAAAGAAACAAACAGTTGTGGCATACAAATCGGTGAGCCACAAACTAAGCATCGCGGCATCGTGACTCGCAAATTACAATAATTTTTGCTTATTCCTTTTAAGCAAAAGTTTTTGTAAAAAGTTTGCTCGTAACTTTTATGAAAAAAAAAAAACAAAATTGACAACACTGCACTGGCACTGGTAGTCAATGTCAGCAGCTGCACTAGCGCCAAAAAAGGAATAAAAATGTCATGTTTAAAGTTTTTTATTTGAAAATATTCAAAATACGTGCTTCAAGATGTTATACTAACATTATTAAATAAGAGTTTATTTAACTATTAAATCAAAAGGCATACTACAATCGTTTGCTTTAAAAGGAATTCAGTTTGGTTCTCAAGCACAGCTGTTCACCGCGCGTCGTCGCCATTGTTATTTTCTGTCTCTTTTAAGACCGCGTCCTCGCGCGGCTCCCTTCTCCCCTCGCTTCAACCAGTTTCGCTCGATTTTCGTGGCGCGTGGACGTCTGTGCGCGGCACGGACAAAATTTCTCGGTCTCATCCTTTGTCCAGGAAGAAGCGAACTCCACAAAAACTCATAACCACGACTGAAACTCCCCGCTCAAACGTGAAATAACTGGTGTAATCTACAGGTGTTTCGTCGTTCCGTGTGTTGTTTAGTGATTCCCGCATAGTCAATCGAGCATGAATAATAAAGAAGTAACCGGTGATATAGTCGTGTGTCCACTGGAAGGCGAGGTCTGGTGATCGGGCACAGTGTCGAGGTCGTAGGGTTCGGCGTGTGATGAGTCTGCGGTGACGGCTCGCCGCTGAGCGGTTGGATGGCGGCTGTAAGCGGCCCCGCGCGGCACTCTCGCGTCTCCATGAGTGTGTCCATGTCGCTGATGCAGGGCGGTACGCAGAGCGCGCCGCAGGGCGCCATCCTGGCGGCAGCGGCGCCCTACTACCAGACGCCAGCCATCCCGACGGACGTGCAGCCTGACCGCCCGATCGGCTACGGCGCCTTCGGTGTTGTATGGTGAGTCAATCTTGTTGTTGTTTATATTTTCAAATTGCCCGCGTCACATTCAAAACTAATTGATGAAGTGTCTATCAATACTGGTCGTGGTGCTAACTTTTAAACATGCGTGAGTTTGGGAATTGTTATATTGTGTGATCGATCTTTTAGGGTTTTTATTCGTTTGTATTTTGAAGCTATTCTATTTTATTCGGCTCACGAGTTTTTCGTTTTATCTAATCGCACTGTGATTGATTTGGTCTTTGTGTATGTTTAGCTATTCGCTCAATGATCACAATTGATTCGAAAACCTGAGTAGAACATGTTTAGGCGGTCTTTGTACTTTTTAACTTTGTGATGAAGGTATAATACCTACCGCCCCTAAGACTGCCCACTAACCCTTAGCTCCCTGAATAATCGTTAAATTCTCTTTTTGTTAAGAAAATAAGTAGCTACCTAGGTCAGAGGTTCTTGTTTAACTTAGCTGATACAAAAAAACATACTATTGTTGCCAATTACATACAATTATTGTTAAACAATGAACAGTAACTACTGGTCTGGACTAAACTTTACTAATATTCATTTGAATATTTTTACCTACTTTATTGTATTAACAAATCCTGATAAATTAATCAGGTAGGTAAAGAGTACTTAATGTGTGAGAGGGTAATATTGTATTTTATAAAATGAAAGATGTTGAATGTCGGTGTAACTAAATTTTGAGTGATGTTGTAGGCAAAGCATTTGAAATCTCAATGTTTATTGTTTACATAATAACAAAAACTATGCTACAACATAGTAATACAAGTTCTTTTTTTGTTTTTTTTGTTTTATGTACCTCTGCATTTATCTCAGAATTGGGTCCTATAATGCAGGTAATAATTTGATTAATGAACACTTGATCCTAAGTGTGGTACCCAGTTATTACATTAGGAAAGATGAAACAACAGTAGCTATAAGGTTGAGCAGCAACAAAAACTGTTGAAAATATTACTTTTTATTGTTGTCATCAAAATTGCCAAAAAAAAAAATGCCATAAATTGCTTTTCAGCAGTTTTTACCCGTGTAAGTAAGTATAATCTGTGGAAGTATAATACCTACCTATATCTTGAAATTTTACATTTTTGAATACTTTAATCAGATTGTATCATTATTAATTGTTAATGGACTAACATTACTAAGTGTTGACCGCACCTACTGGGTTTATTAGATTTCAATCGTGAGACAGATCCAATGTTCTTTTTTCAATATGTTTTGGGGCTAGAAATAACTATCATAATCATAAATCTTTATTTATCTCGACATCAGAATTTACAGAACTGAAGTAGGGAAACTCATATTTTCCACATTTTTAGTACCTCTTCTCTCAAGAACAATCACATTGTAGCAGCTAGGATGTGTGCATTCATGCACCATATTTTACAAACTGAATTCTTACATTGTCGTTCTTATCGAGTCCGATTTTACGAGCTACAGCTCTGCTACACTCAAAAAGTTTAATACGACAATCTCGTAAATCTAGGAGTGAATGTGCAACATACGGGAATTTAGAACTCAAGTGCTGCCAAATGTTCGCCAACATTGTTTTTCGACTACAAAAAATCTCGCAAGTGGTTGAGATTTCTGGCACCCTCAAGAAGTACCTAAGCCGTATTCTCACGTTTGAAACTACGAACAAACTGCTATCTCCAGATTCCTACATGTTTTTAAAATCCCGAAGCAATTTAAAGAAGCAAAGACTATACCGTTATCCCGCGCATCGTGTACTCGTTACCCAAGTGCTGCTCTACTCGTCGATAAGTAAAGCGCACTTAGCGCACTAAGCAATTATTACTAGTCTCTACGACGTTCGTTTTACTGCCACTGAACACGATGCAACCGTTAAACCTAGAAAGCTACGATTCCATTTTCAAATCTTCCATTTTTAACGAGCAGGACCGCTTTATAACTCAACCTAAATCTCTGAAGCTCAAAAAGAGCCTTATTTACATCAGTTGTCGAACCAAACAAGTTTTGAAAGTTTTCCAAAAGTTTACATTGCACTGAAGTTAGGCAGTCCACCAGTCTAATCTGCACCAGTTGCCTTCTGTAAACACGTGGAGTTTGTACCGGCCGACGATGGGCATTCGATTCAGCGTGAACGACATAAGAGCGCTTTTCAATATTCATGTTGCCCGCAATCGAATGCACATTGCGTCTGACGGCCGAAGTCACTCCACAAACGAAACTGTGCTTTATTGCTCGCACCTTTAGCTAGCTTTTGAATTAATGGCTCCGATATCTGTTATTGAAACGGAGGTAGAGAATGCGTGGTTCCCACTAGTAAGCGACATTCGTCCTTACGTCAGTGGGTGAAGATACGTGTTCGAGCACAAGCGCAGTGGGAGCGCCCTGAAGTAGTGCAACGTTCGTGCATCGGGGGTAGCGGTTGTTAGGTATGGGTGGATGCTTTGTGTCGACTCGTCGTGCGTAGGTAGGTCCCTCATGGCGCTTGCCGCGTCGATTGTGTGTGAACGACCGCGACGAGGGGAGGCACGCCTGATTATTCCGAGCCCGCGTCGATCGCCGGTCGAGAGCCCTAAAACCCGGCTCTGCTCTGCTCTGCTCCTATCCCTCCTTTCTTGTACTCGCCCGATGAATGCAAATAGGGACTCCTTAACATTAACATTTTAGTTATTTCTCTCCTTTTTGAATGTTTTAATTTATTCTGGTCCTGGCTTCTGTATTTAGATATCTTTGTGTTCATCTACTCAGTAATAGGCAGCCAGATATCAGTATACTTTTTGGTGAAACAATGCAGTTTTACTCTCGTTTTGCTCATCCTCGAGTTCGGTTCGTACCTACCTACGTCACTGCTCGGTGGTAACAAGACAATCACGATAGCGCGCTGTCATAACAACTTGTGTCTAAGAATAACAGCATACGGAGTAGAAAGCCGCAATAAAAGGAATTCTGCAAGCGATCAACACACACGAGATGTTTAATTATCTGTTGACCTGAAATCGTTAAATATGTCAAGAACCTGAAACTAAATGTTAACTACTTTCGCCATGGACTCGTCGAATGTCAAGATGGCTGTAGTGTGAAACATTATGTACGAATAAGTTAAAATGTAAACAGACATACTTATCTGTTGCTACACAAATAATGTTGGCAAACTGCAAACTCATAGAAATCACTCGTCTCGAGAGAATATACATCGGTATAGGTATAGCTACACAAAGAGAAAACAGAGAGCATTACATTGCGTCCTTGCTAACACATTCACATGTAATTTAATACCGAGCAACGAGCAATATCAAACGATAACAACTTGATATTCGGTGCCCGCGCTACCTGCATGCCAATTGAGGACGACTGGCAATTCAAGGTGATGAACTTATGTGTCGGGGCAGCTAGGATGGGCCCGGCCTATAATAAATTAATTACCACAAGCGTGCAGGCTGATTGATCGGGCTACGCGAGGTCCGCCGCGCCTCGCGTCGCGCCTTCGTACTCCACCCTGCTGACTGTGGCTAATTGCTCCGAGCCTGTTGAAAAACTTGATCCATCCGCCTTTATAGCGAACTCGCTCTCGAATGGAGTTTTAAACGCAGTTTGTGGAACACTTGATTAAAAGTAATATCTTGATGTTAGAACACCAAGTCTATCCATGGCTTTAGAACAAAAATAAAGTATTAAAAAGCGAGGATACTTTGATTCCGCTCAAATGCATCTTAGTTATTATCGTCTAAAAAGGGAACCTTTTCATGTTTTCAGCATCAAAGATTTCTTATTGACGGTTTCATAAAGGTTCTTTACCTGCTACGTCGCATGAATAACTATTCGATTACCTGCCTAAGTCAGACCTCAACCCTACACGAATTTCGAACTCGAGCATTCACAGATGGCAGTCTGATAAAAAAAAGTTGACAAAGAACAAGTCCTCTTATAGAAATTGGAGTTATTTAAATGTACTTTTGTGCAGTTACCTAGGTCAAGAAAGCATGACAAGCGAAACGGATATTGTGCCGAATCGAGACGATTACGACAGTTTTTGTTTGTGTCGATTTCCTTTGAAAAGCCGTCGAGTTCTACTCGGCTCAATTTGATCATACGCTCACGACTCAATATTGCCATTGTTTTACTCGTGATTTTCAGTATTTTACGATACAAGATTTTTCAAAAAAACAGTTCGAGAAGTAATAACCATATCTAGTGAGGTATCGTGGTTACCCTACGAATTCCTAATAACATCTGTACGTCCCGAAATCCTAACCCATTTCATTGCCACATATATCCTTCTGTATAGACCCAACTCCGTAATCCGTAACGCTAGACAAAAGAAGTAATAACTTTAGAAACCTTTTACTGCTGAACACAATAGAATCCATTTTTGCTAATCTCGTTACAACACGCTTGCCAAGGAGGTCTGGTAAACTAAGGATTGTTCGTTTATCGGCACATAGCTTAGTTTCTAATCTAAAGGAATTAGCATCATGTGAGGATGTAGTATGACACAACTCGGTGGATCCATCGGCCAAATTCGTCAATCACGATCATTCCAAACTAGTGGGTAGTCCAGACCAGAAAGTTGAATAACTCGTGAGTCAACCGATAACTGGTCGTTTTGGTCGTGCGATACATCGATGGACCTTTAAATTGTTTAATGTACCGATGTGTGAAGTAGACAAGATAACGGCGGCATCGCAACGTGAGTACCGGCAGCGAACTGGCCTGCTTACCGCCTAAGCAGGTCACGGGGAACTTATAGTCCGCCTGCCGGCTATCGTGCGTGCATTCAGTGATGTGACATAATTCTTTTGCAAGATTTCCAGCTTAGATGCACCAGAAGACTTCAGGATTAATGGGTGCAAAAATATCAACCAAGTTGTGAACTTCTTCGAGATTTTTTTGCAACGGAGACAACTTTCAAAGGTGCGTCTTTGTAGTTTTGAAGTTCTGAAAAACAACTTCTCGCTGAAGAGTACAAGTACTAAGATACTCAAACCTAGACTTTTCTCTTACGCTACATCGCTTACCTTCGTCTTTTCAGACTCTCCTGTCTTAGATTTCTGTTCAAAGTCACACTTCAATTGAAGCTCTCGAGACTCCCCGCGTTGTGTGACCTGAGATACCACTTGGTTGCAAGTCAGCCATTAACCACAGAGGTTTTTTGCTCCATCACCGTCGAGCGATAATTGGTGTCGTGAGAAAGGAGCAGAGATTAACTGATATCGGATTAATGTTTAAAGCTGGCACTGATAAAGATATTGGAATATTCTATTATATAGATATTTTAGCTCGGTGGTAGGTCATGTCAGGCTAATCACCTGTTGGATAAATTGAATAAATATCAATATCTGTGCCCCAAATAGATTAAAGGAGCACCAATTTAGGATCAGTAACTGTCGAATCTGGCACATTTATATCGCGTTATTTCCAGTTGCCGAGATCCGCACTATCCTGGTTGACGATGTATTATATTTTGTTCTATGGAAAGGCCACCTCCTCGTGGCTATTCAGTAAATTCTATGCCGTGGGTGTCATGAAAAGCGGGTAAGGAATTGTGTCAAAAGGATGGCAGCATCCTCCCTTTCTCTTAAAACGTTCTAAAATTAGCATTCCATCTGCCAAGCTCGGTAATTACGGTAATATTTGTATGGGGGTTCAGTGAAGGACATCCTTGTTTTTTTTTTATTTGAATAAGGGAGATACCCTCACGGATCTCTTGTTTATTCCATTTCGCCGTTACAGCGTACAAATTCCTACTTTATGAAATCCAGTTTTCCTTATCTGTTCCCCTAATCCAGAGCGCGTGGTACGCCGTGACGTCACGACTCACGCCGCCGTGTGTTCGCATAACAAGTTTGTTTCCAGTATCTTTACTATACGTTGTTTGATAAGCCAGTTTGGGAATAGAGAAGGCGTCAACATTTGGTGCGAGTTTTACGTATTACTTCAATAAAAAGAAGTCCATTAAAAATATTTATTATTGAAAATACAGGCACATGTTACCATTACGATATCTAGGTTTATTTGCCGATAAAAGGGCGTTTCAGAGAAATGTTGAGAGTCATTAACCTGAATTTCGCTTGCGGCTCTTACTAAGGGCTGAATTTGGCCACATTTTAACTATCATTGGTTTATTAGGTACTATTATAATGGTCCACCATACAAATAAAGGAATGGACATTGAACAGTAGCCAATGTTACTATTGTTTAGGTCAGTTCATCAAACATGAATTGCGGAATCACAACATCTGATTTCTTACTCAGGACAATCGTACTTTTTTGGCAAAGGTTGAAGTCCTTTTAATAAATTCTCAATCACCTATTGATACGGCACATAGCAACAAGGATTGGGTACCTTGTAAATTATGGGTGTACAAATACTCACCTCGGATCCTTGTTTTGGAACAAAGGCGAGGCGGCCATTACTTCTTTATTTATAAAACAAGCGGTGAAGTTTCTATTGGTACTCGTTTCTTGACAACCGGCACGTGTATCGTCACTCTTCTGAAGTGTATTTTTCTCACGAACTCCAAAGCCATATTTGGTAGCATTGTCTACCACCAAAAGATCGTGGTCGTCAACCCAACTACAGGAGCTATAGCTCAAATCTACGGCAATCAAGTAAATGCACCAGTATTTACTTCAAAACAGAACAAAATAACAATTGGAAGCTAAATGTAGCCTTATTGCCTCTAATGTTGAGCTATTTCACAAGTTTACGCTTCTTTGTACAAGTTTCAACCTATAACGGCTGACAACGACTGACAAAGCCGACTGTTTTGTATTTGTTCCGTAATTGTACTGTCAGTTTAATACGTCGACAATTGTAGTATTATTCCGGGCAGTCAATAGTAATACCTGTTTTTAAACTTTCTACTTGGGGAACTGTACTAACGAGTAATTTTGGGAATAGTTCAATGAAAATAATCTAGAACACGTTTAAGGAAAGCAGGGACAGACTGGAAGTGCATAATAACAATGCCAGTGATTTGGCTTCACGTCAAAACGTTGGTACTGCGTACCGCGCGGTATCTGATGATAGTCGTCGCAGCGCGATTAATTGGCAACAGTTTACTGGACTCGACTTCCCCATGGTTCCGCGGTTCACGCAGGTCACTCAACCTCGCGGTGTTTATCAGAGATTGTGAACATTCGACGGTGCGTGCACGCCGTTTACGTGCCATTGACATTCGGGACTCGGTTTTGCATCGGAAATAGCACGCTAATATTATTATTTCCCCGACGATACAGGGGGACTTTATTTTTATCACAGGTTCAATTAGCGAGTAAGTGCGCAGTTCATGCTATTTGGTGTACGCTTTTATCTGGAACTGTTGATGGAACGTATCGTATCGTGCGTTCTGCGCTAGTTACTATTTTATTGCACCATAAAATGCCAAATGTTTGATCACTATCGGCAGTAGCCCTAAAAATGTTTTATTCGTCGCTCTCGTTCAGATTTACCATGAAATATAAATAGTTACTGTCTCGGGTTATCGACTTTAATATTTATGTTACCGTTCAGTTTACTATGAATACGCCCAATAAATATAATCTAATCGACACCCAAGTTGCAAATAATAATTTATTTGCCAATTCAAAATCATCTTGCGTAGTTCGCAAATGCCCATTCAGTTTCATCTCAAAGATTGCACAATTAACCTTATTAATAATTAGTCTCTTTTGTCATCGCAGTTTACACTCAAGGCCGCGACTTAAATATCAAGAAATTGGATTTCTGCCTATTCCGTAATACTATACTGGACTGGACTAAAAATAGTGCGAAACTAACAACAATTTAGCATAATTTAACGTTTTGGGATCGATTTTACTTGCAATAGTTCCATCAGCCCTCGACGTTAAGGCGAAGTAAGCCAGAAAGGGGAAATTTGGAAAATATCGTCAACAATTAAACCGTCATTACGTTTCATTTCGTTCACGGGTTGCAAATTACCCTCCTGCCCCCATGGAGGTAGAAGTTAGGCGCGGGCGTTGGGATGGGCGCCTACTGGATATTTTATTGTATCCAGTCTCACCCCGGGGGCTTTAGAAACTGCCGCACGTACCACGTACTTTGGTCGCCTTCGGTAACTTTGGATAAGATATTTTCTTCCATTTTTTCCGTCGTTATGGTTGCATATTAGAGGCATTATAAGTGGAGAACCGTATTTAATCAAGTCTTTTCCATTATCCGAAGTCCAGATGGCTTTTTGCAGTTTTGTATTTCAACTGGTTTTTCCCACATATCGACGATAATTTATCGCAGATTTCCGTATTATATTTGCCGCACAAATTCACACAAGTAACATGACATGTGTGTGAAAAGTGACAGGCATTTGACGTAAAACTGCGAGAAGGCGAATATGAATTTTTTTTTTTTAGTTGCGTGATATCGATCACACATGTGGTTCGACGCCCGTCGCTAGCTTCCTCCTCATTGTGCGTGTGTGACGCACGGGACCGCACACGGAGTCCCAGCCCCTGCCCTGGTCGTACATCAATCACTTCCTAATCGAATTTATGAACGTTTGAACACTGCCTGCCATGTCCTGCTGCCCTGGTATTTACACTGACAACTCACTACCGCCTATTTAGAGATGCCACAATTATATTAACAAGGTCGTGCACTCCTCTACCACTTACAAGGTTTGTCATGTCGTGTCTTTATATAACAGTAACCCTGGGACATGGTGTTGACCTCACATATTATTCATCATTGGCTTTAAACATCCCAGGGTGTACTTCTAAGGCTTACCATGTTATGTGTATTTAAAACTGGATCGGATGGTGTTTACCTGACTTCATATAAAGTTAGATCCCTATCTCCGTAACTTCGACGAAACTATTTCCAATGTGTTTTAGTATTATGTAATACTAAGCGACTGCTAATGAGGCTACAGCTCGTTAATTCTGTTTGTTCAGTCGCTTTTACAGGACCCAAGGTGTACAACATGCCTCGGTAATCAAACGACACAATTTAATCACTTCTTTGTCTTTCAACTTTAATGGGAAGCTGAAATTTTGTATTCTGCTTACAAACATAAATATTCGAAAACATGTTTTTGAATTAAAAAGTTAGAAGGCTATGAATTAAACAAGGCTTGCTGCTCATTTGTGTTTCTAAATTAACTTAGTTGGTAATGTCGCAGCCCTGGAGAGTGGAGCCCGCAGTTTTAATAATATTCTTTGGCCGAGGACTGTTCTAGCGCGTTTTGTATGCAAGGAGCGTGACCCAAGTTTCCGTTTTCGGCCCCCATGTGAAAACGTTTACACAATGTCAAATTGCCTACCTGGCCGCTTGCAAAACACGGCCTTCCTGCGGGGCCGGGCATTGTCGACGAATGCCCGATGTTAATATCAACGATAACTGTATCTGACTGCTCATTGTTCGTAGTTTTTGTCTTCGGTAATTGTGAAATTTCCCATTTGTTAGTACCCGAGCGGACAAATGAGGAATTCATATGGTTTTGTGTCAATCGGTGTATTGTTACGCCGTATTTGCTCGAAACAAAGGATTTAACATTTCTAGCATTTACCCGTAATGTACACGATAAATTGTGAGGTTTTGCTCGTAATAATTAATAACGAGTGATTAGTCAATTTCAAACACCACTAATTTTCAGGTAAATTTTAATGAGGGACTATTTACTTATTACGAATTGTGTAAAGTAAAGGCTTGTTGGACTGGCTTGCTTCAAAGATAGCAGGAAACCATTTTCTTTGGGACGTAAACCATGGATTTCCATTACTCCTAAGCTATTAGGCCATAAAATTTTACAACTTCAATAATCTGCGCAACGTAATGTTTAAGTGCGTATTGTTAATATGTTTCCCTCATAACTCTAGACCCGTTAGACGCCGGATACTGTTGGTCTCTGCGGTGTTAATGCTATGACATCACTCATGCTTCCCACCAAATTGTAGTCATTAGGTCATTGACACACATTGCTTACCTCCCAGAGTTCGCTGAGCTAATTTAGCCTAATGCATGTTATTATGAATTCCGTTTGAATTAGAACTTCTCACGGCAAAAAATCCTTTAAAATTGCTGTGTCCGAATGATGACTCTGCTTGGTCAATTATTATACCTACGTTTGTGTATTGGTCAAGTACCGGATTCAGCATGTATTTTATTCTAAATATATTTTTATCGTGTCCCCTTGCCGTGGGTTTCTTGCGGAATAAGTCTCATTTTAATTCCCCACAGAGGTGACCCGTCGTTAATTCAATATTCCACGCGCGACACTGATCTCTTTCCTCTCCTGCACCGACTTTACCCTGATTTAACGTCGACTGGTTTCTATGCTTTATGCAATTAGTCAGGTTCTGAAAGTGATGTCATACTATGTAGATGTCTTTAGGGCGAATGTTATGTCTTTGGGCTTCATATTTTTTATTCAATTGCGTACATTTCCTAAACCATCATGAAATGTGTGGCTGATCGGTAGTATTTGGCAGTTTTATAGTCATTGTCCATTATTCCAGCTTCTCCAGTCAAGCATTCTACGAACAGGCAAAACTTTCTAGCCTCACAACACAAACGATGCCCTGCTCTGTGTGCAACTTCACCTCCACCTTGAGGAATCTGTCCAAAGCCATTGATAACGCTGTTGACGTCGCAGAGTTCTGGTTGAAGCTCATCTAAAACTTATAAAAGAACCATCGACACAGCGAAGGAGAAGAAAACGTCACAGTAGTCCCATAGGTGTCACAGTGCCAAGCGAACTAGTTCTGAAACGGATGTAACGCCCATATACGACTCGCGTTGTAAATTCGCGCGATGACATGGCGCGCGCGTTCCGATGCGTCGTCGCCTCGGCCTCGGTACGTTCGGAATCCTTAATTTAACTGCTCTCGATGCAGGCACTCCCGGAGATGCAGGCGGAATGAGCTTCCCGCCTGTGATTGCATTCGCACCCGCTCCGTGACTCCAAATTAATGTCGCGTCTTACGTCGTCTGACGTGGAACGCGGCCCCATAGATTCGGTGTTCTGTCGCGCCTAAGCTCGGTTTTATTAGGTCTGGATAAGAGATGGAACCTTTGGTGTTACTGTTGATTCAAACTCATCGGGCTTCGGAATCGAAGAGTATGTTAAAACTTTAGTCTTTTGGTTCTATGTGCTAATCTTCTTCTATAATTGTTTCAGGTAAGCATACATGATCAATATTCCATCGATACGGGCTAACACGACAAACGTAAGTGATTTCTAAAAAGTTTCGATTGCATTACGTTTATTAACGATCGAATCAAAATTAATTGGTTTCACAATGCACCAACTCATAACTCGAAATCCGATTTCATATTTTGCGAAAATACAAAATCATTTTTTAAAGCGATGAAAGTCGAACAGTTACAGGTGCGGGACAGATATTAAAAAAAAAACGCCATTCAAAACATTTACGTCGTTCGCAGAGAATACACGTTTTGTATTTTTTTAAATGTTTTTTTAAGCGTCGAGTTAAATCTCGGTTGCCTGCAGTCATTTTGAACCCCACACATCTTTGTGAACGTGATTGAAATAATTACTGGACGCGTTTTCATCACTTTTTATTGTTCAAAGCGTTAGAAAGATAACCCCCACTAACTCGAATTTAATAGTCGTGCAGGTGTTAATTAATCATTGGTTTCGGCCTACGAATATAAAAGGTGTCCTTTAGAAAGTACAATAAAATTCACAGTGTATAATAACAAAGTGTTGAATAGGTGGTCAAAAGGGGTCCTATTCTGGTCTAGCTAAAGAATCGTAACCGGCTCTGGTAATCAATTCCAGATCTGTGTACGTGGTTATCTAGTTACTGGGTGTAAAGTTTCCGTGACGCCCGCGGCGCGTCTCTCACACAACGAAAATTCTCACAATCAAGTTCGACTCGACGTAACTTACACTAGAATGTGGAGTCGTAGACCATGATACTGAACACTGCTGCGAACGCCTTTTATGACCACATTAATGGCCATTTTACGACGCAAACTGACAACTAAAACTAATTTTGAAAGTTATTCCTGGCAACAAAGTTCTAATTTCTTGCCCAATTAACAGAATGACACCATGTGGTATATTTAAAAAGAATTTGGTTCTACAAAAATTTAATTTAACTTTGGGATACCGTTTGTTGAGCCAGGCTATAATGTTCCACGCCGTGATGGCTCTCGGCCACCGTAGGCGCGGGCCTGTGGACGGCGCGTAATGGGCTAGCTCGCCGTCCGTCCGTCGTATGACGACGGGCAGGCCGTGTCGACGGCGCGTTCGTGTTCCACGCGCGCCTCAAAGAGATGTCAGCAAACGGGAGGGGCCCGCAAGGGCCGGTGCCTGCCAGGGCTGCGGGACTGTTCGAAAGAGATACCGCGGCCCTGGAACATAAAGGGCCAATGAAGGAACATGGGTGTTTTTTAGTCAGTAAGAGTCTGACACTCCCTTCCGCTCCGCCCAGAGCGGGAGGAGTCATTTGATGATTTCTCACCCCCCAAAAAAAAAAAAAAAAAAGGCTATAATGTTCCCCCTTGCTGGGACACGGGCTTCCTCCTCTATGCGAGGGATTGAGCTGTGTGTGATCCACACCACGCCGGCCAAGTGCGATTTGCGATTTGGGTAAGACATGCGTTTACACAAAACATCGTGAGGAAACTGACATGTCCTAGAACCAAAAATTCGAAGGTATGTGATATCACCTTCGAATTTTTACCGATTGTTAATTATAGTTATTGGCAAACAAGTCCACTTAAGTTCTGCAGCCTTGCAGAACAGTGTTCCCACTAACAATAACTTAGTTAGTTAATCACATCGCGGTAACTACTAAGTACTTATTAAACTAGATTAGATGAACTTTAGTGATCAGATATTATTATCAGATGCTAGATTAACATCTTAAGGCAAATTTCAACATGAAACTGAACGCTTAAGCAAGCTTAGCCAAACAGCGTTCAAGACCTGTCAATATTCCGTTACTTTGATGACACTGACAGTTGTTAAAAGCAGTTTAGATGTGCTGAATGGTTTCTATGTATAATGAATTTTGCCCTTTTCTACTTTCATTGCACGATAACCACAGATAGTCTTATTAAGATTTCCTCCCTCAAAATCAACCAATGGCAATATGTATTCGTTATGCTTCTATTGAAAGATTCTTGAATGTCAAAAGCGTCACGTCCCTCCACGGTTATAAAGGAAGCACCGGCTGCCGAACCATTTATAACAATAATAGTGGAGCAGGGACTACACTGGCCACTGCGTTTGATTGATTGAAGCGAAGCACGACTGCGCTCCAGAGCTTCGGGATGAGCCGGTTTTATTGATCCTTTAAAAAAAATTATTACAAATAGGGTCCATAAGAAGCTCGGTGATAAATCGCGCCTTGTGTTTTTATTTTATTAAGCACTCTTCGAATGTTTTTGATGACTCAGGCGGTTTTTAGCATAGAATAGAGGGGATCAAAGGCTATGTTTATCGATTTCGTTCACGAAATACCTACTGCACTTCACATAACCCACAATACACGTTTCCCTATTCACGTGACAGCTGCTGAAAACGTGACGGTTTTCCTTGTTTGTTTACTTATCGAAACAAGAGGCTAATTCTGTTTTATTAATAAAATATTATTACAAAACAGTCGGAGCAATGAGCGGGGTAGATTTGTGCTTGATACGTGTGAAGTGAAGCCAGGCAGCGAGGCGGCAGATGCGGCGGAGGTCACCGCACTCAGGACCAACGCAGCTGGATATTAAGCCCGCCGCCAGTTTTTGTGCTCCCGGACTCTCCACCGTCTAGGAACGAAACGAAACACTACCAAGATAGCGTCTTTCATGGAAAAACGATCCGATCACATACTCCCGAGCTCAAACATATCTCGAGATATTTCATTTTTATATCGCCCGCGCCGCCTAATGCGTTACGAATTTAAAATTCAAGATATTTTTTTTTTTCTTTTATCTTCACTGAACGGGCACTTCGTGACTTGCCCGGTCTATGCGGTCGACGGCGTGGCGTAATTTTCTCGTTTTAAGTGGTCATTAGTTCCACAGGGACAGGGACTTTGTCTGTCGCACGACCATTAACTATACACGCATACCCGCATGCTTACCCTAAAGCACTCGAAAACTTCGTTCTTAAATTATGACGAACGTGGTAAAGCCTGTGAAATATTAAAAACAAAAACGTGTCTCAAAGGTTTTCGAGAGAGCGCAACTATGTTTCGCTGCTAAAGCGGAGATACTTTATCATTAGTTGGGCGAGGGTTTTTGCGATGTGAATAGCGTGCCCCTACGCTGGCGCTGCTCGCCGGGTGCGCTGCTCCGGGTTTGGGGTGCGTTCACCGCAGCCACGCGATCGATGCCCGGCCCCAGGCCAACTCCGTACAAAGACCCACCTACCAGAGCTCGTTTTCATTTAATAATAAAAATAAAGCCCCACACTGCTACCAACGTCACAACTCTCGAGCACCACACTTACCCTATCATAATCGTCACGGGGCTGTATTGATTTTTTTTTGGCGCCCTGAACTCAACAGAACAATTGCTATTAAACGAATTTATAGTTCCGCTCCGAAGTGGCTGGCTGCTGGGAAACCGTTTCCACTTACGTTTTCCCACAGTCTACGTGTTCTAAAGCATCCATTTATCGATAGCATTGTGGTTTCGGTTCATAGTATTTATGGTCTAAGTGAGTTCCGTCACGCCAGAGCGGCCAGACGCTAAGTTTTATTTTCAATAAGTGTTGCGTGCCACAAATAATTCCTAAAATTGCTTACTCATCGATATGAGTCGATACCGGATTGTCGGGGCGGAGGTGTGAACGCTTTCATGTATTTTAATTTGATGTGATTAGTTAATCTTCGTAATTTTAGTGTTGCCGCCGCGAACAGAGGTAATTGTGAAGGGACCGAGATAAGCGTGTAACTACCGATGTCGAGAGCTTCTCCGAACGGACGGCCTACAAACTGGTTTGTTACAGGTACACGGCTAAAAATTATACGTAGACAAAACCCAAACCCGAATTTCGACACCGTAGGATGGTCCTTTGACAAAGGCGCATTCCGATCGCGTATCACCCTGGCACAAAGGAGACCTCCTGAAGTATTGTAGTGGTGGAGCCCGGAGGTAATAATAATGTGCTGGTGAGCCGGCTTTGTGAGAAACTCGCAGAAAACTTTTGGCGAATAAATAAGATTAGTAAAATTCGGGTTTCCTTTTGCAGGTTAAAATTTAGCTTTAACAAATTATACTGCGGAGGGCCCGAAATCACAAGTAAGGAGCTATTTATCCGCTCACGGTCCCGTTGGCCTCCCCTATATTTTAAGTACAGAGGGAATCGATATTACAACTCCTGTCGTGTGATCGTGTCCCACGAGTCACGCTTGCCTCTACCCACAGTATATTTTTGTCTGTTTCATTTTTATCTCGAGTTATTATTCTTTCCTTATACCATATTGCAAAGTAAACTCACTTAATTTATGTATGACGCTAGGGACCGTCGACATTCAGCTTCGCGAACAAGATACGAGTGAAGTACTTTACAACTTAACATACAAACTTGTGTACTGACAAAAGCCTCGGGAAGACGATAATGTCGTAACTCTTATTCCAAAGGGAACGCTTATGGGAGATATTTTGTAATTTCCGAAAAGCGCCTTACTTACTGATACCATAAAACTCGCCCATCGGATCTTCAAAGGCTAGGTTTGTTTAATAACTTTCGTGCTCGCTCGTAAATTGCTTCTCACCGGCCCCTCAGACGATTTAACGGCCCTTTACACGAGTAACATGCACTAAGACTGTGAAGAAATTATGTTTTACGGCGCTGTTCGCCTTTTGTGTTCATTAGTTTCTGTATTGAACTTACCACTTTTTATTTGGGCAAGTAAACTTAGTATTTTTATAGAAACTGCAGCATGATTCATATTTTCGTTTAGGGGACTCCAAATATAAATTCTATGTAATATCTTTTCGAGGTTCGGCGGTCCCGAAGAGTGATTGGAATGCCCGCCGGAAACCGCATCAGGTAAAGCGATGCGATGAACCCAGTTTGTGAAATAAAGCTGAGCGCACACTGTACCTCGCCTGTCCCGCCCATGCGCCTTGCTGCGAAAAAGGCACATTAGAATAAATTAACTCAAAATGATGACGAACCGGCGCGTCCGGTTGTGTTTTATTCGGGCGATGGTCTCGTAATTAATACAAGGTAAGACGTACGGCTGAGTCGGCGGATGAATTTAATTTTTCGAGAGCGGAAACGAGATTTACTATCACGGTCCTTGACGGCCTCGTTAACGGCAATGACAACTTAAACTGGAGCATCATTGGCTCAGTGTACATTTGCTAATTAAAATTGTTCTCTTAAAACCTTTCTCGGCGTCCGCTCAGCTTATCTTGATTAAGGTTTCGGGGTTGTTGATCTGAGAAGTGGGGTGTGAGCGTAGGTTCCCCCGCGCGCCCTTGCACCCCCTGCCCGGGTCTTTATGGCCCTGCTCATTCATCGGTAACTGCGCCCTTCAAGTTTTCGCGACCTTTAAACAAGAATGGAAGCGAGGACAGATGTTTACCAAACGTTAAAATGCTTTGAGCACCAATTTAATGACCTGCTCTTTTATATTGACCGATTTGATATAGTATATAAATATTCAACAAAAACAAAATTAAACTCAGAATATTAAAAATGTGTTCATGTTTAATTAAGCTGATTCAATATTTAGTACAGACAATAATTAACAACAAAATTCTTATTTATTTGGAACAATTTGAATTCGGTTCATGCATTTCTTTTATTTTGTTCTTTAAATCATTTGGAGTCTTTGGTCTTCTATTATATTTTCGTGATCAAAGCTGAATTAATCAAAACTACGAATCGAGGCAATTCATATAAGTTCGACTATATTTAACTGAATGGATAACAAAACACATAAATAAAGGTAGATGATTCACCTGCCGTTATAATTGAGTTAAGATTTAAACTGTAGTTCTACATCTACATAAATACATATATGAACATGTTGTAAATTGTATGTCCATGGACTTTCGATTTATAACAGTCAAGGAGTAATAACATCAAAATGTGCACCAATCGATTAGATCTGCGTGTTTCTTATATGGATTGTGAGATGAAACTCGTAACTTGTATCGCCGACAACCGATTCAGACTTCAAATCGATTATCAATTTCAATAATTTTTATAATCACGCGATTATGCAGCTCGTAGTACCTGAAGGTTTTTGTTCTTACTATGTTTGTTTATTACATAATTACTTTGTCAGTACTTAAAATGATTTATGTGCCGGAACCTGTGTGCACTTGGTTTTATATTCATAGAACATAAAGTTAATCTTCTCTAGTTAGTAATACATACGAGGCGAGGCTGACTATGTGTGAACGATTAGGTGTAGTGTGATCATGGTTTTGTGGATGTGAAGTTTTACTATCTGTGTATTTTTTTTTTGCTAGCCTGATTTGACCAATTCCTGAGCAAAAACCTATCAAATCAAATCATCATTTATTTGTCAGAACATGGTCGGTATGTATATTACATGGTCTTGAGTTTATGTTGTCTCATCACATTCTACCACATGGGCATACAAATATATCCCACTCCTTTCATCTTTCACTGTTACTTAGAATTTAAATAGATAATTTGCACCTTTTAACTTTTAAACAAGTTTGCCTCATTTTTTCAACGTTTGTTTTAAATGGGCATAATGTTTTTTATAATTATAATGGTTTTAGGACCGAAGGACCACGGCATCAAAATGAAGTATTTATTTAAAAATGAAAATTATACACTTTTCTGCTCACGAAAGACTGAAAAACCCCGATAAAATACGTTCGTTACTCTTTGGCTTGAGCGACAAAACTTTTTGACAGTTTGGAAGAATAATTGTATCTTTAGTAAGATAATATCCAGTTTTTCACGAGTTTGACTTTAGAAGCATTTTCATAATGAATTTCGTTCCTTCCTCCTTCATGTCATCACTGAAAGGAAAATTATGAATATTGTATTTATTCGTTAAATAGAAACCTGCCATAAAGATGAAACATCAATATATTCGGGGAAGAAATTTAAAAATTCTTTTGAAATTATTATCTCTCTTGTCAATCATACGAAACACTTGGACGATAATGAAACAATCGTGAAGAAGCTGGCTTTTCCAAGAACCAAAATTCGAAGCCATTTTAAATTCACCAATCCACACTTAACTCGCGTGGGCCCACTGACCCACTCTCACACAGAAGAGGCCTGTGTCCCAGCAGTGGGAACCTGGGAACGTTATTAAACTAGGAAAGTGACTTGCCCGGATACGGATCGGCCCGAGAACCCGTTTTCCCAGAGACAGTGGGATGAGCCGCTCTGCAGGTTGGTACGGAATAAACTTATTAATACGTCCACCAATACTGCTGAGCGTGCCCGCCTACTGGCTGTGGGTGAGTGGGAGTCGGGCCTCTGGCTTCAGGCACTACCGTCACCTAATATAGGCACTATGTTAGGTGACACAACATTCCGGCTCGCTACGTGTTTGCGATTGGGCGCTCCTTGTGGGGCTCCACATCGCTGTCAATGTGGTGAAGCAGTCGACTGCCTCGGACACCATGGCCTTTCATGCAGTAAGAGTGCAGGTCGGATTGCGCGGCACGCTAGCATTAATGATCTCATCCGTCGTGCTCTTGCCACCGCCGGGGTGCCAGCTGTCTTAGAACCCAATGGCTTGGCACGCGTCGATGGGAAGAGACCAGATGGTATGACCATAATGCCATGGAAGTTGGGTAGGCCTTTGGTGTGGGACGCAACTTGCGTCGACACCCTTGCGCCATCCCATCTTCCTAGCACAGTGGGCTGCGCTGGGGCGGCTGCTGCAGGTGCTGAAAACCTCAAACGGCGCAAATACAATAATTTAATTGGTAGTTATGTGTTTGAGCCGTTTGGGGTTGAAACACTAGGGCCATGGGGTCCGAGTGCCCACCTAGTTTTTCGGGAAATCGCCAAGCGGTTGGTCGACTCTTCACGTGACCAGAGGGCGGGCCTATTTTTTGGCCAAAGAATCAGCATTGCCATCCAACGTGGTAATGCTGCCAGCCTTCTGGGCACTTTTCCTGTTGACAGCGATGCGGACGAATTTTTGGATGCCCTGTAACCCTTTTATACTTGTACATATTTATTTCTATTATAGTTTTGTAGTTTGTAAATAATTAATATTTTGATTGTAGTAAATTAAAATACTCATAAGAAAAAAAAAAAAAAAAAAAAAAACTAATTATTATGCATAAATTATACAAAATGTATTTATATGTACAAGATAAAGATAATAAGTTGTTAGTTTGCTTCACTATTGCATTGGGTTGTGCTTGTAAAATAGTTGTAAGTAATGATTATAATAAAGAAATAAATAAAGTCAGTAATTGGAAACTGAAGTAGTGCTTCTTTCATTAAAATATCTAGGCAATCCCGTTTCCCAATGTGAGCTGAACCAAATATCTCACGAGATGCATACCTGCAACTTGTAATTGGAAACTGAAGTATTTCGCCCCTTTCTTTAAAATATCTAAGCAATCCCGTTTCCCAATGTGAGTTGAACGGTGAACCAAATATCTTATAAGATGCATACCTGCAACCAGTCAGACAAACAATTAAAATATTTTCGGAGTGAGTCACCCTCATCCACAATAACTTCGATTCGAGCTAACTTTATATTTCGTAAGTAACTGCTTGCCTGTGCAAAGGGTTTGAATAATCTAAACATTAGTCATTCGTGTGAAATTAATTTTAAGGAACTTTTTAAGCTAGTACGGATCATCATTATGCATTAAAGATTACTCTAGTTAAGTGATTAAGTGTTGTTTTTTTTTCGTAAAATGTACTTTTCTTTTGGAAGAATGATTTGGAGTGAAAAAAAAAGCGTCAGGCGTTTTTTATTTTTCATAATAAACTCAAATAAATTGAGTGAGTTTGAGTTAAGTAGAACGGTTTTCAGGCAATTTAATTACGTAATAAATCAAAGAAAGTTAGTTTTAATTTAATTATGCTTCTGTCTAAAAAAAATTAACTGTTTATATTTTTACTGGTCCTGAAAACATTTGTTAACATTAAACTTCAACAAAGTTTTAATTATTCCTTTCTTTTACTACATTCAAGTAAGAAAGTTTTGACTCGACTATCTTTGTACATAAGCTAGATAAAGTAGGAGATATAAAAAAAAAACAACTACCAAGATTTTTGTCTATTCATATCTCAAATGTGGTATGGATACTCAGATACACATGGCCTGTATTTTGCATACAATAAATATTGCTGCGATTCATCTGCCAAATGTACGCGGTAGGATGTTCAAGCGCGGATGCTATTGCATACCAAATACGCTTACCGTTTTAAAGGAAGACGCAAACTCTGAACAACATAAACTACCTATCTGATAGTGATAAAATAAGACGAAATTTTAATATTAATTTTATTTACTTTGGATCTAAGATCAAATGTGCGTCTCAGACAGCTTAAGCACTTCCTCGTCTCCCATGCGCTTCCATCAAACTGAATTAATTAGTTAGTGTATTTTCTACATTCAGTCTAATTAATTGAAATCTATGCTAATCGATAGGCACAGCGGTGACTGGGTCCGCGATCACTTCCGCACTAGGCGCTGGCAATCGATGTAGGTTAACTGCCGCCTGCCCAGCAAGCTGGCACGGTCGGCTAGCACTACAATGTTATACATGTAACCGCGTGTTTTGCATCGCGGTTCCTTTAGTTAACCCACTCTTTGTTATCCCTGCTAAACAACCAAAGTTTACGACAACGATAAAATTTTAATAGAATCACTACCATTTTATTCCACAGTGCATAATTTACTCGCCGAGGAGGCGAATCGCTGTGAAAATCTATTTACTGGGAATGCGCTTTGTCACCTTTATCTGTCCAATGTAACGATAGCTCGATTTACTCAACAAAAAGTGCTCTTTAACCTAGTAACTGTTCGTGAATGTGATTTTTCCGTGTAATTTGCTGAACAGCAGGAATTTGCGAAAGCAGGAACTGATGATTTAACGTTCAATCAACGTTTTAATATTCAGACAGCAGACGATAACGTTGACAGTTTTAGTATTCGTGTGATATATGAGAGTTTTTACGTAACGCGATTGAGTTTGAACCTAATGGTATGTGGCGAGTGGCGGGTTAGACCGCGAGGCGATAGGCGGTCTTTTGGTATCGCATTCGTATCGTGAAGTAGGTCGGGGCATCGTGCTGCAGCTCTGCCAGTGCCAAGTAGCCGAGGCACTGCTCAGCTGATCGCGATACCGCACACAAAGGTCTCTGGGTTAATCGTCCGCCACCATTATACACTTAATTGTACTCATTACATGCTCACCAGTTACCTGCCGCACTTCCACTTATTGAGCCGCAGTAAACGGATCATTTCACTTTAATACACGTTATTAACCCAGTCTTGAAAAATAAAACTTTTACCCCGTTAAACACGAGCAACTTTACTGAAACCACTAAGTGCTCCGAGAATAGTTTGCAATTCAGAAAGAGTTTCTTTGTAATGCATTTGAATTAAAGCATTGCTTTGTTGAACTTTGAAGGCGATGCTGACCTTTAGCAATTAATTATGAGAATTAAGAATAGGTACGACACCCTAATCGGATTACATAATGAAACAATGGTATGAATTTATAACTTTCTCGTATTATTTATTGCTCCCTGGTGAGCTCCAATTAAGTCTGAATCTACCGAATTAAATGTAAAAGCGACCAGCTGCGTCGGATAGCAAATAAGCGGCCGTTGTAGGGACAGGAGGGATCTTGTGAAAATATCGCCACGACGGAGCGAGAGCTCGGAGTGGGCGGGATCGCAGGACCGAGGGGATGAAATGATTGATAGCGGCGGCGGACCATGGACTCTGTACAACATGCAACCTCCAAGGACTATCTCCAATACATAATAATATTTTTCATTACCTACACAATAACAGCTGCAGTAATCAGATCTACCAATAGACTTTAAATTACTATTTACCGCGCACAAGAGAGCCGCGGGCGCTACCAACACCCGCCTCCAATACAGAATTATTATCATTGTTATTACTTCGAAACTGTAGAGCTAACTCAACAAATTATTACCACATTGATAACGTTGTTTTAATTTGTAATTGGATAAGTATAGCTGTGAAAGTTTAAGTGGTCATTAACGCGCGAAAGATAACTTGTTATCACGGAAAGCCTATAAATGCTTTGACAAGACAAAGAAGTGGAGTGGTGCAGGGATATGCTTGAATGTCTGTAATATGTCATGTGCACTGCAGGTCTTTGGATATCTGGAGTGGACTCTGGGACAATGACACAAAAGGCTGCAGAGAAGACAAAAGCAAATAAGTTTGAGTGAGATCTGATATGTACTTATAATTTGTATTCAGGCTTAAGTTTAAGTTGCCACTATTGCCAACCAAACATAGGTTGCCATTTACTTAACCTAAGGTTAATCCTGAAGCTGATGAATCGATCTTTTCTAACCTTAATATCGTGTCCTGTTGTTTGCTCGTTACAAGAACTGATGGAAGCTACTGAAGACGCCAAACCCGTTGCAAAATTTTGGCCGGACTCACTTCAAACTGTCATCAAATACGCTAGCATTCGTCTGAATGTTACAAACAGTTCAGATTCACTTGTAATCGAACCTAGAATTGTTATGTTTCACAGGCGAATGGGAAGGTGCACCGTAATCTAACCTCAACGACTTGAAATATTTTCAAATAGTTACGATACGATATACAGGCTATACTCCATTTGTTTAGGTAGTTAACTAAAGGTAAACAATCTTGATATGTCTTTTTATGTAAAACTAGCTGACCCGTGCCCACTTCGTTGGGCATAATGTTCAAAAATATATATTTAATATCTATACGAAACAAACTTAATACCTACCTATAACCTAAATTAATATCTACATGAAACTAACTTAATACCTACCTATAACCTAAATTAATATCTACACAAAACAAACTTAATACCTACCTATAACCTAAATTAATATCTACATGAAACTAACTTAATACCTATAACCTAATTTAATATCTAGGTACATGAAACAAACTTAATGCCTATCTATAACCTAAATTAAATGAAAACTATATAAACATAAAAGATTTTTTTTTAATGTACCGAAAATAAAATTAATGAATGTCGAAAGTGTGTTACGAAAAATTCAATTTTGGGGACGTCCGCTGCGTAAAGAGCCGACCGCGCGAATGAGCCGCGCGGGTACCTACCTCTCAGATGTAAAAGGAAGGTCACGCCTCCTTCTTCCGAAGTGAGCACGAACGCGAACCGAAATAAGCCGAAACCATCGCGCGCCGCTGCCGCGCTGCTGTGGCCTTCACGTATAATGAGTTTTTCTCCGATTCTCTTTACAAAACGGACTACCACGTAAAAACCTTTTAATTTTTCGGTTTTTTATATAGCCTATGACACTCAGCGATAATGTGGCTTTCTATTAGTGAAAGAATTTTTAAAATCGGTGCAGTAGATTCCGAGATTACCCCTGACAATTTAACAAACACACAAACTTTACCTCTTTATAATATTATTATAGTATATAGTATAGATAAATCGTATAAAAGACATACAAAGATTATTTAAATGAAGTTAATTACCTAACATCTATTTAAGTAAATACCTAATTGTAAACATTTTTAGATACAATTTTTAGTCATTTTTTTAGATAAAAGACATGCTAAGATTGTTTACCTTTAGTTAACTACCTAAACAAATGGAGTATAGTAACAATGATTGTGCAAAAATCTATATTTGTATTTGTCCGATACCGACTTCAAAAAGGTGAATTATGTCGTGAGAAACTTTTTATCAATAATTCATGTTGAGATAGCGTCCGATATGATTCATAATACTATTGTTCTTTATGTATGGCTACTACTGAGTGTCATCAGTGGTTATAAAAATGTAAATTTTTTATTCTGTTTAGTCGTAAATAATCATTATAAACATCAAAGTATACGTTTCAAACAAATTGATAAACATAACATCATGCCTGTTATCCTGAAGGGTTAGGTTGAGGTGTCTAATAGTACACCCACATATCGCTAGTTATGTTTAAGTCCCAAGTAAGGGGCGAATCTGTGTGGCAAAAATAATGTCAAACTATCTGATTGGTCCTCGCAGTCAATCAATCATAACACTAGTTTAGTGATCACTGATCACGCAAGTTTTACGAGTGTTATACATATTTATGTATAAATAAATATGTATAATATATATCTGTCTATCTTGGGCTACTTGTAGCCAGTGAGTCATCAGTTATCATCCCACCTCATGGGGTCTTCCTTCATGACGAATAGATCAGTGGGTCTAATTAAAATGGACGTGCTCCTCAATCAGCAAAACGATTGTTGAGTTTACATTTTACCAAAGCTTACGGTAGAACAAATTTAACTTTTTCGTGTAAAAGGTTAACATAATAATAATTCGCGTTTCTTTAACTTGTAATTAAACTAATTTTAGCTGTGTGAGAAATTAAAGTTAAGTAGGGCAATGTAACAATACTATTGTTAGGTAAGCTTACGTGCGAAGGAGGCTATAATAAAAAGCGAGTTAAAGTATATCTTTATGCTTAGTGAAAATATTTTAATACCATTTAATATTACGGTTCCAGTATCGTAAAACTAAGTTTCAAGTTTCACGCCTCCCGTCCTCAATTGGGCACACCTTCGAATCTACCCTCAACTTTTTTTATTAACATGACAAGTTTAGTTTATCTATGATCGAGGTTATTACCGCCTCTTACGTTTTATATCAAATATTTTCATAGGAATGTGCCCAGTGTCCTCATTTGAGCACGACATGTTTTTTTCTATCTATTTTTCTTTTGTTTTATACTCCCTATTCTCCACCAAATAATACAAATTATTTCATTTTCCTGCGGCTACTTTAGTCTTGGGCGTAAATGGGTTAAAAACTGTACAGCTGGGGTAACCATTCCTGCATCATCATCATTTGGGGTCGGCAGAATGTCTTCCTTTTCCACATTTCAAGTTACCATTCCGAAATTTGAAAAGTCCAGTCAATAAGCCGAATTGGCAAAAAAGTCCTTATCCCATTTTTCATTTAACTTTTTTTTTTCAATTCTTCAATTATTAAAAACATAATTTATATTCGAAGTCACAAAATAATGACAAGTTTTGATATCGGGCTAAAACTAGCCCGATTATCCTTCGTACGAATTTATTAGTGCATCTATATTATTGATATAACTGAAAAACAGGCCGCTTAGTTTGTAGTTAGTTAATAACAATATTTTACGAGCGGGTTTAGCTTGTGGTTTTTCTTGTTATGTTTTAACGACCAACATAGATTATTTTCATTTCACTGCTTACGTTACTGTGCTAACTACATATTTTGTTGTTCCAACAATATTGTATTACGTAGAGTAAAATGTAACTTTAGGAGAATTATTGTCGAGCTTTTTCCTGTTTTACACAATACATGGTATGTTTGTCCATATTAACATACATGGAGGGACATCGACGTACAAACGTTACCACGTATTCAGTACATCATTCTGAACCCACCCAGAAAATTATTTATACAGATAAATAATTTTCGTCGGTAAATTAAAAAAAAATCAGCTGTACGATTATTGCGTCGATGTCGCTTCCTCCCTGTATTATAAAACAAAGATAGCGGATGTGATTGATAAATTATTTTGATATTCCACTTACTCGTAAATACTAATAGATAGACCGTTGAATACTCAAGTTTAAGCCAGTCTACGCGAACCATAACGCACTTAGGGGGGCGCAATCAATGGTGTGTTGAATACAACTTGCAATAAGTGACGGACAAACAGACAATCTTATCACTCCTCGTATTTGATTTCATTCATTTAGTTGACGCTATCTTATCTGGAATAATATTTACGACCAAACAATTAGTTTTGTAATGTACTTTCATATTTCGTACTTTCCAGTAATATTGGTTTCGTTGCTGAATGTCTCGTGACAATTTATTCTTTATTCCCAATCAGTTGATTTTCACTTCGGTATCCTTATTGCCCGTTTGAGCTGTATCGGTATAAGTATAAGTAGCCGTAACTCTTTTCGATAAAAACGACTTTCTTGATCGACTCGATAAACACAGTGGGTCGTTTTTTTTTCGACCGACTGTGTGTATAGTCACGAACAGCAACAATTAGGTACAACTGTAGGTACAGCAAAACACAAAAGTGATTTTCTCGCAGAATTACGATTGCAACTTTTTCAATAAGACTATGTCATAATCGATGTTCTTAAGCTTATCAACATAAAACGAGTACTAATGTAGGAGAAAATCTCTTTTTAAAGTTGATACGTGTGAACATATACCTAAGTGTTCGTAACTGTATGTACCTATGTGGAGCATGTTTCTATGTAACTACAGCCGTTAGAGAGGAAGTTTTATTTGTTCACAATGGAAGGGCTACTGGTAGCGTCCCAGCCCCCAGCCCATTTCCGCTCGGGTACAATGAACCCACCCAACCAACATAGTAACCACCTCGTAATTAGCTTATTAACGTACCAATACACCCGCTTACCGAGTTTTACCTGTTATACCTACCTTGTATTGATTGGCACACTTGTTCAGATTGAATTTTCGGCTGTAATTTGCATGACTAGGTGTGCCAGCGGCTCCGTTGGCGCTGAATATTTTCCCGAAAGAAACATCTCTATGAATTACAATCGGATATGGGTTACCTATAGAAGTTATAAGCGTAGGTGGTAAAGTAGGTACCTATACTTAGGTCATGATCTCGTAGCTAAGTTCTGGGCAAATTCTTCTATACTAATATTATAAAGAGGTACAATTTGTTTGTCAGTTTGTATGTACCCCTACATCTAATCTTCTTTCTTCATCTATTCTTCTCGTAATCTTCGGAACTGCTGAATCGATTCCGAAAATTCTTTCACTAAAAGGAAGCTACATTATCCCCGAGTGTCATAGGCTGCTTTAAAACTCCCGTGAGTTAATTTTCGTACACGGGAGCGAAACCGCGAGCAATAGCTAGTAATAATTGAATTAAAAAAACAGCTGAAAACCTACTTACTCTTTTTTGTAAGGCTTAAAGCTGACCTTAGTAAATACAGATAAATTAAATTAATAACAGTTAAATAAAATGAACCAACTTCTTTAATTAGTCATAATTTGCGAGTAGTGTTTGATTTTTGTATTTTTTTTTGTATTGAAAGTTTGTGATACAATATAGGAAGTAACTTATGCAAAAAGGAACTAATAATTTTTGTATTTATCTGTGGAGGCTTGTTATTAGCAATTTAGGCATATATTTTGTAATAATAATGTTCTTAGTCTGTAAGCTTTCCTAAAATGAAAAAAAAAAAAATAACCACTTTCTACCAATACTTTGTCTCGCTTACCACAGGGGATGCATAAATAAATACCCACAAAAGAATATCCTTTTTGCCCTTTTTGACATTTTCAAAGCAAACCAAAGGGTAAAAGGACCAATCCCTGTATATTTCAGATGCATGTAAAATATTTATGCCCCTGTAGCATTATTTTTGTTTCATTCAAACTGAACGGTTTATGAAATAACTAAGCATAAAGTAAAGAAAGGGTAGATGAATAATAAATGGACGGCCTTCATAATCATCTTCGAAATATTTATCGAGGTCTAGCCAGTCTGATTATACTTAGCAACAAGAATAACTATCTAAGTTTACCCACTGTTCTCGCAAAAACTAAATACTTAACAGTAACTAACAGAATATTTCATTATTTTATTATTCTAAGTACAAGGTACAAGGCTAATGATTGCAGAATGCAGTAGACTATAACAAAAAACATAACATGCTGTTCACTTTCAAACATATTAACTGTTGACTGACACTTCAACGTTAGTTTTTTTCACACTGCGTTAAAAGACTTCACCTATCGTCCGCTTATATTTCCGAAACGTTCGTTATTTATTGGTTCGTTATATCTTAGTATCTAATTACTTTAAAGTGCTTATTAAGTACCGAAAAACGTATAGTTCCTTCGTGTTGTTTATATTCCAATGAATGCTTATGCTGCTTAAAAGTAATTATTTTATTTTTGAATTCTTTTTTTCTATAAGGACACTTTTAACGTGTACGTCTTGCTACATCGTTTTCACATAATGTACAATCTCAACATGAATAATATAACCATTGTTTTGTAAAAATATTCTTGATTTAAAAGAGTTCATGGAGTTTCTTGCCCGTTCTTCTTTATAGAGATCTACGCTTTGGAATGAGCAAGTTGGAATAGTACTTCCATAGTTAATATTCCTGGTGACTGGGACTGTAGCTTAATTTTATTGTTCTTTGTTTCGAAAATTCAAAAGTGCCTGTAACTGGCCCACTTTAATACCTAAATAAATTATTTTGATTTAATTTGAATGTGTTGGCAAAAAATTGCTTAAATTATCTTCTAATGTTTTGTTACTTTCTTGTTACAGGTAAGCTCGCGTTCTGGATCACACTTCATCCAAATTAAGTTGTTCATTCGTGAGTTTAATTGCCTACTAAACCATTCATATTTATGCATTGTTTCATTCAGTCATTGTAGAACGGCACGTATCAAATAGAAAATTAATTAATTGATCAACAAGTCTTAAGATTATTCTGCGAACGCACTGTTCAATTCTCCAGTCTAATTGAATCAAATGATTTTGTTAAAATCGCTGATATTCTCGACACTGATTGCTTTTGAGAAATTGAAGAAACACTCGTTTAGTGTATAAATTCAAGAATATTCGAAATACATTGTTGAGCACGTAAAATACTGGTTGGTTTCCCTCGAGGGGGCACAGGTGGTGTGGTGAAGGAAGAGAAAATGGCGGTGACAGCTGGCACGCGAGCACCTGCCCATCTGCCACACTACCACCGCTCTATGGATCGTTATTATTACTTATATCCTGTCGGCTGCACGGAATGGTCGTGTAATATGCGCTCATGTCGTTAGTCATCGTAGTTTTGTCAAATAAAAGCAAGATTCATCAATGAAATATAAATGAAAATGTTTTCAATAAAGTAATGTTGCTTGTTCGCCGGTATAATTGTTTAAACTGCTTGTAATTTTGCTCACCTTTTATTACGATACATATTAATTTGGACTTTAGCCGTTACTTTATTACGATACATAATTACATATTACTGACAGGGCTCAAATGCGTAGTCCTGTATGTTTTTCGTCCGACCTTTTGGAGCCGTAAATTCTAATGACTCTTCTCCAAAACATGACATATCCATGCTTTACCTACGTTATTGTTTGTTAAAGTGACGCTACATCTAGATAACATCACTATTAATTCTATCAGCTCTAAAATACAAAAGTTTAAATCCTAAGAAATTAACTATGTATATCTTACTAGGATATAAGTTAGACATTCAAGTTGTTAACATACCGGTGGTAAAACCTCCTCATAAACAGCTCATAAAGGCAAGACAAAGCCCGTACCTATACACTGTGCTACACAGAAAAAGTCCGGTATCCCTGATCTGTCTATTACAGTATGTTGTATTTCCTGATCAGTTTACGCTGATCTAGTCCTTCTGCATTCATTTTCACACTCTTTCGAGTTCGATTTTTGCGAAATCGATGCGTCAACGCTGTGTGATCAGTGTGCTCAAACAAACATCCCCTCCAAACAAAAACGTATCATGCAATTAACGGTCCAACAAAAATAACGAACCGCTGCCGTGTACGGGCTTCAATTTACTAATGGAGAACTACCCTGTAGGCTGTAGGTAGGGTATCCAGCAAAGTATCGATACCTAAGCATCGAGTAAAAATCGAAATAATTATCCATTTCCCCATTCGATACTTAAAATGGCTTGCTACGTAACTGAAACTAATAGCGCTAGCAAAGTTAGCTCTAAACTTCGTCATTCGTTGAAAATAATATGTTAATGCCATTTTATATTTTTGAATAGCTTGACCTCATTGGTCAGATCAGATTGGGACTTTGCTATGGACAGATGCCACCCACTATGAACTTTGACCGACCTTCCCCATTAGTCTTTATCAAAAATGTGGTCAATTACTTCAGTATCAGTCCTAAAATTAATCAATTTTTGTTGCAATAACAAACAGCCTTCTTTAAACACTGATCTCGCAGGAACATTCCAGTATTTGGACCATGTTTCGATACTTCTCGTTTGGCAAGAATCGAATACAAAATATGGTTATCGATACTCGTTCGTATCCCAACTTGTTCTCGTAGACCGTAGGTTTACATTCTTTTTGCATTAACAAGGAATTTAGTACGCGCGTTCAGTATAAATTCTTACGATCATGTGTTATTGTGTAGGTCTAATGGTGTACCATTTATGTTATCTACTTTATGTATAAATACGGCTGTTAATGGTTTTAATGTAGTGCTATACCTTCTTGATTATCTCTTATTGCCAAGGAAATGCCTGTTATGGCAGTTATCAACTTGAATTACATTGCATATTCCGAAATTAATAAGGGTTTTGGAATTCCATTAGGAATGTCTTGTTTGTTGTTTCATATGAATAGAAGAATAAGATACCAATGATATTAATTGTTCAATGAATAATGGAAAGAACATCTTCTATTTGAAATAAGTGCCAGTTCTAGTTCGGGATTAACCGTACTATCAATTTTGGCTTCCGTTCGAGGTGCCTTCAATATCAATGTTAAATTCATTAGTCTCCGGCCCCAGTATTTCACAACCGGTCGCTGCTAATATTTAGTAACAGTTATTCTGCGATGGTAAACTATCTCACGGAGTATATCTGCCTAGCAGTTCACACGGAGGCTGACGCTGACGGCCACCCACACCACAATCGGGATTTGCGAATTTGCCTACATTATCGCCGATACCTCTTGGCCGAGCTCCATTTACTTTGATCCGTCTTATCAAACCAAGCTATGACTTACGACGCTCAAGATAAGACTCAGTTTTAAACAATCATCAGCAAATAAGGATGAAGTAGACATGTAGCGGTACCGACTGTTTCCCCAGTGAAATGTGTTATTTAAGTACAGGTTTGCGTGCCGGGGAAATATCATACTGTCAAAATATTGGTATTGCGATCGTTTTGCAAACGCATTATACAAGTTACTCAATTTTCTGAGGATTTAACGACATTTTTTAATGGGGCTTTTAGTGCGGGACAACAGTTTTGGCAGACGTGTTATCGATTTGGTTCCCATCAAGTTTTCCTATCATGAAATGCAATCCCCATTTGGTGCCATGTCGCTCGAGGCACGAATGTAGACTGTGGTGCTTGGTGACTCATTCTCACGCCGAAACTATAAAGCGCCCGTTAACCTGACTCATACATAATAGACCAGTAGCCTATTTTCAAGAAAGCTGACCTAAAGGACCAAATCTATCAAGGTGTAAAACTCGTTTATGGTACAGTAGTGTTTGTATACTGAAGTTTTAGACTTCAGGTACGAAATATATTCTAATGCTCGGTATTGTTTTGGCTGAATATGGGAATACCTATATCCATTTATTACCAAGTTTGAATGTTAAGTGACACATTCTCCGTATAATGCTTGCGTCATTGTAAGTGTGGATAGTTATACTGGTAACATTTTCCGTTTGTTGAATGTTTCTATCATGCATGACTGTTCTATTTTAGTTGTGTTATATTCCCGCTACGCAAGTTTTTATCGATGGATAATTATGTAATGTCACATTCTTGACTATTGAACAATCTTAAGTTTGATCAAATAACATGAACGGAACCCGTTACTTCCAATCCGCCTCCACTGCTGCGTTTTTGCCGCGCATATAACGGCAAAATTTTAAATTCGTGCGATTTTCCAAGT
Source organism: Eurois occulta (assembly GCA_950022335.1). NCBI lineage: Eukaryota > Metazoa > Arthropoda > Insecta > Lepidoptera > Noctuidae > Eurois > Eurois occulta. The sequence continues at coordinate 16,023,534 of OX465489.1, forward strand.
GACAGAGTTTCGATTTTCCACCTAACTTGCTATTTTGATATGCTGAGAGATTTGAAGGATGAAACCGCAAAGTATCCGAAGCGATTAAATTCTAATGATCAGTCAGGGTTATTTCTTTGGAAGTGTTTTTAACCTTCGTATACTCGCGCCAAATTTTATAACACCTATACTCGCGTACGGTCTGATAGACCGAAGGTTTGAAAATCAATTTCGGGTTTTTTTTTCTCAAATTACTTAAACGTGGATATTATATTCTCTGAGAATATACTACGAAGTATCGTAAAACTGATAATTTACCGACAATATACCGATCATTTACTGAGTATATCCTTTCATTATAGTTTCTGAAAAATAGTTTTTTTTCTTCTAACATACCTACTTACAAACCTAAAAGATACATTATTAGCTATTATAAACAAAAATTATTTGAGACTTATGTATCATAATTTAAGTTTCAGTATAAAATCACGGGAAGACAAATTTTGTAACACGCGTGGGTCTCACAGACCGATATTCGCCTAATACGGCTATATATTATGCGCTATTCGCACCATTAGACTTCACTACCTGAAATTATCGTAATTACGAAAGTCTATTTTATCGGTCTCACAGACCAACGCGCGAGTATAGGAAAGATGCAGTCTTTAGTTGGCTTTGAGTTTCTTTGACGAATTTTATAATAGTTAACCTGCCTTGTAAAAAGTTTCATAAAAAGTTATTCTTTGTTCGTGGATATTGAAACAATTAAGAACCTCTAGTGTTCAGGCGATGTGGCCAGTTCCGATGACCTCCAGAAACGTGAAGACAGCAAAAAGTATTCACAGTGTATTTTTTGCAGCATTTTATTGGCGCCGAGCCGTTACGTAGTTTGCGAAACGGTACTAATTTGTTTAGAGCAACACGCTACGATAATAGTAGATGAACTTGAGATAAAACTACCTGAGCACAGAAATAATAGCAGGTAGATAAGAATAAAGTTAAAATGATATTCAAAACATGCCAACAAAAGGATTTTGGCAAAAAACGATTCCCCCAATCATTTTTTGCCCAAACAAGTGATTAATTCACGGAATACAGACCGTTAATAAATGATAATTATAACTTCTGTCCCTACTGGCAGTCTGTTCCCCATATTTTGTCATTGGAAAACTTGTCAGATGCCGTAATTAAGAACCCATTGCAGTACATTTACTGCATAACCAGTAGAATCTAATAACTAATTGGTATCGCCAGCGAATCGAACAGATGTGCTCGCTCAGTGTTCGGTTACATTTCGTATCTCGATCTTATTAATGGCTACTTTTACCTGAAACATTGCCCAATGTTTTGCAAAACATCGTACATGAGTATTTCATTGCGATAGGTTTTTTGTTCATACTCTTTTTGGTTTCCTTACACACTTACTTTTTTGATCTGAACACCTTTCATTTCGATAACAATCAATATTTCATCCACAATTTGAAGAGATGAAATTGAGCTTCACTTCTTGTTCAGGTCATTTTAAGGGCTTGGCATTGAGATTGTTGAATTCAGTGAGTAGTACGACACTTAAAGATGGTGCTGCCCGTCATATTAACATAATCGATACTTTCAACACCCACGCAAAAATAAATGGAGGCTCGACTACTGGTCGGGAACTCGCGTCGGTCGCGTGTCCCGAATAGTTCCCCTATTCGGGACACGCGCAAAATTCATGATAAACCAACAAAACTAATAGATCGTTTAATTTTAGTATAGATTTGAGAATATTTCTGTCTCAGATCTGTAATGAAGTGTTTACTTTTACATACGCAGCCGAATGCTGTGACATTGAGTGCTAATAAAATCAAATAAACATGTCACGACTAGTTTTATGTTGATGTTCATTAAGATTTATAAGCCTCAAGTCATTTGCATTATCACACTCCGTAACCGAGTCTGATGTATTATAACAATTAAGCATCTGAGAAACATTTCTTTAAAGATATCGGTTGACTCGCTAATGTAATTGCCTGTGTTAATTCATTATAAATCAGAAAAATCTCTTTGATTTTTGAGCACTTAAGACCAACAACAAAAATTCAAAACGCGAAAAATTTCTAAAAGAATTTCTGTGTATAAAAAACTCCCTTGTAATAATTAAAGCGTGTCCGGTGTGGGTTTGCCCCTTAATCTTTTCTCTTAATTACATCGCTCTGTTTTTATATCGTCCTGGTACCTTGCCGCGTAAGCTATTCACGATAAAAGCGGTCATTTTGTGTTGGAGGAAAAAAAAAATACCATTGTTTTATTGGTCCTTTTATCCGCATGCTGTATTTTTGTCCTTTACACGGACTAGCGATTAAGTTATTAAGATGATTCCTTTGGGGGTTTAAATATGCTTTCAACCATTGAATACAGTTTCTTTATCTGAGTTTTATTTTAGATTGCGTCAAGTACTTAGTTCTCGTTTCGCGCATAAGTTATTATTGTGTACTGTGAATAACATTGTGAGTTCTTCTTACTTCAATTAATGTAACCTCTTAAGCCTAAGTGACTATTCTTGTTTTGGCAAGGGAAAGTATGTTAGTAGATTCTTTTCCATTTACATAAGTTTATAAGCTAGATAAGTAACTGCGTGATGATACCTAATGACATTCCCCATCATTTTACATGAAAATGGAAGTTCTCGTTTAAATGTGCACATTTTAACGATAATCTACTTTCGGACAGCGAGTGTAGTGAGACCCGGATCACCGAATTTATTCCATCGATTTCCCCCATTAGCTTGGCGTTACGTCGCGGCCGGTTGGATGGCGGCTGGCGCCGAGGTTGCAAATTTCACGGCGCCCCTGCCTCGCTCCTCGTGGCTTGTTTGCGAAAATGTCACGTCGCTGAGTGTACCCCCCCCCCTCTGCCACCACACCCTGCCCCGCACTTCCAGCGAGCTCGACGACCGCGACGTGTTCTTCTGTTGGTAACTTGACTCCGCTTTGTGAGTCGAGCGAGACGCGAGGCGGCTGAATACGTGCACCACAAACTTATAGGTAGTTCCACTGTTCCCAACACTTCTATTGGTGTTCTACCCATAAACACGAGATCACGGTTCCGACGTTACGCAGCCGTTAAAGTAGAAAACGGTAACTTTATAGGCGGACTGTATTTTTCTCATCCACTTTCAATATCTCCCCTGTTATAACTTTTCGAAATGTTATTTTTATATCGACTTCCGTCTTCCATTAACTTTACTGTAGGATCAAAGAAGCAGAAGATAATGTGGAAATTGAAAGGGATTATTTAAATAAATTATTTGTATTTTGCTTAAACTGGTATCGTTTTTAGAACCGATTTGCATTTAGATTTTTTAGTCCTTCCATCCGCGAGGTTTTGTAATTTGTTACAAAATTCATTTCTAAGCTTTCTTTTATGAGCCCAATGTCGTTTTATTAACAGAGAACAGTAAAAGCCTACACCGCATTTACCCCAAACTTAGTACCTACAGAGCGTCACCCTAAAAGCCATCGGGTGAAGGCAGTCATGTCACTCACAAATTCCTCACACAGTGATATTTCCGAAGGAGGGGTTTGCCATGAAAGACGTTGCGTTCGCCTCCTGCTATTTTATTTGAGGATTTCTACCCTTGGGAAATACAGACGACTGCTTGCATTGCGCGGCCACTGAAACTTTTATCCCTTCTTTACAATTTCGTGTTTTATAAATCATTTAAATACTTATTTGCGTGGGTATCGATTGACATAAAGTACAGCACGTTTGGAATTAATCTGTTTAGGTCGACGTGCTTGGATTTACACACAATGGCAGCTCGGGCACGTTTGCGTGTGTAAACGATGAAATATTAGTTAAGTACTCATTGGATCGGACGGCGTGGTTATCGAATGACCGTGGTCAGCGCACACATGCTCCACATTGCTATCATTTAAATTTTAAGCTTTTAGTTGGCCCAAAAACGACATTTTTTTTGTGCCAACTAGGCCTAAGCTCCCTTTGAAACGTTCGATGCCAAAGAGCGTCCGTACGGACTCCCGACCCTCGTCGAAAATTGCCCTATCTCTGACGGGCAGCAGCTTGCGGATTATCAAACTTAAATCGAGCTTCCTTTCGCATTACTTACATCGCATCAAGGTCTCGAGAAACCGATAATGTTCTGTTTCTGTAGGTTTCCATTACTTGATGTTTTATTTATTAACAGATTGGTTCGATTCGGACCCAACGCGAGTGTGTAGAGAAATCTCATGGAGCTCCCTGTCACGCACGTGTGTTATCTAACGCACCCGAATGGCGGCAGCCGTTCGATTTCACGTTATAATTACGCCTGCCTTCTGTTTTTGCATTAATGTCATGTTTGTTTGTTTTTTTTTTGTTAAAACGATGGTACTTTAAGTTGATGAAGAGCATCGAAGGGGGAATAACGGTGTTCGTTTGTTAGATTATTACAGTCAGGCGTGGCGAACGGAGTCGAGGGGCGTTCATAAGCGCGATACGCTCCGGTTCCTTATCTCGATGTGCAATTCTTTGTTTGCTGTGTACGCAATTTCCCAAACGGCGTCGAGACGGGCGGGGAGATAAACCGCACAAGGCCTAGCCTCGCTTGCTTGGAGATGGCAGATATCTTGTGCGTAGTTCGCAGCCTTGCCGCCGAGGCAGCAATATTTCTTCGGAGCGCGTCGCCTCGCCTTCTTCGGTCGCCACTACGCCCGCCTCCGCTGAAATATGATTTGGATTATGAAATATGACGGCAACATTCCCCGGATAGGCGGTTACCAATTTATTCGCCGTTACGGCGACAGAGTAGTGTGAAATTTTTGATGCCAAATATTTCATGCTACAACAACATACTTCACGCTTTTTTGCTTGTAATTATATCAGTGACTTCCAGTTGGCTAAGCATGTAGCTGATGGTATATTTTTTTAAAGCAACAGTACGCAGGTTGGTCGCTACTAGCAGGTGCGGGTGTGGAACGGCAGGTGCTGTTCGTCCTCGGCCACTATTTGCTCTGTTTATTTTTCAATTCTCGTTGTTTCATGTTTGCCCCCTCGCTTATCTACTGTTTTATAGCTCCGTTATTCACTGTACTCTGGCACAGTAATTAAACTAATTTGCTCGCAAATGTGACTTTACTTTTACATACAAATTGCCTTACATTGTACAAAGACGTTCCAAGTAGTAAATTATGTTAGCTAATTAGATATTGGATTTCTTTTCCTAGAAGTACCTCTAATTGATCAAATTGTGTTTTGAAATGCCGTCGTCGTTCGACAAGAAAATGTTATATACTCGGTAACTCTGATTTAAAACAATCATATTATTTACCTGAGTTAATTGTAAGTTAAGGTAGGGTACGTACGTAATAGCCTGTAATAGCACGTCAGTCTGTATGCAAATGCAACGTCCGCTCGAGGGAATCATGGTCCGCGCGCCGCGGTTCACTGAGGATCGTCAGTATCGTTACCAGAGCCCGTGATGGTTCGACGCAGTAATTGTAACATTCGCTTTTTACCTTGTACCATGATCCATCGACATGAAAATGCTGTAAGTTAGCTAATATGTTAATAGTAAAATTCAATTTAATCCATGAGCCCGGTAACTATTATTATCATTATTGTAAACGGATTTCAGATTCGGACGCCATCAAATTACCTGGGCCTGTACTATTTTTAAATACTTTAGCTTCACATTTCAGCTACTAATTACACGGTGCCAAATACCATTACATGTTTCTTTATTAATTTATTCTAGAACATCAAGGTAATTAATCTATCGTTTTTAGAGATTAATGAACCGATGACCTTTAAGATTTTGTGGTAAGTTTTTTCTTGCTGGACAATTTGATATACGTAGAATTACCTAGTATACCACCCACGCATGTTTGTTTCCCTATTGTGTTGCTTGGCATACGGTTTATCTAAACCATCTATCCGCCATATGCAAACCAGCTGGTTAACCTAAATATCTAACAATAAGTTAGTTTCTACCTCACTGACGCGAATGTCGACGCCTGATAGCTGTTGACCCCGTTATAAATCACTATAATGACGACATTTTTTTTATACTAAATAAAAAAATGACCGTGACCGGTTTGGGAGCCTATCGATCGAATCTAAGCGATAGGCTCCCAAACTTGTTTTACATTTCGCATGCGATTTTTATCTAATCCTTAGAAAATAATCGCATGCGAAATGTTAGACAAGTTAAACTAGCGAAACGAGACGACAAGTTATGTTCCACATTGGTTATTAAATGTCCAAGTGGGCGACAATTGATTGATAGCGCAATACGTCACAACTTTGCCAGCTTTCCACATAATTGGTAACTGGATCAGAATTCAGAATGATTAATTCAGTGTGGAGTCGCGATTTGCGTATAAATATGAATGCGACCTATTCTATGATCTGTGCCTAGTCGCGAGTCGAGCGTGGGAGCGTTACTATGATTTGTTTACACCGGTCGAGTAGGTGCGACGTGCGATCAGCTGGGCGCATGACGTCGATAGGCGTGCGCGGGCGCGGGCGTCATTGTGACGTGTTCGTCTTGCCCACTACAGCTTCGTCGATCATAATAAAATCGCAAGAGCCGTTCAATGCTCTGTCTGAGTCGGTACATGATTTATTGACTATCGTTTCGAATAATGTTAACGTTTGTTATGAGAACTAGGATTTGATTCTATGCACAGATCGTAGGGTAAGTTGATTCCCGCACTAGCTTTTGTCCGCAGCTTCGCCTGCTTGGAGGTCGGACATTATTCCTCAGGAACGTACTACTGGGATTAAAAGGGAAAAAAGATTTGAAGGGAAAGTTTAGGATAAAAGTTTAAACGAGGTGTCATGATCTGCCTGTGAGCCACCGGAATCCGTTTAGGACTTCAGACTTGAAAAATTAACAGTCCGAGTTACTTACACATTTATAAATATTAAATAAGTATGGATTAATTTTCCAGATGTGTGTGTTGCCGTTGATTTCATGAACTGATTAATACAAATGTGCGATCAGGTGCCATAATCAATCTGATTGAGCAATTTATGGTTGTAACTTCACACTTCAACGTATTTATTTCGCCCATTGTCGCTGTTGCAAATATGTTTAATTAAATTAATTAAGGTACAGTACTCTGGCCGCAATGTGGATTTGTACATTAATTACGTGTATTATAATTAACTGCCTTGAATTCAATAATGCTAGATACTGAATGTCAGTTTGCCTAGGCTGATATTTATCACTTTGACATTTATTCCAGAAGACAAACTTACTTAATGAAGCCAGTGTATAGTTTAGTGTACTTAGTAATTAAAATTAAACCAAACTTACACGGAAATGTGTTACTTCTCCTCAAAATTAATAAGTTACCAAGGAACAGGTTAAGACCCTCGGAAAATACTGAAATTACCCTCCTTCTATTTTTCCACACTAATATACGTGCGAAAGTGATGTCTGTTTGTCTATAGTCTTTTCACTCCTTAACGAATAAACAGATTTGCATGTGGCATTCGGGACGGATAGACCATCACCGGAGTTAATAAGACAAGATGCTATTATCCCGACAGTTTTTTCCCTTAGATAATTTTGCCGGCTGGCAAAGGCTAGTTATTAATAAGTTAATAAACTACAGGTTCGACCCATGGAGCAGAGACTGCATTGAAACTGTCAGTTCCCACCCCATCTATCCAAATTATAAAATCGTTTGTTCTGACTGACTATCAACGCACAGCTCATACCACTGGACGGATGGGGTTAAAATTTATATTCCATAGGGACAGATAGCTATTATGACGTAGGAATCCGGTAAGAAAGTATTTTGGAAAATTCGACCTCTAAGCGGGTGAAAGTTTGTAAAACTCGTCACCGGGCGAAGCTGGTGCGGGCTAGTACCTGTGACATAACATAGAACAACATAACATCATGTTTGTAATCCCCGAAAGATTAGGCAGGGGGTGTACCTAATAGTACACCCACATATCCCATGTAATAGGGGCGAGCCTATTGCCATCAACCGGGCACCAATCCAGACTCCGTGGCTGCTATTGCGAAATTCGTGATGGGTAAACCCAATAACACTGCCCGACCCGGGAATCGAATCCAGGACCAGGATGCTCAGCAGTCAAGCTTGCGACCACTAGATCAACGAGGCAACGAGACCTATGAAAATGAGTTTTCACACCTTTAACGACTGAAGGGAATCAATTGGGTGAATTCGGAACACAGGCTATGGCTATTATTATCTCGGTAACACGTTCCCTTGTGATAATTTCCAACAAACACGCGGGTGAAACCGCGGGCCAAAGCTAGTGTTCATAAACATGCGTCATAGAAGTCGTCCTTAGTTAGCAAGGCGGTTGTAACCGCACTCGTCGTATCAAGTTTCTGGCTGACTCCTGGACCGTGAGGATTCATACAGATATTACATGATACCTGTATTAAATAGAAGGTGAACATGGAAGTGATCTTAGAAGTGTGGGTTTTGTGTTGATGGGCAATAATATGGTTTTACAAGGCATATTAATAGAGCTGGTCCTTTTGTCCGGAAAATATTGGTCCTTTGATCATTTCGCAAATAAATAGTCACTTATTTATTTGAGAAAACATGTACAATATTACAGACAAATCCAAACTATTTCACAGTTAAAATAAACATATTTATAATAGGTATAGAGTGATGAAAACATTATAAATAAAATATATAAATAACAAGCAAATTTCCTCTTTCGTGTATCACACAAAAAAAAATATATCCATTTTCACGGTTTGAAGTTTCCAATAAATAGTGATAAAATCTAGCTTATCAACACCATAGTAAGTGACCCATTTCTTTTTAGTTGACGACATCTTTCAGCGAAAGATAAACACTCCCTTACCCAAATTACTGCGAAACTGCTTTTATCAGCGGCACATATTCCATTTTTGTGAGAAATTCCTCGAAGCGAATACGGAAGGCCAGTTCCAGTATTGTTATTGATGAAACAAAAGACCAAGTTCTTTTGTTTAGTGCGCGTTCAGGAACGTGGTACATTAACGTACGTATCCCTCGGATGATATTACTCAGTTCTTATTGTATTTACCGAAGATGTGTTGTCGTTGCTATGCCTATTAATACACCGAAACTTGACGTATTTCTGGTCTACAATATTTTTATAGATTGGAGGAAAAAACTGTGATTAGGTACATGGTTTAGCTTTTGATCCACGTAATGAATGATGTGGTTTTCGATTTCGAAATATGGAATCTGGATGTTGGTCCATTTAGCCAGTAGCTGTGCAGTTAATGATCTCGTGATTCATTTTGTTTGAAAGACTGCCAATATTCACCCTTTTTTTCCTTGTTCTGAAACCACTAATTCGGGAACACAACATAAAATGTATTGTTTTTCAAACATCCCCCACTACATGATCCACGTTAAAGGCAAAATTTTGTTCTTTCGCTTGCATTTGTTTTAGGATACCTTTTCTAGCACTCACGTCCTTTCCTTCAGTAGAGTGAGTTAACGGGTTCAAAATGAAAGGTTCCCCCTTCAGAAACAAATCATTTCACGCTTTTAGTTGGCAGTAAAATTCTAAAAAGCATAAACCCAGCGAGATAACGTTTTTAATCCATCCTCGGACTTTTAATTACCATCCCGACTTCCTAATTTGTATCCGCATTACGTTCCGCGACATTTCATACGATAACAAGCTGTAGCGTGGATTAAATCCTTATGTTTGTTAGCATTAAACAGTTGACAGCCCCTGTTTTATAATTACAGCGGCTTCTGTTAATATTTACATTATATATGAAGAGATTTATGAGCGTGAAGCGACAACGGCCCCCCGGCTCCGCCTGGCGTGTACTGTCTGAAATGCATAAATAGGTATCTAGTTATATCGCTCGCTGTGGTAAACCCATTTCCAGCACAATATATTTTGATTACAGTACAGAATTTCACATGAATTTTAGTTAGCAAGAGTATTCTTACTTGTATTCCATGTACCTAGTGTGTTTAGAAATTATGTAAACTAGACTTTTCATGAATTTTATATGACAATGTAGCACCCACGTCCTCTCACGTTTTCTTATTATGAGTTCCATTTATCAGAGGAATACTAAGTGGGACATATATTTATATACTTTTATATACTCTCGTTCCAATATTACACAAATGCAAGACAGTAACGATACCGATCGATGGTATCATAAGCTTTATACTTGCATGTCCCATATTCCGTGCCATCAAAGGATCCTCTCTACTCTGTATCACTTAAGCGTCTTATACGTTGGCGTGAAACTTTCGGCTCTCAAGATTAGCCGTTACCAACAGACAGGCGGTTCCTGGGGAGTAAGGGTAGCGATTAGTCGATTACTTTTTGCCACCCCCTGTACTCAGCGGAAACGTTTCTCGTAGAACTTTTATATCGAAAGCGGTTTTAAATTTTGTTTGCTTCTCTTTGTCTGCGATATCTAAGGTTAAAATTGAACACGCTAGAAGCTAGACCATTAATTATATTCTTTTGATATTGATTGACGTAAATAAAACTGTCAGATTAATACAAGAAAAGAAGATTTTCAAGGTATCGTTAGTAAATGTTGTTCGAATTACAAAATCATGTCTAGACGTAGGTAAGCTCGCATCTTACGCGCCTTACACGTGCCAATCTATCAAGCAACTTTGTAGTTAGTAACGTAACATTACCGTTCAAACCTTGGTATTCAATTCACATATACACGAGTGGGAGACTTGGTGTTACCATACACTATGGAACTCTATTGCGACATGTTACAAACTAGTTTACTTCAGATATTACTGTAACTCAGTTCTCACTACTTACCGGCTTCTATAAGGCTTGGGATAAGGGATAAAACGAAGAAATATAGAGGTAGCTACAGCCCAGCTACGTGCGTAATGTCGGTCGGTTGGAATCGAATCGTGAAGCCCCACGTAGAGGTGGAACGAGGGCGTGCGTTTGAGTCCCACACCCATTTGATCTGACATACGGACGGAGGTAACGCCCGATGTTTCAAACGTAGTTTTCATCCGTTTGCGTTCAACCTGAAATAATAAACGCGAGCTAAAGGACCAGAAATTAAAATAGAGCTAGAAACCGCGGAACTTAGTATTCTATTGTCCTCCTTTTAACGACAACGACTAATTATTTAGGTACAATGATTTACGAATGCGTTCATGAACACAACAAACAGTCATAATAATTTAACACCAAAATAATACTAAATTTGCTCTCACTTTATCCTTATTTGCTTACAATTTATTTCGCAATTAAAATCAATCTGCACAGTTTCGCATTTAAGGGCCTCGGTAGCGAAACTGATCAACCACAGTCGAAATTGGTAGGCTCATTGTTTCTCAGTAATTATTCCTGCATAATAGGTCAAGCACCGATGTACTAACGACTTCCGGGCGGTGCCAGGTTAGAGTATACAGCTAAATATAAACTGGTATTTGTGTTAGTCATACACTTACACTGTATAGATAACTATATACCGAAATAGATCACAGGCCCAGCAAAGGGCCTTGGTGTGCGTCCCATTTCTTTTTCGCGTAATACCTCATCGTTCCCCAGTTTTTTCGACCGCTTCTACATCATCTTTTTTTAGAATCGTGAAATCTTATGTAAATCCTCTTCAGACCCTACCGCAGCTCATATACTTTAAGTTATTTGTTTATTTCCAATTTTCTTCAATGTGGGTCTTTCTTTTCGGACATTAAAGCCTACCTTAACTCAATTGAAATAAGGTCAAGGAATTACTGCGGCTGTTTGGAAATACAATATCGCTTCTGTACATAAGTTTTTGCGTCTAGAAATCTTGCAAGCTTGGCTTCTCATGCCTTTTTGTTGAGGTCGCAGGCATTACGTGAGGCGGTCGTGTCGCCTACATATTTGACAATGCTTTACGCTCGACATTGGCTGAGCTCGGTATACAATAATTCACCGAAACCGAGTAAAAAGCCCCGATACGCTGACATTGACACACTTCCCCGCGTGGACTTCCTGCCGACTCCCACTCGATACAACATTTTGTTTTTGTTGTTTTACTCCTAGTCCAGTTCGCTTTCAAACCGCTTTTTGGTCGTATTCTGCGGGAATTTCCCTTTCATAACATTTTTTAAATTTATTTTTATAACCAGTTTATTCTGCATCGCTTTTCGGCACATTCGATTGATGACTTTTAAATTTTGTTCGTTTACCGAGTGTGAGTGTTCGATTGCAGTTTGCACTTTGCAAGTGGTAAACTTTTTGTATGTGTATTTATGAATGCGTTGTATGGTTAAGGTCTGTGGCATTGAACTTTTGACGTTAATATCACAAGTTTTCCGTGAGAAATGAATGCTTATTTATTACAAGGGTAACGTGACGGATATTTAAATGGTTGATTCAAATTTTGTCCTCTAAACAAGTTTTATCATTTATCGAAAATTTTGGGGTTAACAACAAAAGGTTTCGTGTGATAAGCAGCGGCTCGCGTGTGCCCAGTATTTTATGTGGGTACCGCATGGCTATATTTGTACAGTACTGGAGCTATAAATATTGCAACCTGATCGTCAAACCGCCCACGGGAAATTGGCTCCTCCCTATTCTCTGTATCATTATTGCTAACCTCTTTGCTTTATTACAAGTACCAGCTGCTTTACTTTTAAGGAGCACTTCAAGTTTTACACACGAAACCAACCTCATTCGTATTTTCGATCGATCATTTTGCAATTTGGACTAAACCAATTTATTGAGTGCGGCCAACGATTTACCGGTCTAGTTGACAAGTAGAATAACCGCAGTATTAAGTGGTTTTTAAAATTGTACCGTACATAATGACTAAATATCTGACAATCTTACCAAGGGATATCTTATTACCCAGGACTAACTGGGTTGTGGAGGTCAGATAGGCAGTCGCTCCATGTAAAATACTGGTATTCAGCTGCTTGCGGTAAGATTGGAAGCCGACCCCAACATGGATGGGAAAAGGCTAGGCAGATGATGACATAATGCCTAAATAGAGAAACAGGTTTCCGATCCCTCATACAAAAAAATACATCGCATCGTTTGAATATCGAATTGAATGAAAGATGTACGTCCCATCCTTACGCTAGCCTTTATTTATGCTTCCATCTTTATGCACAAATACCCAGAGATAAAAGACGTACCTTCTTATTGTCGATTCACAAACCATTTCTCCTTTACAATGGACGCAAAAAATCCTATCGATGGAATAAGAAAAGCTGGTTTTATTTCAATGAAATGTCGAGATTCAGCCAGGGCTTTTAGACGTTCATTGTGAATTATTGCTTAACTTCAGCATAACTTTCAATGTAAAATTTTATTGCTTTACCGCGATTTCTGGCAGTAATTTACCTGTGTTCTCCTAAGGTTACCGCAGCAGTAATTTGGTGCTTTCATTTTAACTTAAACATAAAATGTGCTGACTGCAATAATCAAACTCGAAAACCTGTGCAATAAAGTCTACCGTTACTAACTTCACTGTCCTCATATGTCCCCAATCTCAGAAACCATCTTAGGATCATCGGTCTATAGAGGACATAGCATCTACTCGAGTTTTGTCAACTTGTCGTTTTCGCTAGCACTTGTTAGCTCCAACAGCTATCAGTCTTCCACCAGACGACCCGCCCATAACCACTTCAACTTGCTGACTCAGCAAACTACCCGTCGCCTGTTAAGAATATTCTTAAAATTACTTCATAAAATACACAAAAATGTGGCTATCGGAAAAACGAATGCTAGTGCGGGTAGTAAAATAGGTGGCTAAGAACCCCTAGGGTTTACGGAAAGCAAATCCTAGTGGATTTATATGACCTAGAAAATTTTCAGCTACTTTTTGGGCTCTTCTGTTACGCAGGTTTTTCTAAGATCCCTGAAACCTATCCCGATAACGACTTTTATTTAATGTGTGGGCTCTGAAGACGTAATACGGGTTTAGGTAATGTCTTAGTACTAACTTGAAGCACTTTACTTGATGTGTGTCTTTGATCCTTGATTTAGGTGTGTGAAAATGTCTGACGATCGTCTGAGAATATTACGCTGAGGAAATTGATGGTTTGATTAACGTTTGAATTACAAATCTTAAGTGTTATTGAAAAAAAATACGAAAAATGGTCCTTCGGTACGGATCTCATAAATGCTTCGTGCTGCGTCGTCTCAAGATAGTGATTATAGTGACCATGAAGGAATCATGAACGGTAGAAGTTTATAAATTATTTCACTTAAAATTACGGTGTTATCTGAAATAAGTTATTAAGGTTACGTTTCCAATATTCCGTATACTTGATACCTTTAACGTTTATTGTTTCTTCAAGAAATTGCTTTGAATTTCAGATAAAATTCTCCGTCTTTTGATTGGAATTTCAGACCAACGTGTTACCAAATTGAAAATAGTAACAGTAGGCATAAAAAGGGGCGTGTTTATTAAATACGGGACATTAAACGGGGGACGTAGGAGGGAGGCAAGCGACGAGTTACAGGGCGGAAACGAAAGTTTTGGCGCCATCACGCCTACGCCAGCTTGCACGCCATTTCAAATTCTGTACTAGACCAGCGTATTCATATTAAAATCTAACATTATAATGCAGATTAATAGATGTCGTTCACGTCAGCTAAATTAGATTAATCGTGATTACATTATTTTTATCGATACAGGAAGTAAACACAATCTACGTCTCAAAAGTAAAGTAACTCGGGACAATCAAGACTCCAATTCACGGCTTCATCTAAAATACGAGATATTTGCAGTTCCGGAATCTGGAAATTCTCCGTTTCAAACTTTCAAATGAATGGAGCAAATTCCGCCGTGATATTCAATTCGTCTTCATCAAAACTGTATTCCAATGAAATGGCGTTGCTATAGGAAACGTAGGCGGGCATTCGCTGGCTTATCGCACCCCGCCGACCGTGGATTCTTACTCGCCAGAAAAATGAATGAACGCGTTCAGACGATATCAGTACTTACACAGCACACGTATTTATGTACGTAGTTATTTGAACGAACCTCGACGTCGACGTGTATGAGAATTTAGCGCTCGGCGCCCGGGCTCAAAATTCGAGGGAGAGTGGAAATTATTATAGCAGTTTTTGTTTGGGTTTAGATATGGATTATGAGGAGGATTCCGCCGGTTCTTGGTTTACGAAGTTATATTATTGAAAAAAAAAACAAAGAGTGAGTTTACTCAGACTTGTGGTAGGTACTTATTTATTTCCGTAATACAAGATGCTTCCGGCTTATGCAAAAGGTCTTAAGTTGTGACGACACAAAGCATCCTCAGTTTATCTTCTTTACCCTTGCTATATAGTTCCTGGCTTATTGCCAGGGTCGTGTTGAAAAGAACTGCTCGTGCGTTCATCAGGAACCGCACGCGACTCGAAAAACCAGAAAACACGTCTGCTAACCAGTTTTTAAACAAAGCTACTTGAGGGTATTGTTCAAAGTCCCTTGACAATAGCCAGGAAAAGCTGGGATGGGGAAGAATAAGTACACCGTAAAGTAATGCAGAGATAATACTCATATCTTTCGAAACCCAGAGGCAGGAAACTAGTTATATAAAAGTTAGTTCCCAAGTTTTTAAAACCGAGTCTGGGTCCATTATCAAATCTCTTTTAAGACCGTCTTATCTTTTTGACGTAACTTTATAATTTCGTCTGTTATCAGGGCATTCTTTTTCACTTCTCCCGACCAATTTGAAAGGAAGATAAAGACTTTTAACTTAAAATGTCTTCGGATGAGTTCAGTTGTCATCCTTTCTGTAATAAATAAGTGTTGAACAAACAGTTTATGTAATGTTATCAGTTATGGGTATTGGAACAGATACGCTATGGTGAACGGTAATAGTTAGCTGTAACAATGTAAACACAAGCTACTTAATACTTTTAAGGTATCCGTTTGTTGCCATACTTAGCACACGTTACGTTCTCCGTAAACAGTGAACTACCATAAAATGACAAACTACCGTCTTTGTTACATTACAGTAGTTTCTGGGATTTCATATCTTGTGCCATAGTTCATCATTTGAGAGTTTAATAATGAAATAAATGCATTTAATTTGCTTGTTTAATTTCGATGTGTGTGATTTCCGGGTATTGCTCATTAATCATTATGATTGGTTCCGATATTTCAAAATGTTTTCAGTGTGTGTGATTTATTTCTCAATTTGAGAGTTATCGGTAGCTGAACTTCCATAATTGTATAAATGTACTTTATTTAAAAGATAATTAAATTATTTACAAACTATTATACTATGTATAATAGTAATAAATATGTACAAGTAGAAAAGGGTTACAGGACGTCCAAAAATTCGTCCGCATCGCTGTCAACAGGAAAAGTGCCCAGAAGGCGGGCAACATTGCCACGCTGGATGGCAATGCTGATTCTTTGGCCAAAAAATAGGCCCGCCTCTGGTCACGTGAAGAATCGACTAACCGCTTGGCGATTTACTGAAATACTAGGTGGGCACTCGGACCCCAAACGTTTCTAACACATAACTACCAATTTAATTATTGTATTTGCGCCGTTTGAGGTTTTCATCACCGGCAGTAGCCGCCCCAACGCAGCCCACTGTGCTAGGAAGATGGGATGCCGAAAGAGTGTCGAAGGCAAGTTGCTTCCCACACCAAAGGCCTACCCAACTTCCATGAGATTATGGTCATACCATCTGGTCTCTTCCCATCGAAGCGTGCCAAGCCATTGGGTTCTAAGACAGTTGGCACCCCGGCGGTGGGAAGAGCACGACGGATGAGATCATTAATATAAGCGTGCCGCGCAATCCGACCTACACTTTTACTGCAAGAAAGGCCATGGTGTCCGAGGCAGTCGACTGCTTCACCACATGACAGCGATGTGGAGCCCCACAAGGAGCGCCCAATCGCAAACACGTAGCGAGCCGGAAGGTTGTGTCACCTAACATAGTGCCTAAATTAGGTGACGGTAGTGCCTGACCCCAGAGGCCCGACTTCCACTCACCCACAGCCAGTAGGCGGGCACGCTCAGCAGTATTGGTAGACGTATTAATAAGTTTATTCCGTACCATCCTGCAGAGCGGCTCATCCCACTGTCTCTGGGAAAACGGGTTCTCGGGCCGATCCGTATCCGGGCAAGACACTTTCCAGGCGACCTCTGCGTCGTTCAAGCACGGCACCTACGTGTCAACCAGGGCGAGAGCTAAAATTTTTCTGGTTAGCTATTCAGTGCTGTGGACAGAGGACAGGAACGCCGGTTTTGTACACGACAGAAGGTATAATTATGTCGGAATAATTATAAAAATATGCATTGTCTTAATAATGCACATTTTTATAATTAGTGATTAGAAATGTTATTGTTTCTACAGATATTGATTGAATACGAGTTTCTAGCATTCATGCGAATTATAAACGTTTTATAAATAAATATTGAAAGGACAATGCAATATCTAAGACAGAATTTCACAATACATCTTTCCATTAAGCGTGTAACTTCTTCTCTCTTTCTTTTAGTACCTACATATTTCCAATAAAAAAAGAATTTCTAATAACTATTGCGTAGTCAGCCGATAAAATGGTACACAATCATGAATCCCAACTCAGGTTTTGATATTAATATGTTGAAGACTTTCTGTTTATGGCGTTCTGCTGTGGTGGTCTAAGTTAGATTTTAAATACATCTTCAATTTTATTCACCAAAACGTGGTTCATGATATTCGGTAGAAAAATCCTTTGAAACAAAAAGGAAGACACAACTTACTTTGAAATAAATCGTTCTAATACCTACCGCTGTGATATAGTTAATCCAACTTAAATAATAGAATCTGTAGCTTTTTAAACTTCAACGTAAATTACACACGATGACGTAAGCACATAATTATTACCCAGACTAACTTTTCAGGGTCTATCGTCCTAGCGTAAGCTATGTGTAAATATGTTTGTGTACAGCAGGCGCCTCCACTTATTGTTCTATGGATTTCGTTAGACTGTGGCCCGCCAGGTCACTGTATAGAGATAACCAGTAAACTAACTCGTCCTTTTTTGTTAAATCAAACGCTTAGCGTTGTAAACTTAACTTTTTGTTATGTGGCTCTACTCTACACATAAAATGAAACATTTGTTCAGATGCTACAGCCCCAAATAGGAGTAAGTTAGGGCTTTCTAGGAACCTGTTACCTGAAACATGTTTAGAATTGGTCTGTACAACAGATATAAGAAAGAAGGTGTATACTTTCCATGTGCGCGTCCGAGCCGACCATTTGTTGAAATACTGAGTATTAATACTATGGCCGTGTTATCACAGTGTACTTGTATGGCAGTACAGCCATTCTTTTTGTTTGCCATCGTGCTCCGTGGCTCTGAATATAAAACCCTACATTTGCTGTTTGAAGAAGTGTTTCGGGTACTTGACTAAGCGTACATAATACATGCTGTGTTAAGTATGTAGGTACATATAATTTGGTGGCTTGTATACCTGTAGTAAAATATTATGGAAGGTTTTAAGATGTATATATACTTGTACAGGGCCCGGGGCCAAACGTGACACTCTTGTAGATGCATCAATTTACATACAGCTGTAAATATTAGAGTGACTTAGTTTGCTTTCCACGGGCGCATAAAATCTTCATCTCGATCATAATATCACTGAAATAACGTAGACTGTGTAAGTAAGATATTCTTTATTTGGCAAAAGCGTCAGTTTAGTAATTATAATTTGGCTAACTCAAAAGGCGAAGCACAAAACACGCCACATACAAAATTTATTGATAAGACGTCCACCCGTTTCGTAATTACCGCTATTACAATAGAAACATACGAACCGCCCACACCCCCCAATGTCGCCACCTGAATATTAGAATACTGGAATAGAACAGAAATGCACGACATAAGGACCTGTCCCACTGCCGGCGATTAGCGAAATGCCTGCAGAACGACCGGAACTGCTCCTCAGTGGTACCGGCCCAGACTAACGAGTTATAGGTCGGTGTGTTCGAACCCAAGCAGGAGCATTACTTCGTATAATCTATTTCGACACCACTAATCTCAAAACGGTAATAGAAAACATCGTGAGGAAACCGGCATGTTCTAGTACCAATCATTCGAAAACATGTACCTATCTACACGGGGCCCGCGTGTTGGACTACGGCCCACTCCCTCTCGTTGGAGGCTTGTGTCCCAGCATCGGGAACATTAAAGGCTGATTATGCTAAAGCGGCAGAGCAACTAAAACCGACTTGTTTATTTCTTTGACAGAATTCTCTCCGAAGCGGTGTCAACACAAGACAGCGATCAAATATATGTATATGTATAAGTATGTATCTCTTCTTATCACGGCCTTAGTGCGTTTCTTGAACGAGAAAATAGTCGATCGCTAGTCGCTGCGCTGTCGATGTGACAACAGCCTTACTTGCTTTTTCAAAAGGAATACGAGCTTTGTGTGGTGCTCGTTAGGGAAATATTCATGTTAACTAGCCATTCCGAAGGTTTTTGTTAGTACGAGGAATGGTGAAGCATAAGTTTTATGTGTGAGCTTCGAACTTAGGTGTTATCTAAATAGTTTTGGCGATCGTTTCCGGTGGTTTCGGTTCAGATTATTTGATCGTTTCCGTTTAGATGGTTAGATTTGTTGATTGTTAGGGTGCTTGCCGGATCATGTAGATAATTAAAAAAAACAGTGTATGTACAATCGTGTAAATGTAAACTATAAATTTCCTGAAAACTCGTAATTTTGTAATACATTTATGAATAAACATTTATTCCATGCAACTAAAATAACACCAGCTATTAAATTTAAGCTAATGAAATGATTTTATTCTCACATAATTAATCATAAAATAAGCAGTTATGCACATTTAAGCCGAGCACAAAAGCATTACAATCACAGACTTACTCGTCTTATAATGAGTCAAAGGATTTTACACTGTGGGATAACTTGAAAAATGCTTGGTATAATAATTTAAATGGTTTAAAAGTTGATTTCTTCACATTGCGGCCGTTGGCGAACTGCCAATACGTTGCTTATCGGTTTCAGACCTTTAACCCTGGACTCTCGGATTCCAGAACTGTAATTTTAAGCTGCTGTCTAGTTTTTAGCCCAATTCAATATCCTACTAATATTATAAATGTGAAAGTTTGTATGCTTTTTACTTAATCACGCAATAACGGCTGAACGGATTTGGATGAACCTTGGCATACAGTTAGCCTGGATTGATTACCTTTATTAACACATAAGTTTACATTTTATCCCTGGAAACTACATGGGGTAGACGATGTCGCAAACAGAAGCTAGTAATCATAATCGGATTACCATCCTTCTTACCGTAAATGACCTTTTCTATAACTTTGAGTCGCCCTCGCAGAATTCCTACGATTCCCAAAATTCTGGTATTCAGGTTAGGCAGATGATGAACTGAACTTCCTGAATATCTATAGACATAGCCTACAAACTGAATAGTCCTTAGCACTACAGTTCAGACTATTAGTCTCACGTTATTGGATTATGAGCGGTTAACTGTACGTGTTTGCTAATTAACCGAAAGCACAGGGGCCGTGCACAATTATATAGAGCTTGTTTGCTTGGCCCTTAATCTCGTTACACACACGATCGAATGCTAGACAGCGCAGTAGGAAATGCAGTAGGTCCGTTTAGATATCGTATGATAACTTTCATGAACTGGCGAAGTGTGGATGTATGTACCAGGAGGTACAGACGCACATCAAGCTACTAAAATCTGTCAAACTTTAATAGATTTTCAACTTTATCTCTAAAGCTTAGGTTTGTTGAGAAAATCTGACAGTTTCGGGTAGGTTCACCTGCTGGCGTCTGTACATCTCTGCCTAACCTAGCGGGTATTGCAGGCGTTATTTTATCTAATTTAACTTTCATGAACGCTGGTAGTATACTTTGTGTTTAAAACTTTACTTTCCTCGTCAGCCAATGAAATGTCTTAAAATTTCATGATTTATTAATTAAGGGATAAAGCAGAAACATCAAACGAAAAACTAAACAATAGATTTATTTGAGGACATTCCATTGTTCTAGTTAGTTTTATTTATGTAGAGGGTAAACTATAAAAAAACACCGCAGCCACGACATACAATAAACGACTTGTTAGCTCTGCCCCGCGTTTATCAGTTATACCCATAAAATCCAGTCGAAACACATATTTTTCACTACGATAACATTAAAATGAATGGTCCTTTGGTCCGGATCTTCTTCATGACTTCGCCCTGTATGAGGATATGGGGCTTTGCGACTAGTCCCGCTAGCGACAACACGTAACTACATTACTTAGTACATCCAATTTGCAAGGGACGAAAGAACTCGACTTGTTTCTCTTTAATTTCTTCTGGTACTGTTAAGTGGAACGTAGGACGGAACTTTTTGTTAACTTGTTCACTTTCAGCTACAGTAAGAAGTTTCTTCGTTTGTCTATCAAGGTTGTTGGTTGGAGGTTTTGAGATAGCTAATTGTTTCCTGTTTATTTTGGTGTTAGTAGTCTTTAGTGGAAGATTTGATTATAGTAGTAGTCTTGGCTTGGGTGTCCTATAGTCATCATCTGCCTAGCCAGTATGTTAAAGGGAACGACTGCCTATCTGACCTCCACAATACAGTTAGTACTGGGTAACACGATACCCCTTTTGTCTTACTGTTTTGGGCTGCTGACTACCTGTAACGACTGTCAAAGATCTACAAATGGCAACTGGGACCAACGGCTTAACGTGCTTTCCGAGGCACGGAGGAAACTCTGTATGTAATAGCTGGTCACCCATCCACAGACCAACCAAGGCAAGCACAGCTTAACCTGGACATCGACCTGAACGGCTGTTAATATTTATACACGAGCTCATCGATTTGCTCCTCTTCTCTCCTCCTTGGGTGTCCTATAGTCTATGTGATTAATTCATTGGTTGAAAAATTCACCGCGAATTTCGAGCAGTACAGTCAAGTGTCACCTATTTTGTGGCAAACTCAACAAATCACCTGACAAATGTCACGATATAGCTCATAATACAGATATCGTGAACATTATACGAGTAGACCGTACATTTGTTCGATAACGCAAGGGAAATTCACGGTCTTATATTTGAGGGGTAGTGAGTAATGTGATTCTGGAATGACCGGGCGACCGTAACGTGATTGTCCAACTTCAGTCCTATTCGGAATCCGTTCGGACGATATGTTACAAATGTCATTGAAAGGTTCGCGTTGTTAGAACTAATATGACTATAACCACGGTCATTATAACTTATTGTTTATGGGAGCAATTAACTTGGATAATTATGTCCTTAGTCGGAACTACAGTACAGTGAGCTTGTATTAGGGCGGAATAATGGAGTTATTAAAACCACCACAGAATAAAAGCATGAATGATAAGACCGATGGCACAATACTGTTAGTTTGTATTGACCCACTGCTGAGTAATCATGGCAATATATAAATTTGAAATTATCAATGCATAAAGTCAGTCGCCCATCAGCATGTCAGTCTCCCTCGAAAACACCCATTAAAAGAAAATGCCTTGTTCTATTCTTTGTCTGACACCACACGTCACTGGTATCTGTCTATAATTAACTTTGATAACTCTATTGATGTCTCTTTTTATTGCCAAGAGCATACCAGTGTCATGCAAGACTTTCAACCGTTATAAATGTCAAGTTTTTATTAACACCTTACCTAATAAAGACGCACATATATGTATACGTCGTTAATAAAGAATATTATTTACGTCCGTTGCCAGAATTAACGTCCGCCATTCCGTATCTGGCGTGGCAATTAATAACCTTTTATAGATCTGTTTTTACTCAGCCAGAGCAAACGCTAGTACTACGAACTGAACTTTTTAAATAGCAACTTGCTCAATTACTGTCAAAGTTAGCGGAATAGAAGCGAGTTACTGTTGTGAACTAGTACCTGTAAACGAAGCATAGAGTCATTAGGGATGTGACTATTAGAAAGTCTCGAACCTTTATTGGAGAAATAATAGGTACGTACTACCGATTTCACTGACGGTCTACCACTTTTCACCCTTATGCCCTAAATAATAAGGTTGAAAAATGGTCGACCCTTAGGGAACTCAGTAATACCTACGTCCAAGTAGGTAAAGGGTTCGTTTTAAACAGCCATTGTTTAAGCAACGCTGTCTTAGTACTTAATTCTATGTTCCGTGGAAAGATTTCATAATGAGCTATGCTAAGTATGTTCTGAATTATTTCTTTATGTACTTAGTTTTGCAAATAAGTGAAGCGGTTAATGAATAGCTGAATCAGGTAATATAAATACCAAGAAAAGAGTTTTTTCTCTCGACTCGATATGTGCGAAATACACGCATGAAAATCAAATTTATTTACCTACCTCTGCCACAATATAAATTCTCGAATAGTTTATTTTCCCAGTAAACACGTCCAGACTTCCGAAAACGTTGAAAACAAAACGTATCTTGTAACAAACGGCAGAATTAATGGCGGACGTTACTTAGTTTACCGAATACCTATCTACCTCCCCTTTGTGCTAACCCACTCTTTCCTAACATTTACCATTACATTATCCTCGCTTTTTTTCCAAATACTTGAAATTTTTCGGAGGTTATACATACAGGTCTGAATTATTTGTTTTGTAGCTGGTACACGAGCGTGGCCCCTGGGACTGCTTGTCGAGTACAAACAATAATTACTTGTCACTGTTCAAAATTATCGCTAAATAACCGTATAAAGATACGACACATGCAGGGCTTGCAGAGGTCATATTTTATATGTTTAATTGGTTTTTGTGAGGTTTGTCGTTCTGTAAACCATAAATTTTTTAATGTTTATATTGCCCGTATGAGAGATATGAAGCTGTAAAGGTGTGAGCGACTGATGAACACCCAATGAATCTGATGACACAACTGTATACGAAAACGATATGATGTGGCTGTTCTGAGTCAACTGGTGCTTGACCGACTCTAAAATACATAGTACCTATCAACCGATGTTGTCTCAGTTAATAGCTCGATACAGTCGCCGGGCAATAGGTAACTCTAAAAATTGCCCACAAGAGAACTTCTTCTCGTCCCCCACAACGTGAATCCTCGCTTCACTGATTTCGCATGTCAAAGTTCCTATATAAATGTTGTTGAACTTGCAGAACTGTTATGGCATAAATAAAAAGTGAGTAAGTTACTCGCGGCCAGTGTTTCAATGAGGATACTTCCTGCCTTTGTTTACAATGCTTGTTCAGCACTCAGTTTGTTGAATTTAACGTCATGCGACATAAATAAAACGCCCTCTATCAAAATGATATTGTTTATTGAACTGTTTTTCATAACGTGAAAAAGCATGCTGGTAATATTCTCCGATACGTAATTATTTGAACATCACTTTGCGGAGAATCTTTTGTGAAATGAGATGCTTAACGAAGGTTAATTATTTTATTCAATGTTAATACTCGTAATTATGTTTATGTTGAAGATGTCTAAAGGTTTATTTTTTATTTTTGTTATGCTTAATTATTAAATTGACAACATCAGGTTATGAACGCGGTTCTTTTTAAAAAATACTTCTCGATTTCACACAGTACCTAACTGTACACTTTATCATTGTCAGGTACACACTACTTAAGCGAATAACATGGCTACAATAGAATTCCGAAAATCGTGCGAAACGTGTTGGCGCGGACAAAAGGAATCAAATTAAACCGTGGTCCTACTAAACGATTGCTTGTATTCCGTATTCTCATCTATTTGGTGTATTTCAGCGGGCGATAAATCAGTGACATCCGTAATTTGAAATCTTCCAAATGTTTCCCGGGGCTAGCTCGCCAGGGCTGGGTCGTTGCTCTCAGGGCCGGTCGGTATCCCTATTTCCCTCGCGACGGATATTATCGGGCCTGGCGTTCCGAACGATAATAATCGCAAGGGCAGACCTAACGGGACCCTATAATGCGAGGGTACGTTTCACAGCCTCCACAATACATTGCATTTTCAAGCGCCGTTTTTGTCAAAACAAGTTTTAGCGTAATTATACTTAATACGGATTCGGAGCTCCAAAGCTTTTCGAACGGTTATGTTATATTATATCGTAAACACTGCGATTGTTCGTATTAAAATGGAAAAGTTTAATTTGAACGCAGCAAATAAAATCAAACCACCGTTAGTCGGCGAGTTATTAAATAAAGAACGAGTAATAAATACAGTACCGCACTTTATTTTCATATCTATATAGCTCCGCGGATGGCAGTTGCACCTTCTAGGGATAAGCATTTTGTTATGCTAATTCTGAACTTTGGTTTCCGATGTCAATACATGTCACGTACCACTGAGTAAACTCATATTGTAAGTTACCAGTATTGTTATGATAATCAAGTATTGTTGAAAACCGGACCAACTATAATAGGAAGATACTGCAATTTCGGAATGTTAATGTTTGTCAACGTATTTTGTAAATTAACCAACAGATGTATTGATAGAACAATCTGTCTAGTGTCTTGGCAAGCGAACTGAGGGCTTAATGCTAGTTTTCATAAGTATTCAATCACGTAAACGTCTACTTGATGTTGTTCTAAAACTGAACTATCAGCGACGTCTGGTGACAAAAATGGGAAGTACGATTGTCCATACGAATTGACGTTAGCTTTAACATGATCGAGTAGTTTTGTTTGTCTATATCTAGGTTCAATCTTATCTATGGAAATAATTATGTTTAGCAGAACAGTTTCATCAAAGCGAATAAAAATGTATTTCGTTAAATACACGTAAAACAACTCTTTAATTTCGTTTTCCTTGCACTCCCATAACCGCAAGGTGAGCCAGCTGACTCAATAAAGATATAAACTTACCTTTATTAATATTTACAAGGCTGCTGGTATTTGTATAAATAAGTTATACCGTCCACAAATTACTATAAAGTCCACAAATTAGATTATAGGACTTTTAAAGGCGACATTCGCATCGTTTCGGTTCGGACGACGCGACTCGACGCCGACGTAAATCTCCTTTCTCCAGCTCAAGCCGATTCCACGTCTATATGTGTCCAGACTAAAAGCTCCACATCAACTCTATCAACATTTGATTCAAAATAAAAGATGACAAAATATGATACTGTGTAGTGTAGTGAAAATGAGTATAACTGAGTTGGCCATGACATTTATGTGAACCTTGTCCTTAATTTAATCGAATTTAAGTTAATACTTCAATTAAATTGTCTTTCTAACCTAAATTAACAGCAATAATTGCAACTCCATCATTTTGATACATATTGATAATAGAAAACTTCTCATTTTGATTATTTTGGCATTTGTATCCATATTACATTCCTGTCCTTTTTTTTGTTACCGTATTTTTTATTCATGTGCGTATCTTTTTATACATATCTTTCGTTCTTTGTGTATCTTAAAATACCTTAAAGCTAAATTACTATTACGAACCCATACCTTATCTATGCCAAAGGATGTCTTTAAGATTGATAAACAAAATATTACAATGTTCTTTCTTTCTTGTTCTAGGGCGGTGACAGATCCTCGCGATGGCCGGCGGGTGGCGCTCAAGAAACTGCCCAATGTATTCCAGTCGCTCGTCTCCTCCAAACGCGTCTTCCGGGAGCTCAAGATGCTCTGCTTCTTCAAACACGAAAACGTAAGTCTTTCACAACATTTGACGCGTTTCCGAGAAGGGTGCGGCAGAGGTGTACCCACAGTGCACCAATATACCTACATACACTTCTGCTTTAGTGTTTAAATAACCATAAAAAGGTTATCTATGTTAGCATCGCATCGTAAACAATGACTACTTACTACTTCTATTTGAAAAGTTGAGAGTTTCATAGGAAACTTCGATTTAAGTGCAAATGAAGTTAATCGGTGAATCTTGCATTGAGTAAGCGTTTATTAATGAAGAGTGGTCTGAGCATGAGGTTGCTGCAAAAGAAGTTTTAATGTATATTAATTGATGTAATTGTAAAAACTTTTTTGTGACATACTAAAGCACACGCAAATTCTCTTGGTTTGGGTGACCAACGGCTTTGATGCTTCATCCTTCCAAGAAGGTATCCAAAATCAAAACTATGTTATTTTATGTTTGCATTTGCAGTTAATTATTATGTTATTAGTTGAGGATTGCAAACTAAATCAAAATCATTTAGTATATAATTATATGCAAAAACAGGATAAAGGGAACGATTATTATTATCACGATTCTCAAATTAAATATTAGCTCAACCAACTATTTAATCAACGTAATATCTCTCGGCATTCGCGTAAACGATGAAACTTACTTAGCGTTCAAGTATTTTACCAATTTCACGAACACTAGGAGTTTTGTCTTCAGATATTTAAACTAGGCATAGTTGAAGCCAAGTTTCGCCGTACTATGATACCGCTGCGATGTATAGAAAGTTTCATATTATAGCTAAATCGAGACAAGCGTGTGTGGCTGCCTAGATTCAGATATGAGATTACTCGGAGGCTGGAGCCGGTGTCGCAACTACCCAAAGTCCACACACTTCCTCTATAAATAAAATCACACATCCCGATAGCAAAAACATACGCAAACCTTTTCGATGGAAGCCCAAAATTTTCATTTCGTGATTTTGCCTCGATATTCCGTCCCTAATAAACAATTATCAGGTCACTCCCATTTCTTTGTTTGACATTTAAAACTCCACCAAGTTTTTCTTCCAATAAACTTGTTTGTTCCAAAACAGCCTTCTGTTCAGCTAGTTGTTCCCACGAAGACTTAACAATGACCAAATTGGAACACCTTAAAGACGCGTTTGTTTTTTACATTTTCTCATTAGAGACCTTCCGCAGTCCGGCCTTACTTTATGAATGTTAATTGTTGCTTTTACATTCACACCTGCGTTTTATAATTATTACTCCCTTGGTGATTATACAAAGAACATTTTCAATTTATAAGTAATATAACACGAACCGATACCTATAAATTCACCTGACTCCAACCTCTTTATTATGAAAATAGGGTATGTATTGGTCATCACGAAATAATTATAATGCGGTGTGCGCTCTCTTCATAATTTATTCATTTTCACTGTGTTTTATCGATCAACGTTTATTGTTTGCGGTTGGTGAGCGTTTGTCTCCTCATATAAACATGCATTTGCATTGCAACGAGTTACCGTTCCACAGTGTTGATTGTGCGTACCACTAATAACGTGACAGCGAGCGGCTGACGAGGGCTTAACGTTCGTCGCGGACTGGACGCCCAACTAATGTGTGGTTTTATCTTTGCAGGTCTTATCGGCGTTAGACATCCTGCAGCCGCCCAGCCTCGACTTCTTCCAGGAAATGTATCCTTTTTACCGTATAGATAGTGCATTACTAAAGAAATGTTGCCGTAAACGATCATATGACGGGTTCGTTTTAACGGTGAACGTAGGCGCATTGACCCCACACGTGAGTCCTCCAAGATTGCACTTCTACTTAGGATCGCCGGAACTGCTAAAGCTCCCAACAAACGGTCCAGTGTTATATTTTATCTTCGTTGTAGCGTTATTGAATTTCACTCGTTGAATTGTCAGCGCTTCAGCGGCTTGATACTTTATCTTTGTTGGATGTCTATCTGCAGCCAAGATTTATAGCGGCGAATTGAAAGTTTTGAATTTGTCTTATTTGTTGTGAATTATCGTGTGCCGTTTCTACTTACGGTAATTTCTCACGTCTGACATGATTTGAAATTCGTATTTGCGTGCAGATAACGACGTGCCAAGGGCGTGACACATGCTAACGGTTCTCATTTACTTTTCAACGCCTTTTTTTTTGTATTGACATTTTAATTTATTATTATTAGTTATGTTATTTTAAACTTTTTCCAACTAAGATATTGAGAACCATGTCCTTTGACCTTTTAGCAAACAGTTACGGAGCTAATTTCGCCGATAAGCAACTAATTATAATACATTTTTTACGGCTGGGCAGTACTTCAATTTCACGCTGTCGAATCGAATGACAGGAGAGGTTGATCTCCTAAGATTTAGACGTCAATTTTGAGCAGGTCTCGCGTTACTAGCAATTTCATCATAGGTCGATACAGCCACAATTTATCTTTCTCAACTGCCATATAAATATCCAACCGAGTAACTGTCGGTTTTATGTTTCAAATTTTATATCGGGTAGGTACTCTATTGTAATTTTTTATGGGTCGGAGGAATCTTTACGGCTTAGTTCTATATTTTCTCCATTAAATGTATCGCCTTTTGCAGTAACTAATTTATGAAAAAATTAAAAATTGCATCTGCTTCTCTTATCTATCTATCAGTTGAGAGGTCGATCTAAGCTGCCCCGTTTGACGTGTTCAAATTACCTAAATAATTCGAACATGAAATCTAGTCGCAGGTCTAAAGCCAAATTCTAGCAGGCTACGGCTTGTGACAGCTCCGAACATGAATATTTAAACGTCATTATATTCGCCAATTTCCAAAATTAACCATAAACCGAGAGAAAATAAACTCACAGCAGCTTCACTGTGGCGTATATTATTTAATAATGGCTGGCAATTATATTAATAGATGTTTCAATTGATTTTAATAGCCAATATCCTGACTGGCAGATGTATATTGAATCAACACTGACAAATGTGTTCGGAAAGTGTAATTAGCGACATAATGGCGTTTATTATTTTTCGAGTTCGTATGCGCGTCAGCTGGCGCAAACGCCGGGAACACAATATCTCGTCGGTGCTACCCTATATCGATTTATTCCCCTTCAAGTTTTATTGAAATTCGAATGGCTCTCGTTCGCCTGCCTGCTCCACAACCCAATAGTAAAAACAAAACACTCGGCACAAGTTGTAATACAAGAAACTGGCCTTAGTTAGAATCGTAATGTTTAATTGAATAATAATAATTGCTTATTTTCCAAAAACGTAGTACTACTTTACAATGACAATGTGGCAACAATTCAATGCCAATGTAACCACGTGGGAATTTGTGACGTAGACTAAAGACTGGTTTTGATCGACGTTAAGCTAAAGGGGAAAATATCTTTGTTTTGATCTATAACTCAAATCCACTGCGATCTCAGAAATACTCGGAAAGTTTTCTCTAATCAATATCATATTTGACAAGATCGTTAAAATGGAATCTCTAGGTCCCAGGGTTTTGGTCCTTTAGTCCGAAAAATTATCCTTCATTTTCAGCTGCCATATTAAATAACCGTTAGGTAACAAAACGAATTATAAAAGGTAAACGAGAATACGATAATGGAATTTAGCATAAAAAAATCGGTTAATACTAGCAGGTAGAGGAATAAACTTAACAGTTTCGAAAAGACTGACACATTAAAGATTGGACAATAGGAATTGAATGTATACTGAATACATAACAGATATATTTATTCGATGAAATACGTTGTCATTGACATCATGTTTCCTACTTGAACATGTAATTTACATTGAATATTAGAAACTTGAAAATATTACATAATTTTATTAGAAAATAAAACAACTATTGATCATGAAATCATATTATTTGCTGAAATGCATATCTTAATCAACGCTTCGACTGCTAGTAAATGAGGGAATGGGCTTTAAACCACCTCGCGAGCCCAGTGTGGGTAGATGCATGTCACATGTCTTCGAATATTAGGTTCCAGGATATGCCGATTTCCTCAAGATGCAAGTACATTCTAATCAATTCAGTAAAATTAAAGGTACTTAACTCTTTACGATAACTTAATAAGTGATAAATGTGTGGGGTCACTCGATTACACTTTTCTTGAAAAAAAAAACATATAAAAAAACCGCTGACTAATCTGCGTGACATCAGCATATAAATATTTTTTCCTTTTTCCCGGATATACCTTGATTGATTTAGCTATCAAATTGGTAATGATTTCGTTGATAAAAAAAATTAGTAGACATACTGTTTGGTGTTATCGACCGATAAGACTTAGTTCTGAAGTATTTTATTGTTTGCTAAACTAGAGTTTTCGATTACATAAATAAACTCACGTCTATTTTTCCATGGGAGTAGGCAGATACCACAGGACACCACCTGCTACGATCCTTACATACTCCTTTAGCCTCGTCAACGTTCATACATCTGGTCATACACGCACGCGGATTCGACAACTACGCACTGATCTTTTAGAAGAACCTCACCAATAAAGTATTCGATTATCGATACTAAACGTGGCGTATAGGGTAAACCTTGACCTGGATACTTTTTATCCCAGTAGTATGTTCCTTTGGGATAATTTCCGAACTCCTCGTGATCATAGCCGCGGGCAATAATAGTCGGAAGTAACTTTAGTTCCAACAAACAGTTTGATTTCCTCCCCGTATTTAGAACTGATAGTGGCGAAGTGCCGAAATCGTAGAGTAGTAACAAACGAGGATCCGTCGGAGTAACCGATGAGATGTTTATATTCGCGGCGCAATATTCGGCGGCTTTCACATCACCAAAATAGAACTAAGAGCTTCCGTGAAGTTATGTGCTCTCTCTTTGTGCTTTGTTCATCGCGGATGCATCATCCATGACTATGCAAGGTTTTATTACTTACTTTTTGACTCTGGGATTAGTCCTAAGGATTGGGAAACTAGGACATGGGATGTTCACAGTCCTCAAAGTACGTTTCATGAAATAGAGGGTGTAATTTTTGTTCAGAAGCTTTTATTAAACCAGATAATGTGGCTAGGAAATAAGGTCTAATAGTTTCGTTAGTTTACTGGTAATGCATGTCCCACATATCATATTTATGAAATCCGCATACCTAGATAATAATATCTAGATCGTCGAGATGACTAAGAAGCAATATAAAGCGTGCAACGGCAAAATAATGACGATAATCGCGAGCCCGCATGGTTTTTAATGCGAAGCTTAACGTACCCAATTGCTGAGTCAACCCCTCGCATGCGGTCTTCTCAGAAGCCTTACATTAAGCTACCTGTAATGACCTCATCTACACACGCACATTAAATGTCGACGGAATATTCACATCACAATGAAACATGACAGCTGGAATGACGGCTCCAAGTAATGAATTCCGACGTCGTCGCATCGTTTCGTACAAACTCAACAGCCCGAAAACAAAGAATGGAAAAAAGGAAAATTGGCACCGGAGCCACGGAGATTCGAAGTATTTCTTGCTCTGCGCGGATGTTCCCTATTGTAACAGTTTTTATTGAACATATATTCTAGTCTCAACTTCCTCGGTTTAGAATTGACGCATTTTCCCTATCCTTATTATAATTTCAACGTCAAAGTTTCTTGAGGCGTTCCGTTAGATTTATAGCGTCTCATAAGGAAGTTTCTTCTATAAATTCTTTTTATGGCTAATAGAATGCAAACATACAATTCTTGGCACTCGTCGTTGTCGGACACGTCAGAATTCGTAACAAAACATAATTTCACACAACACCCTTTGTGCCTGGAGACAAGGTGGCATACTCCTCGCGTTTCCTCCGCCACGCCATTGTTTTTGTTCTCTGGCCATTTCTTTTGTTACATGAGCAGTTTCTTTTGTTCAAATGCTTGTTTCTTTTGTCCGGCGGTGGTTGTCTTTGTTTCAGCGGTTGTGTGGAGTCGCCTGCGCACCGTGCGCCGGTGCAGCGCCCTTGCGCGTGCGCTTCCTAATTAGCGGTTTTGCGTGGGCCGCCTGGCCCGATTTAACCTCGCCGCGTCACGCCGGCCGTGCTCTCGCGCCGATATCGCCCCGCTAACTACCACTTTATTGTATTGTGAACTATAAATTGAGATCGCTGTCCAGATTACTGTTATCTAGGCACGCTATCGCCTATTTACCTACATATGGATGCGGTTTCATGTAATTTTGGATGCTGTGTTTGCATACTTGACTATACTTGAGCAATTGATAATCTCTTTGAGGTTGTACCGCCCTCTGATATTCACTTAATTACTAGTTGAGAAGAGAGAAGTTTTAGTTTACACTTATCTAAAGTATGAGAAAAATAAAGCCAATTTCATGTTGTGGTTACATTACTTAGCAAGTTACTGAAACTTTTATCACACCCTGTCACTCATTTTCAGTTTGTTCAACTTGATTCTCTATTCATTATGACTGACATGTGCTATAAATTACGATACGAACACATCACACATTCATCTTGCTTTTGATTTATTTGCGCGCACAAAACGTACCGCTTTGTAAAAAAGAAATCACACGAGTACCAAAATAATCGCAAGTGCCGTCTGTCACCCTGCTGTTATCTATTATACGAGTACTTTATTAGGCACGCCAGTCGACGCTCTCATAAATGGGCGAAAGAGAATTGATTGAAAGTCAATAGGTCACGTCTCGTCGCACGACGCAAGTTTCAAAGGTCTCATCGTACGCCATGAATGCCCAAATTAAGGGCTTAAACTATCCTATTTGTTCGAGGTATTTTATGAACAGCTGTTATGTTTTTGGTCCTATGTACTTGTTAACCTTTTTTTTTTAGATTAGGTTTTAATACGTTTTTTCATGAAGTTCTTGAAATCTAGGTCGCTGTCCTTGCTATAAGAGCAACCACGACTAAAGGCTACACGTAAATAAATCTCACATCTGACATTTATAGAAACAATGGTGTTGTGTGAAAATTGTATACCTACCAACTGTAAATTATTCTAGCTAGGTTTTTAGAGCACTCCATAAACTATCTCGCAAATGCAGACGTTTGTACGCAGGTAAGCCTCTTTGTGTCGTCACCTGGGGGTCGTTACTGGAGGGAAACTGTCGCGCGTTTTAACGTGTGCTGTTTTATTGATGTAGGAGCATGAGTCTGCCCTGATTCACGATTCACACATGGAGGTAAATACTACAGTTGTACACTCCCGCAATGTGTTTATGATGAAACATTGACACGCGTGACGTCACAGAACTTCCAAGGATTCGGTGTCGAAGTGTCGGCGCACCGTGTGTCCTTGCTTTGTTCCAAATTGCGTGCAAATGTTAAGATTAGATTTTTTTTGTTTGCATAAAGATATAGTCGTATTTTATCGCCAAGCGTTATAATTGGTTCGAATAATTGGGACGTTCCAATTTGCAAAAACCGCTATGAAGTGAGTCCTTGACTCCTTGGGCAGTTGGCTTTGAAACTCGGCTCTGAAAACCTCGTTATAAGTAAAAACACTTACACATATTATATCTTTAGAATGATTAGGATACTGACATTCTTCAAATAATGAATAAAGAATGTCGGGAATGCATATTATACGTAAAGAAAAACATCACCGTGACAAAAGACAGTCTCGTCATCATTGTCTCCCATGTCATTCGTCACAAGAAAAAAAATTAACCGCTATTGAAGATGCATTTCTCTTGTGAAACAAGCATCATCTTAACACGTTGACTTGGCCAATTTGTACAATCATCATCTGCCCTGTCTTTTCCCTATTTTGGGGTCGGCTTTCAGTCTAACCAGATGCAACTGAATATCAGCATTCTACTTGGACGATTGTCTATCTGACCTTCACAACCCTGTTACAGTGTAATATGCTACCCCTTAGTAAGACTGGTTGTCAGATTGCTTCTGACTACTTGTAACGAATGTCGAAAGATCTACAAATGACAGAAGAAGATTTCCGAGGCGCGGAGGGAACTCGGTATTTAATAGATGGTCAACCATCCACATACTGACCTCGGCAAGGTCTATTTAACTACAAGCCCCTACCACCAATTTTTGCAATCGTTGTAGGTAATTGCATTCTAAAGCTAAATTGGATGAATAAAGTAGCTGTGCACAAGCCCGCCGCTGATCAAAGCTTACTACAATGCCTACTGACCGCTCTAAACCGGATTATGCAGAGGGGATGGCATAATGCAATTATTAGAACGCTTCGCAAAGGGGTTGGTGTCCAGTGTCTAGTATTGGTTTGTTCGGTGTACCCAGGTACGATGATGGTTCGCTATACAGGATGGAGTGACATCGACTCACGAAGCGAGATCTAGATCCCCCAGTATCAAAATTATTTTATCGGTTAAAAAAAAACTATTCCATACAGTTTGACCGTGTAGGTTTGGCATTTTTTGTAAGAGAAAACTGTTTTTTAGGGTTCCGTACCACAAGGATAACCAACGGGACCCTATTACAAAGTCTCCGCTGTCCGTCTTGTTTGTCTGTCTGTCAGCGGGCTGTGTCGCATGATCTGTACTAGGTAGACGGTTGAAATTTTCGCAGAATGTGTTTCTGTTGCCGCTATAACAAAAAATAATCCTACTAATATTATAAATGTGAAAGTTTGTGAGAATGGATGTGTGGATGTTTGTTACTCTTTCACGCATAAACGGCTGGACCGATTTGGTTGAAATTTGGTATGTAGATAGGTTATACCCTGGATTAACATATAGGCTGCTTTTTATCAACACACCACGCGGGCGAAGCCGCGGGCGGAAGTTAGTAAAAAATAAATTAAAAGGGGCTCCCTTACTACGATGGTACCCCTTCATGCGAGAGTCCGACTCGCACTTGGCCAGTTTTTTTGATAAACTGTGATTTTTTTTTTACGCTGAGGCATTTAGATTCATGCGCTGAATTAATTCATGGTAACTGTGTGTGCGCGGCGATCGCCGATTGCCCACTAATCCTGTTTTTATACACTTAAGATGCTACAGCCAAAGGATCAATTAAACGAACAATTTTTCCTTTTAAACTGACTCAGCGTCATCCCTCTCTTCTAAGATGACTCGCCACAAGCAACGAATTTGCTCGTACCGAGTAAGGCACTTCCGCTGCCTCTTTTGTGCCACAAATTCCAAAACCGAAGCTTTGTTACTTTTATTCACTTCTTTAATTTTTCTTATTAATATCGTAAATCCATGTCACGGCCCTTCTACTATGAAACTATGATGCAGCATTACGCCATCGGTTTTAATGTGGCAGTAGCGCTTATTCCAAAGTTTACTCAACTTATATCCAAAGGTCGGGTAGGTTAAACACGTGTAATCAATTTATTATTAATACCTTCTTTAAAATGATATTTAATTAATAATCTGAAGATTTACACTAAATTATGTCCGAGCGTGGGACGATAATTTTGTTCAGAATTTATAGCGTAGTGCGTAGAAAACATGTAACAGAACTTTGGCAAGATCCGTGCTGTGTCATTTTCCTATCCTAATACAATGTACCTACACAACTGTAATCAAAAACTCAGCCAAAGGATTATAATCCTTGAAATTGTGTACTGAATGTAACAAAAGACCAAAAGTCCCTTGTCGATGTCGTCGATCGATATTTCCACGATAACCGCGAACCCTTAAAACATAATTATCAGATAAAATATTCTTCTAGTCCGTTTTCTTCTGATCGTCTACCATTAAAGTGGTTACCGTTTCCCACATTACGCCTACATTCTGTATTACATTTATATATTCTATAAATTATGGGCCAAGGTTCTCCATTTATAAACTTTTCCATACATTTCCAGTAACTTTTATTAGGTACAGTATTCCCAGTGCCTTCAAAATTGCAGCCATTTAAAATAATTGTACGAGTTTATTTCCTCCACGTCTATGTTAATGTTTCCTAAACAAACATTATGTCGACTATAACTTCTTATTAAAGCCCGGGAGTTCCGTACACTGTACGGGATTCTGTTTTCGTTGGCTTTTCCTTGCTATTGTTCTGGGTTTAATATCAGAGTGGTCGTTGCAATGACCGGAGGATTATATTGAACTAGATCGAGGCTTGTTTTGTTTTGTTTTTATATTTCATGCTGAAATGAAACGAAAACATCGATATTGCTCTCTCTAATGCAAAATTGAGAGATTAACGGTTAAGATCTATATCAATCTATGTCTACACAGCCCGCGTCATCCCACTGCTGGGCAGACGGCTTTTCTTATGACTTTTCGTTCTATGTCCAATGTGGACCACTGGTCGTTGGTTTTGTCTAGCTCATTCCTCCATCTTCTACTAGGTTTGCCGCAATGCCTTTTGACTGTGTCAGTTCCACACAGTGACTATTTTGGCCCACAGCTCATTGGGCATCCGGCAGACGTGGCCAGCTCTGTCAAACTTCGGCATTTCAACACTACATTTCAATGATTAATTATCTCATTCCATATACGAATATATCCATAATCCCCTCTATAATATCCACACTAACGGTTTATTGCACTTCGCTGCCATGTGTATTATTTATATGAGTATTTAAGAATTTATCACCAGATCACAGTTTATGGCGGTCGCAGTCGGGCTCGTACACCGTGGACCGTTAACGCTCGGCCGGCACGCTTAATTGCTCCCCAATCGATGCAGGGCCATCATCTGTTTACCTATAATACGCAGATTAGCCAGCCTTTTATAAGCTTTTCATGGCGCGTTAATGCTGAATTTCTAGTTCAGCAAGTTTGGGTTATTATCCGAACGGGGATCAATTTTCGTACTAAATTGCATAGATACCAACAGTATTAATGTTAAGCTAAGCGATTCTTCAGGATTTCGTCGGTAATCTCTTCATTGTTTATAATTATTAGTGTCTCATTCGGATGAACCTTCTTTTAGTAAATCTTTATCTATATCTTCATCATCCTTTATCGCGTCTATGAGTCGCTTTCTGGATTAGCTTTAAAAGTAAATATTTTCCCTGAATAACCAAACATAATTGCATTTATCAACTCTCATTGTTTTCGTTGATTCAGTTTGCTTTTCGAGTATGTCTTTTCCCTAAGTAATGGTCCCGCTATAATCGGTCAACAAACTACTAAGGTTTCATCTTCTTACAGTATCCTAATGGATATTTGTGATGTCCTTGTCAATTGTAGTAATTCTGTTTACTTCCAAAGTGGATGGGCTCGTAACGGAGACCTGATATCGAGTAGACAGGTACAGTAATATAATTTATGTTTGGCTACACTTGGAAACTTGTGCTCTGAGAGGCTGATCGATTTACTTAGACAGCTGGATGCTTAGTTATGTACGACCATCGATTCGAGTTTATTTACTTCTCGCAAATATATTAGAATCTGCTCTGATACTGTTTAGGAGATAAGATTTTATTTTATTCGAGTTCTGTTTGTTGCGGTCGACCGCAGTCTAGCCTGTTTTGGATTTACGTAGGAAATTTTAGTCGACGTATTTTCGTTGTAGGCTTTAAAGAACTTTAGTTTGCATACAAAAGACGGTAACGTAAATCCGTTGCATTGACAACACAAACTCGTCATACTTGGGCCCTTCAATATTTAATATTCATGACAACATCGTGATTTTTGAAGCAAAGTGCAAAATTATGTTTAAAAACAGGCGCGTTATTTGTGGAGTAAAACGAGTTGCGGCGGTCATCACTACATATTATAAAACAAAGTCGCTTTTCTGTCCCTATTTCCCTTTGACCGCTTAAATCTTTAAAACTACGCAACGGATTTTGATGCGGTTTTTTTTAATAGATAGAGTGATTCAAGAGGAAGGTTTATATGTATAATAACATGCTTAATATATTAGAGAACCACTGATAATTTCAAGATTTCTATTGTGAAGTCGTAAATAATTTCATTTTTTTCCGCTTACATTGCAAACGCAGGCTGAACCCTACGAGATTTATCAAAATAATGTACTAAGTATTGTACACATTAAAAAGGTCTACAGAAAACTCCGCGATGGTATATGTCTATCTCTTATGGATATCCCACAATAACATGTTTTTGTCATTTACTTTTTACGCCAAATAATGGCTAATTTCCGAAGCCATTTTAACCAATACGGCATTAATCCTTATCCAATTAAATACCTTAAATACATTGTTGATTTAATATAGATCTTTATGGCCCTTTACAGCATATGATTAAAATGAATATTTTCGAAGATATTACAGATTTAAAAATTGCGGGAATTCTGTAATATATTAATTGTTATAAAAATAAAATAAAAATGTAAAAAGTAAATAAGTAAAAATGTAGTGTATGAATTTAGATATTCCAAAGATAGTAGGAAATCTTCATGGTATAGGGAAAGGGGAATATAATTGTTTTACTCCAAATTTAACGCGTGCGGGCCACGGGCAGTAATGAATAAATCAAAACTACTGGATCAATTTTAATCATTTTTTCAGTGAGTGACATAGGCTATATATTTTACACCCGAAGCCGAAGTGGGCCGCTATGTTTTTATATACAACGTTCACAGTTTTTCTGTAGTGTATTTAGTATCAGCATTGCAGTACCCGTGCGAAGCCGGGGCGGGTCGCTAGTTTGTAATATTTACAAATCCACAATAAAAATGCAGAAACTTGGGATTGCTTATACTTTTCATAGCCGCAGTCACTGAGTCGGTGATTTTTCACAGCTTACTCAGTTTCGTCTCGACTTTTGTGGACGGACTCGTATAAATAAAAAACTGTATTGCTAGCACTAAAGTCCAGAAAATCATTACGGCTTCTACTGTGTGTTTAGGACCTGAATCGTAGTTTGTTTAGTCTAACGATGTTAGGGACACCGTAGCACAAACTTATACTAAGGAAGGATTCAGTACAAGCTTCTAGACAGAACTAAAAAAGGCAGCTGTTTGATACAAAAGTGCAATAACTGCACGATCAAAATGTTAACCGCAGATTTATTTTAATTACCGATAAATAAAAAATGCTGGATCTATCATCATGTACTGAATCCTTGGTAAAAGTTTTTGTCACTATGTCCCTTACACCGTGAACAACGAGTCGTACTGATATATCTCAGCTATCGTTACTATCGTTGAGTCAACGATTATTACCGTTAGTGATGTTATGTATGTAATTCTATGCTTCATCTGGTTTGCGTCGTGTCTTATTGAATAGTTTATGAGCAGAACACACAGTATCAGTTATGTTTATGACTTCATTCATGTCACTGTGATCATTTGATTTTGTATTTTTCTTATTAGAGTTTATGGCAAGAATCGAGTGCAATGCAGTGCTGCAAGGATCTTTTGGCACTTGTAAGACACTTTTGGGAGGCCATTTAATAAATATTATACCAATATGCAGTTTTAGTTCCGATTGTGGTCGAACCATGCACAACTATAGGTTTAGGAATGTCATCGTAGTCTCTTTGGGTTGTGGTGTATTCCATACGGCATTGGTTTTCTCGATAGTTCGAACTTTTGTTGCCATCATCTAACTGTAGCAGTTTGAAATTTCAAATTCTTATGTTGCATGTCTGCTAGCAAATCGTATACTGGTATCGTTTTAAATTCGGAAACGAAGCATGTACACGGAAATCCTAGTAATTTCAGTAGCATGAATTAATTTTAGTCTTCAGCATAGTCTTTATAGCTATGTTACTTGATTATACAGCTAAAATCTATTCAAATCGTTTGTTCCAATTAATTTTATTTCCACTTGAACACATATCAACTATGAAGTGGATAGTGTACACAGTACGTTCAGTTTACGCTGCTGCATGCTGGTGTGAAAGTTATTAATCTAAATTGCGCACGTAGAATAGATCAGTCATTATTTTTTTCTTCTGAAGTAGCAATCATAAAACATACTCAGATTTAGACAAATTCTACTTCAGTGACGTTATTTGAAGAAAAACTTAAAGTTTAACTCCCAAACAAACGACGCCAATTCAAAGTCCTCTAGAGCTCTGAAGAAAATATTGCGCCATAGTTCGCTGGAAATTGTACCGCGTGGGGCCTCCCCATCCGGATTACTATCTACGCCTTGCATGTTCTCACCATATGTTTTAGTTTCGCACATGTCCATGTTTTAGACAGCTTTCAATTAATGTATAATGCTCTTATCTCTAATGATTGCCACTTGCGACTAATTTGGAACCGAAAGAAAAACAGAATGTCTGCTGGTTATTGTCCTGCGCTAATTGAAAAAGTCGGGGGAAATGGTTACTGTAGCACGTCGTCTATATGATGGCCTTTTCGCTATATAAGGATTTTTTAATGGATTTTCCATCCTTTTATGCCAAATAAGGATTTAGGTAGCACTTTATAAATCCGCTTACCACGTTAGGTATAATTACCGTGATGTTATGTATGTATTATGGGGATTCTTCATGCTTAGTAGCTTCAGCTCCATCATGTCTGTCAGTTTTTGTTCAGTTCAATGTTCGGTTGTAAACATTATTGCTGGATATATTGCCTTTGGTTTACAATGGCGTGTGTCTACTCTACTACCAGTTTTATGTCAGTATCTTCTGACGAATAAAAGTTTTTATCGTTATTAATTTTGTGTAAGTTCAAAATATTCTTGTTTCCAATTTTATGCTCATAATAAATTTCCCTGATTACATGAGCGTCAAAACAAATCAAGTCAAAATAAATAGAAAATATAACATCAAACCTCATCAAACAAATTGATAATCAGAATATGACCTTATCAATATGCAGGTAGACCCTGCCGATCCTTTTGATCTAGCTTATAAAATATTCAGTAAACAGAAAGAACTAAGCACTTACCGACTTTGAAGAGTCCTGATCCTGAACTGATTAAATAAATGGTTTCTGGATGTTAGCATTCCAAAAGTACCAATATAAAATGAAAGGTTAGTTCCCCGAAATGGTATTTGTGTGGTTCACGAGTCGTGTACTGGTCGGATCGTCAAGGGTACGGTAACCCGTAACACGTTTTATGTTTATGGAACATCGTGGTAGCGTTATTTATGTAGCTTTGCTGCTCTTTATTTATCCTTTGAAAGACGCACTCAAAAGACGTTATATGTCAGAGAAAAATAAGCTAGTGTGGACCGTGACGCCTCGGAAGCCTAGGCGCACTGAAAAAAATCGTAAAAATTTGACGTTCATATAAAAACAGCACTAAAACTTGTAGGATGCGCAATAAAATCTGTTGCCTGGTGTTAGAGCCTTTCTCGGTGCGTACGCCATTACAAAAGTATTCCGAGCAATATAATTTTTATTTTATAGACGCTTTAAATTTTGAGGTTCTTTCAACCGCTTTCTGAAGCGTTTACCAGAAGTATTAAATATAATTTCACGCCTGACGATTGAAAAAACGAACTGGTTTGCACTTGCGATACACCAACTGTTACTGGCTGTCGTGTTACAAAATATTCGACAGTTTTTTACTTTATTATACAAGTGTGAGACATTGTAACAAGTTTATCGGGAATACACAAAGAACAATGCAAACTACAAACAAAAGCATGCTAAAAATGACGTTACGCATATAACATAACGTGGAGGCCTTCGTGAAACATTAAACCTTGGTTTTATTTACTGCTTCGTCGTTTAAGGTAGAGGAATCTCGCCGTAAATAACCGCTTTATGATATTTCCACGACTTCATTAAGTCTTTCAATGA
This sequence comes from Eurois occulta, assembly GCA_950022335.1. Classification (NCBI taxonomy): domain Eukaryota; kingdom Metazoa; phylum Arthropoda; class Insecta; order Lepidoptera; family Noctuidae; genus Eurois; species Eurois occulta. The sequence continues at coordinate 16,065,629 of OX465489.1, forward strand.
TATAACTGTGAGAGTTATAGCCTCTCAGTCATAATACACGCTCTTATTGTGTACGCAAAATAGAAAGTACATATATTAATTACTCTTGAGCACGAATGTAAACGATAAAAAGTATAAAAACTCGTAATGCGACTAAAATTTGCGATTCAGAGAGATTTTGTGTCGTAGCTTAGTTGCAGGTTGTTGAGATAGGGCGGGGGCGACCCTTCCCGTTAATGTATTCTGGCAATTTCGCTAACGCCCTCCCGGGAACTCGAGCCTTGGCTAGACCCTAGATTAAATTTGTATTCTTCTGTTTACCATTACTTTTTGTTACTTATCCTGTCAGTTCAGCCGGTATAGATGCTTAAGCCAGGGCTTAATCCATCTTCCAATCTTTATAGCCACATTTTGTGTCTTCGTTCAAAGTAGTATGTGTCCATATCTCAAAATGTTCCCGCGCTGCATTAAATTCACGACTGTGATTAAATATTGGGAGTATTATAAACTGGGAATTTTAACCGATTCCCAAGAATTTTCGCAAAACGAATTCTCTGTAAAATGTTAAACGACATTTAAATATCAAACTGTTCGGAAAATCTTATCTCTTGGAAATTTATATCCTAGACAGCACATTTGTCCATCTCGTTGTCAGTCGTTTTCTACAGTAGTAGTAAATTTGCTCCCATCCATATTCTTATTTTCTAACGGACTCAGTAATGCATCAAGTTACACATTACGTTAAAACTGCTACTTTTGCCTCTGCGTCGTATTCTCGTGGGACTGAGAGCGGTTTCGTGTTTTCGCTCGCAGTAACAACAACTTCGGACTGTTTCGTATGATGGCGACATTCCCCCCGGGCCCGACCTCTTCCGTACTCATGTGCGCACCATGTCCGCTCTTTCATCCAAACAAAATCCCAAAACAGTTAATCAGTCATCGATTAATGGAGACTAGCGCTCGCCAACTGACGTGCTCCTTTGGATGATTAATCGAACTACAGAATTAGTTCTCATCTTGTTCACTTGTCAAATATTTTCTCTGCTGCCGTCGCGATCCTATAAATGGAATGAAAGCGAAGTATGTGGTTAATGCTGAGGCTGGATTATCTTCGAACACCAACTCGATAGCAAAGGCTCTGCCAAGTAGCTATAATTATTTTAACGCCACCTGCAATCCATGTCAGTAAAGAGCGTTCGACTTCTTTTACGTTTTGGAATAATTTGAGGCAGACACCGCTAAGGGTTCGCAACGCCGGCGGTACTTGGCACGGGGTGACCGAGAGGGTTCTTGGCTCGCAGGCTCGAGATCAGCGCTGGCGTAGCCCCTTGTGCGGCCCCGTCTCGATGACGTCTTGGAAGATTGCCCGATAGGCTTTAGATAAACGCTACCGTATTGCGGTTCCCCAAACTTTTTTTTCTAGCCCGAAAGCGTTAAATCCATTATAAAATGTACTGCCACGGTTAAGTGTATTCAAAATTGTACTTCCGCGGAAAACAGACATCTCATTCGCAATGCAAATGTATTCATGTAGCCGTAATGAAGAGTATCATGTCGCATTCAGTCTCCACCTGCCACCCGTGTTCGTTAACCAACGCAAGTTTTTATATTTTTGCCTCGCGCATTTCAGAATCGCTCCTGAAGTTTTGAAATGTTGGACGGTATATTTCAGCGCGTGGCGCAGACTTCGTTACTGGGAATTATTGCGGGCGGCGCAGCTCGCAGTTCGCGTAATGTGCGAGTGCGAGTGCTCAGATACACAGAACGCGGAGCGCGTGTTCGCTGCGTGTTTGTCAACGACAGCTTACGCCACCAATTTACTGCTTCAGCTGCGTTAAACTGTGTGTGATGCATGTCATCTAATTACTACTCTCTAGGGATTGAATTCACATACAACTGTTATTCAAAACAATTACAGTTAATTTTTGAATCCAAGTTTTCTCAATTTGCATAAGCGTATAAACCCAAAATTCACTTTCTCTTCGCTTTTATTGTTTGTAAAAGTCACGACTTAGAAACTCTTAGGGAAAACGTTCTCAGTAGGTTTTACGAACGTTATGCTCTAAATATTTAGACTTAGATACAGCATATTATTATATCTCACAGTCCTCCAAATTACATTGCCTATTCAGGGACGGAGGAGAAATCCACCGTCGTATTCAACTGATCGTAATTTTGTTCAATTCGTGAAAGTTTGCACTGAAAAGTTTTAAGGTCAACCTTGTAGTAAGCTTTCACATTAAGTTCTGTCATGTTTATAAATGGAAATGAGATTTGTAATGTGGGCCTTTTTTCTTTGCCAGTTAATTTCCATTGTGTAGATTAGCATCCTGCGGAAAATCGCGTTGTGAGGGGAATAAAGAAACTGCGGCGGAAATTCGTCAGGACCCGCGATCGGCTCCGCCTACCCGCCGGTAAATGAGCGTGCTTCATTGACTATTCTGTTAGAAACTTTGCTTAATAAGCTAAAGCAGATACATAATTGGGAAGCATCACGCTGTTTACTAATCATGGTGTTATTACCACGTTAACGTGTTCCACCGGACCTCACGTCGTATCGGAATCGCGTGCTTTGAAGTTTTTATTATTCATCGGATTAGTCGCATTCGTTTCACTAAAAACATTTGTTTTTATGGCAGCTTTTAGTCTGAGCGTTCCCATAGCTTTTCTGGCTTTGTGATTTTATGTGCTTATCTCGCTTGAACAGTAGTTGGTTAGTAGTGAAGGAGTTGTACAATAATTAATATAGGGTGGCATATGAAGCCTAGCACTTTATAGGCGCGGAGGCTTATTCTTAATAAAGTATCGTGTAATCCGACGCCCGCTGCTCGTCCGCCTTCGGTAGAGGCATAGCTGCAGCTGTAGCTAGATGTATATGTATTTCGGAACGGGTTTCAAATGCGCGTTAAATAAGGATTCTTGTAGACACCCTTCTTTATAATAATACTAAATCGTTAAAATCTAAGCTTGCTGCCAAAATATTTTGTGTGGAATTTCTAGGTTTTCAATCAAAATCAAATAAATTCTTAGTGAGAATTGAGAATACCTTTTCTCTTAACGATTGTTTCTAACGCATTGGCCTTGTTCCTACTTTTACTATTACCGAAGATTTATAAGCTTTTGAAAAAGTTGAACACAAAAGTGTCACCGTTTTGAGCTTCCCAAGGGATTAGTAAAACCTCTTTCAGAGTCCAGGCAAAACAACACACGACAACTACGCCGGAGCGATGGCCTGCGTCCGTCGGTCCGGCCCGTCCATCCGTCCGTAAGCCGCTATTCATCAACGTCCGACCTTTGCCCGCTTTTACGTTTACTTGGCGTGTTCACCCCGAACTTACCCGACGCGTTTTAATATTCATTTAAAATTAAGCCACACAGAAATATGATTATATTTTTTTCCGTTTAGATTAACAATCGCTGGGGACGCAATGTAAATAATGTGAATTTCTTCTTTTACATTCGTGTGTAACATTAATTGTGAGTTCGTGTTTCGTGACCTCCTTTTGCTGTAATGATTTCGTTGGTAAACTGAATTATAAGCTTTCGGTATTATTTTTCCGGGTATTTTCTAATTTCGTTGTATGTTTGTGGCTACATTCTTGACATATCTCATCAGATTGCTTGAGGGTTGCTAGAAAAATGAGTTTAGTTGTACTGTTTTCTTTCGTAGACATTTCTAGATACTAATTGACGTAGATGTACCGACTTTAACGTTAGTAACAATCTATGACGGATATTTGTATCAGTAAAATACCTACGTTCTAACTTCTAATGCTGCGATTGTGATATTAAAACCAAAACTCTGTCGTCACTATCTATGCGTTTAAATAAAACAAATAAACCCACTGTCGGCTTCCCATACGGGATCAACTCGTATCAGTTGACGGACGATACGCGGTGCAAACGTCCCTGAATCCCTCGCGACTTTGATGTATAGTGTACGAAGTACCCAGAGAATAGCGGGGACACTCGGATTACCACCGTAATAACCCAAATATCAGGACCGACACCAATCATACTCAGCGATGGCACAAACTTGCCTTATTTATGGTGTTCCTATATATTTTTGTGTGAACACCAAACTTGGTAAAGGAAGATTTGTGGACATGGCTTGCGATCCGGGCTCGGATTTCCTCGTAGGGTTCCGTGGAGGAAATATTAGAGATAGAAACGATTTGAAGCGAAAGTAGTGGAGTGTGTGAACAATTATTAAGAATTTTACAAAGTTTCTTTTAGTTAGATTGCCAACAGTAACAGTTGATTTTAACTACAAAACTTTTTGAAATATTCAAATTACAATTATTTGTTTGTGAAACATAAGTACAATATAATAAGATCTAATACGAACGTCAGGGTCGCTTTGTTTAACCTAATCGGCATACAAAATTTGGATACTTATAAAACTAATTTAAAAATGTTCATGCATTGTACTCGTATTATTAAAATTATTATTCAAATAAAATTATATATTAGATAGAATTTAGCTTAAATAAACATTTGAATCAGACAACGACATACCTAATTATTATTTATTTAAATTGTCTGTTATGAATACACCAATGGAATAGTACGCTATTATTATTAACCATTAAGTGTTAGCACTCTTTTGAATTTGTTAACAACATTCTCATCTCTTATAGTGGATATCATATTATAATTTTTTGGAGCCATTCCCAGAAAGCTTTTTGAGTATAATGCTGTTTTATGAGGCATAGCGTGATTTTTTTCCCAGTGATGTTTACTAGTCAGGTTTTCAAATAAATTTAACTATAATATTGAATTTTATGTTCCCATTTTTAGTTACGAGTCGTCCTGAATTACTAATTTATTAGCCGGTTAGTATAAACTAAATATAAAACAGGATTGTTATGTTTGCAGGGCGCGATGTTCGAAAATGTCCTTGAGGCTATCGGTAAATTCGTTGTCCCGCAGACTTTGTATTCAGACTCCATTTTGTATGTAATTCTTTGTTACTATTTCTTGTTTCCACAAACGAAAAGAAAAGCCATCTTTTTCTTATTTATCTACGTTATCTATAATTCTTATATCTACCTTGTAATTGACTTGAAGGTTCTGTTTCCACTTCTCTTTTGTAAGCATTAATTACAATTGTCCATTAGTAAAACGTATAACCAAACACAGTTGTATATTAATAACATTGCAGTGGACGTAAGCCAGAGTTTTAATAATTCAAATTCCCAAGAATTTTATCATTTGTGTTTGGAGAGAGCTCATTACTCATTCAAGCTTGACAAAGAAACCTTTCACATCATTTCATATGGAGTAAAATGTATTCTGATCAGTACGTTTGTCCAGCAAACATTACTGAGAACGATTTATCAACGTCTCCCTTCCACGTACTGTCTTCGGAATGGTCATTTGCACCGACATTGCTGAATGTCTTTCGACGCATCTTAAATATCCGTGATTTACTTCTTGTGTCTCTTCCGAGGGCGCTGACCGTTTACTGATTATATTTTCTGCATCCCGTGTCATCAACTCATTTCAGTCTTCAGAAATGTGCAATTTTCCCTAAAATATCTCATCATAAATTCGCGTTTCACACCCGAATATTTTTAAAGAGTTTCTGCGACAATTTAGAAATGTAGAAAATTGTTTTACGCGTAACATTTATGGTCTCGCATGTTGCTATCTTAGAAAATAATTCTAGTCACGAACAAAACGTTTTCCATATTTCAAGTACGTTCTATGCAAATATGACGGGCAACTAGTGTCAACCGGTTTCGTTCGATAAACCGGTGTCGATGATCCATCACTGTCACATCTGTACCTGCTCTATCCGTAAAAAAGATGGTGAGTAAACATGATGGCGAGCTCGAATTGCGACAGAAGGACTGTTAAGTTTGTTCCACATAATATGCATGTGAAGAGAATATTCATAAATTAGACACGGCAATTGGGAGTGAGACACCGAAGTGCAGTGTCGGCGCGTGCATTGTGTGGCACAGAGGCTCGGTCCTACCAGTCTGCGGCGTTTAACAATGGCTGAAACATACTCCTACCGTAATGTGCGTTAAAACAGGCCAGTTCTACGCTCTCGTATACAGTAGGAAACCCATAAGTGAATATTACCATTCGTATAACATCGATGGTGTAACGTTACCACACAAATGCCATTTCTGCAAATTACCTGAACGATTTATTATGCACCTTACATGTTTTTGCACTGTTCTCCATTTTAAGTTATTCTATTGATTCTGCACCCAACAAAGACGAGTTTTTGTTGTAGAACATAAAATATTTGAAGGTAAACTTGTCTGGGGAAAATGATGAAATTTATTTTTCATGTAGACCGTGTCACGCCCACGACTTATAGCCCGCGCTGAAGATTCACTAATCAAACGACTTTGTTTTATCAGTTTGTTTTTAAACGTTTTATTTTGTCAACGTTGTCATTGGTCGTTGGAAATCAGCAGTTATGTCAATTCCGTCGCATAAAATAAAATAGAAACCACTTTTATAACCGCAGTGTGCGTGAGCAATCAATTTTGGCGACTGATCGATATAACTCGAAAAAACAATTACAAAAATGCATTAATCTGAAATAATAATTGAAACTGCACGCAGTATAAATTAATAACAATGAGAACATAAAATAGGCACAATCGTGAACACAGTTATCAAAAAGGTCGATTGCATAATATTTTAATGTATTGTATTAATATTTAATGCTATAAACATCGATGCTAGTGACACGGATTCCATATACGGATTTTAATAAAACAAATGAATGAATACGTAATTTCGCAGCAGATGAAAAGCGTTTTACGGCTTATTAATTTTTCAATATTCCCGTAACGCCCTTTCAGTGTTGTGCCTAGGGTTATAACTTATAATGATTTATCAGTCGCGAACAGAGATGTCCGATATCGAGTTGGTTTGACTAATCGATGCTCAGATAAATATCTGTTTCTTTGCTGGGGCTCAAGTTTGTGTTGTAAAGGATTTTTTGTGTCTACAAACGTATTCGGATGTCGGTTTTGGGTGCACAGCTGCACGACATCCGGGCTTTCAGTCCACAATTTATATGTATGCTCCTACGCCTGAACACAAGTGTATTCCACTGTTTCTTCTTGTTTGCGTACCCTAAATACTTTCCACATTCGTTGTTACGGAATAATGCAGTTGGAAGTAAACAAGAACTTTTTTAGAAGGTTCATTTTAATGAACAAATAAACTGGCCTATTTATTTTGATCCGATAACAGACTTGTCTACAGAACTTTCTGTGGCTATCTAATCTCTGACCAAAAAACTAACTAAAAATCGGCAACCGCTTAAAGTTTTTGCTCACAGTTAAAATGTCAGTACTTTTCTACTTGTTCTGTTTCAGGCTCGATTTTCTGAAGTTTAACAAAGTTTCTTGTTGCGGTACAAAGGTATTAGTCACACTCCCATTTTTAGTTAGAAATTTTGCTCCGTATTCAATCAGATAACAAAGTTCGTAACTATTAGAAACGAAACTAAAGCCCGTATCGTAAAAGTGTATCCTCCCATATACGCCATCCTGTGTGTCGTGTTTGATGGGGCGGTAAGGGGAGGGGGTGCGAGAGCGGGGGTGGAATCTCAGCCCCTCAGTAAATAATTACCGCGCCCGGCACAGGGGTGGAGCCCCAAAACCGTCCGTGAGCCCCTGGGCCCCTGGGCCAGCCCGGCTCTTCCAGCGTTGTTGCCAATTCTTATTGTACTCACAATCTCACGAAAATAATTTGATATGGCAAGCGAATACGTAATTGTTGGGGGTACTTACTGCTTAGTTATTCTTACAATAAATTGGAGAATTGGTTGTAATGTCTTCTGAGAAATTTTCGGGCGCGTTATGAATAGAATAGAACGTTAGAGTCGAAGTCAGCCCGTGATTTTAATTTTGAGGAATTTGAATAAGATTCCCGATTATTCCTTTTGTGTTTTCGTGACAGTCGGACAGCATAAATTACTAAGATATTTATGCCAAGACAAGTCTCTGGATTGCCTGATTGAATACTCTCTGGATACTCAAAATCGCAAAAAAAAAATCAGTAGAAGTGATTGGCAATAGTTAATTCGATTCAAACAATCTAGGTCGACGCATGCCAAATCGTGTAATCTTTTACGCAAATTTTACGCTGTTTTCTATGTCAAGGAGCGATTAGCCACTCTTTCCATTCAATCAAAGTATGAATGGGATTCAATTACGTTACGATATAACTTCACGTGTTCAGTATTAGGTATTCGGGTAAAAGTAGCTGAAAATGTTTAAGATACTTTGGTCTTCGCTGCATAGATCTGTCAACTGTATGGACATTCTGTATAGACCTCGTAGGCCATGTACCTGAGTTATCTATGTCCGTAAACATAGTTCAATATCTTAGTACCTTTTTATTTGTTTCTATGATTAAATTCCGATAGCTACTATCGTATTATTGAGCGTAAATGACGCGTTCTATAATCTATCTCTCTTCGTCACATTATGGCGGAGGTATTTATAGACAAAATAATAATATATGCAACGTGACATTTTATTTATTGTGATTTATTTATTCATTGTATCACGTGTATTTAAAGTGCTTTAGATACACGTGAATTTTGGTTTATTTGAAGTAGTCTATCAGCTTGCGGTAGAAACACAATTTTTGACCATAAACAGACCGATATTATCCATTATTGTCGTTTGTTCAAACGGGTGTTATTCTAGATGTACGTATGCCTTTAAACAGTATCATGGAAGCATTTACTAGTACTACTTAGGTCAAACTGCATTTGAGTAATTCATATATTAATAATCTCGAACTTCGAGCCGTAATCATAATATACAATTTTTCCAAGCGTTTTACTATAGATAGGGTAAGACGCAGACTCGATTCGGTGGGGTCTCGAATAGATACAGATTAGGCAAGCGACCGCAGCCCGAGACGTGACCGAGGCTACCCGCATTTAAATATTTTTGGTCCATTTCTTTGATCATGCCCTTTTTGCCCTTTTATTACGTTTCGCTCTTGGTAAGTGTGGGCTAATCATAGGGGTGGTTAGTACGTGGAGTCGGTATGCGTTGCTTTGCTTCATTTAAAAATCTTTGTGGAAACTATCAGTTAATAAACAGTTGATTATTCTTGACTAAAGTTTGGAACACCATATTTAGGGGCATAGGAATGCAAAACAGTAGTGGATCCAGAAAAACCGAGAGTTCTGATTAGAATGGTCTACGGCAAAAGGATTAGAAAGATGTAATTGAAATCTTCTCTGTAGACCTAGAAGTATTTGTCTAAGTCCCAGGTATTAATTAAATTACATCCGTTCGTATACGGCTACCATATTTGTCTTAATACTCCAATATTACCTTCGCGCTGGTAATTTTCCCAGTACGGTAAGTACATACTTGTCGTAGGTATATTCATTCACACCTCATTGAGGTTGCCATTAGGTCCCCTAGTAATGGCGGACGAGAATATCGCTTTTCTAGCTCGTACTAACGATACTAAAAGGAATTCGATGAAAGTACAAATAAACAACTAGTAATGGATAAATGCTGGCGAGTAACGTAGAAACGGCAGAAAAAAAAGAAATGAAGTTATTCATACAAAAAAGTTTAATTTCGCTACAATTAAAACGAGTTCGAAATTAAATGTAAAGGGTTCAACTTACAGATTAATTCATTCATCAGGTACCTACCATAATTTTTGTTCTCATTGTAATGTAAATAATGTAAACGAAACACATTGTTGCTAAAAACTTTGGAATTGTGATGAAATACGACGAAACTTTTAAAGAGAAACATGTTTTCATTGTTCTCTCGTAGTATATTGTTCGTATTTGTGCGATTAACTAAGATGCCCTGCTGGATGTGGGCCTCCCTCGTCGACCGTTACAACGACCGGTCCCAGGGGAGATAACACCACAATAGCAGCACTTGGCAGGGTGATTAGTGATCGCGTGATGTTAATAATACCAGTAAACGTTGGACATTCGCCTATCCTTTTTTTGTCCTTATAACTGTAATCGACTGAAAAGCTTATTATAGTCCCGTGTAGCATACATTCACGAATAACGTTGGTAGCAAATACTACAGCACCACCTCAATTTCCCAAGTTAAAAGTACCTGTGTGCACGTTCCCGTCAATCCTTGCAAACATTTGACACGCTTTTATTATGCGCACGGTTCTGAGGTTTTACTACAAAATCGATAGGAATACGTGAGCATTCGCCTTTTCTTCTTTTTTCTTTATTCATATTAAAGCCTGGCTCGGATACCATGCACGTGACTCATAACATAACCATTAAGCCTGTGGCGCGAGCGTATTTCACAGATATATTATCAAGGAGTTTCATCATGACAGTATTTATGATTCGATAGAGATCTATCTTATCGGGTGCCCTGTACAATGTGAATGACATTTCTGGTAGAACTCGTCTCGTGTTCATTTTGTTCTCCCTAATAATGTTAAAGATAGAATTTTCATAATTACTTGGGGTCAAGAAGCCCCTAGCCCCTGCAGAACAGTAATTTTCGTAGATTGATTGGGAATAGGACAGATAGAAAGCAGGATATTATGAACATGCCAGAAATATCTTCAAACGACTGATCACAAACGTGAATAGTTTAAGAGCTGATCAACAATACCACTTAACGAAGTGACAAGAGATTACCGCCATCTGACAATGCACACAACGGTAATATAACTATATTTCGTGACGAGAGTAAACTCCTTTGTACGACTGACATTGAAGATCTTTTTGACTGAAGGGACTTAGTCAATAGTAAGAGAAAGTCGGTTGTACAACCGTGGGCCGGATGACGAAATAGTCACGAATTGTAGTGAGGGATGTGGTTGACCGCATAGAACACGGGGAGAACTTGCCTTTAATGAGGGACGGTGAAGTCCAAAGGTCAGACTAACTAAAAATAATCATGGGCTGGATATAGTAATACTAGTACCTAATTGGAAACAAAAGTACCTACAGCGTGTCAGCCTGTGGCTGTTGATTAATAAATATCGTTCTACTTCTAACTTGTTGTATACTTGGTCGAAATAAGTGTTTTTTCTATCTAGAACTAAGTATACATCACTGAATTCGTGAAAAGGTCATCCCAATCCGTCAAGTTGTTCCCAAGATAATCTTCCATCTTTTCTTATAAAAGGCAAATTACTGTTCTGGATAGCCGGCATGTAGAATGCCACTAATATCATCTGGGTATAAGATATCGTGGAGGTTTCTACGATAGTTTCTATATACCCGACGTTAATGCGTCAACTCTAAGGTCGAATGTAGGCTTTATGGCCGTTATTCAAGACGCTTCGTGCTTCACGACCACAATATTCATCGCTACGGATTAAATAACAGCCACTTACACATTTTTATAGCCAGTGCTATGTGCCGATATTATTATCTAAAGTAATTTGTGTTAGAGTTTGTGGCAATTTGCTAATTGGATTAAATTTAACTTTTAGTCGCATCAGGGAATACTAGTCGTAATCTAATTTAGGCTTTAAATTCATACGTTACGTGAATAACATTTTCAACTTTAATTTCTAAAGTCAGTGGGTGCGCTCCCAAATTACAATTCGTTGGGATTCCAGCGGTAACGTTGAAGTTGTAATGTACTTTGTCCGCAACAAGTGTGTGGAGCGTACAGGCTGCCTGTAGTTTTGATAATGGACGTGCTACTGATAAGAGAGATAACCGATGAGACGGCTGGCCGGATCACCAGACCGATCCTCTGGCATGCGGGTGGTAGGACATCCCGAAACCTCCCTTTCGGATGGTTGAATAACCTCTAGCTCCGGTCACGCGGCACCGCATGGAATTTCCGAATATTGTACGTAAATGTTTACTTAAGCCCTGCCTCTATGTAGACAACGTAATCTGCATCTTGTCTTGAAGAAGATTCATGTTTCAATTAACTTTTAGGGCTAAAATTTCGTTCATTTAAATTCTGAAATTCAATATCTTAGAATTACAAGTCTATGCTGAAGTGTGATTTAAGAGAAAATGATTCACTTTATTCAGATATCTTAAAGTAATGTTTTATTTTTTTTAGATTTATAAATGCTTCGATTTGTTGACCTCTTTCTATCTTACTGGTTTTTGTTAAGTATCGTGATATCTACGTGTTATGACACCTACACTGTCTTCTCATACTTTAAACGCTGTAGTATGACAGTATTTTAAAGACCTAATATTTTTAAAATAGACCATGACCTTACCGGTTCTAAGCCATAGGAAACGAAATGACCAAAACGAACCGTACACCGATGTTTCATAAATGCCCAATTTAGGTTTGTTTATGTGAAATAAAATATTTACAAAAAAAAAAAAAAAAAAAAATTGCTACTCCAGAGTATAAATAAAACCGTACTTCTTCATGTTCGTCTTCAATGTGTCCATACAACAATTTCCTTGACCAGTCGCATATCAGTTACGTGATAACCGAACTGCTGCAGAGCGACTTGCACAAGATCATCGTGTCACCGCAGCATCTCTCCGCCGACCACATCAAAGTCTTCCTCTACCAGATATTAAGAGGTGAGTCATATTTTATATTCATTTCATACTGTTTCAACTTTATAATAGCAATTATGTATCGTGCCGTGATATTTCTATAATTATACAGGGTGTAACATAATTAACTGATAACTGAACCACTTTTGTTGTATGACTTTTGGAACTTCATAACATTTCTACATATCGTTCTCACATTATAATCTCAACAAGAATGATGTAACCAAGATTTTGTAACAATATTTTGATTTAAAAGAGTGTCCATGGCGTTTCTTGCCCATTCTTCTCCATAAAGATCTACGCTTTGGAATGTGCAACTACAGTACTTTCTCAAGTTATCATGCCTTGTGACTGTGACTGTAGCTTAGCTTTTATTTTACTTTCAAAAGTGCCTATAATGGTCTAATTGAAATAAATGCTTTGATTTTGAGTTTGAGTTTCAGCTAATCGGTTCAATTCCTATAGAAAGTCCAATTTCTTTTTTGCGGACTTCAAGAACTCGTAGAATAATAGTTGTTCAGTTTTATGGTCCGAGACACCACGCGAGAGATCTTGCGTTAATTATGTTACACCTTGTATACCGCATAGCGGCGTTGGTAGTCATCACATGATATTGTAAAAGTTTGGTCAAACAGGCAAATTGCGGACACAGTTCCAAATATAATATATTGAGAGATACTGTACTAAAGTATCTGTCTGTGTCCGGTGTCCGCAGCCGGTTCCCAGTTAGTCCGTACCAGTTTGACTGAGCCTTATGATCAGTCTAACCTGTCTATCCCTTTGGAATTCTCTTTTAATTGCCTTTTACAGTTCCCACGTTGCTACGATGAAGAAAACCACTCTGATAATAGATGAGTCCATTTCAAATCCAAATTAATTGATTCACACAAGTTTTTCAGGTATAATAATGAACATTGGATTTGACTTAATATTTTTCATTACATAATTCCGTCCAAATATTAGGATTAGGATTACACACAAATATCTTGTAAATATTTACGAAGTAAACTCTAATGGCGCCCACGTGGGACTTCTAGTGTCGTTCTAAAAAGAGGGTAATAGTGAATTATGACAACTTCTATGTTGTGGTGGTGCTAAGTACTGATAATGTTTTTTTTTAACTCAGTGCTAAAAAACAGATGTATCTACGTTACATACTTACATATATATTTATATGTATTAAAGTGCATGTGTTAATAATTCGCACGTGCATAGACAAAGAGATACGCTCTGTAATCGACATGGGAATCGAATGCAAATGAGTCGAATATAAACTTATTATAACTTCTGACATTTCTTATTACAACAATAAACCCCGTGGGCGACTATCGCCAATTGAGCTGTTATATTTATTACATAAAATATTCACAAAACCGTTTTACCATTTACCAAGTTAACAATTATTTAGAATCTAAACTCTTTGTGTTTCAACATTTACATAGCGTATCACGAACAAACAACGAATATATTTCTTTTATGGTCTTGTGTAATAATGGTGGTGAAAGGGTGCACACTTATACAGTCCAAATGGTCCATTTGAAAGGGCTGCGATACATATCGGCCTTGGCTGAGACTTTCACAATTACAGGATCCGAGTAGGGACGGGCAGAGCAACCCTATCCGTGTTGTTACTAACGAGGAAAATTCCGACAGCTTTAGAACTGTTTCAAACAATACAAATTATTTCTTTGGGAACTTTTTTTTAAAGTACAACCCGTTGGCACGTCAAAGAGAGGGATTTTGTATCACCGGAAGCCAAGAGATTGTAAAAAATAAAGGGTGAAGTTTTTGCGATTCTCGACAGCCCTATAGATAGTCGCATTACTGCTACAGCCGGAACGGAGCTATAACATTTGGCTCGCCTGATTCATGCTAGGGGTGGTCACAAACCGTACATTTCAGTCCATTGTATCATGGCTCATTAATATGCGAACCCCGCCCGTTACTTTAATACTTAAATATTATATTTTTGGCTTCGTCATTTCAGATCTCGTTTCACGTTTCATTGGGAATTTGGGAGTCTTGTTGGTGTTTTTTCTCTGTAAACATCTAGAATGGTAGAATTAAAAAGGTATCGAGTTTTATCTGCGGTACCCTTTTTTTACTAAAGTAAATTATAGGATTATCCGTAAAGCATCCTAAATATCGGAATGTTTGTTAATGTTATAATAACACTATTGAAGCTTGATGTTCTTTATCCTAAAGCGACAAAGCGAGATTTCTAAATCTAAATCTAATATTTTTTTGCCTAACATGGAACTAGAATGGAATCCAAAGCTCGCAGGGCGTAGTTGCACTTGCGAGACTAATGATATGTAGTAAATAACTATCATTATTCATGACATTAATTACCCAAAGCGAATATCCATTGCAATATCCATCCATCATTAATTAGCATCGATCACGATTACACTGACGTCCATTTAAACGACACATTGCTATATTATTCAGATTAGAAGATCACAACAGTCTCAACCAGTTTCCAATTTAAATACGTGTAGCACCTGTCGCCATGTTTTTTGCTCCTACACGCTTTGAGGCTTAGCGGTGTCGTCGCAAAATGTCACTGAAAAATATCGCGGGCACACCGACTTTTCGACATGACATTAATATTTGACGAGCTGCACTTTTAACTTCAAACTTCCTGCACAAGTGTAGAACATTGCTCCAGCAAATACGATTTTATTTTTATTAGCTTTCGCACGCGTTTCGGTGTAGGTATTTCGTATCCTTATAAAAGCATCCTGGCTTTTATAAGGCAGAGTTTTATGATCGAATGCTTAATGGAAACTTCTTTAATGGATACCTCTTCCAAAGTATCCAACTTTTTCCATTAGCACACCGTAAGCTATGGTTGTATCCGATGTACTTATACCAGTTAATGCAAGGTGATACTTGATAGAACAATAAACACTTTTAGTTCAGTGCACATTCATTTATATGTATAAATGAGAGAAATATGCTACAAGAAGTCCGGAGGCGGATGAAGTCGGGCCGTTTGCCCAGCAGCTTAGTAAACAGAGGCGGTTGATTGCGGCCGAGCTCGGACTGTGCGCGCCGATAAATACGAGTTTAAAACAAACCGAGTCGTGAGCTCCTTCGAGACCAGCTCGTGCCCGACCAACACAGCGTCGCCGTTGAGTCTCACAACCCAAGTACTACACGCCCACTTCCACCTGCTGTAAATCAATTAAAAGTCCCAAGTGCTACCAACTTACAGCCCCGCACACCGGACAAACGGCGAGGCGCCACAAAACTATTATACTACCTTTCCACCGCTCAAAAGACACTTTATGACGACTAATTCCGCCACCATTAAGCTCACTTCAAACTTTTAAAACCGTTCACTATGTATGCTAATGTAATCCACTTTCGCAGATGAAAAGAATCTCCTCACAGCCGTCGCCTCGTCTCCCGATTTCGTATTATTAATTTGTGCAATTATTCGTGCAGTGCCAAGAGATTTCCCGGGAGTAGAACGCGCGAAGGGAATCTAGAAAAATGCGGTCGTTAAGCCCCCACCGCCTCGACTGGCGCGTTTAATTAAAAACTTTATAGTTGCACCGCCTTGATGGTGGCTCCGCTCTAACTGAAATCACATAGACTACCGCACTCCTGTACTAAATGGAACTCTTTTAATCACGATACAGCTTGAAGAAACATAATCGATACTTCATCAAGGTATTTGAATGCATCACGTGATATTTTCTGCGGAAACGGTTACTAATATGGGCAGTGCGCGTGTATGTGACCACCAACCATCGCGATTAGGGGTGACACGCGACTCGGATAGTTTTAATATTCTGCGCGCTCTTTAGATTAAACTTGCTCGTCGCTTTTGTCTCATTCAACGTCCAACGAACAGGGGAAGCGTTTCAATGAAACCCACGTCTAACCTGCGAGTAATGAGTGAATAAAAAATACATTATGTTCTACATTATTCCGAAGCATCACATTTGTTGCAATTCATACTTAAAAGAATAAAAGTTTTTATGCTGAGCTCATGTCAATTATTCAGGAAATGTAACTCAGACAGATGTACAGTCAGCATCAAAAGTTGATGACCACATTTAGATTTTTAAAATTGCTGTACACCTTATTATACCTAAATCGCTCAACATGACAAGCGCCAGAAATGAATGATTATAATAAAAGGGCATAAGTAGGTGACCATCACTTTTCAAAAGTCGCTAAACAAAGTTAAGTATAGTAAAAAAAGCATAACATTCTTCGTCTCTAAAGTCTCTGAACAAATTTTTGACAAAAATAGCTAATCATCGTTTATCTCTAAAGTCCCTGAACAAAATGAAATGCTTTTTGGGTTTAATATGTGTGTGTATTTTTTTTCGGTAGGTATATGTGTTTGGTAAATTAAGTAGACACATGCACATGTAAATCGCCACCGTTTAATTTATTATCAACAAAATTAAATTAAATGGTCGATCTTTAGGTTAAGCCGCGCTTGTAAAATATAACTTACAGCAACTCCCACTTCTCTAGCTA
Organism: Eurois occulta; assembly: GCA_950022335.1. Lineage (NCBI taxonomy): Eukaryota > Metazoa > Arthropoda > Insecta > Lepidoptera > Noctuidae > Eurois > Eurois occulta. The sequence continues at coordinate 16,082,607 of OX465489.1, forward strand.
TTCCGGCAACAGAAAGTCCTTAGTCTTAGCAATATCACTATTCTGTGAAGTTCATGTGCAGTAATATGAACATTAAATGGCATTATAATGTTTATTTCACTAAAGCGCAATTGATAACTAATACAATATTTATAGATGATACATAATTGCAACCGCAATGATCTACATCCGATATAAAATGATAATTTAGTAGAAATATTATTTTTACATTAAAGGTTAAAAACAGTTTTTCAAATACCCACAACTATGTTTCCCAAAGAATTGAATTAAAACGGAATTTGTGTGAATTTTGAAAATGAGTCTTATAAGTGTACTGATTAGGTTCTAATGTTTATTTCACTAAAGCGCAATTGATAACTAATACAATATTTATAGATGATACATAATTGCAACCGCAATGATCTACATCCGATATAAAATGATAATTTAGTAGAAATATTATTTTTACATTAAAGGTTAAAAACAGTTTTTCAAATACCCACAACTATGTTTCCCAAAGAATTGAATTAAAACGGAATTTGTGTGAATTTTGAAAATGAGTCTTATAAGTGTACTGATTAGGTTCTAATTCAATAGTAACTATAAAAATCATAAACTAAGTCGGCGGTATGAATTTGACCAGAATCTGCTTGATTTTTGATAGTGAGTCTTATGTCTATACAAATAAGGTTACTAATCAATCGTAATACAGAAAGCTTAGATGACGTCGACGGAATAATTTTTAAGCGGAATATGCTTGTGCACCCACTTCTAATATTTCTCGTTGATACTATGACAAAAAACAAAATAATTTTATTATTATTATTTTTTAAATTATTTCAAAATTATTATTATTTATTATTATCTCTTTATTCATTTTTTTTACACATTAATTACATTTTTAAATATTGGAATATAAAATAATATAAAAACATTTAAAAATATAAAAAATAGTAGCCAACCGGTATCGGGAACAGGGTCCGAGCTACCGGTGGTCAGGGCTCTTGAGAGAGGAACCTCCTAACAATACGCGCCGTGTCGTGTTATTATTATTATTATTTTTTAATTTTATTTATTTGTTTTATTTGGAAAGTATTCGAATTTTATATACATTTTTTTTTTTAACATGATTTTGTTTGGATAGGACAAGATTGGATTTATAACTCTGAAGATAGTAACGAGCACTTTTTTAGTTTGCTGTTCAGCTACTTTTGGTAGTATAAGTTTACACGCTACGTACCTACCTATCCGAAACAAAGTAATGTTCAGTAACTTTTGTTATTATGATGTTAAGTTATTTTTGGACGTTGTCGTGATTACACTAGATAACCAAAACAAGCATTTTATATTGTTCAGTGACTTTTGTAAAACTGAATGTCATGATGTTTTCGGATAGTATAACGATCAGCAATTTTTGACAAAATAGTGTTCAGTGACCTTTGGCGAGTAGTGTTCAGTTAATTTTGAACTTGAATGATGTTCATTCAATACTGGCGCCCTTCTTGTTGAGCGATTTATGGGTGATATAATGTACAGTGATTTTGAAAATCTGAATGTGGTCATCGACTTTTGATGCTGACTGTACTTTATCTAATGGCAGCTAGGAGATGTCGGATTGTGCTGAATGCAGTTTGACTTAAACGTAACAAATGCATAGAGCGCAGTAGTGCATATTTCGCGCGTCTTGGACATGCACCATTGTGCAAGGGCGCACCGTCGCACACCGGTCAGCTATGCTAATCGGGCGAGCTCGGTCGCCGGTCCAGTTGTCCTGCCCGATGTTAATTATGTATGTATTGTGGTGCCACGGGCTCACAGCCCCATATCTGCTACATACGAGTATTGCCAATATTACACTCTCAGGATTCTCATCTGTCATCGTTATTCGCTGTTTTTAAATGTTATAAGAGTATTGCACCTTGTTATTTTGAGTATGCGAACGAGGTTTTCGTATTAAGAAATTAAACAATGAGATATTTATTAATAAACGAGCGAGGTGATCGATGACTAATTAAGATAACCATAAGTATGAAATTGACTCAGAAGTTGTATGAAATCGGTGAATCAAGTGTTTGGTTTGTTAACAATATTTGAAGGTTCTTTATTGAGAGCATACATCTAAGAAGGTTTCATTGCAGGTATCAAATTAAAGAAACCGTGCCTATTCTCGCAAAAGGCGTTTAATTAATTTACGTATCCAACGAAAAAAAACAGATAAGATCACGCTCGGCGGCTGCGAGCTCGGCGCGCGGTAACGAGCAGAATTATGGAAATGCGCCGCGCTGCTCACAACCTACGAGCCACGTCTACACTCTCATATTATTTACACGCGAGCGCTTCCCTCCAGGAAATCACCACGCACACCCCTGTAATGTAAGCTACCGAGGATTTGCTCTGATAAATAGCCGACTTCCGTTCTGTCGCCACCTTCAATGACTTTTCTAAAGAATAAATTTAAAAATTCAATCACGCCGGCTGACCATTCGACGCTCGCTTGCGGAAAATCTTGGATAGAATTTCTATATTTGCAAAGAAAGTCACGTTTGGACCGAGTCTGATGTCTGAACAGAATTAGATTTGGAAACATTTTCGAAAATAATTGCGACGATAAAGGAATTGGCACAAGAAAATAATGTATTGGTGGAACACGAGGGAACTGAAGGCGGCGACGCCGGTCGACGGAAAAACCCCTAAGTGGAAAGGCCTGCCGGTGTCTCGTTCGCTCCCTCTAATGGAATTTACTTCAGGCTGTCTTGTCGCCATCTGCGCAATAAGCCTCGTTTTATGTATGAATGTTTACACACTACTTAAGAAATTGATGTTATTAAAACATTTAGCGTTGTGGTATTATTTCTCTGTAGCATTAGAATACATTGTGATATGTGAGGACGGTTTTGTAGCAGGATGCGCATGACACGTATAATCTCCGAATACATGTTCCCCGAAATCCCACTGTGTCAGCCCTGTGATCCGTATAATTCGTCAGAGGACAGCCAAACCGCTACACTGACATAATTGTATCGGTGCTCATCCTTGTCAGTGTTACACGTAATCTCTTCCTGGTGCGTCCGTAAATATACCACAGAAACCTTTTTAGCGACCACAAGCTATTTCTTTATCTTTGCTAGATGCAGTTATGTCGTGATTTATTCCAATAACTTATCCCAGTAGTTTGCTTCCAGGAAGTTTACTTTATCGTAGTTGGCTAGAAGATAACCTAAGCGGCTCTCCGTCAGAATGTTGATTTTATATAAGCTAACAACAACAGTACCAGTGACGTTTTAGTCTCTTAACGATTACGGCACCTTTCTTTTGTGATAAATAGCGGAGCGCTGATAAAGTGAGATTCGTAATTCCAATTTCGTTTCATAATTGATGGCGACCGCGGCGCTTTGATGAGCCTCTTGTCTTTGACGTGCCTCCCTAACGGTGCGCACCAGTTCCGTCGTGTTGGGGCGTTAATTGAGAAAGCTCCATCCGCCACCGGAGCCGGGAGCGTGAGATCGGGACTCACGCGCACAAACTCTTGTTTGTTCGACGTCACCGCGCGTGAACAAACATTGCGGTGTGAAGCGATTTACTGTTAAGTGTTACTATTGTATTTGTCTCTCCGGGAGCGTTGATTTTCATTGCATTACTTATAACGCGGTTCTCTAATCGAAGCCATTGACTCTTCGAGACTCGGTCCTCCTTTGTTTACGAGAATTCCTTCACGCTATAAATACACTTTTATTGGATATTTAATAGGGTCTCCTTTACACGAACTTTATGGTTGCGGTGAACGCGAAAGAATTGAACGTAGCGTACGAGAAGTCATTAATATTGGAGTGGCGGAAACTTTGATTGGGTGCCATTGCGGGGTTACAATTAAGTGTAATGGCGATGGTCAGTGGTGGTTGGCGGAGCATTGTCCCCGGCTGGTCGCTAGGAGTCAGGACCACGTCGCGGTCGGCTGCTCGGGCGCGTGCGGCCGTCGACCTGCAAGTAATGGACTCGCCTCTCAATAAACGTACATTTACGCGCTACTTTTCTCGCCCCTTTACATTATTGCTGCTTGTTCTCTCAAGTTTTTACGCCCTCTTTGAGGCTATATTAAGAAAATTTTGTTGCATACTCGCATAAATCTGAGTAGATTGTGACTTGCAGGCTGTTTCGCTTCGTTTGGTTACGGACAGTTTATTCTCATGGTCTCTTATTCTGCAAGTTCTTCAAGAAAATATGGTTAAACCGTCACACGATAAAACTTCAAGTGATAAAATACAACATTCAGCTTTGAATCCCCGTTAGCTCTTACGTCAATACATTGCTAATGAGCTCAAAGTGTTTCATCACGTGGTTTAGTACCTACTCGGCATTCGTGAGATAATGTGTGAAATTTGGGGCCTCACTTTTGTAATTATAGTAACGGTATATCGCGAAGTTAGTTCGCTCATTTCGTCCAGGTTGCGTGGTTTTATGATAAAACTCGGCCGAGTTGCGTGTACGTGAAAACTGCGGTACACCCGCTGGGAAATTAAACTCGTTGCGACGCGGCGAGGTGTCGTTAATTTGTTTTGGCACAGACAGCGCTGGGGGCTACGCTAGCTTCCTCGCCCAGACGCTGTCCTGCAGAAATTGTCCGAATGTTGCGAACCTCGGAACGGATTTGGTCACTTGTAAGAGGTAGTTCCTCCATAGTTTGTCAAATTGGTATTACGGTTGAAGATGTATTAGATTCGTTGAGCTCCTAATATTGCCAAGTGGCTAAGTTTATTGATATTGTTTCCATTCGTAATTGACTTTGTCAGCAGTGCTTGTTCATAGAGCCTCGTTTAGTTAATAGTAGAGAGGACAAAGTTTCATCCCCTTGAGTAGCAAGTACCAACAGATTGTATCTTGTGAAGATTCCTATTTCATGAACATTCATAAATCTTTCAAGCTTTGCAAAGGTGTTAGTTGGAAACTTTAATATAAACTTATTCAAAGAAATGTTACTTTAAATATTCCAATTGTCTGATGCGTTGGCTAAGTAATTCGATACAATACCGTACTGAAAAAAGCATTGTGATCTTTGTATAAGAATATATGTTTCCATTTTTCTGAGAATTTCCTTTGGGGCTTAGGGATTGCTGAGATAGGCTACTTTGAATACCGATATATCCGACTAGGTAAATCCGATTTACCTTAGTGATGTAAGATTATTTTCGGCGTTTTAGTGAAATACATACATACATACTAAACCATACAATATAGAAAGCTTTTGACCAAACTATCGCTAATTACTTTATCATGTTAGCTTGCTTCCAAGAACTCGTATTTAGGTTACGTTTCAGAGGTTCCGGTTTCAGGAAAACACAAAGCTAAAACTGTAGTTAAGCTATGTCGCATCTAATGAGATGTAGCTGTAACTGTACAGCTGTTGTACTGCTATGTATGTACACACATACATACATACATAAACACGCGCCCTTTTTCCAAGGGGTTGGGCAGAAACTACAGAACGCCACCTGCAACGATTCTCTCACATTCCTAGCGCCTCGCCCTACGTTACAATGTTTATGAACTTGTATCGGCTAGTTTTCGTGTTAGCATGAGCGCGATTCTGAAGGCGACTACAACCACAAACGACAATATCGTCACCTACGGTAGCGTAGTAACATAGAAACCGAGCCATGTCGCTGCGGCCTGTCATACAGGGTGTCCATGCAGCTTTGTCGCTGCGGTGTACTATTCCAATCGCCTTTGGAATTGTACCTTCAGGAGGATCTCTACAAAGTTCAAGTGAATCGGTTTCTTCTAGACAAGCGTGCTCCATCATAGGCTGCATTATAGTTTAACATCAGGCGAGTTGCGGTCAAACGCAAGCCTATATAATGTAAAAACCGGCCAAGTGCGAGTCGGACTCGCGCACGAAGGGTTCCGTACCATTATCTATAAAAACGGCAAAAAAATCATATCTGTTGTATGGGAGCCCCCCTTAATATTTAATTTTTTTTTTAATTTTTAGTATTTGTTGTTATAGCGGCAATAGTAATACATCATTTGTGAAAATTTCAGCTTTCTAGCTATCACGGTTTATGAGATACAGTCTGGAGACAGACAGACAGACAGACAGCGAAGTCTTAGTAATAGGTTCCCGTTTTACCCTTTGGGTACGGAACCCTAAAAAAGATTGTGTTGAGGTAGACCTAAAGTTCGTAGCGGGGCTGATTTTGCAGGGTCAGACGCACGAAACTACGGCCGACTGCACGACCGTGGACAGGCCACTATAAACTGGCCTCTTTCATTTTCGTTCAAATTCCGAATTACGCTAATTAAGTCAGCTTAAGATAAAAGTGCCACTTCCAACGGGAGATTGCTTGTACTTAGATAGATGCTCTTATCCTTTAATGCACCCCTATCAAGCCTTATCGTCGCATCTATTGTCCAACTTGACAATGCCGATTCACGACGAAGATGTACGTAGACAACCATAATATAAAGGTCTAGGGCAAACTCGCGGTGTTTAACTTGAAAGAAGCTACTTAGAAGTAAGAAGGTTATTGCTTCAAAGTCGAACATACGAAAAAACATATTTAGAAATATAACACTCGCGGTTAATGCCTTTTTGAAAACCCGACTGCCAACTTTGAAAAGGGTAGCGCTCAGCTCACGGATATAGCTTATTAACTGCATTCGCAATCCGTCGTCCAGTTCAATTTCGATTTGTTGTCCTTTTTCAACTGCAGCCGTCATCGTCATCCTGTACTTTAATTAAGTTTGTGTTTTTATAGCTATCAGTAAAAAAAACTAATTTTACTTTGGTGTATTTTTATCGCCTGCGTCTGCTTCGTTTACGTTCGTCTTAGAACGATGACAGCTTTGGGATACTTTTTAAGGTTCCGTGCCCAAAGGTTGCCAAGTGCCAACGGGACCCTATTACTAAGGCTCCGCTGTCTGTCCGTCCACAGGACTGTATCTTTTGAACCTTGTATAGGTACACTTGATAATCTCACAGAGTGTGTATTACTATGGCCGCTATAGCAAAAAGTTAAGTTATTTAACTCTTACAAGAAATGTTTTTGTTTGGCGTATTTTACGGAACCCTTCGTCTACGAGTCCGGTTCGCAATTGGCCGGTTATTTAGACGTTAAGTGTCAGTTTCAGACCCGTGTATTGGCGTGTCGACATCTAAATAACCTTTCGCCAACTTAAATCTAAGACAAACCGAAACACGTCATCAGTAGCTTTGTCTATGAACTCTTTCTGTCATTCCCAGCCCTGGTTAGATTTGGGTCAATAAGTACAACCCACGGGGCACGTGACAACCGGACAACTTGGCATATCTGACTGCCGTGAAACGTGATCTGCAAATACTAACAACGGGCTTATCATCATCAAACAAATCAGCTTGTATGCGTCATAGGATTTCAATGTCAGATATGAACGGCAAATGAGAAATCGCAGTTGAATTCATATAGATATAGACTATAAGAGAAGTCATCATCAGCATCTGCCTAGCCTTTTCCTAACCATGTTGGGGTCGGCTTCTAGTCACACCAGATGCAGCTGAATGTTGAAAACCAAGAAGAAGTAGTATGGGAGAAACTCACTTGCTCCACCTATCTCAACTAAAATGGGATAAGGACAGGGAATGATAATGAATTATGGAATATAAGCACTATTTTTGACTTTCTGAAGTCTTCGTTGTTAGAAGGAAAGAGGATAATTCTGCCCATCCGCTTAACGTAAACTTTCATTTGTTTTACAGAACCCATGTGTTTAGGAAAGGGTAACAGTTGGCTGAAACCGCACGAAACTGCTAACAATTGCGAACCACGAAACGTGACCTAGTAACATGATCGGTAGCCTAAAAATAACCACCTAGGGGATCACTCCGACCAGAGCAGACTAAACCGGATCCCATAGAAACAAAACTTTTGATTAGAACTAACGCAAAGCGGCCAAAATGTGGATCTTAGCAGTTATGATCTCAACTTGAGCTGCTCGGACTGGCCGTCAATACAATGGACAATAAATTCATTGATTGTTCACTCGAATCCATTTTCAATGATGTTTATAAGGGTGTTACCACACCAATCGATCGAAACCCTAGAGATCAAGGTATTCGGACACGATTTTAATGAGATGTCTTTGGTTGGTCGAAACCAGTGAAGGTCGTCTAGAATTTGTTCCTGTAATGGTTTGGTTTAGATTTTTGTTACTGGCTAGCTTTTGCTCGCGGCTTCGCTCGTGTTAATTTAGAGTTTGACAATTAAACTCTTTAACACACTACTAAAATTTCTATAATAATATAATTAAATCATGATTGTAAAGACACGTGGCGCCATCTATTATCACAAGAACATTATTGTGGTTTTCCTCGGGAACAGTACTTTTTTTCGGTATGAATGGTACCGTATGACCTTTTCTGTACACCTGACAATGCAAAATTTCTGGATGATCGGTTCAGTGGGTAAGGCGTGAAAAGGTAAAAAACAAACTTACTTTCGCATTTATAATATTAGTAAGAAAGTAAGATAAGAAGTAAGATTTACTAAGTAGTATTGCTGTCAGCAGTTTATTTCCCCTGCAATTTCTGTATACTCCGCTAATGTTAGCACAAGAAATACTCTCACTTTGAAGTAGAAAAATTCGCAAGTTGCTGCACTTTGAATTGTGAGATTTGCATTTAATTTTCCAATCCATAACTGAGCAAGACTTTTATATTTATAAAGTTCCTGCAATTCAGTTTAGAAAATATAATGTATCGAGTCCCTGTTGTTTGAAAACAGTGAAGTTTTAGAATAGCATGCATTAGTAAAATTCAGAGAGCTTCCTTTTGCAGAATGCATCGGGAATTTATAGCTATGTATTCTAGTTCCGTTGTATCGTTTTCGTTGTTTTGTTTGGACATAATTTGCGAACAAAAGTTCTCATGCTAGGTGTTTACATACGTATATTTACTCCTTGTTTTGAGATTATATCAGTTTAAATATTCACACTATAGGACACAGCCCAGCTCTTTGAGAGAGTGGGCCATTATCCACCACAGGCCCAGTGCGGTTATTCTACCGTTAACAATATGTATTACTACCTGTATTATAGTTACTGTGATTTATAAACATCTTATCAACGAGATTGTAGTTTTAATTGCATCACCCAAGCATCGATTATACTCTATAGCTTCTTCAGATACCATTCTACATTACAATCCCTATTGTCCCCAGGTCTGAAGTACTTGCATTCAGCTCGCATTCTCCACCGGGACATCAAACCTGGCAACTTACTGGTGAACAGCAATTGTGTGCTGAAAATCTGCGACTTCGGACTAGCCAGGGTTGAAGAGCCGGATGCCAGCAAGAACATGACGCAAGAAGTCGTTACGCAGTATTACAGGTAAAAATCACTCATTTTTTTTACAGAAAGTTCGAAGTGTGTAGGTAACTTGGGAGTAGGATCTAATGATTAATGCACATCGTTCACAGCTGAACGAATAATGTTACTCTTAAATAAATTAAATAAAATGTTTCGACGGTACGGTTGGCGCAGTAGCTGAGCGATTGTTTTCTGCGCAGCGTGTCGCGGGTTCGATCCCCGCACGGAACAAATATTTGTATGACCTACAAGTAGTTGTTCCGGGTCTAGCTGTTTGTATATGTGAATTTAAACGTTTGTAAACGCACCTACTCAGGAGAAATTCCTAGTGTGGGGCAACGTTTTAAAAAATAAAAAACAAATACATAAGCCTTTTCACTAGATAGACGAATGAGTAATGACAAACATTAATTGTTTACCACATAAGCCGTCGATTACTTACACGGAGTTAGAGTTATTCATGAAATTGTCCAATTACATTTATACCATAACCACTTAACTGTAATTCACGATCAAACAAATATCAGTTATCAATACAATGTCAACTGGACTTTGTAAACACTGTTTATAATCGTCCAATTTCACAATAATCTGCTTGTTACTGTTCGATATAACAAGTGAAATTAACTGTTATTTATTTACTGTTACAATTAAACTGAAATTGACAGCTATCGTGTTGGCATTAAACGTAATAATGCCAACACGATAGCTGTCAATTTTAAAGATATTTTTATCCATTCTTGTACTATAAACATGACTCAACGGATTTGGATGAAATTTAGCACACGGATAGATCATTTCTATTTCTGTATTATGATCCCGTAGGATAATTTCAGACCTCTACACGGACAAAAGCTAGTTTACTAAATACCATGTTTTTAACTTGTTGTATCATAATTTAGAAATTACTAAAGTCGTGAGAAAACTTTCGAGTATTGTGATGCGGAGGAATGAGGAAAATGTCGTGAGAAAACTTTCGAGTATTGTGATGCGGAGGAATGAGGAAAATGTCGTGAGGAAAGTTTCGAGTATTGTGATGCGGAGGAATGAGGAAAATGTCGTGAGGAAACTTTCGAGTATTGTGATGCGGAGGAATGAGGAAAATGTCGTGAGGAAACTTTCGAGTATTGTGATGCGGAGGAATGAGGAAAATGTCGTGAGGAAACTTTCGAGTATTGTGATGCGGAGGAATGAGGATAATGTCGTGAGGAAACTTTCGAGTATTGTGATGCGGAGGAATGAGGAAAATGTCGTGAGAAAACTTTCGAGTATTGTGATGCGGAGGAATGAGGAAATGTCGTGAGGAAACTTTAGAGTATTGTGATGCGGAGGAATGAGGAAAATGTCGTTAGGAAAGTTTTGAGTATGAATGTATGATGACTATAAGCCTATAAGAGTAGAGGAAGTCCAAATAAACGATGGATGGACTTTGTGAAGGATGATATAGCAAGAAAGGAGGTGTCGGATGAGGTTACGAGTAATAAAGAAGTGTGGAAGAAGAAAACATGCTGCGCCGACCCCAAATAAATTGTGACAAGGGCAGAAGACTTATGATGACTCAGCACAGGTCTTTGAGTATCTGCCGCGTAGCAAGTAATCAACTGAGTTTCCCGGAAACTATGCAGACCACTTGATTGATTACTGATTGGTTTAGATGGCAAAAACAACTAGGTTAACTGATAAGCATATAAATAAAGTCTATAGCGTCTTGTTAATTAAAAAACGATGTTCTCGGCCAAAATGTTGACTAGCTAAACCGAATGGTGAGTCAACAAGATGCGGTTAGTTCCCTAAACTTTGCTGTAAAGGTCAGATAGTATGAAGATGAAGGTTATACACAAAACCACCTGTTATCATAGAACATTATTTAGTTTAAAACGTGGGTTATTTATAGGCTTCTCCATTACTACATTTTTGAATATCTCTGTGTGAGCAACTGTCATTAGTAAGTTTTTGGGTTGGCCGTGGAGTGTTGTCAAATGAGGACAGTGTTCAGGGTTAACTATTTTTTCTATTTATTTTAAATGATATTTTGTATTACTCATGTTTATCTGAGCAACGTCTTCCAAAAGAGTTAATATTTCATTCACCTCTAATAAATACCTCTAGATATAAAATTAGCTGTTTCTCTTAGGTTCGTTTCGTGAAACAACCTTTTTTTATAAGAAAACATCTTCTGACATTCATCTTTATTTTATTAAAACATCGCTACGTGTTTCGTACTTACTGTAGAAACACGTATAATCCTTTCCTGGAACGTTTATCCGGTTATTGGTTCACGTCTGTTTAATCTAACAATAAATAAATCCAATAACAGATTAAATAGTGCGTTTCTATGTTTAACAACAGGAAAAAAAGACCAGCTATGGAGGTTTTAATGTATTTTCAATTGTCTTTAAACTAGCTGTGGGAGATGTTCGTGCCACGGTGAAAAGATTCGCCAGCCATGATCGTAGCGGCACTGATTGTTCAAGGTTCGCCGGACTCACTTAAGTGTCATCATTCGTACAAGCCCTCTGTAAGGGGTTCCTTACCCGAAGGGAACCAACGGGACCCTATTACTAAGCCTCCGCTGTCCGTTCGTCCGTCTGACTGTCAGCGGGCTGTATCTCAAGATCCGTAATAGTTAGACAGGTAAAATTTTCACATGTGCATTTCTGTTGCCGCTATAAAAATAATTAAAAATTAAAGGGGGAACCTCCACTACTATGATGGTACGGAACCCTTGTTGCGCCAGTCCGACTCGCATTTGGCCGGTTTTCAATACTCCATAATATTTGTTGCGCGTTTGTTCTCTAGAATCGTTCACGATCACTCTTGCTCCATTCTCACGAACTGTTCGAAACGTGCGGCGAAGCGTTTCGCAGTGTTGAATGAATAAAAAGTGAATGAATGAATGACCTGTGCTCCGCTGACCGCAGTTTTGAAAGTAGGACGCCGCAACCGCGTTTGTGCCGAAAACATTAGTAGGTACGCGGCGGTTTCGCCAACGTTTCGCCGAAATAGTTCACGTGCATATTAAGTCGACAGTAGTTGCAGAAGTCACGGTCGCTGCCCACATTTCATACGCCAACAGAATACCCACCATAACATCACTCCTGTAATCCTCGAAGGGTTAGGCAGAGGTTTACCTAATAGTTCATCCACATTCCACCAGTTATGCTGCCATGCTATGCCCATGTAATGGGGGCGAGCCTATTGCCATCAACGCTGCTGCTGAGAAATCCTTGATGGAAAACTGAATTACAGTTTGCCTGACCTGGAAATCGAACTCTCACTCGACCAACGAGGCAGTTTCATACCCATACCCACCATATTTTCATAAATACCCTCTTTTGCTGTTGTTTGCTTACGTGATCCCGTGTGGGATGTTATGTTTTGTATTTCATTAGAGCTTATCAAATGAATGCGGTTTCCTACCGCATGCAAATGAATATAAACCAAATGTACTGAAATATATGTAAATTGGTATAAATCCGACATCTCTTATACAGGTACGGTTTGTTTGTCACGTTTTCAGCGGACGGATTAAATTTTAAATTGGAAACATTTTGTTTTGTTTAGCTTTATTGAAAACGCATAAAGTGGTATAGGTAGAACGGAATGGCTTTGTTTACTCGTCTCGGTGTCACAACCAGTTTATTATTCATGCGCTTGTGCCAGCCAAATGAACGTTTCTTGTAAAATCATCTTCTTTAGGTCCCTACTCTTATAACTAAGTTTCACGCGACACACGACACGTCCACCGACGCTCGGGATTTCTTTACAGCGTCAACTTAAAGTAGTAAGCGAACTAAGATTGCCAATGAAAATCCTCTCGGTCCTAGCTTAAGTTCATTGATCTAATTCAAGGGACCTAAAAGCTTTTTTATTAATTTAATATATCTTAAACAATCCAAAAATATTTCAAATAGACAATTTCCTCGGAAATCTCTTTAATTATACCGAAAAGCCTTCTTCAAATTAAAAGGAAAAAGCTTGTTTAATGTTCAGATTTAATAACACGAGTGCAAATGTTTGCCGGATTTATTGTTCAAACTTAATATATTTTATCTTTGACTTGACAAACAAGTCACAATATTTACAAAACCAACAACGTTTTACTGAAAAGGGCTGTCATTAGAGCTGATACTAACGCAGACGATAAACCTCATACATATGAATATTTTTCTAGAATAGAGTGTATCTTTATTTCGCGATGCAGGTACAGAGATCTGTTAGGATTAATCCTTTATTACAAGGCTGCGAAGTTTCGGGGACATGGTAATTATTAAGTTTTTAGTGTTAATGAGAGTGTTACTCGTAGTGACCATGTCCGTTTAAAAACTTATATCTGGGACGTTTATCCTTCAGAAAATAATAATCCTTCTTCCCATAGGTAAATTCTTCTCTCATGACATGGCCACTTAAGTTAAAAGTACTTCCATAAATCATATCTTGATATAGCCAGCAACAATTCTCACAAAAGGCGTGTGTGGAGGTCTTAAGTGTCTTCACTCGTTAAGGCTTTAAATCAAATCAAAAATCATTCATTCTAACTAGGCTTGATAATCAGTTTTTGAACGCCAAAAACTACATCATGGGAACTGTTCTGTGTAGGTCAATGAAAAGTAAATAAGTGCTAAAAGAAAACTGTTTCTGTTTCCAGAGCACCTGAGATCCTGATGGGTGCAAACCACTACACAGCTGCGGTAGACGTTTGGTCGGTGGGCTGCATATTCGGAGAACTGCTCGGCAGAAGGATCCTCTTCCAGGCGCAGAGTCCGGTACAACAGGTATGTGGTACTTCACACATGCAGTGAAACTTCTTCGTATTAAGTCTTTTTTTTATTCCTCTACAAAGATAAAATAAGGCCATATAACTTTCTTAAACTAAACTGTAAGTGTATAGGCATAGCCATCATAACAATCCCAGCGTTCGCGTTCAATTTCCTTGACGGAATTCGCTGTAAAATATCATTTGCCTAAGTTACAAGAAGATTTATTTGCAAGGAGGTTTTGCCGGATTCACATGTAAATGTAGTGGCGCGTTGCAACTAAGGAACTATGCTATGGACACGCCATCTATAATCAGTTTAGACCAGAATTTCCCATTGGCAGATTCACATTATTCTCTTGTTTTGTGTTGTGAGTGTCACGTCGTATGACTGTATAGAATTGGTGGGACACAACAACGATGTAGCCCCACTGTCACATTATTTCAGTTGACCTTGCCCTAAAAGGTCTTTACAAAAGGCTTCGAAAATATAAGTGAAGTAATAAAGGTGTAATTAATTTCTTCCTGTTAAGAAGTTTTGGTAAAAACACAACGTTATATTTCGCCAGCGTTCACGTTTAATAAAACCATGGAGTTCCTTTGACCTCCTTTTAGCCAACAACGTAACTTTTGTACAATGGCGGTCGACCAATGAAAGGTGTTATAATTTACGAAATAATTAAAGCCATTTCTGTGAATACGTTAGGGCAAAGTCGCAAGGCAGGAGTTCCGCTTGGGTGAGTAGCGTAGCTATGAATAAAATGGCTAATTAGTCAAGCAACGCGGCCTCGACTGTCAGTGTATCTATCGTGTGTTGGTTAGTAGCTCGAAGCAGCAGGTGAAGCTTAGGCTTTCACATTGATTAAGGATCTACTAACAGTTGGTAGTACTTAACTGGTTGGTCCTTTTCTCTCGGATCGGTCCTAGATGATCCAGCTATTATATAAATCCTAGGTGCTGGAAGTCCATTCAACATAATCTTGTTAAATCAGGATTTGTTGTTGTTATTTCAGAGCTAACATAAGATGTGACACCATCCTTAAAAAACTGTGACCAGTGACAGTTTGTTCATACCGTGACGTGCGGATTGCGGACCGGTTGCAGACATTTCAGTACATTGTCGGAGCCATTTATCCGTATCGCATTATCCTTTTAGAAGAGTACCTTTAGAAGGTTGAATACTACTTACGGTCAGTTTCAATCTTCAGGTGCAATAACTTCTCGGTTGTATGTTCCAGCTGGAGTTGATAACGGAGCTGCTGGGCACGCCGTCGCTGGAGGACATGCGGCACGCGTGCGCCGGCGCGCGCGCACACATGCTGCGCCGCGCGCCGCGCCCGCCCGCGCTCGCCGCGCTCTACACGCTGTCCGTGCAGGCCACGCACGAGGCCGTGCATCTGCTCGCACAGGTAACAGAACTGACTATTGTCCCATACTAAGTTGTATGGATAACCCAAGAACGGTATAAGCTGTAACCCGTAACCCGTTATACTCAACAAGTGCACAGTAACAGGTATTTTTTATAGACATGCTCTTTTACATCTATTGCTTTGCATTGACAAGAGCAGGCATAGCTACGTGAAAAACATCACAAGCAGTAGTGAGAAGCAGATCGTCTTATCTTGATGTTGCAAAATGAAATGCTCATGCACTCAAAATTAATAACATTTGTAATGGTGTATTCCAGATGCTAGTGTTCGACCCCGCCAAGCGCATCGGCGTGGGCGACGCGCTGGCGCACCCGTACCTGGAGGAGGGCCGGCTGCGCTACCACTCGTGCATGTGCAAGTGCTGCTACAGCGCGCCGCCCGCCGCGCGCCACTACGCGCCCGAGCTGGAGCCCAGCGCGCCGCACGCCTTCCACGACTCCTGGGAGCGCAAGCTCAGCTCCGTGCACCAGGTCAAAGGTATACCCATGGGGGGATGGCTGCCATTCAAAAATTAAGTCAACAAACATAAAGTCGCAACTGCCCTGAAAAACACAGATTGCCGTCAGTAATCTGTGTTTAGCAGATGATGCAGATGGCAGAAGTGTGGTACGGTACACCTGACCCCACATTCAATTTACCTAATGTGGGATAGCAGCTGGGTTAAAAAGCCATTATGTGGAGCCCTCACAAACTCAGAAGACGTTTGGCAGACTTCTTAGAAGATGGCGTGGCGAGCTGGACAAAACCAACGACCAGTGGTTCACTTGAGCTCTAAATCGAAAGAGCTGGAAGCCATGAAGAGAGGCCTTTGTCCAGCACTGCGATTATATTGGCGAACAGTATTAATAGTATTTATGTCTGAACAAAAGTTTATGAAAAAAAATTGTAGATCAGTTGATTGATATTACGATCCATTCGTCCAAAATGTTCTTAATATTTGTTTTCGTGCTAAACCTTTCGCACTTAACGTTTCCCGCACGCAAATGTTTCAGAGGAGATACACAAGTTCATAGCGGAACAGCTGCAGACATCTCGGGTGCCATTGTGCATCAACCCACAGTCGGCGGCGTTCAAGAGCTTCGCAAGGTAAGGCGCCGCAACATCAACCAACCGCAACCAACCGCAACCAACCGACACTAGGTGATTTCTTTGCGATACGTAACCTAACACGCCTTAGCGACCACCCGCACCCATATGGGCCACGCCAATTGTAACCAAAACTCGTGCAGACAACACTGCCATATATAAATTCTTCTTGAATTTTGCGATTCGTCCCGAAGCGTCGTTTTAGCGCTGCAACTTGGACTGTAACCCCTAAAATGTTGCTTCCTTCTTCCAGCTATTATTTTGCGCGTTTTATATTTAGTAGTTTTTTGTAGATTTGAAAAAGATTTTCAAAGTTTCCAGTGTTGTCCGCACGTCTGGCGATGTTTACGATAATAAATCAGAGAAAGCAAACAGTCATCACAACTGAGTGTGGCACGGTGCGAGTCTGTTAGTGTGTGCACGTGTGTCGGTGTACAGTACCGTGTACTAGTGTACTAGTGTTAGTGTACTAGTGCGTGTACATAGCGCTAGGTGTCGCGTCGTGTCGCCGGCCGGTGGTCGCAGGAACATGTCGCATCCCTCCCCCCCTCCCGCCAACTGTAGTATTGCGCGTAGGTAACAGTTGTGCAAAGTTGTGTACAGTAACACTCACACACGGGTCGATTTTGCTAGAGCCCGACTTGTGCATGGGTTGTTTTACCTTTATATTTTTCTTACATAACGTTCCGTTTCGCTCCCCGCGCTTCGAGCGCTCTCCGTGTACATACGCCGCTGTTTTCGAGCAAAATCAACCCTCTTGAAATGGTGGTGTGTCCCGCTTCACTAGCACCGCTGTTCACTCCCGTACGGTAGTTTTAATTCTGCTTTTTTGTGTGTTTTGCGACAGCTCTAGGGCGGGTTCGAAAGCAAAAGTTTGTTCCCCTTTCAAGACAGCGGCAAAATATCTACTGCTATCGCCCGTGATATTTCTGTGCGCCGCATAGCGTGGAGCCGAGTAAGCGTCCGCACGCATCCCTGATGTCCCGCCACGTCCCGCACACGGCGTCGGCGCTGACGGACGACGCGCGAGCCAACATGCCCGAACGCTCTAAACTGAAACTACGCGCCCCTCCACCTTAACAAACTTTCCAATTTAGTTTCATATTCCACTAAATTCTTAATTTTCTACTTTCGTAATCGACCCGGTGTCTGAGTAACCAATAATGGCAAGATTTTTGTGTGTATTGTTTCTACAAAAAGTACTTGTACCATACCACGCATGTGGAAGGGCGCGCAATTCAAGCTTAGAGGATCTGATACCTTTGTTGTTGAGTTTAACTTGAGTGAGAGAGGCGTTGTTGCTTTCGACCGTCGTCTCGTTTCAAAAGGGTTGATCGTTAGATAGTGCTCGCTCCGTCCTAACGGTTCGGTTGCAGTGCATGCGTTTGTGAAGGCTTCGCACTTGAGTTCGGTTCCTGCTTGTGTTATGTTTTTTCATCCTACTAAATAAGAATGCTAAATAAAAGCTTGCGAATTGTGAACGAAAGCTCGAAAGGTACAAGCAATTGACGACAATGATTAAAATATCGTAATATTTACTGTCTTTGATTTACCCGGAAATGGGTTACTTATCCCACTTATTAACCGAACTCGAGTATGAGGCTTTAATTTCCCCAAAATCGACAAAAAACAGTAGTTTCGATTTTGAAGAAACTTCAGTACGTAGGTTGAATTTTGTAGTGGGTTTTGTCAGCCCTAGCAGAAAAAAATTATGTCTTCAAATGTGAACTTTATATCTTCGATGTAAGGTTGATATTGAGAAGTGAGGTTGTTTTCTGTTAGGGTTGCCTCGTAGTGCATGCGTAGTATGAGATGAGCACTGTGCCAAGCACATGGTTGTGGTGAATTTTCATTAATTTTTATTCAGTAGTTAATGTAGCGTTTGATTTGTGATGCAGTTTTGCTATAAGATTTCTCTTTTATTATCATAGATTTTGTTCAAAGATGATAAATGCATGTTGGTTGGTATGTTGGACTCATGATAAAGATTGGAAAGCAAGAATAGTAGACTCCATTAAAATAAAATAAAAATGAATGCAGTCTACAAACTTTTTCAAGTATATAATTTTTTTTGAAACCATGTCCCTTTTTTGACCATTTTATACAAAAAAAAAAGTAATTTGATATATGTAATTGACTTAGAGGCCATCAAAAATTTCATGTTGCGCGTTCAATATATGCTATCCCCCTTTTACTTCGCTATAATCTGGTAAAGTGAGTCCAGCACGGCAGCCCGTGGCGCGGGTGTGGGTCCCACACTATCGCGCACATACTAACGCCGGCCGACTCTGTACTGCAGCTCCACAGTGGCGCACCCGTCCGAGCTGCCGCCCTCGCCGCACCAGTGGGAATGACACGAGACCACGCGCGGCGCGGACAAGCGGCGCGAGCGATAACACACTTTATTGTACCCGATGTAAGGACCATAATGGATTGTTGGCCGAACTCGTAGCAGGCTCCGTGATTCGTGATAACAGACTTTATGATAACGGACCGAAGGTTTATAATGTATTATTGGGCGAACTGGTGTTGAAGCAGGCTCGGTGGTGGGATAGTCGACTTTGCGACTGAACAGTCGAATATGGTCGATTATGGATTGATGGTTGGCTGAGGCGATTACGCGCCTGATTACACCTCTGATAAACGATATTTGACTTTATTAACGGCAATGTAAGGTCGGTTATGGACTGGTGGTTTGGCGAATTCGTATGTATTGCGGCTTATTCACTTTTATATGGTTGATTCTGCTTATATGAGCAACTTAATATGCAACCTAATGTTGCAGAATATGAAAAAAAATTGTCGTTGAGAAACAAATCTAAGTGATTGTTGGTTTTGAAAATATTTATTTCACTAATCCGCTTTAAAATGTAAATGTAACTAGTATTATTCAATTAGTTATCAGTAAAATAATGAATAAAACGTGATGTCTATTTTTAAATATGTGAATATTTTGAAAACCAACTACAGTTCGACAATAGCAGTCTCTTTTTCCATTGTAGAAGAGCTGCTATAAACTGAGCCATTTGAAAAATTATCATCTTCGCATATGTACGAATTCGCTTTACCGTCAAAGTTAAATCTCAATTGGAATTTGAACTTTTTCCTTTAATATTCTCGTCTATGTACAGTCAATAATCACTCTTATTTTTACAAAATTCAGTTCAAATTCCAGTTGCAGTCCACACGTCACATAAGTCTAGTTTCTCCCAAACTGTGTTGTTTTGCTTTTCTTTGACTTAACTATGAATGTATTAAATTTTGGATTGTATAGATACCGCACCATACCTCATCGCTGTAACTAGAAAGCATTAAAACTTACGCGCATTGTATTTATATGTAAACCTTGTGGAGATTTCATATTACTATTGGGTAGTTAGTCTCCTAAAATGGATGACATTTTAAAGTTAGTTGTAAAAACTAAACTAATTGAATTGGCAAAATAATAATATCTGAAATTACAGACATGCTTTCTAAATTAAGGTACTTTGGCTACCAAGAATTTTAAAAAATAATTTAAATATTAAGAAAAAAATGTCCCTTACCCAATTCCAAAACGTGCATTTCTTATATCTCCACAAACGCGCATTTTTGACGTAAGCAAAAGCAAAACAGCGGATTCGCGACGTCAATACCAAAAACTATTCATTTCTGATATTGTATGTAACGTAGTGTGTAGCGAATGTGTGTAGAATAGTATAGTTGGCTGGTACACTGTGAATATAATCGATAAGGGAAAGCTAAGGATCGGGAAAGGATAAAAATGTTGATAGCAACAGATTTTATACAACGAAACGTCGCCCGAGCGGCAGAACGTAGCTAGGAATGGGTTTGGAGAATGACAAGCAGATAAATGATGGTTAGGAGTGGCAAATGAAGGAGAGGAACGGTCAGTGACCTACTGTAGGCGCGCGAGTTGAATGCAGAGCGTACGGTTCGCTTTCACCAAAGCGATAAACGATGTCACTGAATAAATGACTGTCAGTATTGCTTTTAATTATAAAATTCGACGCAGATAAATTGTCTTCTCGCGCGTGCTCGAGTGCCCAATTTTGTACTTAAAGGCAATACTAATACAGTACTCTATTCAGAGACATCAAAAAAGTGCGCGTGGATTTTTCCAGTTCGTGGCAACATACCCCAAGAAAGTGCAAGCGTAGGATACGATATGCGCAGCACGCGGCGAGCAAGAGCCGCGCGGGCAGCTCGCGCGCCCCGCCCCCGCGCGCCCCGCCCCCGCCCCCGCCCCGCGCCCGCCACGGGCTCTAGTCATGTACTCATGTCTACTCGCGCGTCTGCACGGCCTCAGAACGATATATACAGTAAAGAGACGCTTCGCGTGGTAGGTACTAGGTTATGTTTCATTTATCTCCGCGATTCCATGTAATTGTAAGTGTGACGTAGTGTCAATGTGTGCCTGATTGTGTTTCGTACGGACATTGCAAGCAATAAATATTGCAATATTATATAACGCGTATTGACATTTATTTTTTTGAATACTACGGATTTATTGATTTATATAATTTGTGTTCTCTTGTAGTCTTATTTTTAGGACGTCTACAGATGACAGTTTCATACTTAAAACAGATTTCAATTGTGTGCCAACACGAATCTCTTGCAAACTATCGTCTGTAGGCAGCCTGTTTGTGTATTATAATTAATAAGCTTAATCGTTAACACCATTGTATGTAACATCGACTGAACATTTTTACATAGGTTAGAATAGTACTAGATATATTAAACTACTAATTTACTCGATGCAATGAATATAAATAGTAAATAAAAATAAATGTATGAGTAATATTCACATACAATCATTGCAGTAGTGAGATATTTTATAGCAAAGTGTTTGTAAATGTAATGAATACATGTGTATTTCACGCATTTAATAGTTATATATTAGAGTTTGACATTATTGTACTGGGATGTGTTAGTGTGCGTGAGTTATGTCGTTTTGTCTAATTATTGGCATTGGTAATCTTATATAATATACTCTACGAGGTGGGAATGGAATCTTTCAGTGTCTTTTAAACTGGACAACAGTAAATAGTACCAATAATTACCAAATTTTTGGTGTAATACGATACCTTGGCCTCGTATCGAAGTGTTTAAAGCCATCATTCTTCCGCTGCGAAAAAGAGACGATGCTATATGGTCCATATAGCTTTCTCTTTCTTGCATTGGAGCAATAATGGCTACAATATGGTCCCTATATACGGTTGTTCAATAATAATATACCGTTAGGTTCCATTCCCACCTTGTATCATTCAAAATTGATGTTTCCATTTAATTTGTATTGTAGGTAGTCTTACTACTGTATCACGCTGCTAACATATAATCTAGCATAGAGAGACTTTGTGTGAATGTCGCCAGACGTCGTAGCCTTAAAACTAGTTCAAAACTATATAAAAGATAAAACATAAAAAAACGTTGTATATAAATGCATAGTATTAATGTTAGTCTAGTATGGTACGGGATGTAAACCGATGTAGCAAGCCCACAACGAGTAGGTTGGTCTCACTACAGACCGCTGCGCGAACTATATTATCTCCTTTTCTTGTGAGTAGAGGGTAGTCAGATATTATAGTAACATATTTACAGTTTTTGCGTTGTCTAGTAGTAAAGATTGTATATAGTTATGTAGTCGGGCAGCGGTTTGTGAGACTTCGATGGTATAGGAGTGCTCGTTGTTGCGCTGGTATTAGCTGTCGCGCACTAATGCGTTTATTTCTCAAACTTCAGTAAAAACTTTAAATTGGCCTCGACCCCTGAACTAGGACATCCTGCATCACAGCGGTCGATATATGGAAACCATTTCCTGTATCGTAATCAGCCAATAATTTGTTCCCGATTTCTGAGTCGTAATTAAATCAGTTGTCTCATCTCAATTTGTATTAACATTGGTTGGTGTTATTTAAGTTAACATGTGATTTGACAGCTGGTCTACTGATACTGTAAGTCAATCAGGCTTTCTGAAACGGTAGGACAATGCAAGTCGACAAGATACAGCATTATACACGTAGTGTGAATAACCTGTTTACCTTTGAATTCACCTAAGGTTCGACCACGACCAATGTAACCTATTAACATCCCTAGAAGGGGGGTATTCTAAAATTTGGCAACATTAAAAAATCTGTCAAATATTTCTGTTAATATGAATTTATTTAATATTACTAAATAAAAATTAAATACCGCTCTGGGTTGCACTAAAATAATGATTATAAATTATACAATAACTAAAAAAGTAACACAATTATCTTGTCTTCATTACGCGACAGCTAGAACCACGTAACCGAGCCCCGACGGACCCACCTTGCCTTATCTCAGATAACTGTCACTGTGATCCGTAACGCGTAGTTTTCGAACACACACCCCTCACCCCCTCACCCCTCGACGTGTACAATGTATTGTATATAATATACAAGTGCTCGATAGGTAATTATTATTATCGTAATTGGTTTATTAGAAATTTGCTTAATTATATAACTGCTGTATACTAAGTGTCCTCCGATGTGAAAAGACGTTTGAATGTATGTAAATAGGGATATGTTAATTAGACGAATATTGTTAGGTTGGGGTCTTCAGTTGTGAGGTGTGGATGAAATGTGTACTAAGGGCAGTATTCCATTCGAAGATATACACCAGAAAAGAGCAAAGTATTCAGGTCAACAAATAAAATCCATTTATGGGTAATAACCAGTGATCGGAATAGGCTGAGTATATTTGCCTAAACTTCGGAGAACAGAGACAGAAAGTGGAGACTTCCTTACGACTACATTTTTTTTCCCGTGATTCGGGAAAAATCTTCAATAAGTTGAAAATAAGCTTTATTTAAGACGTGTAAACGCTATTTTTAACGAAACTTGCAATTAACAGATCTTGGGAATTTTCACTAAAACTAATCTAACTTAAATCATGTATTAGAATAATTTGATACAACGGTTAGTTAAAGGATCGTAAATATAATTCGAATACATGAATTAAAGTTACGATTATTTATTTCGGGATTTTACGTGAAAATTTCGAAATTTGGTAATTGCAAGTTTAGTTAAAAATAGCCTTTACACATCTTAAATAAAGCTTACTTTCAACTTATTGAAGATTTTTCCCGAATCACGGGAAAAAAAAATAGTCGTAAGGAAGTCTCCACTTTCTGTCTCTGTTCTCCGAAGTTTAGGCAAATATACTCAGCCTATTCCGATCACTGGTAATAACTCTCATTATACCACTATAAATACTGCCCGTTAAAAAGACAGGCACTACATGCTCTTTTGTCTATCATACAAGAGGCGGTGTTAAATTGGAATTCATAAATATTGGCAATATTTTTAATGATACTGAAAGTTCTAAAAATAACATCAAAAGCCAGGATGTAAATTCGATAGTAAGAACCGTCTTTTTTATACTGAGTACTATTTAATATCAATTTTCATAGCTTGATGTATTTCATCCGTACTTTGTCCACTGTCACCCCGGAGGAGGATACACGGGCGTGCGACTAGTACGCAGTATTGCGGCGCCTAAACGAACACGCTTCTTATTTTATGTAATTGTACGTATTGCGTTTCCAGACTTTCAGAGATCTCGTATTAGTTTAAGTTTTAAGTACACGACTGTTCATTTTACACACAAGTGATCTTTAGTTGTAGGACGTCACGTTTATACTCTGTACTGCGGCCAGTCAGCCAAGGCTTTTCTCTTAATTTTAAGTGATCGCACACTCGAATGCTCCCGCGCACGCGGAGATATTCAGTCTTTATGTTTTCATGTAAATATTAGTGGTAATGCGGTAAGTCTCTTAGGTTTCGTGTTAACAATTAGATCGTCTCAGTTCTTAGTTTGTGTTCAGTAATCCCACATTAATTTCGTATTATAATTTCCACAATATATAAAAAAGTAAAAAAAAAATACAAAATAATATGAGATAATAATTGTATTCTTCGTTTTTGTAGTTATGACATTTGATTTAATTACTATTATTACCAGACGTAATGTAAATAGATACTTTGTGCACTGATAGTCTTGTTTAAGTTAACTTTAGATATTAATATCAAATGGCTGTATCGATTCTCTTTATGTAAAGCCCAAGACACAACGTTCACTATAAGACTTAGTAGAAATGTTTCCTTTGCGATATTGTCCTCTAACATTTTGTAATGTATAGAATGGTTTTAGTTAAGATGTAAGCGCCAGGATAGCCCGCGAAATTCAAATTTTCTTACGTTTTTTGCAAATTGCCGATCAGTTTTAGCGCTATGTTGAACAAAATACGATTTGTGACCGTAATACGTATGTATTTACAGAATTATAATCAATAAAATTATGAATACATCCCTCTTGAGTTCATTTAATCCCATTGAATGACTACTTAGAGGACTGTATAGATGATTTTAATGATTACTTATATCTCATTAAAGCCATATTTGTTACGGTCGCGAATCATAAATTTTAATCAACATACAGCCGGACACTGACTTGCAAATTACAAAAAAACGTAAGAAAATTTGAATTTCGCGGGTTACCCTGGCACATCCACCTTAACATGTCACAACGGACGTTAGTATTATGATTTAGTTGTTCACATGTACAGCGACCCAGGAACGTAATGTAAATGTAAATATTAATGATACATGTTTCTGTCGTGTACTGAGTTAGTTGCATTTTACCATTGTTGCGAACTGCCAAAACTATTGTAATAATTTTGTAGCGTGATACGCCATTACACCACATCAGTAACTGTCACACGCACAATTTGAAAATGAAAAACCTTAGAAGTGTGATGTGTCAACGTAGTGTTATTAGAAAATTGAGCGATGAAAACTTGGAAAGTAATCTTCCATTTTCTGTAATCTTGCATTTTTAAGTATTTATTGTAATACATAGCGCCTGTTTGCTCAAATTGCTATAAATATTGCCTATACACAAATATTCGGAATTTCTGTCGTTTTTTTTTAGATTTCCTTTAATATAGCTTTGTACTCGTATATAAATAAATGTTAAGTGTGTAGTTAGTCGTGTGGTGGGTGGCGTATGCGTAGCTCGCGAGCCGGGTAGACGAGGACCGGCCGGCGACACTGTGTAACAATAAAAATAAACTACTGCATAATTATATACGTGACTTTTATTTCTGCCTTATACTATCCTACGGATAAGAGAACGTATAGAGCTGTATTACTCCTTCAGCATAGTCTGAACTAACGCAGCCACATTGCAAATATAATTTTTATTAAATCCAAACACTAAAGCCAGATTACGGTTACTTAGAAAAAATTAAAAACATTGTTTTTCAATACAATTTTCTCTGACAATATTTCACATACAAATAGCGCCCTGGCAATGTCGTTGAACTATCGAAAGAATCACTGCACTATAACTGACAGACTGCCTCGTTGGTCTAGCAAGCAAGCGGGCGCTACTGCTGAATGATCTTGGGTTCGATTCCCAGATCGGACAATGTGTTATTGGGTTTTTTCTTAAGGAAAGTCAATTTGTGGCCAGTTGATAGCAATAGGCTCGCCCCTATATTACATGGTACTTCATAAAACCTCGATTGCAAAGGAGGTGGCTATAATCGTGATCATAATTTTGTTATAAATGCTAAGGCTTTATGGATTGTAAATACAGATTCTGGACAGCTGTTAGGAATGGATTGTGTGGATTGAGCCTAACACTACTCGTCCGTGAGTCATATAAGTACCCATTGGATGGATGGATAGCCTTTAAATTGACATTAACCGTGACCTTTGTATATTTATTGTTGGATCATAAACTGCATGAAGTTCTATTAACATTATTATCAATAAGTTAGTTCCTTCGGCAACAAGAAATTGCAATTCCATCAGGCAAGAGACAGTAGACGACGAGGATTGTGAATTAAAAAAAAAGGAATTAAATATTGTAATTATATTATTTTTATTAATGAGACCTGGTCGTTTAATTGTGTGCGTTACGATTGCTCCGCCAAGTTATGGAAACAAAAAAAAACGTCGCCAGAAAAATTGTCCAAAGGACAATGACCAAAGTTGGTACCAAAAAGTCTCGCGCCTCAAAACCAAAATATTATAGTAATTAGTTTCATATTTTTTTACGGCATTACGCGTCGGGGATTTGATTTTTGAACTGGAAATATACTTTTCGAGTTTAAAAGTACGAATATTGTTTTACTCCCTTTATATGACGTTCCGTTTCAACTGAATATAAATGACGTTCCGTTTCAATTGAACAAACCCTTGTCTGTCGAGCGGACTCTAAAATTAATTACAATTAAGTAAGATCAGTACACCAAATCGATTTAGTTTGGTTTATTGCTATTTGCAACAAAATAGATTTTCTCAGCCTAAAGATTTTGATTTATCGATTACATCCCTAAATCCCGACTAGTTTATAGCACTTACTATACTCTATGGTTTATAGTTATCTTATCTGTGGCATCTGACATTTGTACTGTACTGACTGACTATTGGCAATGTAAAGGTCTAAAATAAAATCGAGTTTCAGTCAAGCATACTGTGGATGTTACTTTAACTCGTAATTCTTACTAATATTAGTGTATTACGCTGTTTTTAGAGCAATAATGTAATGTATGTGTGTTAAAATACGTCGTTGGTAGCGTCGAAAAAATAGACCTACTTTTTAGGTTAGTTTCGATTTTATAAAATAACTCTGAAACGCGGGTTTTTTTTTCAAAAATAATTTTTGTAGGAGTTAATACGATCAGTGTAGTCTATAAAAAACAAGGTTTGATTTTGATGCAGCATGGTACGGGATTCCATACTTCCATGAGCATTCTCTTTTGTCAAAATCGAATGGAACACCCCCAAAAATTTGTCAAAGTAGCATTATAAAAGATAAAAGGGATTTAAGTTGGCCGCGCGAACATAACGTGGAGGATTGCGCGGCCATAGAGATCTCAGCAACTACATGGGTTAGAGATCTAATTCGTTTTGTAAATTGAAGACTGGATTTGTCAAAAATTGTCGAAAAAAGAATTATAAAGTCTGGATCAATATTTTACAAAATATTCACCTTGGAAGTTATGGCCGCGCAATCCTTCACTTGTTGTTTCTTTATTGTTGATTATTTCTTTGAAACATAAGACTTCATATAGTAAAACTATTACTAGAAGAAAGGTCTTAATTTGTCAAAACTAACGAAAGCATTAAATACTACTAAAGTTTACTTAAACAGACGAAATCTGTCCAAAACAAAAATTACTTGGCCGCGCAGTCGAAACGTTACTTTGTACGCTGATATCTCATTGATGTGCCTCCGGAAAACATACAGCATTGTTTATGAAGAAGCAGTGTATACTTAGCCTTTTAAGCGGTCAATTGTACGGATACTTTAGTTTAACTTAATAATACTAGATGGCGTAACTATCGCCGATGTTGTATTTAATCTGTGCCAGCTAGGACGCGGGAACCGCTGTCACTTTTCGAATCCATAGCGTTGTGTACTTTCGCCGCGTACGGTCGAAATCCAAAAATATTCGGTTAATCGTAGAACCTTTTAAAAAATCTATTTAACATTGTGTTAGACATTTTATAAGTGCATTAATTGTTGGTTGTATTTTCAATCTTAACTTTAAAATAACGGTTTTATCGTTATGAATCCCGGGACGAGTGACGAACCCGATGAGGCCACCGCCGCTGGGGCCAATCGGTCGATCGTTTCGAACTCGCCGACTTCCGAGAGGGATAATGCAAAGGAGTACTCCTCGTGCGCTAGCAGTTCATCGGACAGCGAAGCCGAACGAGAGGAACCTCCACGTAAGAAACAAAAGCGGGATTCACAGGTAACGGTCGATCCTCGGATCGACGCGTTATACAACCAGGTCAGTTTTCTTACAAACTTTATAATGCACCAAAATTACGTTCCGAATACTAATGTGAACACGAGTGATGTTATAGAACAAGCGGATGTTAGCAAACATGATTTTGTGACTAATCCATCAACAGAAAAGCGTAGGTCGTTGGATTTAGGAGCCTGTAAAACTAGTTTCGATGAGAAAAAAATTCTTAAATCAGCTGATGAGAAACGTTTACGCCAGTTAATAAATTTGCAGCATTTTAATACCCCTACGTGGCAACATATCCGTTATAAGAAGGTACTAGTAGAAATGCTCGCGTACCCTGGCTTTTGCAATTTAAAAATTAACGACGAACTGTGTTGTCTGAACAAGGGAAAAGATTTCTTGGCCCCGACCGAGGAAATCATGGCTGCAACTACTAACGCTTTGCTACATCAAAGGGAGCTTTTACAATCCGGTTTACAAGGTATTATTGATTGGGCACACAATAACCCTGCCGAGTTAAAATCCGATAACCTTTTTAATAAAATATTTGAAACATTTGGTAATGAGTCGTCGTCTTATAGATTGTCGGAACAAACCTTACAAATAATTTGCGGAAAAAGAGCCGAATGTATTGAAACTAGACGCAAACGAATAATTTCCGAAATTCCGGATAAAAGTGTGCAAGCCGTAGACAGAGAATGCTATAGACTAATTGATATGTTTTGTCGCATTCACACAAGAAAAAGAACAACTTATGCCGATGTCGTGTAAAGAAATGAAACAGAACGATAAAATTTTTTGTTTCATCGAGCGTGCCACGTTTTTTCAAGGTCAGCACACTAGTTTGCTAAACAAAGTTTGACAGCTGACGTGCAGCTAGCCATCGTCTACCTTTAAAATACAGTTTTTACGTGTTATATGTTAAGTAATTTATGTTATATTTTGTTTTGAACAATTTAGACTTACTATTTCAACCATTTATACAAAAAAATGGTGTGGTGTAGCGTTAAAGGGTGTAAAAGTGATAGTGGAACGAAAATCTCAGGATTGTCTTTTCATTCGTAAGTATGCCACTCTTTATCAGTTCTAGGCATTCAGTAACATTTTATTATGTTCATATATTGTGTATAATGTACGCTAGACGTACGATTCATCCTTAAAAAGCACAAAAATAACAATTATTATTCAATTATAAATTCTAACCTAAAAACGTTGGTGTTGCCAACTTTTCTATAAATTATTACCCACTATTATGGGAAATAATAATATGATGGCTTCTGCAGTGAGTATTAATTAAATATCTGAAATATTTAATGACTTTTTGCAGTTTCCCTGAACCTGATAATTTACGTCAGAATTGGATTGTAGCTACAGGACGAACAGCTTGGACACCAAAACCGTCATCAAAAATTTGCAGCAAACATTTTGAGAATTAAAAAGAAGAATATAAGTTAATTAGAAAGAAGAATTCATAAATAATCATTTTGAAAGTCAACCTTTCATTGGAAACCACAAAGTTTTACTTATTAAGGCAATTGCCATGCACTATTTTGAACTGCGTATACATCACGCAACAAAAGGATTTGAACCTAAGCAAAAAATTAGAAACATACGAAGCTTGTTTTATTTAAAGGACAATAATGTGTTAAATCAATAAAAGCTTATTAAAAATAAACATGTTCTATTATTTACCCACAAACCCAGAACCTACTATCACATCAGAAATGGCAGTAATTTAGAACCACATCATCATCATCCATTGTCACTCCTGCCCTCATCGCAATTAATTTGAGTTCGGCAGCATGTCTTCTCCGCATCGCATGCCTTTGCGTACCGATGGTAACGGATATTGTCATTGGCATATTCAGGCTTTGTCTTGCGTACTAATTTCCAATTCTCATAAATTGTGGGGTAAATTTTTCCTCACCCGGTAACCCTAAATTCGTGACGTATTTATTTTTTGTCTCTTTTTGCGACACGCTTTGGTGGTGTCTATAGGATACTCTGTCTACGGTGCAAGCTGCGCTTAGTAATATACCTCCTAGTGAAGAGTTTTTATTTGACAAGACAAAACTTATGTCTCTTATCCAGTCCCTCGGAGGGCCTCATTTCTGGTTATCACCACCACAGGCTCACAAAGCTAAGGAACAAGTCAAATCAATATACAAGGAACCTACACCGTCTACCTCCAAATACAGACCTCAGGCACAAAATAATAAAAATAATAATCTTCGTGATACCTACAAAAAACGACAAACTTACAAAGGGAAAAGTGACGGTTACAAACAAACTAAAAATTATTCATTTCGAAACAAAGAAGGAAAAAAGTGACTACCCGACACATTTCAGGGGAGGTCATTTAACTCTTTTCAAAAACCGTTGGCAAACACTTGGTGCAAACAAATTCATAATCTCAGCAGTTTCGGGGTTCCGTATACCCCTTTACAAAAAACCTCCTCTGTTAATGCCAACAAGAAGAATCATGACGCAATATGCAACGAAACCATCCCCTGCAATGTCTCGGATAATCAAAGATCTATCGGATCAAGATGTTTTGCGACTAGTTTCCAAGAAAACGCCCAGTTTTATCTCCAAGCTTTTTGTGCGGAAGAAAAGCGATGGATCCATGCGCCCAATTTTCGATCTTCGAGAATTGAACAAATTCGTCAAAACGAAACGTTTTCGTCTGATTTCTCACGCCTCGGTCCCAGATTTTCTCCAACCTGGAGACTGGATGATAAAAATAGATATATCCCAGGCTTATTTTCACCTAAGGGCAGCAAAATCTCACCGGCCGTTCTTAAGAATCAGCTACAAAGACCTATTATACGAGATGACATGCCTACCGTTCGGGCTGGCTTCAGCGCCACACCTATTTTCCTCTGTAACTTGCTGGGTCGCGGAGACCTTGCGGGCGAAGGGATGTCGAGTGCTAGTCTACCTAGACGACTTCCTTTTGGTCAACCAAGACCAATCCAAGTTATGTCTTCAGGCTGCGGAAGCCGTGAGGCACTTGGAACACCTGGGTTGGCAAATCAACTGCCAAAAATCAGTTTTGATACCAACTCAAGATTTGGAATACCTGGGCATACGTTGGCAAACAGACATAAATACAATGTCCCTGCCAATAAAACGGAGGCAAAGCATAAACAACACATTAGACCGGTCGTTGTTGAAATGTCACATCAATCTCCGGGAACTACAAAGTCTGCTGGGTCAGTTAAACTTCGCCAACTTTGTTGTCCCCCGAGGCAGACTACACTGTCGAAAAATGCAAATCTTCTTACGACACTTCAACAAAACACGACCCCGTCAAAAACGGCTACTGCCTCAAGTTGTGTTTCAAGAGATAATGTGGTGGCGCGGAGCCACAAATCACACATTACCTATACACAAAAAGCCTGCCACCCATTTCCTTGCGACGGACGCTTCGGATTGGGGTTGGGGTGCCCACATGGACGGAAATCTAATGTCAGGTGCGTGGGCAACTCACCAAAAACGATGGCACTGCAACAAGAAGGAACTATATGCAGTTATAGCGGCAATCAGAATGAATGCGAAAACGTTGCAGAATTCTCACGTGTTGATCCAATCAGACAACCGGACCTTGATTGCATATATACGAAAGGAGGGAGGCACCAGATCACTGGGATTACTAGCCCTAACCTTCAAACTGTTACATCTTACGGACAAGTTCAACATAACCCTATCAGCCCATTATCTGCCGGGGAGATACAATATAATAGCGGACAGGCTATCACGAGGGAAACAACTCGCGGAATGGCATCTTCTATCTCGAGCAACAGCGGAAGTCTTTCGGAAGTGGGGGCTTCCAGAAATCGACTTGTTTGCGACACAAGCAACCGCAGTAGTAAAAAATTACGTATCGCTAGACTGCAGAGATCGATCGGCAAACTATATAGATGCCTTCAGCAGACCATGGAACCATGGGCTAGCGTGGGTTTTTCCACCTCCCAGCTTGCTGCCCAGAGTTCTGGCACAACTGAACAACGCCACGGGAATTTACCTAGTAGTGGCTCCAGAGTGGCCTCGAGCTTTCTGGCTTCAAGACCTGAAATCCAGAGCTCTAGACCATCCACACGAACTCCTGAACCTGTCGGAGACCATGATAGATGTTTTAACATTGCAACCTCCCCCACAGGTGCAGACATTGACCCTGAAAGTCTGGAAAATTGGGCGTGGGGTGCCCAAATAAAAGACTGGTCCACACAGGAAAAAGATCTATTAAAGATGAGCTGGCGACGCTCAACTTTGTCAACCTATATGCCACCACTTAGGCGGTGGTTGAGATGGTGCTCCAACTCTCTAGTAAACCCAAAATACCCAAAACCTGCTGACATCGCTAAATTCTTAATGTTTCTCTTTCTAAAAGAAAATCTGTCCTACAGTACTATCCTTGTTCACAAATCGGCAGTTTTAACTTTTTGCGGCCCTCATGTTGAGCAACAAACCTTTTCTAATTTTATTATAAAACAAACCCTTAAAGCAATAGGAGTAGCTAAACCAAAAGAAATACGGCCTTCATTTACGTGGGATCCACGTATCGTACTAAATTGGCTCTCGTCAACAGTACCCAAAGACACATTGTTTGATTTAGCACGTCGGACAGCCACAATTTTATTGTTGGCATCTGGCCGTAGGGTTCACGACCTAACCTTGCTGAAAATTTCAAATAACAGCTTTTTGGATGACGGTGACAAAATCTATTTAATACCTGCATTTGGGTCGAAAACCGATACACATTATTATCGTCAGTCCGCGTGGAAACTTTCACAACATAATGATAAAAACATATGTCCCGTCACTTTAGTTAGGCTTCTAATAGAAAAAACTAGAACAAAGAGATCTGAAGTTAGCAATTTAGACAATCTTTTTATCACTATATTTAGAAACCCAAAAGCTGCCTCAATTACAGTGAATTGGGAACTGGGTACGCACAGTTCTCAAAGACAGTGGCATTGATGCAAGTCCGGGAAGCTGTAGGTCAGCAGTAGCTTCATTAAATTGGTTAGATAATCAACCAATTGATGATATTTTATCACGGGGTAATTGGAAATCATCCAATAGCTTCTTTAATCATTACTGTCGACAAATAGAACTCCCTAAAGACAGTCGTAATTCATTTTTCAATACATTTACTTCTACTTAAATGACAAGAATCTGATTTATTCGTAGAACATCTGAACCGTGATTTTTGCTACCTTTACCTGTAAAGATTAGATTAAGTTTTTTTTTTTTTTGGAATTTAAATTAATAACTGTAATTACTTAATTCTCAGAATAAACATTTGATAATCATCATAGCGTTGTGTTTTACCTATTATATTTCACCAGCAGATAACAAACACGTCTTCATAAACAATGCTGTATGTTTTCCGGAGGCACATCAATATAGCGGTTTTACATAAAAATAAAACCGATATTATGTGCCGAGAGGGAAAACATACAGCATTGTAGGAAGTTCTTCCTGGTGAAGACTATGAATTCGAAAAGTGACAGCGGTTCCCGCGTCCTAGCTGGCACAGATTAAATACAACATCGGCGATAGTTACGCCATCTAGTATTATTAAGTTAAACTAAAGTATCCGTACAATTGACCGCTTAAAAGGCTAAGTATACACTGCTTCTTCATAAACAATGCTGTATGTTTTCCCTCTCGGCACATAATATCGGTTTTATTTTTATGTAAAACCGCTATATTATCAATAATTGCTAGGATTTCGGTGTGAACATACATTTATTCGGCATTTTAACCTCGTTAGAATGACATATCGTTTTACCCTCAGAACAGTTTTCAACGCGTGTAATCTTAAAAATGATGTCATCTCATACAATGTTCGAGCAGGGTAACCATAATTTCGATTTGATTTGGGAATACCTCTAACTACAGACTAGCAATTATATTGGACAACATCTAGCTCAATTATAATTAAATAAAACCTTTTTACGGTCGCGCGGCCAACTTAAAACCCTTTTATCTTTTACAATCCGACTTTGACAAATTTTTGGTTTGTTCCATTCGATTTTGACAAATTTCGTCAATTTTTCTGGCGAAGTTTTTTTTTGTTTGTATAACTTGGCGGAGCAATCGTAACGCACACGTTTAATTTGATTGGGTTTCACGGCGATGGGTACAGCGGTTAAAATTGATCACCACTGTACCATCAAGAGAGCAGCCAAGGGTACACAGGTAAAAAGGGGTCATCGCACTTGAGACCATTCAATTCCAATCAAAATATTTTATTTAAACAAAGGGCTACATGGGCACTTCATATAAAAAGTCAAATGATAGAGCCACAGTTCGGGCTGGCTGTTTGTCATGGAGAAAAATCTGCAAAAAACTCCATAGTTAATCTTTAAAAAAAAAAAAAAAACTAGCACTCCGGGAGTGCCGGCAGAAGTGAAAACTTGATTATTAACGTTGAGCATGTTTGATATTTTGGAATGGTTAGGGAATAATTTTGCACCAATTGCTTTATCAGTATAAAAGTACTATCATTTATGGAAGTGCCCTTAGACTGCCTTAGTACGGGAACCAGTGTCGCCAAACTGATACACTTGCAAATTAAAATGAACATTCCAATACACAGAAAACGATAAAACATAGCAATGATGCAACTGTAATATTTTATTTATAAACAAATTACTGTCCTTGAAAAAGCACTAACTTATTATGTATAATTCTTATTTTCGATTGTGGTTCAAAACATTGTTTGGTACTATGGTGAATACGGGTTTCGAAGTAATGCATTGCGATTGATTTAATGAGGAGAGTTCTGTGATTCCCTATAAAAGGCTGACTGTCGAAATGGTCATTAATAAATATATTAATATTGGTACGTGTGCATTCCTTGTAACACGATAATATAAGTGTTGACATCACATTTTTCTCATTAAAAAATGAATTTCCTTTATGTGAACGCGCTCGAAATATCTTTTCTGCCAATTCACAGACTTTATTTAAGCCAGTAGAAGGATAAATAAGGCCTCCTTTGTCTCTTCTAACAATGATTCCGTGATACTTATCTGTGATCAAAGCCAAAAGACAATCCTCACATTTAATAACTTTCCTCAACTTTCTTGCAATAAAACCAGCAATATAGGTTATTATTTCTTTAGAATAAAGAGTAAGCCTAGAAGGATCTGTTAAATAATCATGATCTATGTTGATCATAGGATCACACCCTAAAGATTCATGCGGTAGCAGCAATCCACAAGTTTCTTATTTCGGGTTTATTCGGAAATCTGAAAATTTAATAAGATTTTTTATTATCTTTCATTTTTTGCGTCAGGTGAGTGCAGTTATACGAATTAAAATCGTATAATACGTGTGTTACTAACATAGATTTTAAGTAGTGCGTATTACTAATATCATATGAATCAAGGTCGGAAGAGTATTTTTTTATAGACATTGCATTATTCGGTATTACCCATATTAGAGGGTAAATTCCCCATCAAAAAGTGGCAACACTGAATTTTGAGGTAAGATAATAAAATTATTGCAAAAATCACGATTATACGAGATTTATCCATTAAACGAATTAGTTGGTACATTACTGCGACTATTTTATGAGAAATAATAGGACACAAAGCGATTGAATACTTAAAAAGATCTAATACTTACGAGTGAAAGGACAGTCCAGCAATCTTCATCAAACTATCACTTTTACAGTTTATTACACTGCACCTTACCATTTTGCACAGTTGCACAAATGTACTGTTGTCGAATTAAGCTCGAAAAGATCATATAATGTGTATAATTTCGATGCAATTGTTAATAAACAAATTGGATGTCAATCTGGTACCGCCACAAACGTCAAACTTGTTGTGCACAATGATGTGCTCAGCCGACACGCGATAAGGGACAGAAATATTTATACTCTGTCTCTTTTCTTTGCTTGTGACGTTTATATGTTCTTCTTTTTCTTGTGCGAATGCAAAGGAAGATATCCAGCAGTCTATAGAATACTCTGTCTACGGTTTTTTCTATTCCGTGTTTATCCCTAAAGCATTAGGTTCAAAGTTGATTGGAAACATTTAAAAATTTCTTTAAATGATTTTAAACCATAAAATGTTGAAGGTTAAGTTCAAAATCGTCTACTCTCCATCCGTCTTACGCTTTTTCCAAATTTCTTTAAATGATTTTAAACCATAAAATGTTGAAGGTTAAGTTCAAAATCGTCTACTCTCCATCCGTCTTACGCTTTTTCCAAATTTCTTTAAATGATTTTAAACCATAAAATGTTGAAGGTTAAGTTCAAAATCGTCTACTCTCCATCCGTCTTACGCTTTTTCCAAATTTCTTTAAATGATTTTAAACCATAAAATGTTGAAGGTTAAGTTCAAAATCGTCTACTCTCCATCCGTCTTACGCTTTGTCACGTGTCCTGACGCGAGTGTCCTGACGCGAGTTTAAGATTTTTATACCCATTACAGAACAATTTTTTTAAAGTGCTCAACGCCGCTAAAGAAGTTTTCACTTCAAAAATTTTTTTTACAATGTTATTGCTTATTGTTTTATAGCTTTAGTACTTTCGTGGGCTACCCTGGCGCTGCCCCGTACAGTCACGAGCACCAATAAGTATAGATTTGCCTGAATTTAAAAGCAAATTTCGCGGGAAATAACGATTTTAACTTGAATGTAGGATCTTTTTCATAAAAATATGAGTTCCAGAATACTATGTTCGTAACAACATGAAATTTTAATCAGAACAGTAGGAGAAAAACACTTTTGAAAGTTGTTAAGTATTTACATATTAGTGCTCGTGACTGTACATAACAAAACATAAAACAAGATAGAAAAAGCCTAAAGGGCAACAAGTACTAAACACAACACGTAGATGATCAAAGACAGTATTCTCATACCTTTCCTCTGCTCCTGAAGGATCCAGGCGGCGACTCGATCTTATCGAACTGTGTATTTGCCGCACGTTAAGTAGTCGCTTCTGTGACGAGATTAATCTCCCATTCCGGGAATTGAACATAGGACCCAACGCTCAGAAGTAAAAAAATACGTAGATTCACTCACGTCACGGTCTATTCCAAAAATATTGATTGTAAAATAAAGAAACAGTCCAAAACATATTTGTTTACTTACAGTGCGTGGGAATTTTATAGGTTCCGAGGAACCGTTTATAATCAAGTGTAAATAAACTATTAATGTTGGTTCCAGTATCTTAATTACTTGCATATTACAGTAATAAAAGTACTTATCGGTGGTCAGGGACTGTTGTTTGTACCGAGAGTATCTTAGGAGTGGCCGTCTGACAAGATAATTATGGAGAAATACGTGATTTTTGTGCTCTGTGTTATACTGTGTAAGTATTTTTAATTTCAGTAATTGATTACTATAAAAATGGATGTGTTAAAACAGCGGTCCGTTTTATTTTCAACGCTTAGCTCGGCGCCGAAAGTTGTTTTTCAAAAGGGGAATAATATTTAGGTGTTGTGTACTGACTGGTATGTAGTGAAAGTTGGCATTAGTATATAAAAAAAAAACATAGTCGACTATCCACTTTTTCAAAATAACTGCACACACAACTGTATAATAAAATAGTGTCTTTTTACACTGAGTTCTGAGCCTCGTTTTACTGTACGTAGGTACCAACCTAACATATTTATTTGGTTGTTTTTTTGTGTAACCTCACTACAGAGTATAAATATTTTAATAGATACTTATAATTTTTTGTTGAATTTGATACAAGAGTATCAAATCAGTCAATCAGTTACTGTAGCAATCTATGTGTATTATAGCTATTAGATAAATACTCTACTGTTGACACAAGTAGGTACCTACACAAGGAAAGTCACAAAGTTAAATAACAAACTACTAAATAATACCTATCGCTACAACAAATTAATAAATGATAACATGTAGGAGAAAATACTAAGTAGGTATAGAAGTCATGAACGTAATGTGTGATTTGTGTTTCATGACCATTTTATATTACGAGGTATGTATAGTCAGGTTCAGAACAGGTCAAGTGCAAGATTTTGAGTCCAGAGTAGGTACCTACTGGCGTTTATCAGATCAGATTTATTTATTGTGGTCACATTGACAGCCTTGTTGGTCTATGGTTTATAATAATAATAATAATAATAATAATAATCATTTAATTCAGAGTAATTAGTCCATTACATCCATATTTGTTAGTAGAAATTGCGAACTTACAAACTAGTGTTAGTAATAATAAATTAATTAATTGACATCACATCGACAAAGTGGCAGGTCCGGGTGGACTTCCCGCTGGTGGCGGCAACTCACTATACGCCTGCATGCAGCCGTATCCAGCGCGCCAGCATCGGAGAGTCCCACCGGTCCGCCAGCGCGCGCAGGATGGTGTTGGGACTGTCGCGCGTGCGGCGCATGATAGATGCGCACCGTTTGCGCATGATAGCTGCAAAGCCGTCTGTGGCAGCCGTCGCGAACATCGCGGAGGCGCTGCAGTGGCGCGGCAGCCCCATCAGCACCCGGAACGCGTTATTGTATTGAACGCGCAGGTCGCTGTATGTCCGCTGCGTATAGTTAACCCACAGGCTGCAGGTGTAAAAGGACTGACAGTACGCTTTAAAAAGCGCAACTTTGACAGTCCCCGTGCACCGTGAAAACCTGCGGGCCAACATGTTGCATCGGACAGACAGCGCCCTGCGCTCCCTTTCTATGTCCACACTGTCCTTAAGCGTTATGCTGAGCATGCAGAGATCTTGAGCTCAATTTCCAAAGTGTTATTGGGTTTTTCCACTCGGAATTCCTTAGTCCATTCCGCACGTGGGTACATGGGTGGGATTTAAAATATGGCTTACGTAGAGGTCTGAACTTTAATTCACATTATCTTAATGTTTTCACATTGGCATAAGCCACCTATAGACCTAGAAATAAGGAATCAAAATGAAATAGGAGCTGTCAGAAGCCCGTTTATATGTTGGGATACCACTCGAATACTTACTCCGTTAATCAAGAAACTTAAAGTTAACTTTATCCACATTAACGTTGCAGCATCAACAGGAGCGGCCCAACCGAAAATCACCAAACAATACCGCGATGATTACGTCTATAACAGGAGAACTAATGCCTTCTACAAGTTCCACATAGAGAAGGCACGGCACAGCCAGCTCAACGACCTGTGCGCTATAGAAGGAGCCCAGCTCATGATCCCGTCCTCGGACTATGATATCATGCAGCTGCATTCCATGTTCAAGAAGTTTCCAGATCTAGGGGACTACGCTTGGGTAGGAAATGATGGTCAGAAACACGAATCTGCTGAGGAGCAACCGATTATTAATTGTGAGTATAAAATAATTTTTTTAAATAGGTAAGCCAAAGATGGATGAATTGTGTGAGGAATGTGAGGATTGATGTGAATAAAAAAGAGTAAATGATACCGTAACAGGAGAGAATATAAGAAAAAAATGTGTTGCACCGTCCCCAATAATATGGGTCAAGCGCAGGAATTTGATGATAATGATGAATCATAAAGCTAAATGCACATTTCTTACATCCGCACCAGATCGGAGCCCATCGCATTTCCATTCGTACCTTTATAAAAGTCAGTTGCGGCCCGTGTGTAGTGTGCGTTGATTCACACAAAACGTAAAATGTCATGTAGGCTTAGATTTAAGCAACGCGGTGTCATGATCCAGAAGACGATCCGTCGCCAGTTTGCGACATACACGGTCCTCACCATCGCACATCGACTCAACACTACAATGGAATAGGGCAAGGCCGCCGAGTTCGACCAAGTGGCGGTACTTTCATTCAAACCAATAAGCTTAATTGGCTTACCCTTATAACCTAATACTCTCCATGATGTTAGGGTTTCTGAACAGTCTGCTTGCCTTATGGGCTGGCCGCCCCAAACTGCACAGCTGGCTTCGCAAGGCCCCTTATGACTAGTCGCGTATGTGAGTATTAAGGGCTGATTAAAAGATTTTTATAATAGAACCTACCTAAGTTCGCCTTGTGCGCCTTATGCCCAAGCAGTGAGAAGCCAGTAGTCAATGTCAAGCCTTGCTGATTGCTGCATTACTCTGTTTTTATCACTTCTTAATGATCTGTCTGTAATAACGCGAAAAAAATATCGTCAATTCAGGATCTAGTTTTACATTTTCATTTAGAAAATTATTTTGGTAACAAACTTAAAAAAATCCTAAATGAGCCGACAATTTTTTTTCGAGTTTTGTATCACGAATTTCTCATTAGCAGCCACGGAGTTCCCGGTTGATAGTAATAGCTCACCCCCATCTTATAGGACTTAAACATAACTGGCGATATGTGGGTGGACTACTAGGCACAGTGGCGGAGTTAGGGCCACTGACGCCCCGAGCAAGAATATTGTGGCGCCCACTTAAGGAAATCATTGTAAAGTGAAATTTGTTTGCTGAACCAATGTGAACGTATATTAAGAATTTCATCTTTCCTTTAACGTCAATGTAAAAAATCCATCTAAAAAAATCTCAATAAAAAATATGCATATGCACAGAGCGTAGAGCACAGTTTTGAGGGTTTGCACCAGGGGAGGCCAGAGACTCCAACTCCAGACCTTGGCGCCCCCCAGAATTTGTCGCCCTGGGCCGTCGCCCCATCGCGCCCCCCCCTAACGCCGGCACTGGGCACACCTCGGCCTAACCATGAATGATCACCTAAAATGAGAGCTTCAATATGACTTGATAAACTGTTTAATTATGTCGGTTTTGTGAACATGATCATTTTATAGTTTCTTTGATAATTGAAGTTATTAATAGGCTTAACTACTCGTATGATGTTTAGATATGTGCATGCTTGATTGCCTGAAATAATTAATTTGAATTATTACCGCTTGGTTTGCTACTTATTAGGAAGAGCGTTGTTCACAGACATAGCTATAGCTAGGTAGGTAGAAGTAAAGTACTATTTATAAGCTTTTATTTAGCTTGCTTTGTTAGTTTTATAAGATAAGTGTGTTCGTGTTTATAATAAAATTCCAAATAATTTAAAAACTTTAGATATTAGATTGTTTAAAACAAAACTACATTATGTTAAACACTAAAAAAAATTACAGCATAAAAGAATTTACTGACGGGAATCATTGTTTAACGTAACCAATAATATTTGCATGCTATGATATACACACAAAAAACATGTATGCTCTGTAATGTCTTTAATAATTATGTTTAAACACCATGTTTTACGCAAATAAATACTTATTATTTCTATTTCTTATTTCTATTTCTAAGACCTTTCCTTTTATGTAAGTTTATCGCATGTAAGTTATAGAGTCAGGCGTTATTTTAAGGAAAACCATGACATTAAATGTTATGCAAAATATTTGGTTTTAATACCATGAGTGCTTGCGACCGAACTGTGGTTTTACCTTTACTCTAATGTCACTAGTGTGGGAAATAAATGGAGCTAGACATTCTGTAAAGCATACATAGTTCAACCCCTTCCCATAGTAAAGTAAGATTAAAAACAATAGGTACTGTTCTAAGAGGTCACGGTAGGCTGCCAGGACCTATTTAAACTCCTTTATAATTATTGTAGTGAGTCCAACAAGCTCTGATGAACAACCATACGCAAACGGGATCGGCACTGTATGTGAAGCATCGACACGCAAGGGGGACATCGAAACTATGGCATGCTACCGAGAGCTGCCGTTCATCTGCAAGGTGGATGCTAAAGACGCACCATATG
Source organism: Eurois occulta (assembly GCA_950022335.1). Lineage (NCBI taxonomy): Eukaryota > Metazoa > Arthropoda > Insecta > Lepidoptera > Noctuidae > Eurois > Eurois occulta. The sequence continues at coordinate 16,124,677 of OX465489.1, forward strand.
ACGAGCACTGTGGTGTTTATGGAAAAGGTGAGTAAAAGATAGCGAAAAATATAAAATACTGGCTTTTGCCCGCGGCTTCGCTCGCATTAATTTAGAATTTGACAGTTAAACTTGCAACACACCACTAAAGTTTCTATAATAATATAATTTAATCATGATTCGAAAGACACGTGGCGCCATCTATTATCATAAGAATGTTATTGTTGTTTTCCTCGGGAATAGTACTTTTTTTCAGGATGAAAGTAAAATGCATATGCATAATTTCAGGATAATCGGTTCAGTGGTTTAGGCGTAAAAAGGTAACAAACAACAAAAAAAAACAAACTTACTTTCGCATTTATATTAGTTAGGATAGTACCTCATTTATTCCAAAGTCAAGTTTTGTAGTAGGTATGTTATTCTGGGTTAAGAATTTAGAAGGAAGTCTTGTTACACCCGTGGTTAAACAAAGGATTGGCTAATTCAATACTGGTACTGTAAAATGAACCATCTGCAAACTTAACAGTTTATTAATTAAGAAATACAGACCTCGGTCATCACCAAAAACTCTGCCCCAATTTCCAGACTACAAATACTACTCATCAGTTGGTAGCTGCTACAAGATCCCTCGGGTCCCATTCACCTGGAGTCAGGCGTACTCCGAGTGCCAGGCTGAGGGGGCCCACTTGTTGGTCATCAATTCAGAGGCAGAACATGACGCTATCTTCAATCTTACGAACACTGAACCGAAGGTTCAGGGATCTAGGGCGTTCTACTTCTTCTTCGCTGGATTCAGAGCTGATAAGCCGGTCGGAAATGCTACGCTGGTGTTTAGAACAATTTTTAGTGAGTATTTCAATTGTGTTTATGTAATCTAGTGGAAAGGGGCATCTGAAAAAATAAAATCTTTATTTTCAGACCAGACATCCATTATAAACAACTTGGCACTTACTAACTAAAACACGATAAACAAACTTACTATAGCACATATCTGAATGATGGTCTGTGTGCCACCATCCAGTGACACATAATTAGGCCGTCCATCCTGCCAAATACAGTAGCCACGAGGCTGTTGGGGCTGTCGCATACCCGACATCAGTGATGCGATTCGCAGACGCAGCAGCGAGCCGAAATCACGCGCACGTGTACAGCAACTGGCAGTAGGCCGTAGGCCCTGAACAGTGTTTTTTTAACCTCTCGCGTACACCGTGCGAACCTGCGGGCCAGCATGTTACACCTGACAGCCAGTGTTCTACGTTCCCTCTCTAAATCGTCGTCATCCGACAACCTATCAGTGACCCAGTGCCCCAGGTATTTAAAACGAGTGACTCTTTTCAGCTGAACTCCGTCCAAGGTAACCAATGGAACAATGTCATACATATTACTTTGCGCACTAAACACTAAGAGCTCGCTTTTGGTGGAGTTGTACCTGGGCACCTGTCCAGCTAATGTAGTTAGACTGGTTGCTGTACCAGTACTTCAGTACAGAAATTAGTCCCCCTGGAAGGTTAGTGTCATGGTAGAGTTTCATCCTGAGGTAGGATACTAGGTCGAATGTCTTGGACAGGTCCAAAAAACACGCATAAACAGGTGTTTTCTTTGCTGCATAGGAATGGCAAACATACTGTGCTTGAGGCAGAGGCTCTTTCAGTCGACAAATGTGGCCTACACCCAAATTGGGCGTCATGTAGGGTGGTATATTTATCCAACTGCCTATCAATCAGACCGTTCAACACCTTCGCAACAACTGTCGCCAAGGAGATAGGCCTGTAGTTGTTCTTGTCACTCGTATCTCCAGTCTTGTTCTTTATTATAGGAACGACAATCGTTTTCATGAAGTCTTCTGCAAGATACGAGTCACTCATTATATAAATTAAACAAGAGAGCTTAAACACGTGGTAATTGATTACCTGCATATCGTAGGTGTTCTACACTTAAGTCGTCATGTCCAGGAGACTTATCCCGCTTCAGGTTCTTTAAAACTGGCCAAACCTCCCCAGCGGTGAACATGACAGGCGTACCCTCGGACCCCTCACTAGCATCCGACCCACCCATCGATGGACCCAGGGGCGACTCTGTCCTAAACGAAGCCATAAATAATTTGTCAATAGCCTTAGGTTGGTTTACGCCACCGACGACGCACACTAAAAAACACATAAAAAGACTTGGTTTATATTTTTCTACAACGTCTGGTTATGCTTTTCGTGATCATTAATTGCAAAGTCCATATGGTAATTGTAATATCTTATGATATGAACCTTTGGAACATGCCTCCCTATAGAATGGTGCGACTGCCTATCTGACCTACCCAACCCACTTACAAAGGGTACGAATTCAATACATAATAAAACCTTGTTTATTTCCAGATCAAACTTTAGAAGAAGCAGGCTACAGCAGATGGGCAGATAACGAGCCAAACAACGCGTTAGGCAATGAGTTCTGTGGCTCCATCTTCAAGAACGACGGAAAACTAAACGACGTTGTGTGTTCCCATGAATTGGGATTTATTTGCGAAAAAGAGGTCCATTCATCTTCATAACTATTGTATTGTCATCGTTGATTGGAATAAAGGCTGAGCCAGACCAATTCGACCGTGCACTTAAAGTGCAGCAAGAATATTTTGGCGCTTAAATAACATTGACAGGAGGAAGGTAACCTCCTGTCAATGGTGAGTTGTCTTGTGAAACAGTATTAAAAAAACAAGATGCCATTAATTTTGTCTTTGACCACGAGCCAAAATAACCTTGTTCACAGTACATCTACACAAGCAAACTTTCCTACAGGGTGTTAGTTCGTCATGGGTAAATGTGATTACGGGCGGATAGGTCTGGGTTAGCTATTATGGGACCTGGGTTAGTTTAACTGAGTTAAGTTTCGCGCAGTATTGTTAAACTCTTGATTCTAACACGATAATATAGCAGTGTGGCAAACGCTGAGATCTCTTACCCCGAGTCCTCGAGATTTACAAACGTTTAGAATAGGAATCTATTGGTAACCAAAAAATATTTGCTTAACCATTTATTTTTTAACTTATAGTCTGATACGTGTATTCAAATATATAATAAGGATGCAAAATAAAAATACTTATCCAATTTGCAATTTGTAGTTTTTTTTATACGTAAGTGTATATTTTGTGGTTAGCACATGCATAATCTGGTTTTTGGTATTTACCCGAGTTCCCTAAAAGGTATTAATAGGATAAAAAGGATCAATAGGAAATTAGTAACAGTAGGTACCTATACCTACCATCGAAAATGCCGGAAGAGTTCGTGGCTAAATAATAACTGCCACTCGGGTCGTACTTTAGGTTAAGCAGCGCTTGCCTAGGTTGGTCCGTGGATGGATGACCACCCATTACATACCGAGTTTCCTCCGTGCCTCGGAAAGCACTTTAAGCCTTTTCCTTTTCAATTGTAGATCTTTGACAGTCGTTACAGGTAGTCAGTGGCCCGAAAGTTTGACAACCAGTCCTACCTAAGGGTATCGTATTACCGAGGACTAACTGGGTTGTGGACTTTGTGGCGGTCAGATAGGCAGTCGCTCCATGTAAAATACTGATATTCAGCTGCATCCGGTGAGACTGGAAGCCGACCCCAAAATAGTCGGGAAAAGGCTAGGCAGATGATGTGTAGGTATATTTTGTGATGTGTATGCCTGTGCTCATGCATAATCTGGTTTTTGGTATCTACCCGAGTTCCCTAGAAGGTATTAATAGGATAAAGGATCAATAGGAAAATAGTAACAGTAGGTACCTATACAGCCTACTATCGAAAAAATAACATGTTTTTATACGAATGGAAGGCTTATCCATTAAACAATTTCAGCTAAATGTCGGTTCGCAAATTCAAAAACGTCACATCGCGGGATTTTTTTCATTCACTATCTTAATTACTTGCATATTATAATAATAAAAGTACTTATCGGTGGTCAGGGACTGTTGTTTGTACCGAGAGCATCTTGGGAGTCGCCGTCTGACAAGATAATTATGGAGAAATACGTGATTTTTGTGCTCTGTGTTATACTGTGTAAGTATTTTTAATTTCAATAATTTATTACTACAAAAAATGAAAGTGTACAAATTCCTACCATTTTTTTTCAACACTTGGCTCGGCGCCGAAAGCCGGTTTCCCCCAGAGGAATATTATTTAGGCATTCATTTAGGTGTTGATATTGCTAGTGAAAGCTGGGCTTAGTATTTAAAAAAATACATAGTCGAGTATCCACTTTTCAAAAATAACTGTGAAAGTATGTCTGATGAAGTCTACAACAAAATATCTAAAAAAATAATATAACTCCCATTTAATTATTTAAAAAAAAAACAACATAAAAGATGGCTGTTTATGTATAAAAATGTATTTTACACATTAAGTGAGTTTTTAGCCTATAAGCCCAGCTGTACCTAATTGTTTTACTGTACCTTACAACCTAACATATTTAGGTATTTGATTTTTTTTTGTCTAACCTACTCACTAACCTAAACACTACATAATATTATTAATATTTTAATAGGTACTTATTATTTTTTTAGTTGAACTTGAGACTTGCTCATCTAAATTGTAATTGTTAGACTAGTTTTACATACAGCTCAGGTTCAGAACAGGGTCAAGTTCAAGATTTTGAGTCCAGAGTACCTACTGAAGTTTATTAATTCGTAAGAGATTTATCTATTGTGTTCACGTTGATAGCCTTGTTGGTCTATGGTCTATAGCGTTATGCTGAGCATGCTGAGATCTTGAGTTCGATTTCCAAAGTGTTATTAGGTTTTTCCACTCGGAATATTCTTCAGTCCATTCCGCACATACGAATCGTGACACGGAACAAACATGGGAATTACATATAAATGGTTACGGTGTGTTAAGTTTAGGACTGAAGTTTTATTCACGTTATCTGAATGCTTTCACATTTGTAGAAGCCCTCAGTAGGAAGGTAGTTTTACCTATAGACCTACAAATAAGGAATCAAAATGAAATAGGAGCTGTCAGAAGCCTGTTTATATCTTGGGATGCCACTCGAATACTTAAAGTTAACTTTATCCACATTAACATTGCAGCATCAACAGGAGCGGCCCCACCGAAAATCACCAAACAATACCGCGATGATTACGTCTATAACAGGAGAACTGATGCCTTCTACAAGTTCCACATAGAGAAGGCATGGCACTGGCAGGTCAACGACCTGTGCGCTATAGAAGGAGCTCAGCTCATGATCCCGTCCTCGGACTATGATATCATGCAGCTGCATTCCATGTTCAAGAAGTTTCCAGATCTAGGGGACTATGTTTGGGTAGGAGATGATCGTCAGAAACACGAATCTGCTGAAGAGCAACCGATTATTGATTGTGAGTATAAAATAAGGTTTTTAAGCAATTCATCTTAAAGCTACGCTAAATGTTGATGAATGGGGAGGGAAATAAAGGCCAAAGAAAAAATGAATGAATTGTGTGAGTATTGATATGACAGAAAAAGGAGTAAATAATAGGTACCGTAACGGTTGACAGGAGAGAATAGAAGAAAAAAAACTAGAGAGGTGTCAAGGGACATTCGGATGGAACGAAGTTCCTTTCGATTAAGTAGTGAAGGAATTGTAAAAAAAAAATTTGCACAAAAAAACCACCACCACCACCACCAATTCCGAGACGTTGTCCTTCCGTCCGGTGCGGGCGTTGTCTTTGGGTGGTGCAGCGCCTTGCTTTCGCTGCAGCAATCGGGCAGACCTCTCCTTGCCAGCCATGGCCTAGGCTATGGTCAACAGCATGGGGCATGGCAGGCAGTAGCATCCTTCTGCGAGGACGTCATCTCGCAGACGAAGGCGGCGGAGCGCATCAGGGAGAAAGACTCCATCGCTGACGCGATTTGTCGTAGGACAACAGGGCGGCGCAGGAGGCACCATGGCGACCTGATACGATAAATCGGGGAGTCTATTATTTTCGGGGAGTTTATTATGGGGTGTTTATTATTTGTTTATTAATGCCCCACTAGTAGTGGCGATGTCTCAGGTGACCCCGGACATCGCCAAAGTAGTTTGGTGCCCGGAGGCGGGCTGCGCTGGATGGGTAGCGAATTAGCGAACGATATGCGTAGCAGTTCTCGCGGCTCATCCACTAAGGCGACAGTACTTGTAGGCACACGGCAGTGTTTTTTAGTTGATGCAAGCCCCACATAACCAAACTGTCTCCCGGACGGTGCGGTATGCATTTTTCATCACTTAGTACAAAAAAGGCTGCCAGGACCTATTTTAAACTCCTTTATAATTATTTTAGTGAGTCCAACAAGCTCTAATGAACAACCATACCAAACCCTGATCGGCACTATATGTGATGCGGCTACGCGCACGGGGGACATTGAAAATATGATGTGCCTCCGAAAGCTGCCGTTCATCTGCAAGGTGGATGCTAAAGATGCACCATATGACGAGCACTGCGGAGTTTTTGGAAAAGGTGAGTAAAAGATATTTAGCTAAAAATATAAAATATATGTAATACTACATACAAGTTTTGTTGTAGGTATGTTATTCTGGGTTAAGAATTTAGAAGGAAGTCTCGTAACATCCGTGGTTAACCAAAAAATTGGGAAAACTCAATACTGGGACTGTAAAATGTAGAAAATGAACCACCTGCAAACTTAACAGTTTATTACGAAACAAGATCCACTATAGACCTCGGTCATTACTAACAAATTTCTGCCCCAATTTCCAGACTACAAATACTACTCATCAGTTGGTAGCTGCTACAAGATCCCTAGGATGGCATTTACCTGGAGCCAGGCGTACTCCGAGTGCCACGCTGAGGGGGCCCACTTGCTGGTCATCAACTCAGAGGCAGAACATAACGCTATCTTCAATCTTACGAACACTGTGGACGAAGTTCAAGGATCTAGGGTCTTCTATTTCTTCTTCGTTGGATTCAGAGCCGTAAGGTCCGTTGGAAATGCTACGCCGGTGTTTAAAACAATTTTTAGTGAGTATTTCAATTATGTTATTGTAACCTAATGGAAAAGGGCCCCTGAACTAAATTTTGTTTGTATTTTTCTACGTCGGGTTTTGCTTTTCGTGATCATTAATTGCCAAGTCATATTTGTCACATAAACCTTTGGAACATACTCCTTGGAAGCTGTAGCGAAGCACCAAAAAAGGAACAAAAAAAGAAACAGAATTGAAATGTAAAACATTTCAGGTGTTTCTCGTTTACTTGGGAAAATCGAACAAACTTGCAATTCGACCCAAATCAAAAGGGACGAAGTCGCGATTATAATCAGCCTTTTCCCAACTATGTTGGGGTTGGCTTCCAGTCTAACCGGACGCAGCTGAATACCAGTATTTTACATGGAGTGACTACCTATCTGACCTCCACAACCCAGTTATTGGGTACGAAGTCAATAGAAAATAAAACCTTGTTTATTTTCAGATCAAACTTTAGAAGAAGCAGGCTACAGCAGCTGGTCAGATTACGAGACAAACAACAGGTTAGGCAAAGAGATCTGCGGCTCCTTCTTCAAGAACGACGGAAAACTAAACGACGTTGAGTGTTCCCGGAAATTCGGCTTTATTTGTGAAAAAGAGGTTCATTTATCTTCATAACTATTGTATCGACATCGTTGATTGGAACAAGCGCTGAGCCAGACCGATTCGACCGTGCACTTACAAGTGCAGCAAGAATATTTTGGCGCTTAAATAACATTGACAGGAGGAAACATTTGTGAATTGATTTGTGAAATAGTATTCAAAAAACAAGATGGCATTAATTTTGTCTTTGGCCACGAAAAAATAACCTTGTTCACAGTGTAGCTATACAAGCGAACGAGGATGTGATTAATGAGGTGACGGGCGGACAGAGCTGAGTTAACTCTTGGTGGGACCTGGGTTAGTTTACGTTAATTTCCAATCGAGTGTCGCGCACTATTGTTAAACTCTTGAAAGTGTGATCCAAACATTTCGCACATCAAACTAAGTAACTCTGTGCAAAAATTATTGCCGGGAAACGGCTTTATTTGTCTTTAAAAAATTATGGTTTAAATTCAAAAAGGCTCAATCACATTTAGCGCTACCGTACTCAATGTAACGCACTCAAAACATAGTGCTGATGGTTGCATTAAATACTAGGGGTCATGGAGATATTTAAAAGTAAAATTATAACATTCAAAACTTGTGTTTAAGTTGGTCCAGATATTGCAATGACGGGCAGAACAAGTACCTTTCGGTTTCGTTAAAAATCTTTTTATATTTTTGAGCAGCCGGGCCTGGATTTATAATAATTTATGTAAGATTTATGTGTAACATTAGTTTTTACTTTCAAAGTTGTATGGGTACCTAATAAAGAATTGTTAGTGTAAGTATTTAATTATTTGAGTAGGTAATACAGACTCACTCGCGTTTTTGAAGTGAAAACTTCTTTAGCGTCGTTGAGCACTTTTTCTGTAATGGGTATAAAATCTTAAACTCGCGTCAGGACACGTGACCTGATCGAAAAAGCGTAAGACGGAGGGAGTTCTGAAGTGTTAAATTTTTAATGTAATATAAATTGTCATGTTTGTGTCCGATAGCGCAATAAATGAATATTGTATTTTACCACATAAATGATAGTACTTTTATATTGATAATTAAAGCAATTCGTGCAAAATTATTCCCTAACCATTTCAAAATATCAAAAATGCACAACGTTAATATTCAAGTTTTCACTTCTGCCGGCACTCCCGGAGTGCAACCCGTTGTTTTTTTTTTTAAATATATGTACATATAACTTGCAAATATTAGTTCATAGTAATGTCAACTACATTACATAATTGAAATATTGATACCTTTTTTTTTTTTTTTGGAGGGTGGGAAATCATCAAATGACCCCCCCCCGAGTGTCAGACTCTTACTGACTAAAAACCACCCATGTTCCTTCATTGGCCCTTTATGTTCCAGGGCCGCGGTATCTCTTTCGAACAGTCCCGCAGCCCTGGCAGGCACCGGCCCTTGCGGGCCCCTCCAAAATATTGATACCTTGGTTTGAGATTGGACACCAGTGACTACAATCAAATGATTCATTAGGAATCTATTTATAGACATAATACTTTTACGTAATATTTCATATCAATGTCGTGTATCACGAGCCAACGCGAAAATCGGTATTTTACATATACACACACGTCTACATCAGAAAAATCCTACCTACTTACTAATAGGTAAATTCTCCCGCACCCCGCACACCCTGCGCAACACTGCGCGCCATGCGCCCGTCTACGTGAGTTTCGAAGCCCTATAAAAAAGAAGTCTCATAATTTTAATTGAAGAGTGTGTATTCCAATTTTCGAGTCAATCGACCCAGAGAATATTAAGTTTCACAGACAATTCAACCTCCCATTTCACCCTCTTAGGGGTGAAATTTCGAAAAACCCTTTTTTAGTGGATACCTACTCTTCACAAAGAACACACCCTCCGAATTTCATGTCTTTGGGACCAGCGGTTTGGGTTGTGCGTTGATATATCAGTCAGGACTTTGAATTTTATATGTATAGATATGGAAAGCTGTAGGAGTAACACTGTCCTCAAATATCGACGCCATCCGTCATATTGTCTTGACATGACATGATTCTTCATTGTTCATTGGTAGATAGGTAGATGGGTAGTTGAAATCACACACAACACTTGACTCAAACTCCAAAAATGTTTATTTCTAATAAATAATTTACAGGCTCGCAAACATGGTTGTTTATAAGGAGAAGGACGGGCTAAGAAACTCCTTACACACTCTTCTAAATCCTGTTACAGTTCTCATTTACACAACTTAATATTGTTCACTTCAAAAACCACTTACAATTATTTATTACTTCCATTATTTTATAATCGGGTTAAAAATTAATAAATGGAGTTATTGACCATTAAAATCGTATTTTCGCGCCGTCCTCCACAATATTGTAGAATGTTGCCTCATTAATAAATCTTAGTGTCAAATGAGCAGTTGTTAAAATTCCAATTGTAACAAAATATCTTAATTTTAATTATTGTACTAGCTAAAGACTGTTTAATAAATTAATCTTCAGAAGATCTAATCTGGAACTATCTCAGTACTAGTTAATACAGAGGCCAATAGATGGCGCTTATCTGTTCTGTCAATCGATACGGATCATTGTTATAATATTGTACTCCCAATCCACAGATGGCAGGATCAATATTATGATGGATGAGATATTCTAAGTTGGTTATTAATTAGATTAACTAATAATCTTGGCAGATGGACACTCTTGAGGCGACAGATACAATTTTACCTAAATATTGATTCACAAATAACCAGCGTTCAAGCTATTTTTTACGCACAAAGGAGTATCTAAGTTATTATTTTGATGAAATTGGGTCTACAATACGACCCAATAATGTAGTCCCTAATAAAGAAAATATACAATGAATACTGAATTGGGACCATTTTGGAATATTGGATGTCCTAAAATAAAAAGTAAAGGGACTTTATTTAATATCAGCTATATTGCCCGCGGCTTTGCCCGTTGAGGCCGGGAACAGACTACCGGGATAAAAAGTATCCTTCATTCTAACCCAGGTCATCAGGTCTATCTCTCTGTCTGCATAATCCGTTCAACCGCGTAAAGGTAACAAGCAGACAGAACCATCATCTGCCTAGCCTTTTCCCAATTATCTTGGGGTCGGCTTCCAGTCTATCCGGATGCAGCTAAATACCAGTATTTTACATGGAGCGACTGCCTATCTGACCTCCACAGCCCAGTACTGGGTAATACGATACCCCTTGGTAAGACTGTCAGACTTTCGGGCCACTGAATACCTGTAACGACTGTCGAAAATCTACAAATGACAGCCGGAACCAACGTCTTAAAATGCTTTCCAAGGCACGGAGGAAACTCGGTACGTAATGGGTGGTCACCCAACCACAGACCAACCTAGGCAAGCGCGGCTTAACCTGAATTTGGCTTATTTAGCCATGAGCTCCACGAAATATAATACTTGTAGGTAAATAGAACTATAGATTTAGCTAGACGCGTCTATGTTTATTTCTAGAATAGACATTGTTGCTAACGACCTATTAACGACCCTGGAACATGTTGGGGCATGTTAATGTTTTGAGGCATACACAGAAAATCCATCATGGCGGCATAACTCGACGGGGCCATTAACAGTCGGCGGGCTGTCCCTAATTGAACCACTACCACAGTTAATCTTTCCTTGTGTCGCCTAAATAAGATTTAAAGTTAGCCCTTGTTATTTCCTTTATGTTGGCCCCAAATTGAAATATATACACGTAGGTACTCATATAACAAGCTATACCCAACGAATGTGGGGGTTAATTTAATTTCAGTGCCTCCGGTGTGCGTATCCGAAATTTAGAAAAGTTAGGGTCTATAATTATGTAAAGATTACACCAAAATATAGGCGAATATTCCACTGTCGGGTGAGCTAATTAATTTTATGCGTAACCTTTATACGAATAATATTAGGATCAGTTTCAAAGTTATCTAATTTCTCTCATCCTTATTTCAAAGAACAAAAAAAACTTGACGAAATTATACTTAGGGTTTCATATTATTGTTGGAGACTTGGCATCGGTTTATATGGGAATCATTTCTGTGATTCTTAAGGTCTGGCCAAACTGCAGCATTTTTCGTGTAGGATAAGGGGAGAAATTAGCTTGCACCGATTGTGCAACTAGTTTCACCCTGATGCGAATTGTCTTCCCATTCCTAGTGCAGTCATGTCCCACAGTCCGTACGGGATGCGCCTCAGGACCCCACATCCTCCGACAATGTGTTTCTCTTCCAGTAAGAGACTTCCTAATTAGTAGAAAAGCGATGCATCCAGTAGTGTCCGAAATCCTGTGCTGCAATTGCCTCAGACCTCGGTCACGGCCTGATGCGATGAGTCTTGCGACTTGCGTCTAACGACACGTGCGTTCGCCACTTGTTTTCTTCGTATTGTCGTGTCGCTAGCAAGTCACATCGCGGGAACTTGTGGCATGCTGTAAACAATTTTCATTGTTCTTCATTTGTTCCCTCCACAGTCGCTATTGCAAAACGCGCGGTCCTTCAGCGCGTAGCTTGAGTCCAAGAGGTCAGTGTGACCAGAGCTTCATAAGGATGTTATCTTTTTTGCGGCTGCCTGTCGGCTTGCCCGTTGAGCCGAGGAAGGACCTTTCATTATGTCTGCGGGCGGTCGAAGTGACATTGTCACGGGGTAAATCGCCCGTCATATGAACGGTTCGGGATAAGATGCTGATCACGCACGCCACATGAGTTATAGTGGACGAAGTGACGTGGGCAAGTACTGTCATACGTGTTGAATAGTTTTTTCGGGGGTCGCGTTTTGTATGTGTGATGCGGTGGGATTTTGACATTGTTATTGCTGGTTTTTTATTTTTTTCTTGACTTTGAGGAAATGTTGCGGTGTTTGGGGAATGTTTTGACTTGTGTCAAGTATAATGCATTGGGTTATTTTATATTAGAATTGTAATCTAACCAACATGTAGTTTCTTGCCCATTCTTCTCTATAGAGATCTACGCTTTGGTATGGGCAACTACTTGTACTTTCACAAGTTATTATGTCTTGTGACTGAGACTGTTGCCTCATCCTTTTGGTTTTTACATTCAAAAGTGCCTGTAATGAACTATGTAATTGAAATAAATGGTTTGAGTTTGAACCAGCCAAGCTAGTGTTTCCTTCCATATCTAGGAGGTTTTAATACGCATAAAGCGTGTTAGGCAAGAAAATAATTTGCGGAGGCAAACTCAGCCTTCAAGTTCACTAGACAACGGGACAAATTCCGATTTTAATTAATATAAAATGCACAGCTCACTATTTCACCAAACCCTCAATTTACGAACACCCGGGGGCAGAATTCGCTACCCTCCACAAAAACGAAAGGTGTTACAATAAGCACCGTTATAGGAAATTCTTGGGGTATTTACCCAGTTTGCCTTATCCGGCTAGTGTTGACCCTCAGATATCGCCTCCTACTCCTCACATCTGAACTAGCAGGGGCCACAACCCGCTGGTTGTGTTATAATGATTTCCTCGACACAATAGGCCAGCGGAGCGGTTCGCCGTTCTAATTATCGTTGTTAAGAGTTTCACTCAGTCATAAGCCGGAGTTCCATTCAACAATGGTGACACGTTTCATTTTCATTGTTCGTTAATACGCCCGCAAACTTCGACTTGATTAAGATGGGCGCCGTGCACACCGTAGCGTAAAGTTGGAATGCGCGGCGAACGTTAATGAGACCCACCGAGCGACTTTCAGCGTCTTCCGCTGTTAAACTTCCTTATTAATACATAGAGTTTTCTAAAGTTCCTTTATGTGATAAAATCGTGCAGTAACTGTGATAACAGCCTCCGGAATGGCGGAAGTAATGTATGAGCGCGATGTGATTTTCTCATTTCACGGTTGGCTGTTCTAATTTACTGTGTAACAGGTAGCCATATTTTGCGCATAATAACGTTGCGTTCATTGTAATGTTGTGAACAAAAACATTATTTCTTATATCTTTTTGGACGCATCGGGAGGATTTGCTGTCTCTTTTTAGAGGAAAATTAATTACGTTTTATTATAGGAGAAAGGTACTGCCTCGAAAGTATAGTTAGATAATACTGTCACCAATAACGTCATCAAATTTTATCAGATTCAGTTCCCCATGTTTGTTTCGTTTATTCATTTTGAAACAAACATGTTTATCATTATTAGTATGTAATTTTACAAAATCAATTTATTATCTAGATGATTTTCAATATATCTAATTAATTTTGAGCTGAAAATGAACAGAGATTTTATATCACCTATAATATTTATTCGTGTACATTTAAATAATGATTGTGAAAAAAAAAATAGTTTTCGTAAATCAGGTTGCCAGCTACAAAAATACTAAACAGACGAGTTGTCATGTCATTGTCTCAGGTTATTGATGAGGTCGGGCTCCCGCAGTTCGGCACCTGGCGACATCAATCACTTGGCTCTAATCAGATCAGATGCTCTGATCCTCGACGTTGACTGATGCGGTTTTACGAATGTACTACAATCTCGTTAATGTGATTTGTGTTTATTGGGGAATATCTTTGCTTACAAATAGATTTTCATGAGTCCGTATGTGTTGCATTGGTCCGTTAGGGAGACCGTTAGGGGAGGGGTGAGTAATTGGCTTGCTCGCCGTCCGTCCGTCTTTTATGACGACAGGCCGTGTCGACGGCGCGTTCGTGTTCCACGCGCGCCTCACAGAGATGTCAGCAAACATGAGGGGCCCCCGCAAGGGCCGATGCCTGCCAGGGCTGCGGGACTGTTCGAAAGAGATACAGCGGCCCTGGAGCACAAAGGGCAAAAGAACGAACATGGATGGGTTATATTCAGTAAAAGTCTGACACTCCCTTCCGCTCCGCCCAGAGCCGGAGGAGTCATTTGATGATTTCCTTTCACAAAAAAAAGGTGCAACGAGTGGGGATAGAACACAGGATCTCGACAGCTGATTTAACTTTTGGGAAATGGTATCTAATGGTAATGGTCTTCTTACATAAAATGAAGAATAATTGGACATTTAATAACAGGCTAGCTTTTGCTCGCGGCTTCGCTCCCTTTATGTACCTACGGAAAGAACCCACGGGAACCTTTTAAATGTAGCCTATGACACTTGGGGGTGATGTAACTTCCGGTTAGTGAAATAATTTTCGGAATCGGATCAGTAATTTCGAAGATATTTTGTAATAACCGATGTCCCTTCCACCGTGTATAGTGTACGTACTATTATACGAGAGTTCGGATTCTTGTTTTTAAAAAAAAACTATTTAATTAAACTGGAAATAGAATTTATTACTTTAAAGAACTTGAACTTAGAATTAGTAAAATAATAGGAAATAGAATGATGTAGGACTTCCGATCCGTACCGAGATTCAGACCGAACTGACTTGCAAGCCCATGAATATGGCGTCTAAGTTATTAAATGCTGACCAGGCAAGTCTGGAGAGCGGTCAGCCATTCTACTGTCATTGACAAGGTATAACAGCCCCCCCCAAAAGACTGAAATTCGGGGATAAGCCGAAATTCAGGAAGTTATACAATTTCTCGTAATCTAGGTAATGGAATTGAAGAGTTTTCAGGTTCATTATTTATATTATGGTTATTGACATCGTTATCGGTATGGGTCGTCGGTTTGATACAAGAGATATAGAACTTAGATCTATGCTTAGAAATAATCTTATATAACTTAAATGCTATAAAACACAATACAATTATTAAAATACACACAGTTAATATAGAATAATGTATCCCATATTTTATTAAAATAGGTTCTTCATTTATAATTTTGTTTAAATCTGAAAATAACTTATCATTTTGTTTATTTGTAGTTAGATCATCCAGATTGATGTTTTGTAGTAAAATAGGGGATATGTTGTTATTTAAACTAGTAGTCTTATTATCTAGTTTACAACAAGAATCATTTATAATGTTAGTCTAATCTAGGAATCGGAATGTCTATATTGATTTCGTCCTTAGATGATATAAGTCTCGCACTTTTGGTGTAAACAGTACACTGATTTGGGACTTGTAATATACCGGTACCGGACACTATGATTTCGCGTAATTCAGAGTTATCACAGTCCATTGACACTTTACTTGAACGAGATTGCACGAAAATCCACTGATTGTTCGTAAGTGATTTCCAAATGTCCAATTCACCGACAATTGTTTTGGTTTCACATCGCGTAGGGATAGCACTAATCGTTGTTGTTAATAATTCGCTTTCACACGTAGGGTTGCTGCTTGTCAACAGTATCGTAGGTATTTCACACAGAAAGAACTCAGAGTTTATTTTCTTACATTTATCTAGGTTATCTAGATTACAGAAGTTTAACTTATCCTTAGAAATAGCAATATACGAACTAGAAGGTAATATTAAACTAAAAGTATTTGGATTATCTGACCCGTGAGGGGTCGGTAATGCTAAACTACGATACAAGTTAAATTCGTCATTAGTAACTAAAGGAATTTGTAAAACGAATACAAGTTTGTTTTTATAATAGTAACATGCAACATCAGATATGCTTAATATTAAATGGATATTGTCTAGACTTAGCGCTACAGGAATTCCAATATCTCTAGGTAGGTACCGGTCGTTATCAACGAGTTCGTTGTAAAGTTGCGCCGGACTTATTATGTTGGGATGCAGGATGTTTAGACTGCTCAACATAATCGCATTTGTTATGTCTTCAAGCTGAAACGACAATGCTAGCAGAGAGCTTTCAAGGCTAGCAAGTAAAGATTGGACTTTTGTTTCGGATATTAGAATTTTAGAAGTTTCCGTGATATTACTTATTTGTAATATGAGTTGACTTAAAGTATTTTTAAGTGAATCTTCATTATCTTTTAATTTATTAATGTTTTGTTTGTATGATTCCAGAGTAGAAGTAGTAATTAAAATGTTTTCTTTCATTAGTTCCGCGAGCTTTTTCTCATGGTTTTGAATGGATTCAATTGCGGAATCGTACTTTAATGCGTCATCTTCATCTAGAGTGCCGAAAACGTGTTTAAAAACGGTGCCTATTCCGCCGAACCATGCTGAACGTTTATTACGTTTTGACAATAAATGTGAGATAGAATCGAACTCGCGTTTAATATCGTTGTATCGAACTGTGAGTGGGGATAGTATATTTTCACATTGAAGGTTGCTATATTTTTGACATGTTTTCCTAACTATGCCTAAGATATCATTGAGGTTAGTAAGATGAGGATTGATAAGGGAAATGTTTACATGACTAATAATATTTAACTTTCCTTTGATGACCTTAAGTTTTCCTAGGCTATCGAAGTATATGCCGGAACTAGAAGGAAATGGCTTGATAAAGTCTTGATGCGCATTGACCGAGGCGCTCAAATAGAATGAATAGGGTCAGTAAGGCTACGTTAATGAATTATTATAATTACTAGCTAATACCTACATACTAATAATTTATTTATCTCTAATCTTAATAATTAATTAATCGATTTCTAACAGTAATGCAGTGTCTGCAGTTACCGCGGGTTTCATTTGATCGAAATGGTGAGCCACATGACGCCTATTGATAAGAAGCGTAGCTGTGTTATTATCATGAACTTTGATGATTCTGTATGGTCCTTTCCAAATAGGCGATAACGCTTTTTTGAGCCTCAGGTGGGCTTTTAGATAGACGTAGTCACCGACCTTGTACTGTGGTTGTGATTTAGTGTGGGAATCATAATAGGATTTAGAAGATTCCTTTGATTTTAGTATATTTCCAAGAGCTTTTTCTCTGGTATGTTTAAAGGAGAAGGGAACTACTCCATACATTCCTGGGCCCAAGTGTTAACTGAATCAAACTGGCCTTATTTGTAAGAGAATATAATAACAAGGCCTCACTGAAAATTTGGTGAAATTTGGCTATCCAGGAATCAAGTTATATGAAATATAATAAAAGTGAGGTTATATTATAACATTGCAGTTTTTTATGTTTTTTACGAAATACTTTTGAATGGCTTTGGTTGTGTTATGGTTTTATGCATGGAGCGTGTGTAAAGAGTCAAAGATCTGACACGTTTGGCTCTCTCGCGCCCCGGACAGTCGCTACAGTCGAAGACAAGTTTCTTCATTCAATATCAACCTACCTATGACCTACCTTTTAAAAACTAAAAAAGGGCCAGGAGGATATACTTAAAATAAAACACCAATATATGAGTAAAATATGTATTATTCATCTTCAATAATTAGGAGAATATCGTCTAAGAATTGTACAGGGGGTACGATATTTTCTTGATATCTTGCCCAACTCAGATACCATATTATGCACATTACATGGGCACAGCAACAGCAGCAGCAGGCTGAGATGCACGCCACCGACGAATAACTGATAAAATCGCCTCATCTTCCAAGACTCTGCTGCCAATAGAGTTACTGCGACCAGTCGCAATCATTCAGTTTACACAGCAATCCATGTCGTCAATATCCGATCGATAGGCGTAAACAGTTGTACAAAATACCAGGTAATTTAGAAATGCAGGATCCGTCAAAAGTTCTATTCAAAGCCGAGGTCGTGGGGTTAAACAATAAAACAAGGAAAATAC
Source organism: Eurois occulta (assembly GCA_950022335.1). NCBI lineage: Eukaryota > Metazoa > Arthropoda > Insecta > Lepidoptera > Noctuidae > Eurois > Eurois occulta. The sequence continues at coordinate 16,142,714 of OX465489.1, forward strand.
AGGCACACTCAGAACGAAAAACAACTAACGAGTGCCATCTGTCAATCGCTGACAGACTGATGTCAGACAGGAATGTTGCTAGCAGAGAAATTAAAGGAAATCGATTCGCTATGAATTAATTCCACAAAAAAATACTCGTTACTTGATTTTCATACATTATCTGAGATTTTAGCGATTTATTCGTAATCGATTACTAACATTTCAGGCATTATTTAATCGATTATTTAGAACTTAATTTAAGTTTTCTCGCTTCCTAGATAGAAACCAGGTACCATATTTTGTGATTTTCCTTAGAAAAATATGACGGTTTTTTTAATACACATTTCAACTAGTTAACTGCTGGGCCCAGAAGTCCCCTTCTCCTTTATGTTGTAACATTTTAATATAATCTGAATATGTTGTACTAGGTTCATGTTCATAAATAGAATTAGGAATAAAGGGTTTGTGACCGAATATTAACTCGTAAGGTGTAAACTTTGTAGTTGAATGTTCTGTTGTGTTATAAGTTAACATAGCGGTATATACATAAGTAGGCCAATTATCTTGATTTTCATTTACGAAGGATTTTAAGTATTCCTTGAGCGTTGAATGACTGCGTTCTAAAGCTCCTTGTGTTTGAGGATGATAGGGTGATGACCATAATTGTTTGATTTTAAGGAATTGGCAAGTAGTTTTAAATAAGTCGGACGTGAAGTTAGTACCTTGATCAGTCAAAATAGATTTAGGAATTCCAAATAGGGATATAAAGTGGATAAGACAATCGCTAGATTCTTCAGCGGTTGTACTACGTATAGGATAAGCGATAGAATATTTAGTTAGGTCATCTTGTAAGGTGAGAATATACTTTAGTTTTGCGGAGCCAGATTCGGGTAAGGGTCCTACTATGTCTAATGCCACCCTCTGAAACGGAGCCGTAGATGTAGTAGTGATCTCCATTGGAGCTTTATTTAATTTTCTCAGTGCTTTATTTTCCTGACATAATTTACATTTCTTGACATAGTCTTCTATATCACTTCGCATGCCCTTCCAATAGAATTGTTCCCGGATTCTGTTGTACATTCGTGTCGACCCCAAGTGCCCAGCTGTAGGAATGTCATGATTTTCACGCATGATTTTGGGTCTCTCGCTTAAAGTAGGGTATATTGTTTTATTTAGGTAAAAATGGATTTGGATTTTTGTATTGTTAAAGATGTGAGTTAGGATATTATAAATTTTTGTGTAGGAATGGTGATCAAATGGGCTTTTGAAGTCGGAGATAGCAATATCTGTTGTTTGTTCAGATTTCAGGATTTCGTTTCTTACTTGTTTCAAAGTATCGTAGATAGCAGGATAAGATGATTCGTCAAAGTGGTGAACTTTTGTAAAGATGAAGTAAACAGTCTTGTTCTCATATTCAGTTTTTAGGAAACGGTATAATTCTTTTTCAGAGTTAAGGATTTCGTCATAGTTGTCGGAATTTAGGAGAATTTCGGAGATGTATGGATTTGACTCGTCTAAATCTATAGACGTAGGAATTAGTATTATTTTGCAGGTTGTCTTTAGGAGATTTTCGTTGTGTTCTTTTAGAATTGTGTTGCAGATATTTTCTTTATTTGGAATTGATTTTAGAAATTGAGAATAACTGTCGTTATTTAAATTTGATTGCTCGTTTGGCGAAGGAATTTGTAATGAGTCAAAGTCGAGGTTGAGGTCAGCACTGTCAGGGCTAAGGTCAAGATAGGGTAAGTTCGGCCCTAAATCTATGAGTTCTGGAGATAGCGTTGGTTCAACTTGTGGTATTGGATCTTGTAATATGTTAGAGTCGTTGTGTATTTCTTGATTTAGTAGGTCGTGATTCTCGAAGGAGAACGGAATGAGAGATGGTAGGATTATATGAGGGTCCTCTAGGTCATCGAGGTCATTGAGTTCAGTGTCAACTTCTAGTAGTAGAGGGTCAGAGGTTGATGGTGGTTTACCATGAATAGGGTTGACTGGATATCGAGACAATGCGTCAGCGTTGGTATTAATTTTCCCTTTCTTGTAAATAATATCATAATCAAATTCCTCTAATTTGAGTCGCCAGCGTACTAGCCTAGAACCGGGATCCTTACAATTAAAAAGCCATTGCAAGGGTTTGTGATCTGTGACTATGCTGAATCGATTTCCGTAAAGATAGGGGCGAAAGGCTTTAGTTCCAAAGATAATGGCTAAGCATTCTTTTTCAGTAACGCTATAGTTACATTCGGCTTTATTGAGTGTCCGAGACGCGTAAGAAATTGGGCGGTCCTTACCTATCGGACCTTGCGATAATATAGCAGAAACAGCGAAATTGGAAACGTCACAGGTAAGAATAAAGGGTTTAGTAAAATCAGGATATGCTAGTACTGGTGACGTCACTAATTTATTTTGTAAATTTTCGAAAGCAAGTTGTTGTTCATTGTTCCAATTGAATGGTGTATCCTTTTTTAATAGGGTTGTTAATGGTTTTGCGAGTTTAGAAAAGTCAGGTATGAAACGTCTGTAGTAAGATACGAGTCCAAGAAAAGATTTCACATCTTTTGGGCATTTTGGTATTGGGAAATCAGTGATACATTGGACTTTCCTAGGATTTGGTTGTACGCCGTCTTTGTTAATTAGGTGACCAAGATAAGCGACTTCTTTACATAGAAACTCGCATTTATCTGGTTGGAGCTTCAAGTTATAGTCCCTGAGCCTGTTGAAAACAGCGGATAGATTTTGGATGTGACTTGATAAGTCAGGGGAATATACTACAATGTCATCTAAATAAACAAAACATCGTGATCCTTGAAGTCCACATAAACATGTGTTCATTAGTTTTTGGAAGGTTGAAGGGGCATTTTTTAGCCCAAATGGCATTCTCGTAAATTGAAAATGACCTTGAGGTATGGAAAAGGCAGTTTTAGGAGCATCCTGCTTGGATATTGGAATTTGATGAAACCCTGAAGCCAAATCAAGAGTTGTGAAGTATTGGCTTTTCCCTAATTGATCTAGAATTTCTGTTATTTGCGGTATAGGATATGTTTCTCCAATAGTAACGTCGTTGAGTTTTCTATAGTCAATAACGACTCTCCATTTTCGTTGTCCCGAAGCGTCCAGCTTTTTGGGCACAACCCAAATGGGTGAGGACCAAAGTGAATTTGAAGGTGTTATTATGTTTTGCTCTAACATTTTATTAATTTGATTTTCGACTTCCTTTTTATGGCATTCAGGAAATCTATAAGATTTCGTTTGGATAGGGATATCTGTATTCGTTCTGATATTATGTTCAGCAATTGTAGTATAAGTCAGCTGATCGTCTGGAAGATGGAAGATATCGGAAAAATCTGTGCAGACTTGTAATAGGACATTAGATTCTTCTTCATTGAGATGAGAAATCCTAAGATGCTTGAGAACTTTGTTAGTTCTGATAGAGGCATTAGTATGAGGCAATGATTCATGACGACTCAAACAAGGTTGAGTGTCTAGAGGTTCTAGTGTTAGATTAAGGTTAGATTGGATCACGACGTTCTCTTCAGAGATGTTGACAACTGTAATGTTAATGCGATTATTTTCTTTCACGTTAACGATGCAATTGGCGACTAATAATGAATCAGAGATGTGTTGGTCTATTATCATACCTTCTCCTATATTTGGATTGCTTACTGTGCATTCAATTACAGTTTCCGTGCGTGGTGGAATGTTATATAAAGGTTCAGCGAATTTTAACTTTACGTAGTCTTCGTCTATCTGTAAAGTTTCCTGACAATAGTCGATTTGACAACCAAGGTTTTTCAAGAGGTCGTTACCTATGATGCCATCGAAACTTAGGCTAATATTTTCGACAACATGAAATTCATGGGCATAAGGTTTGTCGTTTTTTTTGAATATTTGCATTTTGAAGCTGCCTAGAGTTGAAGTTGTTTCATTTCCAGGATCAATTCCTTTGAGGATTATTGTATCATTACTCAACTTTGGGACTTTGGACATAGAATCTAATTTTAGCAGGCTTATGCAGGAACCTGTGTCAATTAGGAAGGATAAGGGCCTATCTGCGACGGAGGTATGGATTAGTACGTGAGGTAAGTATCTTTTTTCAGTATTTTTATTTATTTTATAAATTTTTGTATTTGTGTTTTGTTTCAGGTTTGGCGAGTTTTTTGAGGATGAAGTATAAGGTCTTGCAACGAGGATAGAATCGGGTGATTTTGTTTTTGGATTTGATAGCTTACAGGGCTTAGTAAGTGATTTGGCAGAAATAGTGGATTCAGTGGATTCAGTCATTGGTTTCACAGAAGCAGTGGATTTCATGAGTGATTCAGAAGGTCTAGTACGTGATTCAGGGGATTTAAGAGTTGGTTTCATAGAAACAGTGGATTTAGTAAGTGAAACAGAGGATTTTGTATGTGATTCAGTGGATTTAGTATTTGCTTTCATAGAAACAGTGGATTTAGTAAGTGATTTTGTATGTGATTCAGTGGATTTAGTAATTTGTTTCGTAGAAACAGTGGATTTAGTACGTGATTCAGGGGATACAGTGAGAGTAGAGGCATCGTCTTTGACATAGTAGGACGAATTTCCCGTGCGACACCGGGCGGGAAATTTTACTCGTTTAAATTGGTTTGGTCGACTTCGTCGGTCCCTTCTTCTTTGTCCTGATTTACGTTAAAAACCTTGCGAGCTGGCTTATAACTTGGAGCATGTGTAGGGTTAGGTTGACGACCATCTGAAGTCGAAGCAGAAGATTGATTCCTACTATTGTTGTATTGTCTTTTGCGACAATTTTCAATAGTGTGACCTATGTTTTTGCAGTAGCGGCATACCATGTCGTTGGTATTTACTACTTTTGATTGATCGGATTGGTGATTTCGCGGAGTTGGAGAACGTGGTGATTGGAAGTCACGACGAGAGTTTGTATGTTTGTATTTATCATTATTAGAGTAAGTATTGGGTGTTGATCTTTTATAGATGCTAGAGATGATTTTTTCTTCTTCGACTGCGAAACTTATAGCCGAATTTAACGAGTCTGGGTTGCGACATCTAACGACTTGTGATACCCGTGGCAAGAGACCTATTATAAAAGTGTGAAGTGCAAGATCTTGCATCGCGGCTACTCGTCCTGTTAATTCCATTTTCTTTTTCGTCGGAATGGAAATGTTTATTTCCGTAAGGAGTTTCGCTAAGCATGTCTCAATTTTTAAAGCGAATTGGTTAACTGTTTCAGCAGAGTTCTGCTTACAGTCCTGGAGTTCAGTGAGTAGGTGAGCGTAGTGCTTCCTTTCCCCAAACTGTTGTTTTAAGAACTCGATGAATTGTTCAAAGGATTCGAACTCTTTGACACTGCATGTAGTTTCAGCTTTATCTGTTAACTGACTTAGTATGAATTTGAATAAAATAGGTTTTTGGGTTTTTGTAGCTGTGTTAAAAGCGCTCTGGCAATTAGCGATGAAGGGATTAAGTTTTTCCCTGGAGCCATCAAATGGCTTAATGAATTTAAATAGAATACCGAGTTCTATTTTTTCTTCGAGTTCGACCTTCGGACTCCTAGAGCCACTGGAACTTTCCTCTTTTGCATCAAGATATTGTTTGGAAGTCATGATTGAAGATTATACAACAAAATAAAATATAAGCTAGTTAATTCTAAGAAATTGTCTGCACCTTATGCTACTTTGTACAAGTGACTCGGTGATAAAGACGCGTAATCGAAACGCGTAGTCTAAACAAATTATAAAGTAGCCGTACAGTAAGGTTTAAAGTTACAATGTATTATGAACAATATACAATACGAATGAGTACATAAACGTGAGATATGTAGATAGAAATAGTGACTCTGAGTTAATTCTGGTATTCGTCCTAGGATATAGCAGTGATTGAAGTAAGTATTTTATAGATCACTCACAAGAACGCCGTCATTATGAGGATATTCAGGATCATCGTGACCGCTTCTCCAGCGGTAACCAGCAGAAGAGCGGAGCAGAGCAGTTGTAGCAGACCTCTGTACCAACAGAGGGTGGAATCCGGTCTCGGTTGCAGGTTGCAACACACAAGACAGGGTGTCGATCAGGCACTTTGCACAGATTGCACTCAAACGACACAAATTTGATTTAGTAAGGCACTTGATTTTCAACGCTTTAATATTATGGTATAGGTTGAACACTTGGTTTCACTGACACTTTCAGGTAAAGTATTTTTTCAGAGACGTATTCGGGTAGGGGATTTTCGTATCCCACCGCTGCCACCAAATATTATACGAGAGTTCGGATTCTTGTTTTTAAAAAAAACTATTTAATTAAACTGGAAATAGAATTTATTATTTTAAAGAACTTGAACTTAGAATTAGTAAAATAATAGGAAATAGAATGATGTAGGACTTCCGACCCGTACCGAGATTCAGACCGAACTGACTTGCAAGCCCATGAATATGGCGTCTAAGTTATTAAATGCTGACCAGGCAAGTCTGGAGAGCGGTCAGCCATTCTACTGTCATTGACAAGGTATAACAGTACAATGGATCTTTTCACTCTTGAATGACATTGCCACGGTAGAGGGTGTTGTTGGTAAGCATATGAGAAATTGAGAGTGGAAATGGGTAAGACCGTTAATAGTACATTGTTACCCTATAAATTTTATTTTAAATAAATCAACAACTTTGGTGATTTGGTGAGATAATTTTATTTCCACTACCGCTTTAGCCTCTTCTCTTATAAAATCAGGCGTTAAATTCATATCTGAATCAGATGAACTCATTTTATACAAATCTCTGCTATACGGAAGTATAAACAAAACTCGAAAAAACAAATGAAGGTCGGATTGCCGCTTTCCCGTTTCCCGCCTATTTTGTTTTTTTTCTGGGGCCGGCCAGCTATTCAGCCATTTTTCATTTTAATCATTGAAAAAATGGTAAATATTTTGCCCAAATCTATGTTATTTTAAAGAAATTGTTGAAACTAAATTGAAATAAAGTTATTTAAAAAATATATATTATTTAATCAATACTTTACTTTATTTAAATTTACATCGTGGCTGTATAGAAAGTTGGAACATGGTTCAATAGAAATGTGAAAATAGAACTAGTTTTTTTTTAATAATTTGACAGCTGTCAGTTGAAAGCGATAATCCCTAGGGATGAAAAATATTACTTTCATCCCGCTCCTCAGGCAACTTCAGACCTACTTTCAGAGTATGAGTAATGAAAAAGCTCATTGTAGATGGCGCAACGATAGCTAGGTCCCAGTCTGACCAATGAAGTCCAGCTGTTTGGAAATATAAAATGACATTACCAGATTTTCAACCAACGCGGCAACGACGATGATTGGAACCAGCAATGCTAACGCCATTAGTTTCACAGTTGCCATGCTCATTGATATGAAAACAAAATGGCAGCGTTAGTTCCGCTTCCGATTAAGGCTACATGCCAAAAGACTTCTCTAGCACTATATACTTTCTTCCTTACTCCTTACTTAATATTATAAATGCGAAAGTAAGTTTGTTTGTTACCTTTTCACGCCTGTACCACTGAACCGATCATCCTGAAATTGTACAGGAATGTCAGGTGTACAGAAATGGATATACGGTACCTTTCATCCCGAAAAACAGTGCTGTTCCCGAGGAAAACAACAATAACGTTCTTATGATAATAGATGGCGCCACGTGTCTTTCGAATCATGACTGAATTATATTATTGCAAGCAGAGTACAACCGGAATTGCTTGTCAAATTCTAAATTAACGCGAGCGAAGACGGGGACAAAAGCTAGTCACTCATATAAGTACTGCCACTTTGACTGGACCTTAAGTTCTGTATAGTTGATCGTCATTACAAAACACAACACGTTCCTTTGAAAGTTCTAGCTGAAACTGCTAAGAGTTTACCCGACTAATTAATGAAGAATTAAAACTAACGGTCTAGTGCTTTACAAACTTCAACACGTTGTACAACTTTTATAAAACCCGGGTAAAAGAGGTTCTTGTGTTGAGGTTCCGCCTTATTGTATACAAGTGTTTTAAATGGTTATTTTCCATTTAATTAAAGGTTAAGTCTATTAAGTCCCTTGTAATTGTTAAGCCTATAAATAGGAATTACTGGAAACGGCTTCGATTAGGGTAAAGAACTAGAGTACAATGATGGAAAAAGAAAATGGTAATTATTATAAAATCGGAAGAACTCTCTAGCCTCTCAAAATAATTACATAGCTGGTTATAATTTGAATTAAGTACAACATCAAATGACGACACGAGACGACGATACGATATTGAGTAAAATTTTAATTAAATTTCAATACGCCTTTCATGTTGGTCCATATAGCACTGCTACTGAATTTAAAAATTATTCATCACTTAATCACTTTCAGCCCTTTTTTCTTTTAACACCTACCTACACCATGCCAGTAACTCCTTAAATGCCCGTAAGTGTCCATCTTTATAGTACAAAATAGTGCCTGTGACTGTACGGTCACCTAAATATATTCTAGAACATAAAATGTACCAGCTGCATATCACCCCTCGCGACTCGTAAAACTGGTCACCAAATGGATTACTGCCGGATTGGTCACTTTATAGATATTCTGCACTTAGGCCTACGTGCTCACCTTAAATTATGAAAGGGGATCCAGTATTGGCTGCGAGTAGGGACGTGATGGCCAGCAGGTCTAATTCTTGAGATGATCTAAACCTTGAACGTAAGAGAGGAGACGTTTACTCAGTAGCAACAGGAACCAAAAAAAAGGCGCTTACAGCATTTGCAAAGCTGTAGCTGTATTACAAAAAGTACTACAGCGTCATCTATGAGACAAATGAGAAACTAACATCAAATCAAATCAAAAATCAAAATATTTTTTATTTCACTTAGGCCTACATGGGCACTTATGAAACGTCGACAAAAAGGTGCACGGTTCGGGTTGGTCGTTTCCTAAGGAGAAGAACCGGCAAGAAACTCCATGGTTCATCAAAATTCTGAATCGCGCTGTTTAAGCCGCGACTTAAGGCCTAGACAAACCCGACAGCACTGTCGTGCAGTAGCCACCTATTGACGTTTTCATAAAGATACAAACAATGATGTGTAAATTGCTTCGTCAGTCATTACTTTAGTTGTCGTAAGCGCGAGAATGAGGTCTTTGAGGGTTCGATTCCGGAGTCGGTCAAAATGTTATTGGGTTTTTCCATCAGAAATTTTCTCAGCAGCCAAGGAGTTTGGATTTGTGACCGGTTGATGGCAATAGACTCGCCCCCTATTACTTGGGACTTAAACATAACTGGCGAAATGTGGCTGTACTATTAGGTACACTTCTGCCTAACTCTTCGGGGATTACAGGCGTTATGTTCATAGCGACGATTCTTCGGAGACCAAATCGCTGAAGTAATAATCTAGCCTCGGATGGTACTCCGATAAAATCTTTATTTAAATTCAAATAATATCATTACACTAAAAATAATGATGATTTCAATTCCATTGCTTAATTTAAAAGAAAAAGCACAGATATCTCAAGCCTGACTTCAATCAAATTCCAATCTTTTTCCACTTTGAAACAAAAGAGGGAATTTTATCGGTAGAATTTATTTTATCGTTATAAATCACATGGTTTTACAGTACGAGGCAGTCCTATTCTTTTTATCTTCAATAATTTATTCGATAACGGGCTTTAGAGAGTTCAGAAAATGTTTAGAAATCACAGGCACGTTCTAAAGCCCCTTTATTTTATCTTGGATGTATTTACGATGTTAAAAGCAGAGTTAAATGTAAGTAATTGTTAGTGAGGCGTTGGTAATATTCAACAAGTCGTTTTGTAGATTAAATTAGATAAGATTGAACATTAAATATCTACGTTATTTTATGAAATACTAGCTGTGCCCGCGATTTCGTCTGCGATTTACGGTAAAAAGTAGCCTTTGTCAATTGTCCTTCTTTAAATGGCAAGCTACCTATCTGTCCATTTTATATAACGATCGATTCTGTGGTTTCGACGTGAAAAGGTATCACACGGACATACAGGGTTACTTTCATATTTATAGTAGTAGTGTGCGTTCGATTCCCAAGCCGGCAGTGTTATGGGGTTGTTCCATTAAGAATTTCTCAGTAGCAGCAGAGTCTGGATTTTTGCCTGGTTGATGGCATTAGGCTCACACCCTATTAGATGGGAATAAAATATAACGAAATGTGGGTGTTATATTAGGGACACCTCTGCCTAAGTCTTCAGGGATTACAGGCATGATTTCATGATGTGAATAATAGTATTGAAGGATGAATGGTTGCATCATCGCTGTTTTTTAACTTGAGAAACTAATTAACTGTAATTTAGGAAGATTTATATCAATAAATACAGATTTTAAACAAAACTGTGGTGTAAAAATGATGTTAAATATTTTTGTGCCGTATGTTCAAAAACACACAATTCGTTATAATACCAAAAACAATTAATAAAGTTACAGGAAAATAGGAAAGTATGCAAAAAGTCCCCAAAACATGATTACGCCACAACTAACTCACAAACATAAAAAAAAAGATAACAGTGAAAGATCTGGCACACCGGCAGACGAAATCAATCATATCTTTCCTGTCTATGGCAGGGAAAGAAATAAGTTCTACATACAAGGATATTATGCGAAGGTCAGAGGAGCCTTCCGGTGGCTATCACTCAGCTTTTACTTAGATCAAAGAAATAATATGAAAGGAGGAAGTATATGGATTGGCGTTTTGTATGAAGGGTAGTCGTAGCTTAGAGCCTGAGTAATGGGATAAGTATTTGCTAATCGGTAGGTATATTCAGTAAATATTTTTATGTGTCGTGAGAAGCAGCTGTAACATTGGGATACACAGGGGACAGGTTTTTCTAAATGTAAATCAAAAAGATTTAAAAGAATTATATTTCATTTCATTTCATTTATTTATTTCTCAAACAATTTACATTGTGTTCGAATTTTACAAAATAATTACATTTCAAATCGTCATGATTTAAATTTAAGACGCAATAATCAAATATAAAGCAAATGAAAACAATTAAATAAATATTACTAGTACTATGAAGACCTTTGGGGGATGTCTACTAAAGTCTGTCAATCAATTGTTGAGACAGTAGCTCCATATTTAGCCTTAATATTTAATTTATGTGTAGACCAAGGGTTATTTCCAGATTTAATGAAGTATAGTAAAGTTATACCACTTTTTAAATCTGGAGACGGCAAGGACACAAATAATTATAGACCCGTATCTATTTTGCCGGTTTTCAGCAAGATATTTGAAAAAGTAATGCTGGATCAAATGCTCTATCATTTTAATCGGAATGACATCCTGCATGATCAACAGTATGGTTTCACCAAAGGTCGTTGCACTACTGACGCCGGTGTCACCTTACTAAAGCACATCTTTGATGCATGGGAAGAGGCAAAGGATGCAATAGGCATCTTTTGCGATCTATCCAAGGCATTTGATTGCGTGAATCACGACACACTGTTGCTAAAACTTGAGCATTACGGACTGGGAAAACAAGCACTTAGCTTGGTGAAATCATATTTAAATGATCGAATGCAGCATGTACAAATAAATGGCGTAAATTCATTAGGATTAAAAGTAAAAATGGGGGTACCGCAAGGCTCAATATTGGGTCCTTTCCTATTTCTAGTATACATAAATGATTTACCTCAGTTGCTGAAAAGTCGACCTCAAATGGTGTTATTTGCTGATGATACATCACTGATTTTTAAGGTAGATAGACGTGCACAAGATATTGATGACGTAAATAACGCTATGCTTAAGATTCATAACTGGTTTACTGTAAATAATTTGGTGTTAAATGAGAAGAAAACTAAATGTATAAGATTCGCGTTACCGAATGTAAGAAGTAGCGAATGTAACGTTGTATTGAACAAGGAAATACTACAATTCGTCGATAAGACGGTTTTCTTGGGGATTACGCTTGACTCGAAACTGCAATGGAGTCCTCACTTAACAGCACTTGCAGGGCGGCTAAGTTCAGCCGCTTACGCTGTCCGTAAAATACGGCAATTAACAGACGTGGATACCGCGAGACTGGTCTATTTTAGTTACTTCCACAGCATCATGTCTTACGGTATTCTGCTGTGGGGACGGGCTGCAGATATTGACTCAATATTTATTCTGCAAAAGAGGGCTGTAAGAGCCATCTATAACCTACGCAGACGCGAGTCTCTAAGAGAATTGTTTAAAAAAATTAACATCATGACGGTACCTTGTCAATATATTTATGAAAACATTATGTATGTTCGGAAAAATAGACATCTTTTTAGTAAAATAAGCGACAGGCATAATTTCAATACTAGAAATAAGGACAAATTAGATCAGCCACGTTTCAGATTGTCAAAAGTACGCACTTCTTTTATGGGGTACTGTGTAAAATTTTACAATAAAATACCACTTGACATTCTACAACTTAATGAGAAGAAATTTAAAACATGCATAAAACGCACACTATGTAAACGAGCATATTATACGTTGGAAGACTATCTCGTAGATAAAAATGCATGGCTCAATGCTGGTCCTGCTCCACAGCCACTTGGGCTCACGAACTAAGATTTTATTGTTTGGAAGAGATGCTCCCCCTTTAATTCTTTAATTATATATATATACATATTTTCTTTCTTGTTTCTCTTCTGGAAACTTAGGGGTTGAATTGTATATCTTATCTGTTTTATCTCCACATCGTGTGCAAACTAATTTATTACCATTTCAATTATTGTGGAAGCTGCTGAAGATTGTAAAAATATCCTTGCAATGTATAGATTCCATCTCCTAGAATTATATAATTGCATAACACACATGTGTGAGTACTATGTACTGTAAAGCTCCCATTTATATTGGGTTATCTTTCATTGACTTGAATGTGTCCTGGTGGCTGAGAGAATGTCATGCTCACTCAAATGTCTCGCTGATGGTGGCGGGTGTGTCGGGTCATTTAATTCCCTTCAATATGGTTGAGTTGAATGGCGCTGATCCATGCGTCATGTTCGTGAACGGGCGCTGTCAGTTGGGACTGGTCATTTCTTAGCTGCCACGGTTTATTTTAATTACTTTATTTTTAAATTGTTGGTTTTACCTTTTACTCTGGACGCTCTTAATGTGCACGTCTTTGTACATCGTTCTCACATATATGTATAATCTCAACATGAATGATGTAACCAGATTTTGTAACAATATTTTGATTTAAAAGAGTGTCCATGGAGTTTCTTGCCCGTTCTTCTCCATAGAGATCTACGTTAGGGAATGGGCAACTACAGTACTTTCACAGTTTTTATGCCTTGTGACTGGGACTGTAGCTACATTTCATTGTTGTCTTTGTTTCGACAATTCAAAAGTGCCTGTAATTGGCCTACTTGAAATAAATGCTTTGATTTGATTTGATTTGATATGCCATCAATCAAAAACCGCTTACATGTCAAAACCATAAAAAGCACAAAACAACCATGTCTATTGCATTTTACGTAAATCAATTAAAAATAAAATGTAAATTAAATTACTGTTTATATGTCCAACCATAAAAAGCTCAAACACAACCATGTCCATTCCATGTTAGGTAAACTTAACGAGAATTAAAAGTAAATTAAAAGCTTATTAGCTTATGGACATTGGGAATAAAGTCATATAAAAATTATGATCTGTGATTATGTTCTGTGTGTGTGTGTTGATCTGAGGTTTGTATTATTTTGTGTGCAATAAAGAATAAGAATATGAAGATGAATGATGAATATGAATATATTCGTTTAGCTCAGTGGTTCTTAACCTTTTAGACATGAGTGACCATTTGATAAAATTTCTGTTGCAAGGGACCACCCAGTTGGTTTATTGGTTTGGATACAGTACAAAGTGTTATTAAATAAAGGGTTGTTTTTTTATCTATCTGTCTATCAATAAAACACGCATAAAATTATTCAAAGCCCACAGTTACAGATTTTAATGAGATTTTTGTGATTGCATACTCTTTACTATCTTCTGAATGCTTCAGTGCTACTCAAAGCCAAACACATGTCAAGGCAGTGGCATCCAACCGATTTCGGTGCTTGTTTTTAATAGTCAGAAGCGCCGAGAACCCCTGCTCACTTAAATAAATAAATATCGATGAAAATTGAAAAAGTTAGGTAACGTAAATCAATGTCTCGAAAATATGATAAAGAAATTGCCTTTTGGCTCCGAAAAACTGAAAATTAATTCCTAATTCGCATGTATCTTTTAAGTTTACTGTCGTGTTGCATTTCAATGACTTCTTGAATTTCATCAAGCACCTCAGAAACGTTGACAATGAAACGATTGCATATCAGTTTCTGATTCGTGCCTTCGGATGTGCGCCGCGCGCGGGTCCTGTTCTGTCGACTCTTTGTCACCTATCTTATTTATTAGGATGGCTCCGCGGACCACTTGGGATGCTTCCAGGGACTACCGTGGTCCGCGGACCACCGGTTAAGAACCACTGGTTTAGCTCAATTTCTAAAGCATTTCTGACTGACTTCTGAAAAACAGAAAAGATACAATTGTGCAGTTTACTTCTTTCTTTAATTATTTTGAGGTCAGCAATCATTCTTCGAGAGTAGTGGCACAAAATAACCAAATAATTTAACCCAAACACCACATTTATACGCGAAACATCTGATAGAAAGTTCATGGGCAGGAATTATTATATCAGAATATTGGCGTGAAAAAGGTTCTGTGATGTTTATTCAATCATTTGGTGGGCATTGTTAAAAGGCACATATTCAGTTTCTTTGTGAAAGCCAACCAAAGCTTTTTCTTTTCATCTGTTTTTGTAGATATAAATAAAATGAGTTTGCGAAAGAAGTACCTATTCAATACAGGTTACAGCTATCTCTTGCTTCGGTTTCCTTCATGTACTTACGATTATTAAGTAAAGGCTTTTGTGATACTTAAACAATACAAGGCCCAATTTTAGGTCTATTTAAAACTGTAAACCCACAGTTTTAGAAGAATACATACATATATAACATCACGCTTGTTAACCCCGAAGGCTTAGGCAGAGGTGTACCTATTAGTACACCTACATTTCGCCAGTTATGTTTAAGTTCCATGAAATAAGGGGTGAGTCTATTGCCATCAAACGAGCACAAATCCAGACTCCGTGGCTGCTACTGAGAAATTCTTAATGGAAAACCCAATAACACTTTGACCCGATATGGGGATCGAACCCAGGATCTCATGCTCAGTAATAGCCCTTGCGCCACTAGACCAACGAGGTAGTTTCAGAAGAATCGCTATCAAAATCTAATTTGATTTCGGAATGAAACGGCATTTTTTTGCAGCGGAGATGGCCGATGGAGCAAGGTTTTGACCGAGTGGTGCCCAAGGTTAGGCCAAATAAACCAGGGCCGTCCTAAAGCTCGTTAGGTCGAAGTCGTCGACCCAGCGAGCGACAGTTTGAGGATATCGTCGACTCGACGATATCGTCGTATACACCTGGAAAACGCAAAGACGCACAGAACCGGGAAGTGTGGCAGAAGAAAGGGCCTATCCAGTAGTGGGTGATTACGGGCTGATGATGATACTAGATGATGGTCAATATGTTACTTCTAATTATAACTATGTCTGTTTTTTTATGTACTGTATTTTAAGACGATGATATCGATTTGTTTAAAACGAATTATAAACATTATCATTAACACTAGAAACGGGATATTTACCATGTCCACTGTTTGTTTGAGTTTGTTTGTTTGTCTGTCTGTTTGTTTGTGTGTGTGGGTTTTATCCGTCATCATGGTGCTTGCAACAGCGCCGAAATATCGAGAACTCAAAACAAACAGTGGACATGGTAAATATCCCGTTTCTAGTGTTAATGATTTACTGACCATGACAGTTTAAAAACTTAATTATAAACATGCCTTCCGCTGTATACAAGTCCTTTCTTAACTCAAAAGCCAGCTCCCTCAGGAAAGATCCTATCAAAATACAACAAAAGATACATATTAACAAAGTTGAACTCCAATTTCCGGGCAAAGTTACCACGATTCTGGGCAAAGTTTGCTCTCTGCAGCTTGTAGAACATGGTCCTCATTTGCGGCATGATAAGTAGCTGTTGTAACACCGATACATGGCAAGATTGCCTGGCTGTTCTCCAAATTAGCTAACTAATGTACGCAATAACTGGTTTGAAGCGGTTCGTGGTCGTAGTTTAGTAGGAGGTATTTTGTTTTAGAAGTTTATTTAGATTTTGAAGTTAGAAGAAGATATTCTATTTGGTACTGTGGAGACAAATGTATTTATGATACTAGAGAGGGGATATCAGAAAAAGTCTCATAGAAACAGTAACGCTTTTAGAGAAAAAAAAATTAAACCAGTTTTTTTTAAAGGTGTGACGTAATATTATTTTTTAGCATTCTTCCCAGCCCATTATTCCATCCGTTATTATTATTTTATAGTCATATCATGGGGGTGAGTCCGCCATATTGGATTTAGAATGACGTTACTTAGCAAACCATGCATTGTTCTGAACTAAACTTGTATGCATTTCTACTCAATCTGTTGGGGATAACTGTTTTAAAATTCATTTGCAAGATTTGACGTAAACAGACAAACAAACAGAATACATATTTTATTTCTATTGTTGTTATTATTATTGTTTATATATATTTATAGTATTTAAAAAATATTTATAGTATTTTATATGTCCTTGTAGTTTATCGTACTCGTAGTATTAATTTTTAAAATTATTTTCAGAATACACCTACCACTGCTTGTCTCTGTATCACCCAAAGGTTGACTGGTAGAAAATGCCTATGGCATTAAGTCCGCCTCTGTACTCTGTTTGAAGTGTTAAATAAATAAATAAATACAAAAATTGCAAGTTAAATAAAGCTGATATTAAAATGTGATCCTTGTATCAGTGACGCCTTTTTAAAGCAAAATTACATAAAAATTGCCATATACACTTTACACGAGAACAAGATGAGCGGGCAATGCCCAGTTCGCTTTTGGAAACTACGATTTTGTTCGCATTGTCCTCTCAATGGAAAGTATATTTAAATGACTTTGTATAGAGGTATGAGTAAACCTCGTTGGTCTAGTGCTGAGCAGGAGGTCCTGGGTTCGATTCCCGGGCAATCTGCTATTGGGTTTTAAGATAAGATAAGATTTATTTATTTCTGAGTATATGGTACATAACATTAAGATCTTAATATTAAAAAGTCAGTTTTTCCATCAGGAATTTCTCAGTGGCAGCCACGGAGTCTGAATTAGTGCCTGGTTGGTGGCAATTGGCTCGCCCCCTATTACATGGGAGTTATAACCGGCAAAATGTGGATCGACTATTAGGTACACCTCTGCATTAGGTACAATCTGGGATCACATGCGTGATGTTATGTATGTATGTATAAGGGCAAGCAGTATTGTAGGTTTTTAAAATAGTAATCTCCGGCCAAGCGCGAATCGGGCTCGCGTATGAAGAGTTCCGTACCATCGTAGTAGGAAATCCCCTTTAATTTTTAATTTATTTGTTGTTATAGCGGCAACAGAATTTTCACAGAATCACGAAAGATATCTCGTAAGTGACAGTGTAAGTTTAATAAACACATATTATATACACATATCAACCTGAATTCATATTTCACAAAAAAATGCGACACGTGTAACAGGAGTAGTATAAAAAAGAAAATACCAACACGTGCAATCTGCTTTTTCAATCGCACACCAATATGTAAAAGCTTTGTAATACCCGTGGGATACACCACGATGCTGTGTATACAGTATACACAAAAATTGTACCTATACAATATATATTGGGAATATCGAAATACATTAACAAAATAAATATCGGAGCGTCGCCCAAGCGAGACACATTCACTAATACCTCATATTATTCTTTATTTATCTTTGATTCGACGCGGCCCTACCACGAGTTTCACAGCACACATGACTGCCTCCTTGGTCACCCATTGCATTGGTTGGGGGTTGGTTCGTTGGGTTGGTTTGGTTGGTTGGCAGTCGCAAGCGCTACTGAGCATGAGGTTTGATTCTCAGGCCGGACAAAATGTTATTTGATTTGTGTCCGGTTGATGGCATTAGGTTCGCCCTCTCCTTCACCATCTGCCTATCCCATTCCCAATTATGTTGGAGCTGGCTAGTCTAACCGGATGCAGCTGAATACTAGTATTAAAATACTGGAGCGACTGCCTATCTGCGACCCGTGGAACGACTGCCTATCTGACCTCCACAACCTACTTCGTACTGGGTAATACGATATTCCTTGGTAAGACTAGTTATCAGACTTTCGGACCGTTGACTTCCTGAAACGACTGTCAAGGAACTACAAATGACAGCTGGGACCGAAGGCTTAACTTGGCTTGGGTCTTTGTTACCTGAAATAAATGATATATTATTATTATTATTATTATTAACGTTTTCTCCGAAGCACGGAGGAAACTCGGTATGGAATGGATGGTCACCCATCCGCGGGCCTAGACAACGCACGAGCGGCTGTTATTATTTAGGCACGAGCTCCTCAACAACAATCCATAAATACTAAAAAAATATTCTAAATACGAAAATAACTATCTATTTCTGACTGTTACCTTTCACGCCTCAACGGCTGTGCGGATTTCGATCGACGCACAGGTACACCATCTCTTGTGTAGGAAAGTCATTTTAATTCCCGATGGTACGTTCCCTTTTTTTTTTCGGATGGGAAGTCGTCAAATGACCCCTCCCGCTCTGGGCGGAGCGGAAGGGAGTGTCAGACTTTTACTGACTAAAACCCATCCATGTTGCTTCTTTTGCCCTTTGTGTTCCAGGGCCGCGGTATCTCTTTCGAATAGTCCCGCAGCCCTGGCAGGCATCGGCCCTTGCACTCCCCTCCGGTTTGCTGGCATCTCTTTGAGGCGCGCTTGGAACTTGAACGCGCCGTCGACACAGCCTGTCGTCATAAGACGGACGGACGGCGAGCTAGCCCATTACTCACCGTCCACAGGCCCGCGCCTACGGTGGCCGAGAGCCACCATGTGGCCCCCGACGCCCGGGGCGTCTCCTGCGGCGGCTCGGACGTAAGGTTTTCTCCCTCTCACGTTCCGCCACCTCCTTCGCAAGATAGTTTCTGACCATCGAGTGGGTGAAGCTGCGAGTAAAAGTTAGTTGAACAAATAATATAACGTTCATAGTGATTTATTTCTGGAACAAAATCGGTGTGGCATTACTTTCTATTATTGTTACCCTAGGGGTTTGTCCAAGAGATACTTTTTGTTAATTTTACCACCTTTATTTGTGAACCACATAAAACAACAATAAATGAATATACCTACTGCGGCTGCTGATCTAATCGTTCAAATAGAGTGACGTCCCATAGGATTGCCAAATCTTGATAGCTAAAATAGGTAAACAATATATTTTCTTAGTCTAGAAAATATTTCTGAAAAGTGATAAATGGTGTATGCATACTTGAAAAACACATTAGTATACGTCCAGGAGCGAAATAACATCGTATTCGCTTACCTTGCTACAAAAACTATTTTTATTCCTGTGATTAAGTATTATCGAAATGTTTTCACATACCAAAAATCTATTATGGTTTGCATCAAGCTTAGCATTTTTTGAGATCGATTCGTTTCTTATATTTCGCATTATTCTCAATTTTTTAGGTCTATTATTGCCCATTTCTAAATAAAGAATGATAATTTAAAAAAAAATATTGTTTGTGTCAGCCATTTCGGAGGAATGATGAAAATGTCGTCAAGATTTGACGTGATCTTTGATACTTATGGGGGAAGACCAAAGAATTGATGAATGGTCAATGTGAAACATGATTTGTATAAGAATGGGGACTATTGAGATGACAACCATAAATAGAGAAGTATGGAAGAAGAAAACGTTCTAAGCAGATCGAATTTAAAAAAATATTAAATTGGCGTTCCCTTGACCTCAATCTTGTCCTGAGGACAGAGATGAGGTTGACGATGGAACGAGATAACCCAAAAGAAGCCTATTAACTCGCGACCTAAATAAATGCGGGTTTTGTGAACTCGGAAACACCGACGTAGCCAGAGAATTGTAGTCTAATAATTCATTTTGATATAAATCTACAATTTTACCAATAACATTTTCCAACTCAAATAATGATGACGTAGGTCACAATAAAAACTATTCAAGACAAAACAAAGCCGTCGGTACCAAAATAGATCAGTCCGGAGTGCAATTCTGCAATGTTGCATAGCATATGAACGTGAAATACGACCGCTAAAGTAAATATATGAACCATTACCGTAACATATGGTAGGAGCTCGATAGGTACCAACGTGTTTGTCCGTCAGAGTAATTTTATTACTGTTTCATTAGTAAATATGTTACAAAAAACGATATCTTTTTCGGTATTTTGGAGGGTGTGAGGAAAATGTTTTGGGCACATTTATGGATATTTGTGTATTCCAGTTTCTTTTTTGCGCCATTATCGTTATTTTGCTATCTTGATACGTATCATCTTATGCTAACAAAAAAGTGGCAATGTTAAGTGTGAAAATAGAAAAGGTCTGAGATCTGATGCTGAGATGAAGATCTGAGATCGTCTGAGGAGGATAGCATATACTTTTGTATCAAGCAACATTTCCAACATTGACTTTCAGTACCAGAAATCACCTTATCTTTACACGTTTGCAGTTACTAATGGCTTTTCAATACACTTTCTCGAAAACTGATTCTTATCGCACTACGATTAGGTTCAACGTGCAATGTATTTCACCCACGTGGACTTTTAATATTTTTCCGCAGAGTAGTTTTTTTGAGTATTTAAATTGTGTTTTTAAATAGAATATTTATTTATTTATTTAACACTTCAAGCACAAAGTACAGAGGCGGACTTAATGCCATAGGCATTTACTACCAGTCAACCTTTGGGTGATGAAGCGACAAGCAGTGGTAGGTGTATATCTGAAAATAATTATAATGAATACTACGATATACTACAAGGATATATAAAATACTATAAATATATATCAAAATATATATTGATTTAAATAGACATTTACACGGATACACTAAAATAAAAAGACAAACAATGAGGAAAACATTACCGTTGTGACGAAACTGCCAGCTTCTTCCGAATGTACCTACTCAAAGATAAACGATTGGTTGCCATCCTGATTTCCAATATCATACATAAACAAGATTATTTAAAACAAATGTTTACTTTTGTGAACAAATTAACATTTATTTATGTTCTAAATTCAAAAATATTAGATTTTTTTATTTTCATATTAGTCTGTTTAGTGGCATCATACCTTTGCTTGGAAACATGGCGAAAGCAAAGCGCGGAAAAAAAGCAAATTAAATCATAGTTTCCTTGTAATTAATAGCAAAAATACTTTCCGTTCTAATATTTTTTTTCTTCGAAAGTGTATTAAAAAACGTCGTTTGATACGCGCGGGGATTTGTTACTTCAGTACTCGGCTCCATAACACCCTCGCCTGCAGCTCGGGTGTTAATTTCGCCTCGAATGCAATTACAAAGTTTCCCCACTTATATCAAAATGTACTATTCCATATAAGAGCTTGATTGCCAATCTATGTTGCAAGTTTAAAAAAGGATGTATTGGCGAGATTGTTTGAAATGTACTGAAAAATTAAGATGGCGCCCTTAGGTTTGAATTCGCGCCAAATGTGTGCAGCTAAAATCATGTTCGATTGTTCGTATACCTACTCGTATTTATTGAACCTATTTCTAAAAACAATTATCGGTTTTCCCTTTTATTGAGAGTTTCCTCAAAAAATTATGGAAGTTCGGAAATATATTGACATTGCAAAACAACGTCAAAAGTCAATTAAGAAGCGCCGAATTCGATTGCGAAGCTCCACTTTTTGTTCTGCTAACTGGATTCCAATCTCTGCGGAGTTTTTCTGTTTTTGTTTGTTAGGGTTCCTCGTTGAGTAAGGGAAACCTTTCGTAATTGTTGTGTTTATCTGTTTATTTTGTTATGGGATATGTTTAGGTTACTACCAAAATCTGCACGTGTATAATTCTGTGAAGGATAAACAATATTTATTTATTTATTCAAACTTCGTACAAGAGTGACCATAACAAAGCTATATCAGCTGGTAGCAATATCTAAGTTAGGTTTGTTAACTGTTAAACTTCTCCAAAGCATGGTTACGACGTGCAAGAGTAAAGTAAAGTAATATAATTTTATATTACTTTACTTTACTGATCCGGATGCAGCTGTATACCAGTATTTTACACGGAGCGACTGCCTATCTAACGTTCACAACCCAGTTAGAACGGGGTAAGACTGGTTGTCAGACTTTCGGCTGACTGACTGACTGACTACCTGTAACGACTGTCAAAGATCTACAAATGACAGCTGGGACCAACGGCTTAACGTGCTTTCTGAGGCACGGAGGAAACTCGGTACGTTATGGGTGGTCACCCAGCCACAGACCAACCTAGACAAGTGCGGCTTAACCTGAA
Organism: Eurois occulta; assembly: GCA_950022335.1. Lineage (NCBI taxonomy): Eukaryota > Metazoa > Arthropoda > Insecta > Lepidoptera > Noctuidae > Eurois > Eurois occulta. The sequence continues at coordinate 16,165,099 of OX465489.1, forward strand.
GATTGATCCGAGCGGCTGTTATTATTTAGCCACGAACTCCTCTCCGTAGCAATTTTATAAAATGGCAACAAAAGAAAACCTCATTTTTTCAGCGGAGAAACCATTACACAAGTCTTATTTCAAGTCTCAACGGAACCCAACCCCTCACAAAAAACATAATCCCAATATTAATTCATTTTTTTAATCCCTCGAGAGAAGTTGGCTTCTGTCCTATATCTTGTTTGTTTATACGATGATAGTCCGTCGTTGTACATGATAGATGACTTGAAAGTGCGATCATGAATTAGTTAGTGTAGTCTGACCTTTAAACCTTTTATCGAAATTATTATTGGGGAGACTGGGAAGATGGGAGACGTGTCGGGATATTCCATAAGTTATTTTTCGTCGCCTAAAATTGTGAAAATCGTTATCTTACTAATTAATGTTAAAGCATTTTTGTCCTTGACGTAGTTAAACCTGGATTGCCAAGAAAGTAACGGTAGGTAATATTGTAAACAGCTCACTTTGGGCGCAGTTAACCCCACTTGCTGACTAGTGACTAGCTTGATTCTTACTTTCGTATGAGCAATCATCATTTTGAAATCTGCATGGTTATCATGCCCAATTTAGGCCCAATTGGGGCCGGCGCAGCATGTCTCCTTCTTACATACTTGTCTATTACTCGTCATCTTAGCAGTCACTTCCTTTCTAGCCATATTATCCTTCACACAGTCCATCGTTTCTTTGGTCTACTACTCATATAGCACATTCTAATTAAAAAATTTCCTCACTATATTTCATTCCCTCGCATCACATGTGCATATTGCTTCTGTCCTACTGTTTCTGCATGAAACTACCAAAATTCAAACATGATTTTCTTCATTGTTTTTTGTTTACATTGTAAGCAGGATATAAGGTGTATTTTCATCCCTCCACGGTGTCAGGAAATTGAGGAACAGATAAAAAAACATGGCGCCTACGGGGAGGTGAAACTACATAGTTTTTATAAAGGACTTTGCTACGTGTGTGCATTATTTATAATACGTTTAGAAATAAATTGAAGGAAAATGGTGTATATGGCGGATATAATGGCAAAATCTTGGCAATGTTGGCATGTTTTTGTTGGGAACCATGATTTTTAGGAGGCATTGAATCGAAACGCGTGGTTATTTGCCGCCGTACCCATAGAGTTAGCAATTTTGTAAAATAGCTGCAATAACAATTTTGTGTAAAATAAAGAGTGTTTTATTCTATCTATCTAAATGTAACTTTCATTAATAAAATAACTAGGCGGGGACTACCAATTACAAACCAAGAGTTCTCAAAAGTTTTCGAAGGAGCCAAAGCAAATCAAATCTAACCGCGTTTCTTAATTCTTCATTTATGAAGAACCGTTCGTCGTAACGTCGTCGTACGTAAAGTCTAAGCTAGCATTAAGATAAAAAATTTAAAGATAGTACAAGAGATACGAAATTGATCCTGGTAGTGCTGCTAATGGGCCATTGGTTTTAAGACACGGTAAATTCGTATCCATCGAATTTCACCCATTTTTAACCATTTCTACATACAACTTCTCTACATACGATGTTTTACCGTTTTCCCCATGACATGAAGCTCTTATCGCCCGTAAGTTAAACAAAGGAAGCGCGTTTCACCGGAATAATACGTCACTCTTAACATTAAAGTGATTATATCTCAAGTCGAGTGATGACGTGTTACATTTTCCCCTTTCATGACGTCATTTGTACAAAAATTTCCCGCATAAGTGTAGGTCTATGTTTTTTAGGGAAGCTGTAATGGGAAAGGAAAGTAATAGAATTAATTTGTTGGGACCAAGAGCTTTGATTTTGTCACAAAATGTTCAGGTATCCGAATCGAAGGACCATTTTTGTTTTTATTTAAAAAAACACAACAACCACAACACATCTTAAAAGATACAACAACACAACAAACAACCACAACACATCTTTTAAGATGTGTTGTGGTTGTTTGTGTTTTTAGTATACTGAAATACACACCCTAGTCCGTGTCAGTAGAACATAATACTTATTTGTTTGTTTGTTACAAGCGGAAATAACCTTATGTCGTAGTTTAAAAAAAGTTAAGGCCTAAAAATATTTGAAAAAGGAGTCCATTCGTGTTATATATCCACACTTTTATCCAAGATCAACCTTTGCCAGCGGTTCAACCTCGTGGAGATCAGAAATAATCCTACTGTCTAATGTACTAATGCTGTAAAAAGTATGCATTGTCAAACAAACATAAGACAAAGAAACATTAGATTGAGTGCCACTGATAGTTCATTTTAAAATAATAAAATATTTTTATTTTACATCTTGCAAGCAAGCAAGACATGCTCAAATGTCCTAATTACATAAACATTTGGTAAATGACACGTGATTTAGAAGTTACAGCACGTGTGTTAGATGTTAATGTATATCAACATAATGTATAATGTGATTAACACTTGTCTTGTGTAAGCATGTGCTTTAAAACATTCACATGTGACCTCTTTTTATGATTCTGTACTTTGAACTTCAGAGCCGGGTATAAAAATGAGTATGATTTACAAAGGAGAATAAGGGCGGGTATTTACTAGGTAGATGTGAGTTGAAACATCGGGAGGAGATACCCTAGAAAGACATACTCCGGCGAGTGTGTATGACCAGATGTATGACCGATGGATGAAGCAAAAGGAGTATGTAAGGATCGTAGCACTAATTTTCTTTAGGTTCTGCCTACTCCTCATAGAAAAAAAGGCGTATAGGCGTAGATTACATAAATGTATGTAATGGTCAGGTATGGACCATTTAGTAAAGACAATCGTTTTCACAGCATTTTTTAGGACCAGGTGTTTTCCGCGAGCATTCAATAAAAACAATTCTGCTTTATGAGATGTGAAGCATGTTTCATCCTTTTGATATAATATAGAAAATTGCAATCAATCTAAAATATCACCCAAACCCTAACACAGTGACACAGCAATTACATGTTTGCCAAACACAATATCCAGCGTAACGTAAACATCACAAGTCCGTACATCATGTCTATTACATCATGTTGTATTAATGGCCGACAACTGTTTGTCATCGGCTTAACGCGAACGTGCGTGTAAACGTTACCATCGGGACCAGGAATCGGGTTGGAGAGCAACCATATTTTGTGGTTTCGTTAATTTGGTTTATGTAGTAGTTTTTTAATTATTTTGGTACTTGTGCTATATCCCTGGTGAATGAAAAAAAAAACCTTACAGATTACGGATATATGTTATTATTTCCTGTGGAAACGGGCGCGACAAATTCCGCCATCACCCCAATAACACTTTTGCCGCCTAATATCCCAATAACACTTTTGCCTGACCTGGGAATCTAAATTAAAACATTCAGTAATCGCGCTTGCAAGCACTAGACACACGAAGCCGTCCCTAACATGACTAAATTAAATACGACAAAATTATTAAAAAAAGACATCTTTAGAAATTTAAATGAAAGACGAGTATATATATGCCGAAATCTTAAAACCAAAACACAAGTCTCCTAAAACGTGACCACCTCTTCAGAAACCTGTATTCCAGCCACTAATTTAAGTTTTCGCTCACAACCTCCAGAACACTGCATAGCCAAAATAAAAAGACCTCTCTATTACTTCGAATACTTAAGATTCGCGAAGAAGTCAGCAGATTAAATGGCCTCGCAGGGGTCACATATTCTGGTCACGTGAGGAGGCAACCCTCAAATTTTAGTGGTGCTGAATTCCCGAGCACCTCATTAATTTCAGAGCTTCTTTCAAAGTTTTTCGTCGTTTCATTTCGGAGCTTGCTTAATTAAATCTAGTTTTAAAACTTCATAGGATTCTGTGGACGTCTTGAGGTGAAAATGTCTTCTTTTATATTATCGTTTTGCAGGTAACTGCGGACTTAGACAAGTTAAGCAATATGTTAATTTCGAGTAGTGTCAAAACCGTAAAACAATTTTGCAGTTTCTCCAGAATGCACGAAAGCACGATTGGCGCAGTGCCTGAACGATTGACTGCTGCGCTGCGTGTCGCGGGTTCGATTCTCGGACGGAACAAATATTTGTTGGTTCTGGGTCTGGCTGTTTGTGTATGTGAGTTTAAATGATCGTAAACGCACTCACGGTACAGGAGAAATTCCTAGTGGAAAAATAAAATGCACTTTGACTTTTACTGACTATGCGTATGTGTCATAGAGGATAGCAGTCTGTCACTCTAACTTAAAGGATAGCTATTCATCTTATTATCATCCACTGTTGCACGAACCAGCCTTAAGAAATAATATTAATCTTCAACGATATCATTTCTTAATTTTCTCGCAAATCAAAGCAAATCCGACATCGCGCAAGTGAGCTATTATCCACAAGATTAGAACATACATAAAGGGTGTCAGGGACAGCCCTCCGCAGACTGATGAGGTGAATATATATATCATACTAAGATGACCGGTAGGTTTTATTGCAAAGATAATAAAATTAAATTATTTACAAACTACAAAACTATTAGGTATAGTGTACAAGTAGAAAATGGTTACAGGGCGTCTAAAAATTCGTCCGCATCGCTGTCAACAGGAAAAGTGCCCAGGAGGCTGGCAGCATTACCACGTTGGATGGCAATGCTGATTCTTTCGCCCAAAAATAGGCCCGCCCTCTGGTCACGTGAAGAGTCGACCAACCGCTTGGAGATTTCCCGAAAAACTAGGTGGGCACTCAGACCCCATGGCCCTAGTTTTTAAAATAATTTCTTGTACCGGTAGGTAGGTACAAGAAATTATTTATTAATAATAATTTGTTGTACCGGTAGGTACAAGAAATTATTTCAGGAACGTTATGGGAATCCAATAAATTTGATTTGTTTTATTTCCTCATACGCAATGTACGATACATTTCCGTGGCAAAATGCAAGGAGCGAACGGCAAGCGCGACGACGAGTTCGAAGAACGCTGTAACTAGGCAGGAAGTGAACAGCTGATTTCACGCGTCGTTTGTTAGAGTATTTCAACATCCATTGTTGATTATATTTATATTTTAACCGTATTATTTACATAAATTGAGTGCTGCGTACAGAGAATGTAATTTTACATTGAAATAAAGGAATAGTAACTGCAAAACAATAAAAAAAAACCGGATAAAAATTCCGGTAGAATATCATTTAAAATAAGGAGCTGAATGCACCCTGTCAGTTTGCGGAGGGCTGTCCCTTACACCCTGTATACAACAGTCCGACATTACCCGCGGGGCAGTAGCCAACCAGATACAACACCCGTTTGACTAGAGAGTCCTATCTATAAAGGACGAGAAACATTGCACCCCGTTCCTCATACTTTTATAATATAATAAAATACGGCACATCATAATCTGCCTAGCTTTTTCTCAAATGTGTTGGGGTCTGCTTTTAGTCTAATCGGATGCAGCTGAAATCCAGAAACCACGTCTGACCTCAACAAACCAGTTAGTACTGGGTAATACGATACCCCTTGGTAAGGTTGGCTGTCCGAGTTTCGGTCCACTGACTACCTGTAACGACTGTTAAAGATCTACAAATAACAGCCGGGACCAACGGCTCGACGTGCTTTCCGAGGCTCGGAGGAAACTCGGTATGGAATGGGTGGTCACCCATCGACGCAACAACCTAGGCAAGTGCGGCTTAACTTGAAGACCGTCCCGATCGGCTGTTATTATTTAGTCACGAGCTCTTTAATAAAATACGGCACAGTAGGCATAAAAAACAAATTAACTCATTCGCTTCAATTCACAAAAAAAAAAAAATGCAAAGTGGATAATATTCAATTAGACCTAAGTTCACCGCGAACATTCTATTATACTCCTCCGACGATCGTTTGTCAACGTCGTTTATATTAATTTGCATTAAATTCCCTCTTACGTTGATATGCCGGGAGCCCATTTATTTTGTTTGAAGTTAACTCAATTTCACGGTGAGCTTGGATGCCATAGCGGTTTCTGTTGCGCGCATTACACCTCGAATTATGGATAGGTGTACCAAATCTGCATGTGTTTTGTTTTCGAATAGAATTAAGAGGCCCGTCATAAAGAAATAGCTCAGCCTTTTACTGGCTATGTCTGGTCTGCTTCCAGACTTACCAGATGCAGCTGAATGCCAGTATTTGAGATGCATCGAATGCCTATCTGACCTTCAAAAAACTGGGTTATGTGTAGAAACTTACTAGAAATGTTTCAGAAACACAATCTCATGTAAGTGTTTAGTACACACTGCAAATTAGATCGGTTTGCAGGGCACACCAACATAGATGTTGGTGTGCGTAAACTCAACGGCCGTCTGACTTCGCCTATTTATTAGTGTTTGCTTCACAATAACCCGTTGTCCACGCACACACAATAAAATTTCTTGTCACTAATGTTGCAGGGAATATGACGCATAAATTTAGCTTATGATACAATCGTCTCCGTGGCGCATTAGTCGAGCGTGCGATAAATAATTACTTACTGCGCCGGCGCCGTAAGATCGAATCCGACTGCCAACAGCTTAATGTTTTTGTATGTTTTAATAAAATATTTTACATTTGTTTGTTCAATTCATTGCTTAACTATTAGCAAGTCTCTTTATATTTGGGTTAGAATGTATTAGTTGTCTACCCTCTAAAAATGACAAATCATGTTTAAGTTAGTAGTTTAAGTTCATCGTCATAATGCTATTGACTATCGGGTTTTCGTTACGTTTTTAGACATTATACCCTGCGTTTTTTGAGAAGTGCTTTTATTTGTGAATCAATATGAATCATTGAACCACACTTTTATGAGCTGAAATAATTATTTTGCATGAGCAAAATGTTTCAATTAGTGAAATTGCGAGACGTTTAAAGATATCGGTGAGTAACAAAATGTTATTATGATGTTTAGAAGTTTAATATGTTTAAATAATCCACATGTTATTGATTGTTGTTTTTTGTAACAATATTTTATTATTGTTCACAGAGAAGGACTGTGCAATTGTGGGTCCATCGTTATGCAGATTCGGGAAGCATTGATCCTTGCCGACCGGGACCAAAGGCTGGATTTGCATTCACAGATTGGCATCTGATATAGTTGCTACGCATACCGCTGAGCCCTTCCTCACTACTCGTTCCACGGCAACTAAACATGACGTGACATTACAAACTGTACGAAACCACTTGCGAGCAGCTGGTGTGAAATGTTGTAGGCCAGCCAAGAAAATTTGAATGTCAGATATTCACAGGCAAAACCGGGTACGCTTCGCAAGAGAATATTTGGATTTTGATTGGTGCAATAATATAGTTATATTTAGAGATGAAAAATGTTTTAAATCAGACAAGGACGGTCGAAAAATATTGTGGCGAAAAGATGGTGAGCGCTATCATAAAAAAAAATATTCTTCCATGCAGGTCTAGTGGAGACATTTACTTCGTGCATGAATAAGTCATAGATAGCGAAGGCGCACCAATAGGATATTAATAAAAATATCAGGGGGTAATTCGATTTGTTTTATGTGAGTGATGTTATTGTTAGTGAGATAACAATTTAGGATACCTGTATCTTAATATCTATCTTATTAACATGTTTATTCATTTCACTAATAAATAAATTACCCACTTGAATAAGAAAAGTAACGTTATTTCTTGTCCGACTTAGAATATTTGTCATGCACAAAACTTTTTAATTTGTAATTATAATATAAAAAAAAACCTAGTCAATAAATGTTGTTGATTTCTTAATACAAATTGTTTAATTTTTACTTCCATATTTTTTTTCGAATAATGTTCTTATTATCAGGTAAATTACAATAAAAATTCAACAAAATGAAAATAAAAGTTTTTTAATAATGCAAAAAGTTGACGCCAGCGGCGCAGATTCGATCCTACGACACTTGATTTACCAGCCGAATGATTACACATCTATGCCACGACACCGGTTAGTCATAGGGTTAAATTGATGCTTCATATTCTTTACCTCATATTATACACTAGCTTCTGCCCGCGACTTCGTACGCGGATCCCGTTGCTTATGCCAGCGACAACGGGGTCGTCAAAATCGAAAATTTGAAACGTCTGATGTAGAATTCTAAGGCCCGGGGACGGGAAAACAACGGGATGAGCGAGACGATTGGAGTCGTTCCAGATCATTCATTTTTGTATGTCAACAGGAAATGCCCATCAGACTAAATAACTTTTGCTAAGACGTCATTCCTTAATTTGTTATAGCGCTGCCATGGGCTTTGGAGTTCCACAGCAGGTGTTCCAGATCTTCAAATTTATTCTCACAGCAGAAAATGCTCTTCACGTGGTCATATTTTTAGCTATGGCACCATTTTTATATCTTTTATACTGTAGTTGGCCTGTTGCGGTTCTGCATCAGGTATTAATTTTCCAAAATAAATTATAGCCTTTATGTTGCCCAGACTATACAACAAAAAACTTTTCTTCCCGTTACTCCGCAGCAGATCCCAAGGGTACACTGAATTAACTTCTGTCTCTTCATGCCGTACTCCAGCAATCCTTACTCTCTCACTTTCTAACTGATTATGAATATTTTGTTGTGTGCGTGTTCGGGACAATGTATGATAATCTCGAGCAGCAGTTAGTCGCGCATCACGTTCATCACTCGTTTCAAAAGACCTGTTAGTAGATATGCGAATTCGCTGAGAACTCAAGTGTGATTCTGTATCGGTAAACGTTTCTGACTCGCGAGACAATGCATGTCGCTCACGATCAGCAGACAGTCGCGCATCACGTACTGCACTTGTCTCTAGAGACCTAGCAGCAGATGCGTAGATACGCTGAGTACTCAAGCGCAATTCTCTATCCGTGAACGTCTCCGACTCGCGAGACAATGCGTGACGTTCACGATCAGCGGACAGTCGCGCATCATGTTCCGCACTTGTTTCTAGAGACCTAGCAGCAGATGCGTAGATACGCTGAGAACTCAAGCGCAATTCTCTATCCGTGAACGTCTCCGACTCGCGAGACAATGCGTGACGTTCACGATCAGCGGACAGTCACGCATCATGTTCCTCACTTGTCTCTAGAGACCTAGCAGCAGATGCTTAGATACGCTGAGAACTCAAGCGCAATTCTCTATCCGTGAACGTCTCCGACTCGCGAGACAATGCGTGACGTTCACGATCAGCGGACAGTCGCGCATCATGTTCCGCACTTGTCTCTAGAGACCTATATGCAGATGCGTAGATACGCTGAGAACTCAAGCGCAATTCTCTATCCGTGAACTTCTCCGACTCGCGAGACAATGCGTGACGTTCACGATTAGCGGACAGTCGCGCATCATGTTCCTTACTTGCCTCTAGAGACCTTGAAGCAGATGCGTAGATACGTTGAGAACTCAAGCGCAATTCTCTATCCGTGAACGTCTCCGACTCGCGAGACAATGCGTGACGTTCACGATCAGCGGACAGTCGCGCATCATGTTCCTTACTTGTCTCTAGAGACCTTGAAGCAGATGCGTAGATACGTTGAGAACTCAAGCGCAATTCTCTATCCGTGAACGTCTCCGACTCGCGAGACAATGCGTGACGTTCACGATCAGCGGACAGTCGCGCATCATATTCTTCACTGGTCTCTAGAGACCTGGATGTAGATGCATAAATACGCTGAGAACGCAAGCGAGCTTCGCGATCCAAAGAGGTTTCTACAGAGCGAGTTGCAGCCTGATGTTCTCGAACAGCATCAAGTCTATCCTGATCCTATCTTTTAGCTCCTTTGGAACGTTGGGAAAGATTTGACCTCTTTCTAGGCATGGTTATAGTTTTATTCTGAAAAAACCTGATCAATTAAAATCTAAGTGACTGCTCCCCTGCGTTACCGGGTAGGCTACCGTGTCGCGAAGATAAATGGAAAAGGAAATAAATGGGAGTTTTAGCCAGTAGAGTAAAATTTTCCTCACCGCGTGGAGGTACTCCCAGCTTATGTTATTTTATAATTTCACAGTGCACTCTGGGAGTTCCACAACAGGTGTTCCAGATCTACAATCTTTATACGTCAACAGAGAGTGCTCATCAGGCTGAACAACTCTTGCTAAGACGTCATTCCTATATAGGTTATAGTATAGCTGGGCTCTTGGAGTTCCATATCAGCTGTTCCAGATCTTCAAATTTTATACGACAACAGAGAGTGTTCATTAGGCTGAGCAACTCTTGCTAAGACGTCATTCCTATATATGTTATAGTGTAGCTAGGCTCTTGGAGTTCCACATAAGCTATTCCAGATCTCCAAATTTTATACGTCAACAGAGAGTGCTCATCAGGCTGAACAACTCTTGCTAAGACGTCATTCCTATATAGGTTATAGTGTAGCTGGGCTCTTGGAGTTCCATATCAGCTGTTCCAGATCTTCAAATTTTATACGACAACAGAGAGTGTTCATTAGGTTGAGCAACTCTTGCTAAGACGTCATTCCTATATATGTTATAGTGTAGCTAGGCTCTTGGAGTTCCACATAAGCTATTCCAGATCTTCAAATTTTATACGACAACAGAGAGTACTCATCAGGCTGAACAACTCTTGCTAAGACGTCATTCCTTTATATGTTATAGTGTAGCTGGGCTCTTGGAGTTCCACATCAGGTGTTCCAGATCTTCAAATTTATTCTCTTAGCAGAACATGCTCATCACGTGAAACAATTTTTGCTATGGTACCATTTTTGTATCTCTTATAGTTTAGCTGGTCTGTTGCGGTTCTGCATCAGGTGTTTAAGTTTCCAAGATAAATTATAGCCTATGTGTTGCTCAGACTTTATACCTATACAACAAAACAAAAATCATTCAAATCCGTCAAGCAGTTCCGAAGATTAGCGTGTACAAACAAACAGACAAACAGACAAACAGACAAACAGACAGAATTTTTTTTTTGGTTTCGTGCTCTTTTACTGTTTCTAAACCCCCCTCAATTATTATTTTTTTAATATATTCAATGTACAGACACAGTTTTTTTACTGTTTTATTATATGTATATAGATATACTATAGTGAAGCAAACACTAACAAATAGGCGAAGTAATACACCAGTTGATTTTACGCACACCAACATCTTTGTGGTGTGCCCTGCAAACCGATCTACTTTGCAGCGTGTACATAATGTTTTATCCTTCGACGTTATGGTTTTCTTATAGTACTTTTCTATAACCAGACATCACTGTATATATTAATGACATGAATCTATACACACTATTTATAGTATACATACATACATACAAATAAATAAAATTGAAGAGTCTGTTTGTAATATCAAAATAACAGCTTTTTACTGAATGCATATGATAGTACATTACGATATTAGTGCGTTAAGATGGTTATAACATAAGAGGCGGAATTTCAGCCCGAGCCGAAGGCGAGGGCGTAATTGAGCCGAGCATGTTATAACCAATACGCACGTATATCGTACGACGTTTTTTAACACATTTGCAAGGAAACAGAAAAAAAAAGATATTCGCAATACCTACAAAGAAAAGAAAATTTGAGAAAAATGGCGCGAGGATTATTTTCTGCCGCGGCTGCGTGACGCAAAGACGCTAGAGCATGCAGCCAAGTTATTAAATTACCGAATAAACTGTTTTTTTTTTCATTTTAAATAAACTCAATCTGTGAATGCACACTGTTGCTTTCCCGTCATTTTAACAGCACGCTAGCGCTGCCTACTGACTGGCGCCGCGCGGCGATTAGTCGAAATTTGAATAGCAACAGCGCGCTGCTCACTAGCTGGAGTTGTGCGGCGGCGATCAGTTCCATATTTGAAATGCCAAATAATACTGTTATGGAATTTGTATGGACTATAACTTAATTATTTGCTTTCATAACACACGCGTTTTTTATGACCCGCTTTACATATTTAAAACCGGTGGAATTACATCAGCTTTACGAGCAAGGGTGTTAAAAAAATATTTACGGCACTTATAACAAAAACACATTTTTTTCTATTTTTGTCTGTCTGTCTGTTTGTTCCGGCTAATCTCCGAAACGGCTGGACCGATTTTTACGGGACTTTTATTGGCAGATAGCTGATGTTACAAGGTCTAACATAGGCGTTATTACCTTACGCGATATTATTTCAGAAAAATAATTAGGGTTCCGTGCAAAAATATTAAAACTTGAAATTGGTAACAAAATTAGATTAAAAAGGGAAGTAAATTTTGCACTGGACGAAACTGATGCTGGTCGATTATTGTAAGTAGGTATGTAGTTCTCACTATTAATACTTCCACATTCTAATAGGTAGTGTTCAGGTGCCAAGTACTTAATTCGCTACTGTGCTAAATAACTTCTATAAATTAAAGTGTCTATCAGGTTACGACGTTTATTATTCCTTCCAAATGCGATATTTTAAAATGCATCCATAAAACGGGTTTTGTGGCCGTCCCTTAACGTAACTACTTAATATCATTGCAAACCTTGGTAGCATTAACAGCATATTCTTGTGAAAACATCCTCGAGTAAAGCTTTCAATTTTAAAGTTCAAAGTCTTTGAGTGAGCACGTAATCCTTTGGATGGTTGAAAGTCTTCAGTCATTTTCATTTCACTTTTTTTGACTGCATTTAAAACTCATCTTGAACCATTTGCATGTTATTATGGTACCTGTGCAAAGTGAATGCTTTGCGCGGTATTTTACATAACTTAAGTTTTATTACTTCATAGTTTTGGAAAAAGTTTTTTTAATCTATTATTACAGTGAGCTTTCGTTCATCAAATATAATAGAACCGGCCCTAAGGGCTGGCCTTTCTATATTTAGAACATTCAATGTACGAAAACACACGTATGTACGCAATACTGTTTTACGAGATTTAGGGTCTAAAATAACAATGGTTTTATGTATTGCTGACGGCCTAGATATATTGACATTCTATTAGCGGTAACAAAAGGTTGCAAAAGTTACAATTTTGTAGAAAGTAAAGTACATAGTTGTTTGGTAACGGCTCCGACTTCCGAGCCGTGGGTTCAAACCCAGCCAGGCGCATTACTTTGGGTGATTTATTTCATCACTACTGCTCTCGAAACGGTGAAGGAAAACATCTTGAGGAAACGGGCATGTCCTAGAACCAAGAATTCGAAGGCAAGGTGACATCTAACAACCCGCACTGGGCCCGCGTGGTTATTACCTCCCATTCCCTCACAGGAGTAGGAGGAAGGATACCTGGGTCTCAGTAATGGGAACAATATGGGCTGATTATATGCTTAACTAGTTGTAGAAATACAAACCACTTCGTTAAAAACAAATTATCACTTATCTTACTCTATTTAGTATGTCATAATAAAAAAAAAATAATATAACATTTTATTTAGTTCGCATAACAAGGTGCAATATTAAAAAGCTAGTAACAAAAGACGATGATCCTTAAGCGCTAGGTTTTTACAAATTCCCTGGACTCCACATTATGATACCCTGTGTCGTGGCATATCTTGAAGGTTATTCCATAAAATTAAGAATAACACTTTGTTGGAATAGATACAATAGTACCACCCACATTCCCATTCTGGTAGTTGTTGAATAAACAAAATCCAAGTCTCGACTGCAAGATGAAGTGTAAAGTTACGATTGCAAACAGTCACAACTCTAGGCGAGGCACACACAATGCGGTGGTCACACAAACTACGCAGACAAACATTCAGACACGAAACAAACATCTGCGGACTGAACCAATGTTTGTTACGAGTACGATTGGGAATGGACTCCTCGATCACAGAACTGAGGCCTAGATTAATACAAGCTTTGTTACAACAAGCTTACTCTAAACAACTTTTAACTATGAAACTCTTGAAATCGTGAAAAAATCAGATGGTTGTAGAAACGGTTTTTTTTTCTATTTTTCAGGATTGGTCCGGTAATAAAAGTTGTTTATAATGATGATCATAATGACCTCCTAAGAGGTATAGGGTAAACAAAATTTAAGGTTGTACACATATTACACAGGACGAACTTTGGCTAAGCGACATTCCTGCACTTGTCAAAGATAATATTTAAGTGTTTTGTATTTATAGCTACTTATATCGAATTCATTGTATTATATTCTAATTAAATTTTAAGTTTCCATGCTTAATGAAGCCAGCGAAACTTGTGTAACCTTTTTATTTGTAAGACCCCATAATATACTAGCCATACTTCATTCGAATAAAAAATCGCAAAACGGAAACGGAAACATGTCTCAGTCAAAGCTCGCGCTAAATAACGTTTATAGATCTCAGCCTCAGAGCAGGCAGGTTCATATTTCACGGAGGATCTGGGATCCAAAACAAGGATATTTCAACGCTGTGTACGACTCAGTATCTATCATCATTTACACTCGATCCGATCTGAGATTGAAACTAACACACTCGTATCTTTTCCGGTATTGAGACCTGAGAGACAGTGGACTTCAAAGTTTAGTTTCTTTTGATGCTTTTTTGTTATAGAAAAGTTTGACTTCAGTCATTTACATCTGTAGTCAAGTTAAAGTAATTAGAGATTTGAGTTTAAGTAATGACTGAAGCAACCATTTTTATGTAATAGACAAGATTTTGAACGTAGTAAGAACCGTCAAAGAAAGCAAAGCTAAGAATTATAACTCTTGACAGTTCTAACTTGAAGCAATTACACAAAATAAAAACAATATCTTTATACCGCCTATATTAGTGATGCACCTCTAATTGTGTTGCACAATTTGTGCAACACAATTTGAGATTTGTTTTTTTTTTTATTTTTCTTTTTTTTTTGTTTGTGCCTCTAATTGTGTTGTATTTGTGTGTTTGTGTTGCATCATCACGTTGATGAAGAGCACCGACCCGGACGACGTGCCCGCTTTTGTGGCGAAGGAGCTTCATAAGCTGCCCCCAGTTACGTTTGACCACGTCGACGTCACCAGGTTGCTGAAGGACATCACAACTCTCAAGGCAAGCCTGGCCGAGGTACAGTCCAAGTTGGAAGTGTCGAATAACACCATTGGTGAGCTACGTGCCGAATTTAAGTTATTGCGCAGCGCTATTACGGTAAATAAGTCACCTGATGCCTCTAACGTGAGCACATGTCGCGGAGCGAGAAACGCTAGCGTCGGCAGTTTTGGGTCGGCGAGCTCCACTGCGTCACCCGCTGCTGATACTGCACGCGTTGCAACTTACGCCGCCGCCGTCACTGACTCGATGCCGGTCGAAGTAGAGACTCGTGTGGGTACATCGACCCCAAAACGTGCCTACACTGCTATCGTCGACACGCACAAACCTGTGTCGCAAAACAAGAAGGGGGAAAAGAAGAGCTGTGAACCTGACAACAGGGGTTCGAAACAGCAAGGCCCAGCTACGGGCGTGTGACAAGGATGGCTTCGTGAAGGTGGAGAGGAAGAAGCCCCCTAGTCGGAACCAGTGCGGGACTGCGCTGGCAGGACCCAATGTGCTGCGTCCGGCAATATCAACGACGCAGCTTTATGTGTCCCGGCTACATCACACCACGAAGGTTGAGGAGATCGTGGAGTATGTCCGAGCGAAGACCAGCTGGACCTTGAGGGTTGAGAAGTTGGAGTCGCACCACAACACGAATTTCAAGTCGTTCGTGGTGCGAGTTCCGACTCATCATATTGAGACCTTCCTCAAGGAGGAGTTTTGGCCGAAGGGTGTCATGTTTCGGCGTTTCCGCGGAAGGCGACGCGACACCACGCAGCGCAACACGACGCCGTCACTTCGTGTACAATAATAACATATGTTTTCTGGTTTTTATATATGTATAAATATGTATGATAGTCTATAAGGTATATAATTATGTTATGGGTCTTTGTTACCTGAAATAAATGATATATTATATTATTATTATTATTAAATATCTTGGTTACATTGAAAGTGAGAATTTGAGTGACGAATTAGAAAATGAGAAGCACAGGGCATTGTCGGTGCGTGGTAATATGTTGGCACCCAGGTTCGCTCGGTGTAGTGCTCCTGTTAAAATAACGATTTTCAAGGCATTCTGCCAGACGTTCTACACCAGCGTCATGTGGGCAAACTTTACACAGAAAGCCTACAATGCCTTGCCGTTCAGTATAATAATGTGTTCAGGGCTCTGTTTAGGCTCCCTCGATATTGCAGTGCATCATCATTATTAGTCATGTTTACTGATGCTAGCGTAGATGACTTCTACGCAATTATGCGTTAAAAAGTTGCGTCGGTGATGCAACATGTACGAGGGGGCCCGAATAGCGTCCTAAGGATGATTGGCGAGAGAACCGATACTGTTCTGCTCATTAGGTTCACTGAACTCCATGTGTTGCGAGACCGGTGAGCCTACTGTACCCCTGCACAGGTGTGTAGGCGGTATGTCTAGTTTCTTCTTTTTCTTTCAATTACTAACATTAGTTATAAGCAAAATTCTTGTTACTAACAACTTTGCCCTGCCTATGGACTTTTTTGTCTGAAATAAATGATTTTTATTTTATTTAATTACTAATATACCTACAATACTACAGAATAAAAGTGGTATCTTAAATAGTTACATAAAAAATACATATAAATTACATACAAATAATAAAAACACAATAATAACATAAAAATAATAATAATTACCAAAAAAAATAAAAAATAATAATAATAAAAAAAGAAATTAATTACACATAAATTATATATTGCCCTGTTAAGTATCTGTGTGTACATAAATAATTAAATAAATTACTTTTACTCAAGTAATAAATCACTATGACTTGTTTATAGATACGGGTGTTAGTCAATTCTGAATGCAAGCGTAGTATGGGAGATCCCCGAGCTAGATGGAGCAAATTCAAAAAAGTGGCAGGAATAGACTAGATGCGGATGCAGATTATAACTCTAAGAAGGGCATTGCATTAATATCTAAATATATAAAACTCAAAGGTGACTGACTGACATAGTGATCTATCAGCGCACAGCCCAAACCACTGGACGGATCGGGCTGAAATTTGGCATGCAGGTAGATGTTATAACGTAGGCATCCGCTAAGAAAGGATTTTGATCAATTCTACCCCCAAGGGGATAAAATAGGGGATGAAACTTTGTCAATTTTAAACCGATCAGGCTGAGACTTTGCATGCATAAAGCTACTATGACGTAGGCATCCGCTAAGAAAGGATTTTGATCAATTCTACCCCCAAGGGGATAAAATAGGGGATGAAAGTTTGTATGAAACTTTGTCAATTTCAAACCGATCGGGCTGAAATTTGGCATGCAGATAGATGTTATGACGTAGGCATCCGCTAAGAAAGGACTTTGATCAATTCTACCCCAAGGGGATAAAATAGGGGATGAAAGTTTGTATGAAACTTTGTCAATTTTAAACCGATCGGGCTGAAATTTGGCATGCAGATAGATGTTATGACGTAAGCATCCGCTAAGAAAGGACTTTGATCAATTCTACCCTCAAGGGGATAAAATAGGGGATGAAAGTTTGTATGAAACTTTGTCCATTTTAAACCGATCGGGCTGAAATTTGGCATGCAGGTAGATGTTATGACGTAGGCATCCGCTAAGAAAGGACTTTGATCAATTCTACTCCCAAGAGGATAAAATAGGGGATGAAAGTTTGTATGAAACTTTGTCAATTTTAAACCGATCGGGCTGAAATTTGGCATGCAGGTAGACGTTATGACGTAGGCATCCGCTAAGAAAGGTTTTTGATCAATTCTACCCCCAAGGGGATAAAATAGGGGATGAAAGTTTGTATGAAACTTTGTCAATTTTAAACCGATCGGGCTGAGACTTTGCATGCATAAAGCTACTGTGACGTAGGCATCCGCTAAGAAAGGATTTTGATCAATTCTACCCCCAAGGGAATAAAATAGGGGATGAAAGTTTTAATAAATCTTCTTATTGAACTGAAATTAAAGATTGGAGCTACTATGATGAAGACGTCCGCTTAAATAGGATTTTGATAAATTCAACTCCCATGGGGATAAAATAAGGGATGATGGAGGATGTAAATGAATTAGTTTGAACCTATCAGTACCTAATGGAAGAAATAAATTAAGACGAACAAAATAATTTTTAGTTCTAAATGTTGACAATAGATGGCGTTAAAGCATTTAAAAACGCGCTATCGTTGTGTTTTCACTGAGTACATATATACCCGAAGATGAGTGGCCGCCGTACCTAATAGTACATACTATACCTACCTAAATATTTCTAGCGGATAATATTTGACGATTGTGGTTGTTCTTTTCTTGGCATATTTTGGATTGAATTTGCTTTGTTTCGGTTTAGTAGTTTTGGTTATAGACTCTGCTTTGTATTTGGCATTTGTTTTGTTTTCGTTTGGTTTAAGTATAGGTTTTGTCGGTTAGACTTTTTTAAAATGGCTAAAAAAAAATATGAACGTTAATGGAGAAGTTGAAGAATGTGTGGTGCATGTTTGTTTCGTGCTCTCTCTTATTTAATGTACGGGACACAAGATAGAGCGATGGAGGTGCGTTCAGAAATTGTCAGATATGTGGTTAATGACTGGAGCAAGTTTTCAATTATGACCCACGACAGGAATGGTGATAACTACGTAACACCTGACGAATATTTTGCTGATATGATGAAAAATGCTACTTATGGCGGATTTTGTGAGTTAATAGCAGCAGGATTAATATTCCGATTTAAGTTTGAAGTTTATAGAAACGGTCTCATATATACGGAATCTGGATCTAACGACTATCCGGTAAGGCGATTACGATTCAGCCAAGATTTGTCCAGTGGGCATTTTGATGCCTATCTTCCCATAGCAGCACAGAAAATTACTTAGTATGGAGGTAGCTGTAGAAGAACATGATTTTGGAATTGATACACCTTCGCAACTTAAAGTTGATAAGGGTTGTCAGGAGGTACCTGTTTTAGAGCGTGAACATTCACTTAAGGTATCTTCAATAAATTGTAGGCCCTAATTTTTTACACACGCTAAACAAAAGTAAAACCGCAAAAACTATACCTAATTAATAATAATAATTCTTCACGCGAGCGAAGCCGCGGGCAAAAGCTAGTAATATCATAAAATCGAATACAATCATGGTTTATCAAAACAAGATAAACATTGAAGTATATACATACTTAAATCAGCCTTTGTGCAATGCTTTTTTATTTTTACAGTATGAACATAAAGTTAAAAAAAAAAAATACTTCCTGGTACTTTTTTCCTGGGTAAGACTAAACAGTTACTTTAAGAATGATTTAATTTCTTATTCATATTCACGAGCTGTCTCCAATTCCCCAACGTCTTTGTCCCAAACGTCGCAGCATACTTTCAGCTACAATCGCGTGTCGCGGAAGACGCCCACGGTCAAGCTGCTGTGCGCGGCCTGGTAATATTGACTTTAAATACTGTGTACACCATTTAATATCGTTTAAAGATTGTAAAATCTGTTCCGATCCGATGCGATGCGAGTCGTTTGGTGGAAATCATCCTTTAGTAATCCATTAGACATAGGAAATAAAAGTGGAAATTACTCTATGATTTCACTTTTTAGTAGCGAGATCGAAAATTTTAGTACCCTGCTTGGGATAAGTAAGGTTTCTTTTCGGACGCTTACTGGAACCTGGGGCCCCATTTTTTTTTTTTTTTTTTTTTTTTTGTGCGTGGGAAATCATCAAATGACCCCCCCCGCTATGGGCGGAGCGGAAGGGAGTGTCAGACTCTTACTGACTAAAAACCACCCATGTTCCTTCATTGGCCCTTTATGTTCCAGGGCCGCGGTATCTCTTTCGAACAGTCCCGCAGCCCTGGCAGGACCTGGGGCCCCCTGGATCGCAAAACGCTGGCCACTTGCCCAGAATGTCCAGTGGAAAAGTTGATCTACCGAAAATACTCTTTTAGCTGTTAATACTTCAGTGGCAGGAACACGAAACAGAGTACAATACTATATAGGGTGACTGGTAATTAGTGACCGATACTTAAACACGTGATTGCACTCATGATAACAAACAACTTTCCCAAAGAAACGTTTTTTTTTTATATACACATATGTATACTTTTGTGGCAGCCGGTCTGTGGCGCGGGCGCCGCTTACGAAGCGGGCTTGCGAGCCGCGCGGGTGCTCTACGTACCCACTGTTGCACGGTACGATAGAATGAGACAGAAAGGTGTCACGCGGCTAACAGCTGATAGGTCATAGGCGAGCTTGTGTGAATTTCATACGGCTGTTGTGTTATTGTGATAAAAATGAATGAGTATAAAAAAATGTTTCTTTGGGAAAGTTGTTTGTTATCATGAGTACAATCACGTATATAAGTATCGGTCACTAATTACCAGTCACCCTATACATTAGAGTACGGTCGGCAACCATAGGATGCGGTAGTAAAAGTCATCGTTATGTCAGTAGAAAGCGCTATAGTATTTATTCTCCGTATGCAGTAACAACAACGTACTGGCAATCGAATCACTATCGTTCGCAGCGATCAAATCCGAGCCAAATGGATTGGATTGGCCAAATTGTCCAAATTGCCCTGCCTGGCAAATGCTGGGTCGTTATGGCACTGTTACCTCACGGTGAAATATTAGCAGCTTCCGGACTGGGGTAATAGTAATATACTAATTTTAAATCAGAATTGTGGTTTTTGAAACTAATGAACAGGTGCATTGTTTCATTGTCCGAAATGGCAGTAATCCTAATCGATAATTCTAAAATATAGAACAGAATGAGTAGGTACGAAATAACTTACTGTTAAAGTTGTGCTTAGCAAGTTCATATATTTTTTGGGAAGGATGTGACAAAAGCCTTACACATTCTCTTAACCGTTGCAGTTACACGAAAATGGACTTAGGAGACTATCCATAATATTTCATGAAATTTTGATACCTAGTCACAGATTTTCAAAACAAATTACAGTTAGCAAGAAAATGACCATTTTACACATAACATTTTATTGATGCCAATCGATCCTGTTTCTAATACTGATTAAAAACTTCTATGGAGTTGAAGTATTACAGACACGGAGTCTGGGGCCCAATTCTGCTATTACAATAGTGCCAGAATGGTCTGTCATTGATTTCATAAATGTTGATTTTGACTTGTCAAAACTTGTCAAAATCAACAATTATAAAATCAATGACAGACCATTCTGACACTATTGTCGTCTATTGCAATAGCAGAATTGGGCCCCTGGATTTGAGCACGGTTGATGGCAATAGGTTCGCCCCCTTTTACATGCGACTGTGTGTGGGAGTAAGTGTCCTTTTAGGTTAGGTCCTTTTAGGTAGCCCTGAAGGGAATGAGGCGTGATGTAATGTGTTGTAAATAGGATCTTGTCCCCTCTGCCTGCGTAGTACTACTTATGCCTTTATATCCCAGAGAAGCTAGTGGCTAAATAATAACAGTCACTAGGGTCGATCTTCAGGTTAAGCCACGCTTGCCTAAGTTGGTCGTGGATGGGTGACCACACTATACATACCGAGTTTCCTCCGTGCCTCGGAAAGTACACTAAGCCGTTGGACCTGGATGACAATTGTAGATCTTTGACAGTCGTTAATTAGTTAGTGGAACGAAATTCTGATAACCAGTCTTATCAAGGGGTATCGTAATACCCAGTACTACCTGATTTGTGGAGGTCAGATAGGCAGTCGCTCCATGTAAAATACTGATATTCAGCTGCATCCTTTAGACTGGAACTTGGAAGTCGACCCCAACATAGTTGGAAAAAAGTTAGGCAGATGATGACTTATGCCGTTATATGTATTGACAGAAACAAGGCACCTCAATGTACAATCGAGAATTAATCAACCACTTACGGCGACCGATTTCAACCACAGGACAAATCACTTCATGAGTCATTGACCCGGAGCTTAGTCAATGAGTTAGGTGGCTCAGCGACGTTATATATGGCAGTGTCTTACCGTATAGAGCATATTATATTGGAGAAACTTCCTAAGGAATCCATTTGGCAAACTGTTAGAGGTTGGTTTTACTGCGCGAATATGTTTGGAATGTGTATGATATAGTATTTAATTTAAAATATGTATCGTTTGCTTCTCAATTTCTTGCGCTAATGCCACAATAATTGATATCAGTCTACTTACAGCGTCACAATCTATTCAGTTTGGAATGAGTCAATTAAATTAACGTTTTATTTCGAATAGTCCCGCAGCCCCGGCAGGCATCGGCCCTTTCGGACCCCATCCATTTTTCTGACATTTCTTTGAGGCGCGCGTGGAACAAGAACGCGCCGTCGACACGACCTGTCGTCATAAGACGGAAGGCTAACTAACTCATTACTCACCGTCCACAGGCCCGTGTGATGTTGACTGCCTCCTGTAGCTATTTACATGGAGCTACATGGAAACCATGGCAGCCATGTCCAACCATATCGCTGCGATCTGTCATTTGCAAAACTATTTATTTTCCCTACTTATAATACAGTGAATTAATGCACGTGGGCCACTTATAGGATTTTTAAAACTTCAAGGCAATTCAAAACGAGTCAGTCACAAATTAGTTTTTAGTGTCCGTCCTTTGTCGCTCAAAAGTCAGTCGTAATTTTCCTTAGCTTTCACCGAATTCCTCCTTAAACTATCTATATCCTTTGTTCATTTCCTTAGAGGAGGATGAAAAATCCCTAATAACAAATGGGGTGGAGCAGCGCTGGCCTTATTGATGACCGTCATTATTTGGTTAGGCGTCCTCTGTGCCAAATTATTGGCCAAATCTGTAATAAAGAATTTAATCTCGGATTTTCATGGTGCTGATGGATTGTTATTGTATAATGGTGGATTTTATTTTGTGTGGGAATATGTTTTGATTGTTTGTTTATAGGATGCTGGTTTGATTGATTTTAGATAAAAAAACGATGTCTTCTTTCTTTATCGTGTGGCGAACCTAGTGTCAGAGTTTGTATGCCACCCATGGGCCTCTGACTTGGCTTTACATGCCGTCGAGATATATCTCTCAGGCATGCTGGTTTACTCATGATGTGAAAATAGGAAACAAGCTTAAAATTATTGTACGAGCGTATTAGAAGGTCAGTAACACTTTTTAGATCAAACTTGAATTATTTTGAAATAACCTCGTGCTGGTTCCGTGTAGTGGGTGTGCCTGTTGCCATTAACAAGGCATCTCAAATCAGGGCTTCACCTAGAAAATCCTGATGAACAAACCCAATAGCACTTTTCCAGACCCGAGAATCTTAAGACCTTGAGTGCTGCGATGGAGCTTGCCACCACTAGATCACCGATACGCCTAGATCAGTGCTTTCTCCGTATACAAAACAGCGTTTGCCTAGCAATGGGAGAAAACTTGGCCGACATGTTTTTATAAAACTTAAATTATTTTAAGATTAAGGTATTAAAAAGACTATAAATTATCCTTACGAATACCATTGCGAATTAAATGTAGAGTACATACTATCAAAATACTCAAATAATAAAATTATTCATTCTATTGCCCCCTGATATCGAAGGGTAAGCATGATGAATGTGGCATTTATACATTAGAAGGGTTCGAGTTAGTGGCGCCGAACTTTGGTTCAAATTGCAGATTAGTTGTCGGATCATTGAGCTAGTAATTCATTAAGCGCTCCGATTTCATTGTATGGTTAATTAGATTAGTTTTCATTTGTCAGTTTGTATGTATTTGATGCGCTGGCGACTACATAATCAGCCAACGCTATTTCCATTCCACTATTTGTGTTTGACAAGACTATGATTGCCGTGTAACATGTTCAATAACAACAGCATCATAAAATATCTCGACGCATTTAAATTTTATTTGCCTAGCTAGAAGATTATAATAAACGTACTTACAATAGTTTTCAAAATGCCGCCATCCGCAGCGACCTAGATCGCGTTGCGGTAAAATCATAGCTGCGGCTACGTCGTATGACTCTTGACTAAGGGTTTTGTGATATTATATCTTGTTCAGACGGAATAGATTAGACTCAAAACGAGAAACCCTGTTTCAAATCCAACAAATATATTCTAAAAAATATGTACCTACCTTTTTTTTTGCGAACGATCTTAATCGTAATATGTGTGTTATTTATATTGTATTGTATGACACACATACGATTTTTTTTTTCATTTGTTTTTCGGTATGATGTACTGAACACGTGGTAACCTTTGTGCGTTCCCTTCCACCCTATTTAGTTAGCACCCCGACATTTCAGTGTGTTTACCTACGTGTAACTTAATATCAGTATCAGAACTGAAATCTCTATTTATATAACAAGCGGAAAGTTGCACTTTCCCGTTCTAGTATACCTTGATTATTTACCAAGTTGCAGTTTTGTTGACTTCAAGTTGTTAAGCAGCTGGTGAGACGGAGCTGTGATTATGAATTCTAAAGTTAAGTTACTAACTTAAGAGTTACAGATGTACTTGAAGTAGTCAATCAATGACTACAATAGTGTAGTTTTGGTTTATCTAGGAACGTTGTGTAGGTACATAAGTACCGTGCATTATATCCGCAATTCTTTACATTTTGTATTGAACAGAAAATTATAAAACGTAAACGTTTTCTGATATATTTTCTCTTAAAATTCAACAAACTTTTTATTAATAAACACGGCGTAAGATTAGCCTGCTCAAAGAGATGTCAGCAGAAGGAAAATGGATGGGGTTTAGTCAGTACAAGTCTGACACTCCCTTCCGCTGCGCCCAGAGCGGGAGGTCATTTGATGATTGCCCATCCGAAAAAAAAAATGGTAGCCTGCTCGTTAAGATTCTGCGGCGCCGCTGGATGCGAGACGCACGGGACCGGTGACACTTAGGAGAGAGCTATGTCCAGCAGTGGCCGTTTTTCGGCTGAAATGGTGATGATGATGGCTTAAGTTAATCCTCATACAATTTATGATAAATCAGGTCATATTGGTTGTAACTTGACTCCACGTTTATTAATAACTAGCGGCCCGTCCCGGTTTCACAAGGTACCAATGATACTCAGGGATAATGTAGCATTCTAATGGTGAAAGAATTTTTACCGTTCGGCTTTGTTAAGGGTCTTGTTTACACCCATTATGTGAGTGTGTGACCACATTATTTAAAACAACAAAAAGATTTTGTTAACTATTTCATGGATTTAAATTTTTTGCACGGAACTCTAATCTTTTTTCTAAAATAAAACTAGCAAGTAACTCCTTATAACATTCCAATTTTGTATCTGCCAGTAAAAATCCCGTCAAAACCGGGCCAGCAGTTTCGGAGATTAGCCGGAATAAACAGACAGACAGACCGACAAAAAAATTAAAAATTGTTTTTTTGTATAAGTACCTACCGTATGTAGGTACTTTCATAATGCATTCAGTTAAAAGCTATTATTTTGAAATTACAAACAGACATTCAATTTTATTTATTTGTATAGATGTATAGATAATTAATAATGAAAGCATGCTTACAAGAAATAAAAATGATTGTTGATATTGTCTGAATATTAAATACTGATAGTATTCGTACATAACATAAATGAGACCCTACTCCAAAAAGATGAATAAATCTACAAAAAAAAAAACACGTACTCCGTCCAAGCTATTCATTATTTAAATCCGTACCGCAATAAAGTACCATAGCTAAAAGATTTGGGGACGTACATTTATAAGGGGCATGTCACACGCTCTACTATATGAGGTCCAGACTCGGCCGGGGGTCAAGGCAGGCAATAAAATAGGTAAGGGATGACGGACCCACACTGCATTCTGATCTCGTTGTGA
The DNA here is from genome assembly GCA_950022335.1 of Eurois occulta. Classification (NCBI taxonomy): domain Eukaryota; kingdom Metazoa; phylum Arthropoda; class Insecta; order Lepidoptera; family Noctuidae; genus Eurois; species Eurois occulta. Next base: position 16,190,680 of record OX465489.1, read on the forward strand.
CTCGTGATCATATCTTACCCTTCGGCCCTTGCATAGGTACTTTTTTTTTTGTATTTACAGAAGTGGCCAGTACCAATTTTGTATTGATAAAGTTATGAATTTGAAAATGTCTGTTAATTTTAAAGCAGTTTGATTCAAGTATGGAACGTCGCATCGTCTTGGTTTTAAGAGACCTCACGCACGATTCGGGCGACCACGACTTTTGGCCGCAGAAGCGACTAATGGTCGTAACCAGGATGAAAGTTTGGTGGCACGTTATGTTCAAGATAGCAGCTGGTCATGCGACCCGTCGTGGTTGTGGCGCATAGTCCCTAAAGCTGTGTGTGCTGCATATAAGGAATATTTTATTGCAATATGATGTGGGCGCACGTCGAGGTTTTCGGTCCACTCTCCTTCACAGAGCCTTGTGTCTTAACAGCGGGTACATAATAGGCTTATTATGCGACGATTTACCTACGATAAAACTTTGAATTTAGTTATAATGTAAACTGTCCGTTCTAGTGCGACTTTATAAACAGCAGAGCAAATACGCAGCTTAAATTCGGAATACTGACGAGCTTCAGGAATAGAACACATTTTTTTTCCGATACATTGACGAATCGTGAAAAACGTGAACCGATAACGGTTGGCCGGACATGGAAGTAAAGTAATTCGTGAGGTTTAATCTAATACCGTACATTGTTACTTATTTGAAAATTGACATTTATAACAAAGAAGATTCCAATATTCAAAAAAAAAACGGAAACGTAGTAAAAGTTGTTGGATAATAAAACCAGCTTTATTATCTTTCCGAAATGTTTTATAAACGACGAAATAAGTAGGTTACTGACATCTTACTATCTTTTCGTCAATAAATATTTATACTTCTGCCTATCGGAAGATGGGGAAAGAAACAATTTCTCTTTTATGACGTTCGGGAAAGCGGGAAAAAATCCCGGGAATCGGTGTACAGTCGTAAAAGTTTGATTGGTTGTTAGAATGCATTCTATGTACTCGGCGAATGGGTGAAGTTAGGGCATCACTGTTTTATGTTTATTGAACAAAACAGACGGGTATTATGTAGGAGGTATTGTTGAACGGTATTGTAAAACGCGCGTTCGTGCTATCGTGCACTAACGCGCGTTGTAAACGTTACGTTTAAGTACAGGGACTGGTTTCGGGGACAAGTATTGGTTCTGGTTTTGGGAATGTGCGTAAGACTGGGTATAAGAGTAGTGGAAGATCAAAGAAACGATGGGTGGTATGTATGAAGGATCACATGGCAAGAAAGGAGGTGTCTGATGAGATGACAAGTAAAAGAGACGTATGGAAGAAGAAGACATGCTGGGTCAGCCCCAAATAAATTGGGATAAGGGCAAGATAATGATGTACCTACTGGTAATGGTTTCATACATAATATTGACTTTTGAGAGGTATTCATAACTATATGTGATACTAAATTGTACTTGTTGTAAAACTTTTAAACCAAATTTCAGTTGTAATTTTTTTTTAAATCGTTCGAATTTGCGTAACGTATAGTGGGTGATAAAAATAGCAACTGCTTCATACATTATAACCGTCCAAAGAGATTAAAAGGACTCAAAGAGCGGACATTGGATATATTTTCATACAAAAATTTTGATCCCGAACATTTTCGATATTGACACACGAATGCTACCTTACAAGCGGGCGTATGACACTAGACAGACCGATTTGTTACTAATTAGTAACAAGTATTAGATTAAGATTTTCTTCGTCTTGTCCCGTCTATCGCTCGTTAATATTTGAATGTCTTTGTAACAGTCACATTACTCGATAAAATGTAGTAGTGTTCTGTTTTTCTTACAATATTTTCCGATATTACCTTTGTCATCCTTACTCAAGTACAATAAAGCTGCAGTCTCGGCACTTCAAGTTTAATATTTCTTAAGGGTTTTATGTTATTTTAAGGTGCTTTCTGTATTAGATAAGTAGATATTTTCTACCAACCGATGAGTTTTAGATATTCGTGTATTTTTTAGGGGTAGAGTGGATTCAAAGGTGAAGTTTGAACCCTTGTGGTAATGGTTATATGAACAGCTAATGCCTTGGTTTTCTTTCAAGACGTAAATGTGAGAATATATTATTCTTCATTCAACGTCGTGTATGACCTTATGTTTCTCTTCAGGGTCCACTGATCGTGGCGTGAAGCTACTAGGCTAGCAGAAATCGTAGGATAACTGCTTATTAGGTATTATTAAGCCTGAGAATATGCATGCTGCGTAGAAGCACAACATCATCCTTCAGCGTACATGCTTCATGCTTCAATTGGGTACTAAAAAGAATGAGTACATTATTGAGTATCTTTGGCAGAAATCTTAAAAATAAACTTTGGAAAAGCAGTTAGGGTAACCCCAAAACTGTAAAATTTTCCCAATCAACCTTGAACCTAATACTTTAGCAATAAAGTTGAAAATCTATTAAAGAAATTTGACAGATTGAAGTAGCTTGATGTGCTGGCGTCTGTACATAACATACATAACATCACGCATGTAATCCTGTATCTAAATAGTACACACACCCACATTTCGCTAGTTTAGTTTTAAGTCCCATGTAATGGGAGCGAGCCTATTAACATCACCCGGGTACAAACCTAGACTCCGTGGCTACTTCTGAGAAATTCCCTATGAAAAAACCCAATAACACTTTGCTTGACCCGGGAATCGAACCCAAGACCTCATGATCTTTGGGGTGCTTGGTCAGAAAACCTCCTCGGGGGCCCAGTGGTTGCCGGTCCCTCTCGATACGTCTGGAGGGAACAGCAGCTGCTGGGACGGTGCACCCTGGGCGCGGCAGTATCCTTCCCCTAGGAATGGGAAGAAATTCTTATTCCTCGGGGAATGTTACTGTCGTGGCCAATATTCTGACACGGTGGGTCGGTCCAGTTTGGACCAAGTGGGGCTCCTAAGCGCATGCTTGGAGAGAGGCCAGTTCCCGCTTCGTTGGAAGATAGGGAAACTGGTCCTCATCCGTAAGCCGGGGCGCCCTGCGGACTCTCCGTCCGCATTCCGGACCATTGTGTTGCTCGACGAGGTGGGCAAGCTCTTCGAAAGAGTAATTGCAAACCGCCTCGCCGGGCACCTTGCGGGGATGGGGCCGGATCTTGCGGACAACCAGTTTGGTTTCCGCAAGGGGCGCTCGACGGTGGACGCCATCATGCGCGTGAGAGCCCTCACGACGGGGGATGCGGTGTCCAGGGGTGGGGTCGTCTTGGGTGTGTCTCTCGACATCGCCAACGCGTTCAACTCCATGCCCTGGAGCTGCATTAGGGAGGCACTCCGGTATCACCGGGTGCCGACCTACCTTCGTCGTGTGGTCGGGGACTACCTGACGGATAGGTACGTCATATACCCTGGTCACAACGGAGAGTGGAACCGGCGAGAGATGTCGTGCGGTGTTCCACAGGGATCGGTTCTGGGGCCGCCCTTGTGGAACATCGGCTACGACTGGGTGCTGCGTGCCGACCTCCCTAGCGGCGTCAGTGTAGTTTGCTACGCTGACGACACGCTGGTGCTGGCGCAGGGGAGGTCGCACGAGGCGGCGGCCGAATTGATGACACGCGGGGTTGCGATAATCGTTGAGAGGATCCGGCAATTAGGTCTCGAGGTGGCATTGCACAAGTCCGAGGCCATGTGCTTTCATGGGCCTCGGAGCGCGCCACCGTCGGGATCCATACTGACGGTAGGAGGGGTTCCCGTCGGCGTCGAGTCGACGTTGAGGTACCTCGGACTCGTCCTCGACAGCCGATGGAACTTCGTGGAGCATTTCCGACGTTTGGCTCCCAGACTGGAAAAGGCCGGGGCTGCCTTCAAGCGGCTCCTGCCCAACCTGAGGGGGCCAAACGCCTCCTGCCGGAGGCTCTACGCGGGGATCTTGCGGTCCATGGCCCTTTACGGGGCCCCGGTGTGGGCGCGTTCGCTGAGGTTGCGTGCCAAGCACTACCTGAACGCGCCCCAAAAGGTGGTAGCCGTAAGGCTCATCCGTGGATACCGCACGATCTCCCGCGAGGCGGCGAGCCTCCTTGCCGGATTGCCGCCATGGGATCTGGAGGCCATAGTCCTCGCGCGCCTGCACGAGTGGCGCGCGGAGGTACAGAGCCGGGGGGTAACTCCGCTGCCGCGGCATATTTTCGCGCGGCGGACAGACCTCCGCCGTGATCTCATGGCGACATGGAGGGAGCGACTATCGCAACCTCGTGCAGGGCACGCCACGATAGTGGCGATAAGTCCCCTCTTTGAGGAGTGGCTTGAGAGGCGCCACGGCGCCCTCACCTTCCGCCTGACGCAGGTCCTCACCGGACACGGGTGCTTCGGGAGGTACCTGCACCGAATCGGGCGGGAGGAAACGCCCGGGTGCTACAATTGCGAGGATCGACCGGAGGACACGGTGGAGCACACCGTCGAGGTCTGCTCCGCTTGGGCGGAGCACCGCCGTGTCCTCGTAGCGGCGATTGGCGGCGGCGACCTCTCGCGTCCGGCCCTGGTTCAAGCCATGGTCCGGGGCGAGAGGGAATGGGAAGCCATTGCCTCCTTCTGCGAAGCAGTCATGCTAGCGAAGGAGGCGGCGGAACGTGAGAGGGAGATAGCCTCTGCCTGCGTCGGGGGCCACGCCGTGCAGGCTCTCGGCCACCGTAGGCGCGGGCCTGTGGACGGCGAGTAATGGGCTAGCTCGCCGTCCGTCCGTCGTATGACGACGGGCAGGCCGTGTCGACGGCGCGTTCGTGTTCCACGCGCGCCTCAAAGAGATGTCAGCAAACGGGAGGGGCCCGCAAGGGCCGGTGCCTGCCAGGGCTGCGGGACTGTTCGAAAGAGATACCGTGGCCCTGGAACATAAAGGGCCAATGAAGGAACATGGGTGGTTTTTCATGATTTCCCACCCCCCAAAAAAAAAAAAAAAAAAAAGACCTCATGCTCAGCAGTCGCGCTTGCGACCACTCGACCAACGAGGCAGTATAAGTACCTACGACCTAAATTCTCTTCATTACAAATCCATATTACCACCCAATGTAGATTGCAACTACCAGGCGAGCAGAAACCGCGGGGGCGTGTAATTAGTGGCCATTTGTTCGTCTACCCGTCCATCGGTACAAATGCAAATCCGTCTGCGAACCGGCTTATGTCACGCGCGCTATGTTAATGCGGCCTCCACTTAATTGATGAACCGACGTCGTTTAGAATTAACTTGTTTGTTAACTAGAAGTGATATCAAACGATTTGTGGACTGCTTTTGTAATCGATTTTAATTTGTTGAGTGGACCTGTCAAATGTCTTTTATATTATGGCAAGTGGAGGATAATGACTTAAAAGGGAAATATTTAATGATTAAGGAAGATATAAGAAGAAATACCCCAGTGTAACGTGTTTTGTTTTAAAATACAAAGTGTAAATGGAGCCGTCGCGAAGCCGTCAACCAAGCATTCTGTACATCATAGTACATTACGACATTAGTGCGTTATGATGGTTATAACATGCGAGGCGGAATTTCAGCCCGAGCCGAAGGCGAGGGCGTAATTGAGCCGAGCATGTTATAACCAATACGCACGTATATCGTACGACGTTTTTTAACACATTTGCGAGGAAACAGAAAAAAAGATATTCACAATACAAGTACAAAGAAAAGAAAATTTGAGAAAAATGGCGCGAGGATTATTTTCTGCCGTGGCTGCGTGAAAATGTTGGCAAAGACGCTAGAGCATGCAGCCAAGTTATTAAATTACCGAATGAACTGTTTTTTTTTAAATAAACTCAATCTGTGAATGCACACTGTTGCTTTCCCGCCATTTTAACAGCGCGCTAGCGCTGCCTACTGACTGGCGCCGCGCGGCGATTAGTTCGGAATAGCAACAGCGCGCTGCTCACTAGCTGGAGTCCGGCGGCGGCGCGCCGCCGCACGACTCCAGCTAGTGAGCTAAAAATAATGCTGTTATGGAATTTATATGGACTATAACTTAACTATTTGCTTTAATAACACACGCGTTTTTTATGACCCGCTTTACATATTTAAAACCGGTGGAATTAGATGAGCTTTACGAGCAAGGGTGTTAAAAAACTACTTACCTAACGCAAAAATATTATTTAGTTATTGTTTGAGCTAGTTATGTTTTTCAGTAGGTCTTGAGACAATGGAAATTTTAATTTATTGAAAATTTTGCACCCTTAGAATGTGTGCTATCAGCAGTAACGTGGTTTCATGGTTTGGAGCGATTCGATTATTAAATAAAATTATAATTGAGTTTACTATGAAGGTAACCAGTAATAATTAATTATTTCGGTTAAGTTAGGTCAGGCACATAAACACATTATTCTCTTCCTTTTCTCACACACTATTATCTACATTTCTTTTTCATTTCGCCTTTTGCAGGTCTGCTGGCAGAAATTTATTGAGAAATAAGCAGTACCTATGTACTCATATATTATAATGTAATTTTCCTGTGTTAGACAATACAGGGAAATACTGTGTGTACATAAATAGTAAAAACACGATAATTATTACAGGTGACCTCTCTATCGGTCCCTTATCGAGATAGCATGGCCTTTGACGTACCGCACATAGGCTACTGTCGCTGAAGCCATTAGTCGGATTGAACCAGTCCCTTATATACATCAGTAGCTCAAGCCGCCATTATACCGCACACTTGATCTGTAGTACCTAACACTAACATAAGTAACGGTCCTGATCTGTGGTCCTGATGTTAAGCGACCGATTGTAGAAGCGACTATGAATCGCTCAGTGGCAGTCAGGCCTATTTAATGTAACAGTCAGGCGACAATCAATACTATCATTAACCTAAAAATAGTTGAAAAATAGTACATTTTGATATAAGTGGGGAAACTTTGTTGTTGCATTCGAGGCGGAATTAACACCCGAGCTGCAGGCGAGGGTGTTATGGAGCCGAGAACTGCAGTAAAAAATCCCCACGCATATCAAACGACGTTTTTCAATACACTTTCGAAGAAATAAAATATTAGAACGGAAAGTATTTTTGTCAGGAATTATTAGGAAACTATGATTTAATTTGCCTTTTTTGCCGCGCTTTGCTTTCGAACGGAAACGTAGTCGGCGGTGATTCGCCGACTATATAATAATATCGTTGAACCCATTTGGACTTAGTATAAGTATAGTTATCTGTGGATTTTTTTATTTCCGCACGTGTGCGGAAAAATATTAAAAATCCACGCGTTTGAAATACATTGTATATTGAACCTAATCTTAGTGCAATAAGAACCAGTTATCAAGAAAGTATGTATAATATATATTTATTATAATATGTACATATTTTTTTAATCCAATTCTGACTGATTTTATGTAGTTTTGGGTACTTGATTTTTATGTTCAACCAATAGCTTGTATGTGTGGTGAAAACTGTAATTATAAGTTGGATACAAATAAATAAATAAATCTAATAATTTTACAGTTCTATCACAGTTATTTAACCTCGGATTTGGCATCACTGTAGTCTTTATTTTAGTTGCAATAAGGTTGTTGTTGGGTTGCAGCTAATTCTGTCAAAACACGGTGATTTTTAATTCAGTTGTAATAGGGTTGTTTTTGCGTTGCTGCTCAGAGTTTCAGAGGTAATAACTTAGAAAGGAGTGAAGTGTTAGTACAGTCAACAGCAAAAGTAGATGATCAAAATTAGAAATTCAATACTAATGAACGGAGTTCGCGTCAGAACTGTGTTGACTGTACCTAGTGCTGTGACAAGTAAGTCGCATATTCAGTTGTCTTGGTATTCGTCAGATCGATTCTGCAATCGGTAGCATAATTCAATCAAATAGAAATAGCAAAATCTAAAGTGACATTGTCATCGGCATAAAAAAGACGCGAAAATTGCTAAAAATAACAAGCGACAAAAAACCCGATCAACTTTCATTGTAGCTATCGCTATGTTCATGATAGGCAGTGATCGGAATAGGCTGACTATATTTGCCTAAACTTCGGAGAACAGAGACAGAAAGTGGAGACTTTAACTAAACTAGGAATTACCAAATTTCGGGATTTTCTCGTAAAATCCCGAAATAAATAATCTAACTTTAGTTCATGTCATTGTATTCGAATTATATTTACGATCCTTAAACTAAACGTTGTATCAAATTATTCTAGTACATGATTTAAGTTAGATTAGTTTCAGTGAAAATTCCTAAGATTTGTTAATAGTAAGTTTAGTTAAAAATAGCCTTTACACATCTAAAATAAAGCTTATTTTCAACGTACTGAATATGTTTCCCGAATCCCCGGAAAAAAAATATAGTCGTAAGGAAATCTCCACTTTCTGTCTCTGTTCTCCGAAGTTTAGGCAAATATAGTCAGCCTATTCTGATCACTGATGATAGGAGACAAAGCAAAGCAACTAGTTGTTTGCGATAGCAACCCATGTTTTAGCCCTGAGGCTCTCAGGCTAGCCTAACAAACTGTACGCACTGACATAATCCGCATGGATAACATGACGTTTTGCCTGCTGGCGAACTAATGTTTTACGACGTCACGTTGCGTTGTAGCTATCTACCGTAAGTACAGTTATACTCCGTGCATTATAGCATGGTGCGTATGACAGGTGCCTGTATGACGTTGACGTCTGTCAGTACCACATGACTAGGGATGTGACATTATGCAATTCATTTTTTCGATAACGATACTCGCAGCTTAGATCTAGTTCTCTTTAATATTGTTACGAAAATTAGTGTGTTATTCAGTTGTGCAGTGTAACTACGTGTATAAACTTGTCAAGATAAATGTATTATGGCTACATAAGTATCTTTGTACCTTTATAAAATAATCAAAATCGGGTTTATGTTTTTTTTTGTGACAACATTTTTGCTCTATGGCGCATTCATCTAAACTCATATCTGGAAGGTATATAGCTTTTAACAGTAAAAAATTGACCTACACACAATATACGTTTTTTATTATATAAAATATCGACTTTCCATCGTAGCAGTACATCCCATCACTAAATACGTCTATGGCGTTACGTTATACGAATAACACTTTGCTTAATTTTTCATTCAATTTGATTTTATTTGTGGACTAGAACATTCTGGTTGGGTTTAAATTAATTTACTACAGTTATTAATGATTTAATATATTACGAATGTGGTACAGCTGAAATACTAAGTCATAATTTGTAAATCGCGGCAACTGTCAAGAGTGAAATGAAATGTTACTGAAACTGTCATACGCACCATGTTACAGCGTACGGAGTATAGTGCTCTGCGTTACCTGATCTCTCTTTCAGGATAGGCGGAGAAGTGGGGTTTGATAATACAGGGCATTGACTATAGTACATACATTTTGTGTAGGTAGCAGTTTTTGAAACGCAAAATGAAATCAAACACTGTTTTTCGGCTGTCAAACATTTTGTTTTGGAACTTACAATGGGAATGCAGAGCATCATTGGCGGTGCGGGCGAATATGTTGGCCCGTAGCATAGATATGATTATGGCCCGTAGGTTCGCTCGATGGACAGGTGCGGTCAAAATCACGCTTTTTAAAGCATACTGCACATCTCTGTACTCGAGCGCCCTATGGGGCAACTATACTAAACTTGCAGCCAATGCGTTGCGTGTTCAATACAACAATGCTTAGAGGGCGCTGTTGTGACTGCCACGATATTGCAGTGCATCTACAATGTTAGCACAAGCCAGAGTAGAGAGCTATTCAGCTGTAGTTCGCAAAAAGAATGCGTCTCTTCTCGCCAGATTGCGTGGCAGTAGCAACAGCCTCTTACGAATTATTGCTGATAGGCATGATGAAAGCCACATAGTGAGGCATCTTATAAAAACACCCTGTCTGTAGTCGAATGTAAGTACTAACATAGTTTATAAGTTAAGTTGTTTACCAACATTCTAGAATTGTAAGTATGTTGTGTAAATGTCATTGGATCATGTTGTCTGTTAAATAAAAAAAAAGTAAATTACTGATATTTTCCTGCTATTTTATTTTAGTACCTATTCCAGTGACAAAGAACTTACTAGTGTCCCTACAACTGCACATAAGAGGATTGAAAAAAAAACCGAGATTAACGTAGTCATTAGGCTCCACGTAGCTTCAGAAGGACGACGGAGAAAATGAGGACATATTTAGTTCGCATCATCACATTTTTCTCAATAAATCCCACCCACTGGAAAGTGGCCTGGCAAAATTTACGGATAAGAATAATAATTTAAAGCCAATAAATTAGGCGATCAATTGATCACACTACGCTGTATCGACTACCGTTCCCCTTCAATTTAGTTCCCTTGCAACAATAACAAGACCTGTAATTCCGATTCAAATTCAGAATTTCGTAATTCAAAATCCGAGGCTTACCGCGTGATTTGTCCGAACAATCGGCTCGGAATGGCTTTTAGGCCGGTTTCACATTGAGCGCGAAATAAATGTAGGTTAATTACTGTAGTTGATCAATATAATTACGATAAATCGGCAAAATTAGGTATAAAAATCGGTTGGCTACGTAATTTGTGTATTCATAGATTAATTATTCGAGGAATACCTTCTTTTATTTAAATTGCTTATTTTTTTAATGAAAAGCTAAAAAAGGCTATATCAATGATGAGCAATTGATTTCACAAAGTTGTCGTGTCAAAAACTGAGGGCCTAGATAAAAATGAATGATGAAAAAGCATGGAACTATAAGGTATTAAGTGAAAAATGTACGGTTTTTTTTTTAATTTGACATAAGTTACCGAAAATCTTACGTCAATCCTGTTGTATACTTCAACCAACTTATCTGTGCAGGCGGGAAAACACAGAACTAAAATAAATGTACCAAGTTTGACATATCGATGCATATTTACTTGACAAGCAGCGCCACCTTGAACTGCACACTTAAAGTGGTAATACTATAAGTTGTACAGTATGACCACTTGAAGATTATATAACCTCATTGACTTGAAGTACCAAACGCCACCATCTTGTTTTTCACAGATAAATCCTCAACTATCGACCAAAGCAAGGACGAAAAGATCCTTGTAGAACTTTACTTAATTACTACAAGGAAACATTAGAAAATAAATACGAAACAAGAAAAATATAAAATAACAATGGAAGTTCCCCTTTACCGAGTGACCTCAATGATAGACAGCGGCTAGCTCAGAGTACATCGAGCGGGGAATTGTTCGGAGCGTGTGTTGTCCCTACAAATCTAGAATGTTCTAGATTGTTTTAGTTTTGTACAGTGACGGTGTTTTAGTAATTAAATAAAATATATCTGTAGATATGTTTTATTTTGAACGGTGAAAGTACCAATCAGTCAGAAAAAAAGGATAAAAAAAAATCACCACAGAACGAAAAATATAAATAAATAATAAATTAAATACACATTTAATTTACCATTGTCTATAAATCTATTGTATAAGTAAGCACGTGTATATTGTCATTCGAAGTTTAAATATTTGAGACTTGATGAAATTCTCTAGCCATATTTACTATTCAGAACTACTAGAACAAAGAAACTAGTTTTGAGCCGTTCCGTCTCGAAGCATCTCGTGAAATGTTTTCAGTTAGTTTCCTGTCATAAATGTCGTTTATTAGGCTTAGTTATTAGTTTGTGTTACAATAGTTTATTGCTAACTTTGGATGCTTGTAAATGGCTTGTCGTTGATTGCTTCACTATATTTTTTTGTATTGTTAGCTGTAAGCCACCCAAACACAATAAAATAAAAATCTTCGCATTTTCAAACTTTCTACCTACTTAATGTAGTAATAATTTTCGACTTGTTCAAAAAATATGTTTTTGAAAAAAGAACAGGAAATCAAGACGAATGTTAATTTATATTTTTTTGTTTTTCAAACGTTTCACAAAGTTACCTACTAAAATAACGTGAGATATGCATTGTTATGTTTTTCTAAACTGAAACATTAAAAAGAAAAGTTTTAGTATTTGGCAATTTAAAAAAAAAAAACAAAAAACAGGCAACGCTAGCTTTTAAAACAATATATACGATCACTATTTAAAGAAAAGTAAAATCAAACCAATTCCATTATCGCTGAAAGACCAATTCCAATTTCGAATTTAACTCGATGTTTTATTGTTCCAATTTCCAAATTCAAATGTTGTTTTAGCGCCCGGTTCATCGTGTCATGGCGATACTCGCAAAGATAATCTCCCCCTTTCCTTTAAGAAAACAAGCTGCAGAAGTAAACAAAGAACTTTTAATATATCTTAAGTAAATGTATATAATGAAAACAAGCCCCTATTACCGAGCTTGGCTGCCGCAGTGTTAGTTCTTGTGAAATATTCTCTCGTTTATTACAACCAAGTGACTCGTCAGATTGGATTATGGCCGTCTACAGTGTCTTTCAAGAAAAAAAAAACACAACAACAAAGAAGTAGGTTTAATGTTGAAAAGTAGGTCTTAAAAGGGTGAAGGTTTCAGTGCTACTAAAGCTGTTTAATTTCTTTATTCGTCTGGAAAAAAGTGTTAAATCTCTACTAACAGTAGAATTCGTAAATGTGTCTGAATATTTATTTTTGTGTTGAGTAAGCAAAACTGTTTTTTTTTAATTCTATATATGGATAGGTTAGGCCCACAGGCGCTGTTTCATTTACTTTCATTGGAATAGTTCCTTTAACTTCCGTACCTACTTACTATACTTTGATAGGCATTCAGTAAAAAGCTATTATTTTGAAATTAAAAGCAGTTAAATTTTATGTATTTGTAGAGATAATAAGGCATCTTGTTTAGTTGTTTCAGTTTTTCATGTTTTATCATTCCTAAAAACCTAAAAACGAAAAAAAAAACAAAATGTATCGCCTGAACATCCACAGATATTATTTATCAACATTCAAACATGTTCATTTACCTGTTTAGTCGGAAGAGACATGTGTCACAAACATTCGGGCCAATATTTGTCGACTCACGACATGTCGCGACAAGGCTAATTTATTTGTCTTACGACTGTCACTTGTTAAGTGTCCGTCAGTCCGTGGGAAGTTCTCTGGCTGCTGTGTCGTGTGGTCTATTGTTGCGAGTTTAGAGTATTAAGGTACTGTTAGTGTACCTAATATTAAGCAGTGTGTGGTTTTTATGGTGAACATCACTATAGTATACTACTATACTATCACATATCACTTGCTTCGGTGAAGGAAAACATCGTGAGGAAACCAGCACACCTGAGAGATATTTGTTGACGGCATGTCAAACTAAGTCAGAGGTCTATGGGCGGCATAAAACTCTGACACCAGGTTAGGCACTAACCACACGATAATGAAGAAGATGTAGGAACATAATAGAAGATGTAGGAAAACTAAGTTCACAAAAAATAGATTCTTCGTTTGTTTCTGTAGTAAAATGACGGCAACCCATATTGTGAAGCATTTTTTATTATTTTATTAAATTAAAAATTTCTTGAAAAAAAATTAAACTGAAAAGTACTTCCTCTTTTATATTTGTTAGTTATAAAATAGACGCATAGTAATACCTTCTGTATCCTAAGTAAGTAAGTAGGTTATTTGCTTGCCTGTAATTTTATAGAATACTGGAAGCCTTTAAATCAATTCAAAAGGCAAATATATCGCTCAATATTATCAATAGAATAGTCAATTTATGTAGTAAAGTAAATGTCTAGACTTGTTTTTGAATGGGTCACATCGCGAGTAAATAGAAACTGCGACAAGCGACCTTATTTTGACGTAAAATAAAAGTCAATGTAATTTTCAGAGATTTGTCAGTGATATCAACCGAACGTCAACTTTATTCCTACGTAATAAAGATCACAGAGAGACGGAGGTACAAACTGTGAAAGGGTGTAATAGCGACTGCATTGATGGTTGATCACGTTCCTGGTGATTTTGTTTGTAATGGTATCTATGTAACAGAAGTTTTTTGAGTTAAAGCAGTTCTTTGATAGTCATTTTGACAAAACAGCCGCTCGCGACGATTGGCTTCGCGTCACTTAAGCCGTGCTTGGTCCCCGCCCATTACATACCGAGTTTCCTGCGTGCCTCGGAAAGCACGTTCAGCCGTTGGTCCTGGCTGTCGTTTGTGGATCTTTGACGCTCGTTATAGGTAGTCAGTGACCCGAAAGTATAACAACCAGTCTAACCAAGGGGTATCGTATTACCCAATATTAACTGGGTTGTGGAGTCGCTCCATGTAAAATACTGGTATTCTGCTGCATTCGGGTAGACTGGAAGCCGACCCCAATATAGTTGGGAAAAAGGCTAGGCAGATTAAGAGTCATTTTGACTACGTAACATGCACATCTGTTTAACTTTACTCAACTGTCGTCTTGCCAGATACTGCATAATATACCGTAAAATGGGATACCATAATATTATTTAGACGTATGTTTATTTTATGTACTTAATTATTTAAAGAAATTGTTGGTAAATCAAGGTAAAATTTCTTTCAGTCTCGATTCAGCCCTGCATCTAGATTCAACCCGTTTTATCCGCTATATATTTGGGTCGAGTATGTATTGAAGTTTTTTATAGACAGCTGAACATTTTTTCGCGATTATGATGGAGCAATTTGTTCCATTTGATAGTCTGTAACACATCCCTTTAGTATGATCACACACACACACACACACACACTCATCAGTATGTAGAATTGTAGATATATCTGTCTAGATATACAAAAGAATATGAACATTATATTCGGGCGAATCGGCGGGCATATGTTAGTTGTATCTATTGAAAATTGACATTATTATGCAAGGAATAATCAAACAGCTACCCACGCGTAATTAATCTAGTTTGTTAACTTTACCAACTTGTGTAGGATGGCTTGCCAGTGTCGTCATGTTGTCAGACTTGGCTAAATTTATTGCACCCAATTCTCTTTTATTCAATCATTTGATTTTCTGAGTCAATGTAATAGAATTTGAGAAGCTGAGAGGAAGGTATTTTAAACAATAGATTGTTATTGTGTTGCGTTGTTCTAGTGGTTGTAAGTTCTACTGCAGAGTATGAGGTTTTGGATACGATTTCCAGGCCGGGCAAAGTGTTATTGGGGTTTTTCTTTTAGGAATTTGTTACCAGCAGCCTAGATGCAGGATTTGTACCCGCAATTGGCTCCTACTCGCTTAATGTGGGTTATTCTATAGGTATAACATATACCATCATATACCTTTTGGAATAAAAAACATGATTATAAACGAGATATTTATTTTGTTTGGTTTTAAGGTGTTTTTTCTTTTAATGCCAATAAATACACTTTTCTTACTTTAGATAGGTATCCTACCTCTGCCTCGGGTGAGGCAAAGGAATCGAGGATTACATGCACGATGTTATACTATGTATATAATTATGATGGTATGCCAGAAATGCGCGTTGTTTGTAAAATTGCCTTAAGCCAAAGAGAAAAGAGTCAGTTTAAGTGAATAAAATAAACATAAAACTTCAAAAAGGTAGCTTAGGCGCCTAAATCCAACGTTTCCATCACTGACCTAATTCAGCAGAACTGCACTTCCCCAGCGTGTCGCCACAACACTATTCACGAATATGTTGCGTAGATACTGCCATTTTCCTGCGCCGAAAACTCTGCACTACCGTAAAAATGACGCTTTTAAAAATCAAATTTACAAAAATCTGTTCGTTTGCACAGCCCTGTTTTAGTAACACGAATTTATGTTAAAAAACAGTGAGCTGTCGGACTCTCTAGGTGTATAAATCAAGGGGAAGCGTCGCTTCGCAAATTGCGCCGGGAAATATATGCCAGCTTTTAAAAATACAAAAGCATACGGGCTGGATATAATGTATGCAGGTTTTAACACCCACTGTAAACGTATAAATGTCTAGTTCTCGTGTGTTTGTGGTGCGTATTACTTTTATTCTTCTCTCGTGAACATTTGCATCGGGAGAAAACTTTTACATTTAAATGGAGGTTCTATTCGTTTGTCTTTCATAAAGCCACATCGCAAGTCTGCCAGGCAGCGGTAAGTAACCTTTAAATATCAGTAAAAATAATAAAAATAAGGATTTTTTTTATGCAGTTATTTTGCCGCGTAATGTAAGAAGAAAACCATGGTAAAATCAAGACACTGTCAATTTTTGCAGCCCGTTTTCAGAAAATCTATTATTACTTAATAAGTTACTAAGGTCCGGTTGCTCGAAGCTCGGTTACGTCAACTCTAGGGTTAAGTTTTGGTTAAAGTAAAATTAACCGGGGGACAAATTTAAAAAGCGTTGTTGAAGGAGCGGTTACTTTAACGAGCGGTCAAATTACCGATTTAACGCCGGTCAAAATTACCGACAGGGTGGGGGTGGTTTAAATTTTGACGATAGTAGAATTTGAAGTTAACGGTAACAGTTTTTAGGTTATTTACAAAATATTTCTTTCCGAATACCGTTTAAAATGGGATCGGAGCGTTTTCTTTTGGATTTAATTAATGAAGACAGTTCTTCTGATGACGAATTCATATTTGGACAAGTAGTCCGACAAAGACAGAGACATTTTCGGCCACGAACTGATTTTTTTTTATGGGAGGAAATAGATTTTAGAGCACGCTACAGAGTGTCGAGGAATTTGGCTAAAGTGCTTGTAAATTTATTAGATTCACGACTCAAACGTTTGACCAGGAGGTGAGTCAATTTTTATCCATATAAATTAATAGGTATGGTTTTTAGAAACAATTTTTTAGTTTCATGGTAAAACCTCTAAAATACCTAACAACTAATTATGTATGCTCATTCACTTTTTTCAGAAACAATGCAATTACATCTGCAGATCAAGTCTTGTTAACTCTACAGTTTTACGCATCTGGATCATTTCTCAGATGTGTTGGGGATTCAAAAGGAGTGCACAAATCGACAGTATGTAGAGCTATTCACACTGTGAGCAAGGAATTAGCTAATCTGAGATCCCATTTTATTTATATGCCAAGAAATGAAGATGAGAGGAAAGCCACTGTAAACAACTTTTACAATATTAGCCGCTTTCCAAAAGTTATAGGTGCTATAGATTGCACACATGTTTATATACAATCACCTGGTGGCAATAATGCAGAATATTACCGCAATAGAAAGGACTCATTTTCATTGAATGTCCAAGTTGTTGCTGATGCTAATTGCTATATCAAAAATATTGTTGCAAGATGGCCCGGAGGAAGTCACGATAGTCACATATTTGATTCAAGCAACATCAAAGGTAGAATGGAAGATGGGGAATTTGGTGATACATGGCTATTAGGTGATAGAGGATATGCCTTGAGGTCATTTCTTTTGACGCCACTAGCAAACCCTACAACAGCAAGGGAGCATCTTTATAATGAAAGCCAAATAAGGACTAGAAATGTGGTTGAGAGGACATTTGGTTGTTGGAAACGAAGATTTCCTGCAATCGGATCCAAGTTGAGAGTCAATTTGAAATATATGCAAGCAATAATAGTTGCAACAGCTGTTTTACACAACATCTGTCGTAAGATGAATGAGGAACAACCTCCAGATTTAGTAGATGTTTACGAGGAGATGGACATAGTTCATGAAACTGCTCCAAACTATCAAGATAGTACTAGAGGAGAATTAATATGAAACTTAAATCACCAACAAATAATATTTCTTTCCAAACAACAGTGTCAACTTGAAAGCTAACACAATGTTGGCAGTCGAAAAAATATTACCCATCGAAAATTAAGGGAAGGTACACGAAATTGTACTGACAACACTTTTAACCCTCGTCAAATTTAACCGCCGCGTAAAATATTTCTGGGCAACTGAATATGAAGATAACCGACGTTATTTTTTTAACTGTGGTCAAAATTGACAACAGTTAAATTTTAACTTTTACTTTACTGTAATGTACGAACAACCGGACCTTAGTCTATTGCAAGTAACCAACAAAAAAATACTAAAATCATCAACTCACTATCACGGGAAACTAAAGCCGCTCAAATAAAAGACGAAATGATAGATATATCAAAGGGGCTTGTGCATATTGAAGGCTCGCCCGTAAATTCGCCCAGCCTAGTGTGACGTCACAATGAAATCCGAGCGACTCACCAGTTACGGAACCCAATATTTTCAGGATGCTTTACGGTTCACTTCATTATTTTTCGTACCATTTAAAGTGAGATATTGAACTTTTTGTGAGTTTATTGCTGTTCGATTCGATAGCGTATTTTTCTGAGGTAATGTACATGGCCTTAGGGTATAAAAATGACTAAAGGTAGAAACACACTACCGTGTCGCGTGTCGAGTGAGTAGCCGGTTTCATTAAGTACTAGCTTTTGCCCGCGGCCTCGCCCGCGTGGATGTCGAAAAATATCCGACGGACCGGGATTAAAAAGTAACCTATAGATTCATCCAGGTTACGGTAACAAACATACTTACATACCTTCATCCCTCTTTTTACCCCTTCGGGGTTAGAATTATCAAAAACGCTGAGACAATACAAAACTGACGGAATTTCATATAAATTTGCATCCCCTATTTCAACCCTTTAGGGGTGGATTACGAAAAATCGTTTCTTAGTGGATACTTACTCTTCACAAAGAACGCACCCTCCAAGTTGTATGTCTCTAGGACCAGAGCGGTTTGGGCTGTGCGTTGATATATCACCCAGTCAGTCAGTCAGTCAGTCAGTTTACCATTTTATATATATAGAAGATGGTAAGAAACAATATTACAGTGTGTTATTTTGTCGCGGAGCGAATGTTTTTCCAACCATACTAAATATATAAAACCGATATACTTCTGACGACACTGTAGTGTGTTTATACCTTTGCGTGTTACAGATTCGAACCCAGACAGGCAGATTACTTTATGTAATTTATTTCATAGCCACTGTTTTCAAAACGGCGAAGGAAAACATTTTGAGAAGTCCACAAACCTGGGCCCGCGTGATATAACTTTAGGCGAATATGACCAAACACTGGAAGCGATTATAAATACCCCGTTCAAAAGCTGACATCACTATTGTTAAATATTAACACTGAGAACTCTAGAACGCAGCTTTGATGTGCTGACGGTGTTCAGTTTCATTAACAGTATTCGCCATAAAATGGGTCTTTTAATCTCCTCTCTTTCAAGACGATTTAAACAAGACACGATTCTCATTGGTGAATTAGCTTGCATGAGGGTTCAAAGGAGTAATGGAGCGATCGACAGTACAATGTTTCCCATGGGCTTTTTATGGGCTGTTACCCATCGGGTTTCCGCTATAAACGCAGTATTTTTTCGTTTAGTTTCTCATCCATCACAATAACTTACGGCCCAATCTTGTGATCGATTTTTCACCGTCTGCGCTGAAATATTAACTTTTTAATTACCTATAAAATTCTGAGTGTATTGTACTGTGAGGGGGCGAATCAAATAAGACGTTTTGGAGCTAAAATTCAAAATAATTTCTTTAACAATTTCATCTTTTACGAAGATGAAATTCTTAAAGAAATTATTTTGAACTAGTTCTTCTTCTCAGTTTCGTCTTGACAGTTCTCTCCCTAAACTTTTTCTGATTCTGAAAATTCCAAAGTTGTGTTAGTGTTCATAACTTTTATATTTATAGCATGCCAGATATTTTTCTTAAATGGCCATAAAGTAATGTAGTCAGATAGCCAGAATCACGCCACGTAAAATTCTGGTATTTAGTAGTATCCGTTTAGACAGTAACCGACCCTAATATAACGTACATGCTATATTGTAATCAATCAATCAAATGAGCTTATCGTAGTCAAAGCTGGACCTTGGCATATCTTAAGTTGCGCCACAACTCCCTGACTCCGCCTTCCACCTCCAGTCTCTCCCCGCCACCTTTTTAGTTCGTCAGTCTCTTGATGGTGGGCCCATCCAACGCTGTGCTTACCGTAATACGGTCTCCACTCCAGGAGTTTCCTCCATCGATTATCGGTACTTCGACAAACATAGATAGCCAACTGCCACTACAATTCAGCATTCTGCATTTCAGTGTGGGAAATAGATGGCGCTAGACAACCTGTATAGCTCTGTCTCTTTTCCACACTGGAATTATTCTTGTTTTATGACGTCATACTCGTCATAGTAACCCGCCTGGTGGCTGCATTGTATCGTAAACGGTCATGGAGATATTTAGAGTAAAGCTACAACCTAAAAAAATAGTATTAAAAAAACCTTGTGTAAAAGTTGGAACTTTGGCCTCCAAAATCTTCGTAACTGGAAGGAGGAGCTCGTGGCTAAATATATAACAGCCGGTCGGGTCGATTTTTAGGTTAAGCCGCGCTTGCCTAGGTTGGCCTGTGGTTGGGTGACCACCCATTACATACAGAGATTCCTCCGTGCCTCGGAAAGCTCGTTAAGCAGTGGATCCCGGCTGTCATTTGTATATCTTTGACAGTCGTTACAAATAGTCAGTGGCCCAAAAAGTCTGACAACCAGTCTGACCAAGGGGTATCGTATTACCCAGTACTAACTGGGTTGTGGAGGTCAGATAGGCAGTCACTCCATGTAAAATACTGGTATTCAGCTGCATCAGGTTAGACTGGAAGCCGACCCCAACATAGCTGGGAAAAGGCTAGGCCGATGATGAATTGATGATCTCCGTAACTGGAAGGTTTCCAGGTTTGGTCCTGAACAAAAAAAAAAGATCACAATCACGAGGAGAAATAAGTGCCTTTCGTCTTCGTTAAGGGTATTTTTACACCCTTTATGCCTAGTTAGGAGAGCAGTGGTGGCCCAGTGAGAGCAGCGGTGGCCCAGTGGTGGCGGCCCCGACTTACGAACAGTAAGTCGGCACAGGCAGGCGCATTATTTGTAATTTATTTCATCACCACTCAAAAACGGTGAAGGAAAAAATCGTGAGGAAATCGGCATGTTCTAGAACCAAAAATTCGAAGACATGTGAAGTCTACCAACCCGCACTGGACCTGCGTAGTGGGTTATGGCCCATTCACTCTCGTAGAGAGGAGGCCGTGTGTCCCAGCTGTGGGAACATTAAAGGCTGATTATGCTATGCCTAGTTAACAACCGATTCAATATAAGAAATCAATAACCCCCATTGATAACGTATAGTAAAAATCAGACATAAAAGCATATCTATATAGCTAATTAAATATTATTTCGCAATACACCTGCCCGTTACCTTTAATAGGCTACTATCGAGCGCTCATGATCGCACGTTTAGGCCAACTAGGAACCTTTCACGGCCATTTATGACGTCATAAAAGATATCGGCAACAAAAAGGTGTGGTGTATTTAATGTCCTTATTATATGGATGCCAATAAATAGACAAAATTGGCAAGTTTGTTATTGGAAATGAAATTGTTTTGGGGTGGGAAAGTGAACGCGTTTTTTTCATTTAATTTTTTCGAAATGAGATATCAAGCTGATTGTTTCGAAGGATTTAATAACAAAAGGATTAGAGAGAATCAAATCTTATGATCCTTTTCAAATATTTATGACGGTAAGAAATAGTTCAACAAAGCTACAAGGGCTTTGATTCTTCACAGGCCGCTACCACAATTCATTCCCCTTCACTTGCAAATTTATCAACTCAGTATGTTGCAGTTTAACCAATATATAAATGAATGGTTCGGGACATAAAATTCGGGGTAAATAAACAAATTTAACTTACACTGCCTGTTGCTAATAACACTGTTTTTAAATGTAGGCGGGGGTTTTGCAATGAATAACAACACTTTAAACTAAAGAAATCACTTGTAATCACTTATTTATCACACATAGAAAATTACGCCATTTGGATCAGACTTTTTAGTTTGTACATGTATAAATCAGAGTCACTTAATTATCGAGAACTACACGAAAACACTTTAAAAGATATAACTGGCAGACACGCGACGAGAAGCAAGTACTGCTTTGAGAGTTTACAGGATTCTGAACTGGAAAATTATAAAAGGCACCCCTTTTATCCTTTTACTCGTAGGCACAAGTTGCGGTTGTAGCGAAACCCATGCCAATCACAATTACTAATGGCACGCGTCAACCGGCGAAATGGCTCCCGACAGGTTTGGACCTGTCGAAACCTGCTCAAAACATGAAATGTGGTTTCGTCGGTTGACCAATCAGAGCTTTTGTTTACATTTTAGGGGTGTGGCTAAGCTTCTCCTTTGCCTATACTGGTTTTACATAGCATTATTATTCGGTCTGATGACCGTTATGTATTTATTTATGTATACTCATTCAATTTATATAACTTATATACTAATGTTGCTGTGCTTCCTTTACATTCCACCCCCAGTAACAGGGTTCAGCCGCATTACATCCTGGTCTGTAGGAAGCACAACAATCTTAGCCACGGGCCGACGCAGGACCCCATTTACAGTTTTCACATCTACTACACGGATGATCCCATCATTTCCGTGGTACACCGCTTGAATAATACCTTTAGTCCACGCACTTCGTTCTTTGTTATTGTCTACTATCACTACCACATCACTGACACGCACATTTGGCACGTTATTTGCCCACTTTTCACGCCGTTGTAGTGTCGGAAGATACTCCCGCAGCCAGCGCCGCCAGAACATGTCGGCGAGCGCGTTGACCTGCCGCCATTGCCTGCGGCAGTCGATGTCCTTGGAGTCTCTGGGTGCAAACGGCGTACTCCCGGATGCGGTGCCCAGGAGCAGATGATTGGGTGTCAGGACCACTGGTTGATTGTGGTCATCGTATACGTAGCTTAGGGGGCGACTGTTGATCACCATTTCGGCCTCCGTGAGAAGAGTGTAGAGAACCTCCTCACGAGGCGCTCGTTCCTTTAGCGTACTTCGAAGTGCATTCTTGACTGACCTCACCAGACGTTCCCAACAGCCACCCATGTGTGGTGCTGCAGGGGGATTGAAATGCCACACTATACCACGATTGGTGGCCTCGTCCTTCATGCGGCTGTGGTTGAAGTCTTTCAGGGCTGACCGTAGCTCGGAGTTAGCCCCGATGAAGTTGGTACCCTGGTCTGAGTATAAATGTGCTGGTTGCCCGCGACGCGCTATTAGGCGCCGCAAGGCTAATATGGCTGAGTCGGCGCTCAGTGTAGCAGCCAACTCCAGGTGGACGGCGCGAGTGGCTAGGCAAGTGAAGAGTGCGCCCCACCTTTTTTCACGCCGTCGACCGATTGTCACCTCCATTGGGCCAAAGTAGTCCACTCCAACTTGCACGAAGGCCCTCCTGGTATTCCCCAATCTTGCAAGTGGTAGGTCGCCCATCTTGGGTAGGGTGGGCTTGGCTTTATTCACACGGCAGCGCTGACAATTTGCGACTACCGCTTTCACCGACGTCCTTATCTTTGTGACCCAATACTTCTCCCGTAGGTTATTCACGACAGTCTCGTGGTTTGCGTGTAAAGCTAATGCATGGAAGTGAGCAATTAACTTTCTGGTCAGAAGATGACGTCCATCCAGGATCATGGGGTGCTTTTCTTCAAAGGTAAGCACCTCGCAGGCACTCAATCGTCCTCTGACACGCAGCAGCCCGTCGTCGGTGATCATGGGATCCAACGCTTTTATGCTGCTGTTGTTGGGTACAGGCAGCCCCCTTTTAATGGCAGCCAGTTCTTCAGGGAAGCTGTCGTTCTGACACAACTTGATGAGGCAGTTGTGCGCCTCTTCCAGGTCTCGTGGGCCCAGCTCCGTCGTAGCCCGCTGTTTGTGACATCGTTTGATGAAGATTATCACGTGTGCCATGACGCGCTGAATGCGTGTCCATGTCGAATATCTCTCGTAGTCCAGGAGTGGTGTGGCAGATGTTGTTGCCACGTGAACCCGTTGTATGCGCTCGAGATCCGCCTCTGCTACTTCGGACTCGTGACACGCCGGCCACTGCTCCTGTGGGTCACATAAAAACGAGGGACCCGAGAGCCACTTGGAATTATTTCTAGGCCAACACAGCCTGGTCGCTTCGTCAGCCGGGTTGGCCTCCGAGGGGACCCAGTGCCAGTTGCCTCTGACTGTCAACCTATCTATTTCTGCCAACCTATGAGAAACAAATCTCTGGAATTCTTGTGCATCAGAATTGATCCACTTGAGTACTGTTTTACTATCAGTCCAATAAAATTTCTCCTTAATGAGTAAACCTAGCTCCTTTTCGGCTGTCTCAGCTAATCGACAGGCTAATACTGCCGCTTGCAGCTCTAGCCTAGGTATTGAAATTACCTTTTGTGGTGCTACTCGCGCTTTCCCTAACAGCATGACAATTTCCCTTGTACCTTCAGAGTTATAGCCTACTAGGTAAACGACCGCGGCGTACGCTAACTCGCTTGCGTCACCGAACACATGTAATTCTAAATTCTCGCGGTTTAACCCATACCATCGCGGAATTTTAATCTCATTTAAAATATGTAAATTATTTAACCAATCGAACCAAACTTTGGCATCTTTATCTTTCAGTAATTCATCCCACTGTATACCTGACTTCCATATTTTTTGCATTAGGATTCGTGACTGGATAACACAGGGATACACGAAACCCAGTGGATCATAAATTGACATAATCATGCTTAAGAATTGTCGTTTAGTGGGCACTAAACTACCATTAACTAATTCAGCTGGCAGTCGTTTAAAAGAAAGGTCAAAACCTAACTTGTCATCCTTAGGTGACCAGATTAAACCTAGTGTCCTTTCAACCATGCCCACTCCTTTTTCGAGTGCTATTCTTTCAGGCATGTCTAACTTTAATTTTTCCCTAAGCTCTGATGAGTTCGTGACCCACCCCCGTATAATGAACCCCCCGGAGGCGTGTATTCTGGTCACTTGCTCGATCAGGTTATTGGCCTGTTCCTCGGACCATGCACTGTCTAAATAGTCATCCATATAGTGCTTGGTTCTAATGGCTTCAACAGCCTCGGGATAGTCCTCACTAAACTCACTGGCATTTTTATTGAGTATATATATTGCCGTGGTTGGAGATGAGACCGCACCAAATATCATAGAATTCATCGCGTATGTATCTGGTTCACTATTCTGACTCGCGCCTCTCCACAAAAATAATTGGGCGCCTTGATCCTCTGATCTAATTTTAATGCGTAGGAACATGTCAGCGATATCCCCTGAAAACGCTATTGGCCCTATCCTGAACTTTAATAATATGCCGAGTAATGAATTTAATAAGTCAGGACCTGTCAGCAAGTTGTCGTTCAAACATGTGCCGTGAGATGAAGCGGCCGCGTCAAACACTAGACGCAGTTTCCCAGGTTTGTTTGGGTTTACTACACCAAAGTGCGGCAAGTACCAGACTGGAGAGGTACCTATCTCGCCCTCGACTTTACGTGCATAACCTTCATCTAACAATCTTGTGATCTGTTTTGTGTACGACTCGGCGAACACAGCGTCCTTGCGCATGCGCCTCTCGATGCCATTCAACCTCTGACGGGCCTGATTATAATTGTTAGGTAACTGTGTGTTATCATGTTTCCACAGTAAACCTACTTCCCACTGTGACTTGTCAGGAACGCGACGACTAGTGTTATCTAGCACACTTAACGCTCTCTCAACGTCCTTATGCTTGCGAGCGTTTTGTGAAATACCTATGGCTTCTAATTCAAATTGTGACTTTACTAAATTATGCAAATCAGGAAGAGAAACTGTCATGCAATTTACTTGATCGCTGCTACTAGTGGTATTGAGTGGTCCATGTATGACCCAACCTAGCTTAGTAAGTGAGGCAACTGGCTTACCAGATCGTCCTCGGCGAATGTCCCGGCCGACGAGAAGCTCCCAGTTGTCCTGTCCCAGCAGTAGCAGCGGCTTGGCTCCCCTCATCTCCATGCAACCCAAGTCGCATAGGTGAGCGTTGTCACTTATCACTGATGCAGACACTGTTTGCGTTGGTAAATTCACGTCTGTTATTGTACGGCACTTAACTGTATGACACTGACCATTAGGCCCTTTCACTTCTACTTGTACCACTCGCGAAGATTGGTCCGTTACTATGTTGCCACCCGCTGTTTTTAACGAGAGAGGTACGCGTGGTCCCGCTAAGTTGGTGGCGAGCGAACTGTCTATGAGCGATACTGTTGCACCATCGTCTAGTAACGCGTAGCACTGTTTACACTCACTATTGTTATAGTTTAAAGTCACTGGCAATATCTTCAGTAGGGCTGTTGCGCGCCATTCCCCAATGTTCGTCACACTTTCAGTTTTAATTTCAACAATTTCTTTAGGTGACTTCTCCGCGTGTAATAATACATGATGTGCGTAGCCGCACTTTTCACACTTGCTTGCGCGGCAGAACCTCTTGGGATGTTTCTTGACAAGACATTTGAAACACGTGTTCTTGTCCTTGATTGTGTCCCAACGCTGCTGAACACTTAACTCCTTAAACTGCTTACAGTTTTCAATGGCGTGTTCCTTTTTGCATATTATGCATTCTTTAGGTGCGTGGGACTCGTCGCTCTGTGTGTACACTCGTTGCGCCACTGGAGGCCTGCTGTTGACCGGACGTGCAGTACTCACTGGACGGGCTTGACCGACGACATACTTTTGTTGCCTTGAAAGGGGCTTCTGTGGACTTGGTTCATTCATGTTTGGCTGCACGTAATATGATGATGAACGTGCCACGTGTGTCAGGAAGTGAGAAATCAACTCTAAGTTTGGTGACACTCTTAAGTCCACCCCCTGTGAGTTATCCAAACCCATGGCAAAGTCTCCATATTGAGCACGTTGTACTGGGGTCAGCTTGCTCAGCAGCTCACTCACTAACTGTGGGTTATTTAAATACCCTTCAGCACGAATGTTCTTTAACAGCGACACACAATTCCTAACAGTTGATGAGAATTTCCTCAGCTCTCGGCCACTTTCCGTCACTCTGGGTAAATCTCTCACTTTCTTTAGTGCGCACTGTAACACTAGGGTCGGGTGACCAAACTCTTCTTCTAGGGCACGCATTATTGCTGAAGGGTCTGTTGACGTTCGCAATAAGTCCTCCACCGCTGTCTTAGCCTCGCCATGCAGTGAAGTCTTCAGCCGTGCTATGTTTTCATGGGCCCTAAAATTATACAACTCCGCTGTGTCCCAGTACATATTACGATAGGAAATCCAATCAGCAGGGTCACCATTAAAATGCGGCAACTCATACGCCTGCCTAGGCACTGGGCGCGGGCGCGCCATACTCGTGATTGCTTCTGCCAGTCTGTCTATTTTCCTGTCTCTTTCCCCTGACGATTCTCGCCGTCTTTCTGTATCACCCACTCCGACATTCCTCTGCCGCTGTGTATCCGACTCGAGTGTTGATACTCGAGGTACACTTGCGACCGGAGTAGTAAAGACGGGATAGTTATCAGGCAGACGGAACCTTACTGCTGTCGACACTGGCGTGTACACAGGCGTCGTAGTGACGGGCACCGATACTGACGCAGATGTCCTAGCTGCATGTGACATATTTCTTTCACGAGACATAGCTGATTCACGATATGAAATAAATTCATGATTCACTGTACTCACATTTGGAACGTGGATCGTGGACGTTTCCTGGTGCGCAGCCATTTCATCAGGCGCGCGAGAGACAGACGACGAGCACAATACTGTATCCATTTGTGCTGTGTCCGTCTGTGACACTTGAGGCGTTGTGTTGACCCATTCTTCAACGCGCTGTGCCGTATCTACGTCTGAGTTCGAATCGTCGCTCTCTGCCGCCGCCTCTATTTCGGCGATGTCTGCCTCCACCCTCTTCCTCACGAGGTTTTCTTTGAGCTGCACCAACTCACGCTCAGCTTCGTACTCTATCCTTTTTCGTAAGAATTCGACGCTCTTGCGGCTATTCTTAGACGAGCCTTTGCTGCCGTGTACCGACCTAGGGCGCCTTATTGCGCCTACCTGCCCCTCTGACGTGCCTTCACTGTAGTCGATTACTCGACCACCCGTCAGAGGTATATTAAGGGCGGACGTTGATACCGTAGTTGGAGCGACAGACGGTGAACCCGGTGTTCTTTCCGACGGTAAACCTGAGTCCGGAACGTTATCGAGTTTACGACGCGCACTTATTTCTTCCGCCAGTTTTCTTAATTTACTGCGCGTAGTTATCGCACTCTTTTGACTCATGGTTTATTAATTATTCACTGATCCGGCTACCGAAGGACCAAAATGTTGGTAATAACACTGTTTTTAAATGTAGGCGGGGGTTTTGCAATGAATAACAACACTTTAAACTAAAGAAATCACTTGTAATCACTTATTTATCACACATAGAAAATTACGCCATTTGGATCAGACTTTTTAGTTTGTACATGTATAAATCAGAGTCACTTAATTATCGAGAACTACACGAAAACACTTTAAAAGATATAACTGGCAGACACGCGACGAGAAGCAAGTACTGCTTTGAGAGTTTACAGGATTCTGAACTGGAAAATTATAAAAGGCACCCCTTTTATCCTTTTACTCGTAGGCACAAGTTGCGGTTGTAGCGAAACCCATGCCAATCACAATTACTAATGGCACGCGTCAACCGGCGAAATGGCTCCCGACAGGTTTGGACCTGTCGAAACCTGCTCAAAACATGAAATGTGGTTTCGTCGGTTGACCAATCAGAGCTTTTGTTTACATTTTAGGGGTGTGGCTAAGCTTCTCCTTTGCCTATACTGGTTTTACATAGCATTATTATTCGGTCTGATGACCGTTATGTATTTATTTATGTATACTCATTCAATTTATATAACTTATATACTAATGTTGCTGTGCTTCCTTTACACTGCCACTTACAGGATATCTTCCGTGTTATCAATTATTCTGAGCTCATATTTCGACGCTGTTGCAAGTGTCATCTCGCGATCATGGCTCTTATCACGGGAGATATATACATGTGTAAGTTTAAATGGTTTACGAAACAGGACTCAAAGTATGAAGATTAAAATAGTTACCAAAGGGGACTTCTTTTCACTTGTTTTGCACGTCTTTTGTTTAGTTGTCCAAACGGATAGTTACCAATCGGGACGTACCCCGTGAAATCTTAAAACAGCAGCGTTTGAATAAACTCATTGTTCTCATATTATAATATATTAGTCTATGATTGTTCTAGAAGTTGGGTGGCATTGTGTTTTTAATGTGACCGTGTCAAAACAGTCAGTATTCGAAACTGAAAGATTTTTATTAGAATTGGTTTTATCATATCAGATTACGTTAGTGATAAAAACTGAAACTAGTGTCGATAGCCTATCAAAAGCCTACCCACTCTTTACATTCAATCATAAAATATTTTACAGCTGAAGTGATAAAAAATATTTATTTTCTGCGAAACTACACAGTCTATAAAAGTCCAGGAAATCTAACTTAGTTTGTTGGCAGAAACACAATAAATATACTTTGTATTACATGGTAAAAAAGATATCGAAACATATGTTCAACACTTAAAAAAGAGCCACGGAGTAAAGCGAAATTTTCCAGACTTAACTCAAAATACTTAAGTGTTTTCCAAAACAAAACAGAATAAAATAACTGTAGGTAACATTTATTTCTGTACCTATTATTTTTTCCCGCCACACTGAGCTGTCAAATACAATAGACGTCATACCATAGATATGACCCAGATGTGCACAGTACTGTACTCCTTGTTATTTCGACAGTTTTATACCTGTGACAATTTTATACCTTTAGGAATAGACAGCTGCATCGCCGATCAGGCAATACAATTTTGGCTTTGGCATAAGTCATATCGCCTTAGTCTAGAATTGTCAAGAAAATTTGCTCCCTAATATTCTTGCAGAGTAGAATTGCTGTCTTCAGACAGATCTAAAATTCTTTTTACTATACTTTGTGAGTGGAATATTTTCATAGGTTGATATTATTATATTACCTACCTACCTACCTAAACGACGAGACCTTCGTTAATAACAAAAAAAAAACATAAGCCGTACAAGCAAAAGTATTTTTTGGGCAATGTCAATTCACGAAAAATATCCCAAAATTTTTTTCATCTCAAATTTTTTGCGAAAATGTGAACCAGTTTTTTTTTCAAAATAACCAAGCTAGTTGAAATTTTATTGGAATTGCACAAAACGCTCAGCATAAAGGGTCATCACAGATTTATCGTGCGGTCCACGTCACAGCTTACTAGCTTGGAAAGCAATATATTGCGTGGTGTGACCGGTGTGACTGGTTAAACAAAGGACTAACTCAAAAATCACACAAATATGGGCTTCACAACAGCCGCGTCGAGATTAAGCAGTGCTTGCCGAGGTCGGTCTGCAGATGGGTGATCTTCATTACATACCGAATTTCTTCGGATATCACGTTAAGCAGTCACGGCTACCATTTCAAGATCTTTGACAGTCGTTATAGATATTTAGAAGCTCGAAAGTCTGACAGTCTAACAAAGGGGAGTATCGTATTGCCAAGTAACTGAGTTTGTGGAGGTCAGATATGCAGACGCTCCATGTAAAATACTGGTATTCAACTGCATCTGGTTAGACTGGAAGCCAGCAGAGAAAGGCTAGGCAGATGATGCTAGGCTTCACGAAAAAATTGTGAAAAGAAAGATGTGGATTTTCTGGCGCAGATGACTGCATTTGGCTATATCTACCATCGTTGTCTCTTATTGCTTCAAAGTATTGAACGGAAAGGCAAAAATGAATGAAAAATTAAGAAACTGGAGTGAGATATTACGAATTTGAAGACATTCACCGACAAGGCGGCCTAAACCAGTGAAAATTGCTTTCAAACCGTTTTGTATGTCTAAATCGACTTTCAACAGCATTGACGTAGAGGTTTTCGGTACTTTATGTCAATAGAATACATAACATCACGCCTGTAATTCCGGAAGGGTTAGGCAGAGGCGTACCTAACAGTACACTGACATTTCGCCAGTTATGTTTTAGTTCCATGTTATAGGCGGCGAGCATATTGCCATCAACCGGGCACAAATGCAGACTCCGCGGCTGCTACTGTGAAATTTCTGATGGAAAAAACCTTTACCCGATCTGGGAATCGCACCCAGGTCTATATGCTCATCAGTCGCGCTTGCCACAACTAGACCAATGAGGCTGTAATTCGAATAAACAAGAAAGAGATCCAAGTCTCAGCAGACAAACATTAAACGCTGATTACGTGTTTATCTTGATATAGGTCAATAATGTCTTTTTTACATTTGGAACGAACATCGAATATTAAAAGGATTTTAAGTATTCGATTCTCGTTCCAAATATAAAAAAAAACCTTCAAAATGTTCCACATTTACCCAGCTACCTACCCAATACATTGAATTCCAATTTCAAACGCTGTGGAATTTTAGCTAATATAATGCATGCAGTAAGTATTAGTAGTTTTAATATTCTATGTAATTAGCTCGGTGTTGCAAGCTTTGAAATATTTAGTGAGGCAAAAACTGATTATGCCGTTATTGCATATTTAATACCAAACCAATTTGATAACTGGGTAAAGGCTTGTTTGGAATTTTATTAAAGACTGTGTGATTTCACATTATTTTCAATTCTTCCGGATAAATTCCAGCTGGCTAATCTGTTAGAAAACTTCATAAAAAGAGACTTTCAATTAAAATTTGGTTGTTCTATGTATATCTAGAGACTGTACAATGGGCTCTTATGTTTAAGAATCCTCTTGATTAAACTATGTATTATAATAATAACTCACGGAGGCTTAGGCAAGACGAAGATGAATTAAAAAACCTACGTACGACGACAAAGAAAAGGAAAAAATAATATTCTTTTCACAGCTAATTAATTCAACAAACTCCAAAGCAAAATTAATCCAATATCTATAAGATTTTAATTAGAAAACAGCGGGGACTGTAGTTAATTGCAGTTTTATAACACAAGTGTTACAAAAGTCGTTTCGAACTTGTTTCACTGGAAGCGTCGGCTGAAACTAAGCGGGAAACTTTAACTGGATCATTTAACCCCTTCCATTCTAGAAACTATTCTAATTCCGTGACCGTAATCGAGATTAGATTATCGATGTTATTATTGTCGGTTGAAATAACCGTAAATTGCGGTTTTTAGTTCGGAAAGGGGGAAAGTAAAGTTGATTCTCCAAGGGGCAATGAATAGTTGTGTTTTCGTAATGTGGATCTGGAGATTTTGGTTTAAACTTTCCTTCATTTGAGTGTTTTAAAACGACTTTCATTCATGTAGATTTTTTTTTGACGATTTTGATTCTATTGCAAGAATTAATATTAACAAAATGTTGACAAAAGTCTTTATTTCACGTCATCGTCGTCATCCACAGCCAGACCCACTGCTGGGTATAAAAATATTTCACGTCTACAAAAAAATGAAATCCTATTTCAAAAAAAGTTTTTCTAAGAAAACAAATAGCACAACTAAGTATCACAAACAACAATCATCACCTTTACCACAAGTTCTTACATCGATTTATTCAAATACCCTTGAACACTGAGTTCCCCAAAACAAAATCCTCACATCTATTTCGCTCCACTTTTCAACTATCAGCTCATTTGTCGCACAAGGGAGAAAAACAACACGTTTACATTACGACTTCGCCTTGTTTTCGAGATTCCAGTCGACAAAGGGCAAGACTTTTTATTCAATTTGTCTCATCTTTGATACAAGTGTGACAAAGGTGGCTTGGTCTTGTTTTATTCCTTTCTTCTAGGTAATGGTGGAAAGCTTTGTCGTTTTTAGAATAGACTGGTAATAATAGGTTAGCAGAATATTCAGCCTGTATTTTTTTGTGGTAGACGTTTGAATTTGGAATATTTAGTTTTGTTTGAAAATTGTGGTTGTTTTATTTTTCTTTTTGTGTATGGCTCTGTTATAGGTTCTTTTATAAAGAGGTTACTTCTTTGTGACAATTTAATCTAAAAATAATAGTTTGTTGTGTCTGACGCGCATTATTGACAGTTTCAAAAATTTCAAAGAAAAACTGCCATGTGAAATGTCATATTATATTCAATCAAAATTAACAAAGATCGGAAAACACTAGAAAACTGAAGAAATATACAGTATATTCCTCAAAGAAAAGCCAGTATAACAACAACCTCATTATTCAATTCTCCCTTGTACAACGAGCAACAAAATCCTCTTGCTATTCATTACATTGTAATTAAATGAAGACGGTTGCCGCGATATTTAATATTGGCTTCGGAGCCTTCAGCCACCATCAGTCAATGTCGTTCAGTCCAACAATATTAGGTATAGCAGGAGATTGATGCGGCCTGCCGCGCTTTGTCTGTCTCATTGTTACTAGCTTCGGACGCTGATATTAAAAAAATCACAAT
This sequence comes from Eurois occulta, assembly GCA_950022335.1. Lineage (NCBI taxonomy): Eukaryota > Metazoa > Arthropoda > Insecta > Lepidoptera > Noctuidae > Eurois > Eurois occulta. Next base: position 16,223,748 of record OX465489.1, read on the forward strand.
TGCTTATGGTCTCAACTTGACAAGGAAAATTGTACTCTATTTTTGAAGATTCAAGGTTCGAATTTGTATAGAGGGGTAGGCCAATCGATTCTCCTCTTGTCCCGACGACCTGTGTAGAGTGCTTAAAGTTTTTTTTTCTTCTTTTATGGCATCACTGAAGAGGATATCTATATTGACAGGAATGTTTTCTTTTCCCTTTTTTGATGTTTATGTATATTTTTTTGAAGGTGGAATGTTCAGTTTTTTATTGACCGTCGCCTTTTCCCTGAAGTTCTTCGAGTCATGGCTTTCATTTCGCTTGTTTGGTTAGGTTAAATTATTTGTTTGTTTCATTTACTTAATAATTTAAAACATTTTTCTTTATTTTATTTACATACCTTTGAATACCAACATTACCTACATGATGATATTCCGAATAATTGCATCAACATTTTAAACAAGAGAAATAAGTTATGTTAATTAAAATTCTGGTGCATTTTTAGGGCTTAATTTGCATACTTTCATTACAGAATTAATTAAATAATTCACTTACCATAAAATGTTTCCTTTTAGTCGTAAACGAAAATGCCGTATTTTAAGGTTAATTCCGAACGCAGTTATTAAATCTCTCTTCATTGTTTGTTTCATTAATTTAATTTGTATTCAGAAATCTGAATGGGAATAGATAATTAAAACTCCATGCTGTTTTCAATTTGACAAGAGGAGACAAAACAATAGGTGGGTGAATCTAGACAATACAAATAATCTAGTTTGAATTGAACTCGTTGAAATAACAAAGGGATGTCGAAAATTTTAATTTTCAGCTGTCAATGTTGAAAATCGCGTGATTGTTATATTGAAGTGGAAAGATCAAAATGCTGAAAATACAACTTGCTTACTTGGACGAGGGCATCTAGAGGATAGACCAGCTCCACGAAATCTGAACAATAGGTATTTGTCGGAACGGATTTGTGAAAATGTCTCCGTAACTAGAAGAATCCCGAGTATGATGCTAGAGAAAAGGCGATTCATTCATCCAGAACATTAAAATGGGATCGACCAAGAGTACACTCATGTTTTGCACGCAGCTTTTTTTGGGCCCCACCTCTATTCAAAATTCTATTCTTACGATAAAACTATACGCACGTTAACGTACAGCTCTTATAAAAAAATATTATATTTAAATAGCTGCATCTCAAAAACTATGACCAAACAGAACACCTTTTGTATTAAACAGTCGTAATATTGTAATAAAAAAACCGGCCAAGTGCGAGTTGGACTCGCGCACGAAGGGTTCCGTACCATTATCTATAAAAACGGCAAAAAAATCATATCTGTTGTATGGGAGCCCCCCTTAATATTTTTTTTTAAATTTTTAGTATTTGTTGTTATAGCGGCAATAGTAATACATCATTTGTGAAAATTTCAGCTTTCTAGCTATCACGGTTTATGAGATACAGCCTGGAGACAGACAGACAGACAGACAGACAGCGAAGTCTTAGTAATTGGGTCACGTTTTATCCTTTGGGTACGGAACCCTAAAAACAACCATGCACGTACTCACCTACCACACACACCACACCCACTCATGCACGCCATGCCATACACACACTCGCACACACACACACACTTCCAAAAACACCAAACCTGTTGTCCTCAAATTTTTATTTTAAAAATATTGTCATATAAAATAGTTATTAGTTTGTAAGATAAAAAACTAATAACAGTAATAACTATTTTATATGACAATATTTTTAATTTGTATTAATCTAAATTTTTGTATTTCTTTTGTAATTAGTTCAGTTAAAGCTAACATGTTACCCTTACTTGGGAAGAGACTGGACCCCACGACACAGGGTATCCTAGTGTGGAGTCCAGGGGCCCAATTCTGCTATTACAATAGACGACAATAGTGTCAGATTGGTCTGTCATTGATTTCATAATTGTTGATTTTGACAAGTTTTGACAAGTCAAAATCAACAATTATGATATCAATGACAGACCATTCTAATGGTAATTCTAATGGTCTGTCATTGATTTCATAATTGTTGATTTTGACAAGTTATTGACAAGTCAAAATCAACCATTATGAAATCAATGACAGACCATTCTGACACTATTGTAATAGCAGAATTGGGCCCCTGGGAATGTGTAAAAACCTTGTCTTTTGTTACTAGCTTTTTAATATTGTACCTTGTTAAGCGAACAGATTTTTTTTTTGTTTTTATGTTTCAGATCAATATTGCAATGACGGGGAGAACAAGTGGCTATCAGGGAGAAAACAGGGGAATATTTTTGTATAGGCGAAGCGCCTGTTCCTTCTTTTGCCCTTTGTGTTCCAGGGCCGCGGTATCTCTTTCGAATAGTCCCGCAGCCCTTCCTCTTTATGGCCTAGACTAGTAGCAAACGGTTTCCAAGAGTCTCGTATGTCTACAATGACCTTCAACCCGATTGACTTTTCGGTAATTTACGAGAATCCAATAAACTTATTTTTGTCTTTTTCATAACTGTAGTTGCTATTAGGATGTCAGTTTTACTAGGCCACCGGGTTGTTATATTTTACATACTTAATTATGTATACTAGGTTGTTATACAAGGCGAATACTCGGTACATCATTATCAACACCCCCACATAGATGTTATCATCGGTAATTTATAAAAATCAGCAGTGCACTATCTAAGCCATAGATATAATAAAGAAGTTTTTAATATTTCTCTGATCTAAGCCGTACAATGCGAAAATTTCCATACCATGATTGGTTGCTTTGTGATGTAGGCACATTGTAATTATTGATATACAGTAAAGTAACCAGCACTACGAAATTTGCTTCCAAATAAGATAAAAATAAAGCTGCTAGACAGTAGACCCAAACCAGTCAATACTAACTAAATTAGCAACACTAATACATCAGAGAATGTATTAAACTTGGCGTAGTTTGGCTTCATTAATATTGGTAGACTAATAATAATTCCGAGCGATATTATGGCAGACGTGTTGGCTATCATAATTCGTCATACGACGCTATGCCAGGAGTAGATAGTTAACAGAGACCGAACTTGTCTGGACATAAACGCAACTATTATTGACCAAGAGTTTAACCAACTAGGCAACTAACTCTCTTCTAGTCTAACTAAATGTTTTTTTACATAGGAATAGATCATACCACAATCAGCCCATAATTTTGCTACAGCCGAGATACAAGCCGCCCTTCTGTGAGAGGGAGTGAGCCGTAATCCACTTCGGGTCGAGTGCGGCTTGGTGGAAACCACATGTTTTCGAACGTTTGGTTCTAGCCCAGTCAGCAAGTGGGGCTTGTCATTCATTACTGCTTAATCATGACCATTCATAAAAGGACTCATCAATCTTCTACTGGCAGACCAGTTGTCAGCCCAACAAGACGTTAAACCACGGGCAACTGGATTTCAAGGAACAGAGAGCACTCCCATCTACAGAGTAATCCCAACAAGCGCAGTATCACCATGTAGAACATTTTGACTAGCGTGTCAAGAGTTTCCCCGATGCTGAAGTGCGACTTTATGTGTTTGGTCTCTGTTGATACTCTACTCGTTGTACTATATCATGTTTTCATGACGTGTAAACAAAATGGCTGCGATAATTAGTTTTTGTAAGCGAGAGAGATGTTTTTAGTGGTTATTCTGTAGTCGGGCAGCCTTACAAAAACTGTTCACAACATTCCAAGGTATTTTTTTTAAAAGGTTTTGACGATTACGGTAATAAATTACCAGAAAAAGCATCAGTGGACACATACGGCACAAAACGATAGGAGACGTCGCATTCCTATACATTCCAGTAATATTAATAACTAATAGTGATTTAAAAATACAAGGTAAGCACCTAAAAAAGTTCGAGTCAAATATTAGTTTTGCCTACTTACATAGTAAACAATTTTACAATATTTGATAACATAATATTGCCATAGATTCTCTCCTTAACCAGAACAAGTTAACTCAAAACGTCTAACTAAGTATTACTAGAACAGGTAAACCGAAACTTCTAACCAAAATAGAGTCGGAAAGCAACATCGCAAGTAGGTGTCGTCACACTTGATGCATGAGTGAGGGGACGATCCCGGGACAAGGCCGGGACGACGTGCCCCGGGAACAAATGCGCTACAGCTTCAGTAACAAGGAAAACATTGGGAGACTGATGTGATGTTGCCAGATTGAACGGGACTTTTTTTTGTTTAGTAATAACGCAACGTTCACGACCTCCAAAGCTCGAGCGCGCGGTGTAATCTTAACGTAAATACGTAGATTTTTTAGGGTTCCGTACCCAAAGGGTAAAACGGGACCCTATTACTAAGACTCCGCTGTCTATCTGTCTGTCTGTCCGTCTGTCACCAGGCTGTATCTCATGAACCGTGATAGTTAGACAGTTGAAATTTTCACAGATGATGTATTTCTGTTGCCGCTTTAATAACAAATACTAAAAAAACAGAATAAAATAAAAAATATTTAAGTGGGACTCCCATATAACAGACATGATTTTTTGCCGTTTTTAGAGATAATGGCCGGTTTTTTATAATTAAAAATTATTGATTTTAATTTAATTAAAAATTCTCGCTTCACATATAATAATATAAAATAAATTCATTTATTTCACAACCAGTCCAATGATACAAGTGAAAATAAAAATAATTAATAATCATAAAAAAATAATTAAGAGGCTACAATTCTGGTTAAAGACATTTAATTCTCATAAAGAAATTATATTTCACTTACATGAGAACAAATTTAAATATATAAACTAATCATTGTCCTTTACAATTAATACACATTAAGTACAAAAATCATCAATAAACACATTATAAATTAAATTTTCACATTAACAGAAAAGAACAAAAAGGATTAAAATACACTATAAAAAGTATTAAAATACACTATAATTAAACTTATACTGTCACTTACGGGATATCTTCCGTGATTGTTCATGATTTTGAGCTCCCGATATTTCGACTCTGTTGCAAGCGCCATGATCGCGGGTTTAGTTTTAAACCGTGAATTAAACAGTGTTACACTATAATTATTATGTTTCACCTTAGTCTAAATTTAGGTATAATATTTTCGTAATATTAATAATTTATTCATATCTATATCTATACTGATTGTGCATGTTGCAAACAATTTAACTAAAAGGCAATAGATTTTTTTTATGAAAAAATCGACGTACATGTTTACGTTACCTCACTCAAATCAACTTGCGCCGAGCACACGTTTGTCGCTTGTTTCTTTTGCATGAGTATCGTCGAGCCGCAAGGTTCTGTCGTGGTGCCCTGTCGCATGACCTAATAGAAACTCCTTTCATTGGTTACCTCATGACTTTGTCAACTGACAACTGCTGTCAGCTGTCAGCGTTCATTCGCGGCAAAGCTTCCTTCAAGCAACCCCATTCAGAAATGCTAAGACAAAAAAACAGCTGGACCCTTAAGCAAAATTATAATCAGCCTATGTCCAGCCCTCCTCTTTATGAGAGTGAGTGGTCTGTGCACACTGTCCAGTGCGGTTTTGTAGAGGTTATATGTCTTCGAAATTTTGGTTCCAAGACATGATAAACGTATCCATTGCTGGTATACAGAGCTCCTCGCTATGTGAGAAAGAGACAGCCGTAATCCAATGCGGGCTGGTAGATATTAGCAGATTTTTCCTTCACCCTATTGACAGCTGTGCCGTTTAGCTCTTTAAAGTTCCTATTTACCAGTAACAAATCACACACCAAGACACACACCTCTGATTTTTCGGATTCATGTACGTATTTCATAATTATCACTTGCTTCGGTGAAAGAAAATATCGTGAGGAAACGAGCATTCCTGAGAGATATTTCTCGAAGGCATGTTAAGCTAAGTCAGAGGCCCATGACACTCTTTCATTCACTCAGTTTTTATGCCACCCATGACGCACTAACCACATGATAAAGAAGAAGTAACAACTGAAATAGGTTTGTCACTTTTCTAAGCAGTTTTTAATCCAAAACTCAACGAAAATACATTAAGCTATTGCTACAATACAGGATCATTAAACACATCCACTTAGAACTGTCACACACAAATTAAACTGAATTGCAACATTTGTGTACAACTTTACCTCAGGGCGCGCCGCAACGAGCTCGCGTTCGCAACGAAATACATTCAAAGTGACGTTGTACACACGGCCAAATAGTTAGGTATACAGACTGAAGGATTTCTCGCGATGTTAGGAAGAAAGAGTACATTATCCAGCTACTGGTAGCACGATGGCAACGTTTCAGACACGAATATTTTCCCGGACCGGAAAAGCATGACACAAGTCATGCTTTTCCGGTCGTTTTCGGGTATTTTTCTGACCGTAGCGAAGCCATATGAGAGTAAACTGTTTATTTTTATTCATTACTTTAAATGTAAGATTAGAGTGTTTGTAAGACTTATGAAATGAACACCAACAGAACCTTTCAAAGACCTTATTCAGCTCCCAATCTACAACAAAAATTGTTTATCAAAGAAGTAATATTTGTATGCTAAATTTGACCTAAACAAACTAACATTGTAAGTTAAATAAAAGCTTGTAATATGTAAAGAACCTGCATACTTATTCATCCTTTTTGCCGTTAGTACATTACCTACGTAGGAAATGCACAGTTTTCTCTTGGGAACAAGCGGAGATTCGAGTCACATTTACGAGAACTGGGTAGAGCAGCGTAATAACATGTTGGCCGTAATGCAATTTGGTATATGGCAGCTACAAAAGTCATAGATTTATGGTTTTAAAAATTGTACCTGTTGTGGTCTGAATTCTGATAAAATAGTCGTTTATGGACCTTTTGGCGCGCGGACTTAACCGAAACGGCCATCTTGTTTTTCAATTTCGACTATCGAATGTTCTCCGGCTCATAAACTTACACCTGGGCACATTCCCATTTCCCATTTTTTCATTTTTTTTTTGTGGGTTTAACCAAAATTAATGTTGTGTTTTTTTTAGAAATAAAAAGTTTTTTTTTTATTCCATGTAATAATTAGGTTTAAGTTCATAATAAAAAAAACGAATACACCTAAATATGTGGCGTATGGAGTAGTTGAAGACTTACATTACTTATTGATGGACTGTGTTCGGTATGAGTCTAAGAGAAATGACCTGTTTAGGGTGTTGAGGTTGAACAGACTTAAAATAGGCACATTCTACAACGGCGTCGGAGGCATCATGGCGACCTGATGCCGCCCTAGGAGGGGCCAGCTGGCGATAGATCGGGGAGTTTATCGTCGTCGCTTTGCTCGGCCCTCACGAGTGGTGGCGATGTCTCAGGTGAGCTCGGACGTCGCCAAACGAGTTTGGTGCCCAGAGGCGGGCTGCGCTGGATGGGTCGCGAATGTCATGCGTAGCAGTTCTCGCGGTCCATCCGCCAAGGCGACAGTAGGCTCACGGCGGTGTTTTTTAGTGGTGTGGCGCAGCCCCACATAACCAAACCGTCTCCCCGGACGGGGCGGTAAGCTTTAGGCATTTTTCACCGCTTAATAAAAAAAAGGCACATTCCACAAAACCTGTCTCAACCAAATGGCGATGATGCGAAGAGTCTGTTCAGGTTCACGGCCCAGGGTATGAGCAATGTGTATTTAGGGAACGATGGGACTGACATAGGTACGCATTGCGATATAAATGTCCCTAAATAAATAAGGAAAACAAAACGAATGTTCACCATCAGTGTCCTTCGATTACAGTCATTTATGTGCCAAAAAAACGACGCAGCATTGTAGGTACTTATGATTTGACATCGTTAAGTACGTTTACAACTCAAACGGTAAGATTATTAAATTTCAAGTGCGTATGCGGCGTCTCCCCACAGACAATGGCCCAACTCCCATCTTGGCCCCTGTTATCACGAAAGTTGCATTCAGGTTCCGCCTTGTGTTAGTGTAACTGACACAACATAACACCACGCCTGCAACCCGAAGGGTAAGGCAGAAGTACCTAATACATAGTACACCCAAATTTCGCCAATTATGTTTAAGTCCCACTTAAAAGGGGCAAGCCTTTTGCCATCAAACCCAAGCTGCTACTGAAAAATTCCTGATGGAAGAACCCAATAACACTCTGCTCGACCTGGAAATCGAACCCAGGTCTCATGCTCAGCAGTCGCACTTGTAACCACAAGACCAAGATAAATGAAAAATGTTGCCTTAATTACTCTTCAGTACAAGGTCGGGCACAACAACATCTTAACTTTGAACTGTAACTTTGTGTGTGTACTGTTTCATAACACGAACAACAAAATAACTTGTGAGGTAGAAACAAGGAACACGTAACTTCTAAACGTTTTGTACATGTGCTCAAAACTTGTACTAACATACATAAACTCCCGCTTATTTAGCTACTTGGATCAACTACGTTACAAAATAATATCGCTGAATCTAAGCTTGCTTTTTGTTCTACAAACGACGGGGCACTTAATATCGTGTCCTGCGTGTCGAGATCCTGTTGTTTGTTTACTACAGGAACTGATGGACGCTACTGAAAGCGCCAAACTGGTAGCTCAGTTCTGACGCAATTTTTATTGCCATCGATACGCTAAGAAGAAGACGAAGCTTGCTGTGGACTACGATTAATATTTTAGGAGGATGCACTAAGCTAGCCCGCGAAATTCAAATTTTATTACGTTTTTTACATGTTCAGGTCAGTGTCAGGTTGTATGTTGATTAGAATACGATTCGCGACCGCAACAAAAATGGCTTATCTATACATCTATATTTATACAAATAAATAAAATTGAAGTGTCTGTTTGTAATACTAAATAACCGCTTTTTACTATATGCATATGAATGTATATACGGCTCTTATAACAAAATCACATTTTTAAATTTTTTGTCTGTCTGTCTGTTTGTTCTGGCTAATCTCCGAAACGGCTGGACCGATTTTAACGCGACTTTTACTGACAGATAGCTAATGTTATAAGGTCTAACTTAGGCTACTTCTATTTTAGAAAAATAATTAGGGTTCCGTGCAAAAAAATAAAACTTGAAATTGTTAACCAAATCTGATTAAAAAATTAACGTAATAATTTCACACTAACGAAGGTCGCGGGCAACAATTAATGATCAATAAAATCACCAATACAACCCTCTAAGTTCTCGTCTCAAAACGGCGAAGAAAAACATCGTGAAGAAACCAACATGTCCTCGAACCAAAAATGGAAGACTTGTGGCTTCTACCAATCCGCACTGGGCCTCGTGGTGGATTACAGCCCGTCCCCTCTCAAAAAGACGAGCCCTGGGTCCCAGCAGTGGTAATATATGCTTAAATTACTGCTTATAAAAAAGAAAAGCAAAGAATCAGCATTGCCATCCAACTTAGTAATGCTGTCAGCTTTCTGGGCACCTTCCCCGTTGACAGCGATGCGGACAAACTTCTTGATACCCTTTAATTCCTTTCTGCTTTAAAATTTATGTACATATTTTTATTATTATTGTAGGTCTTTTTAGTAAATAACGGCTATGTTTATGCGAAAGTTAATAAAGGCTGTATACGTTATGTCGCTAGTCCCTAAATCAAATAAAAAAAATCAAGAGCCAAGAACGTCCGCTTCGATTTTTGAATTCTAAACGGACTTCGCTTTGCCTCGTCTGGTGTGCGTTGATAAAATGCATGAATGTGTTAAATCCTTCTTTTATTCTATGATCAGAGATGACAGAGTTGAATTGAATTATTTGTTCGTCTGTGTAGCTAAAGCTAACCAAGCTTCCTTACTATTTTATATTCTATGATACAATTATTATTATAAATGTAGAAGTATTTTACTTTATCTACTAGACATTTCTTAGTATATTTTGTGGTTTAGCCGTGAAATCTCATTGAAATGATTCAAAGAAATGTATAGTAGACAGACTAGGTAAATACTTAGGCTATTCCTTGAAATGTTTCAAAGAAAGGCATAAACCAGCTTGAAACAGACAAACATTAATTAATATACAAACATACATAACATCACACCTATCCTAGAAGGGTTAGGCAGAGGTGTACGCAATAGAACACCCACATTTCACCAGATATGTTTGAGTCCCTTGTAAGAGGGGGCGAGCCTATTGCCATCAACCGGGAACAAATCCAGACTCCGTGGCTGCTACAGAAAAATTCTTGATGGAAAAAACCAATAACACTTTGCCCGACCAGGGAATCGAACCCAGGATCTCATGCTCAGCAGACGCGATTCCGATCACTAGATCAACGAAGCAGTTATTAGCATAGCATAAGCATACTCAGCCTATAATGTTCCCACTGCTGGGACACACGACCTTCTCTTTATGAGAGGGAATGGACCATAATCCACTACGCGGGCCCAGTGCGGGTTGCTAAATGCAATATGTCTTCGAATTTTTGATTCTAGGACATGCCGGTTTCCTCACGATGTTTTCCTTCGCCGTTTTTGAGAGCAGTTTTGATGAAATAAATTACACAAAGTAATGCGCCTGCCTGGGTTCGAACACACGACTTACTGTTCGTAAGTCGGGGCCGCCACCACTGGGCCACCGCTGCTCTCACAGAGCCACCGCTGCTCTCTCAGGGCCACCGCTGCTCTCAATGGGCCACCGCTGCTCTCATTGGGCCAACGCTGCTCTCTGCTCTCGAGGCAGTCATTAATTAATATTTATCCACTAAAATCCCATACAACCTAACTCACAACTACACTTTTCAAAGCAAAACCAATTGTTTACAAACTCTAGTATTGTAGGTACCTGCCTTATAAATGAACATTTCTCCATACATAATCGAATCCACTCATACATAAAGGTTGGTGTAGACAAACTGTGTAAACTAAAGCGGCGACCTCACAGGCGGAGCTATTTAAATGTAAATAAAACTTATTCTTATGTACATATACAAGTATTGGAGGCACGCTGGCGACACTTCCCGGTATCAGTATCTATGAGTAAAATATGTATATTACACTTACCTAGTTGTGGGTTTCCGGTGAACTATCGAGTTCGTGGTAAACGTGGTTTTAGAAGGTCCCACCGTCGCGTCTGGGCCGCGGGACTGTTCGAAAGAGATACCGCGGCCCTGGAACATAAAGGGCAAAAGAAGGAACATGGATGGTTTTTAGTCACTAGAAGTCTGACACTCCCTTAAGCTCCACCCAGAGCGGGAGGAGACATTTGATGATTTCCCATCCGAAAAAAAAAAAGGTCCCACCGTCTCACATAATTAGTAGCTACTAGCTTAGTTGCTGAAGGAACGTTGCTGAAGGAACTCGTAGATAAATACTCCTCGGGTCGATCTTCAGGTTAAGCCGCGCTTGCCTAGGTTGTTCCGTGCATAGGTGACCACCCATTACATACCGAATTTCCTCCGTGCCTCGGAAAGCACGTTAAGCCGTTGGTCCCGGCTGTCATTTGTAGATCTTTGACAGTTTTTAAAGTAGTCACTGGCTCGAAAGTCTGACAATCAGTCTTACCAAAGGGTATCGTGTTACCCAGTGCTAGCTGGGTTGTGGAGGTCAGATAGGCAGTCGCTCCATGTAAAATTATGGTATTCAGCTGCATCCGGTTAGACTGGAAGCCGACCCCAACATAGTTGGGAAAAGGCTAGGCAGATGATAAGCTTAGTTGCTGAAGTTTAATCTAATAAAAAAAAAACAAAACGCTTAGTTGACACTTCCCGTGACTCAAGGGCTGGCTTTTACGTTGGCCAGAGGCTTAGCGTTGCCATACAGCGTGGCAACGCCGCCAGTCTCTTGGGGACATTACCTTACCAGTTGACAGCGTTGAGGAGGAGTTTTTGAGGCCATTTTTGAGTTTATTTTTAAGTTAGTTACTTTAGGTTATTTTAAATTATAAGTTATAATTAATATTGTTATGATTTGGTTTAATAAAGTTCATGATGTATTGTCGACGTGATATAAAAAAAAAACAAATAATAAAGATTCTTAGCTCTTCAGATATACTACGGTATGTATCCTAAAATTAATCACTGATCTCCCAAAACATTTTGCTGTTTTACTGAGGAGACTGGTTCTACAAATTTTCTATTTCTGTCCATACCCCAATACAATCAACAACTAATCTTCTCACAAGACACTTGAAAAAGTAATATAAAAATATACCTTTTCAAACATGTAAAAAGGAATATACCGAATCAACACTCCCAACTCAAACATAAAGAATAAACCACCACCATAATCTAAAAAGCTTTTCCATTCGATTGAACTCGTTCTGACGTCACACGTAGGAGACTGGGACTTTGCGTCCGAGTCTAACGTCCAGTTCCCACGCCCCTATTTCCACATGGTATCTCGAGACGATGCGACGGATCCTACACAACGAAGATGCTTACAGAAGCTTGGATCCGCACAACGAGTGAAAACACTCACACACATTATTTATCCCTTAATTTGGTTTCGTTGAGTATACTGAACGTTATAAATAAAAAAATCTAGATTTCTAATTTTCTTCCATGGTTCTGTGTTTAGAAGGCTAAGAACACTTCAATATTAATTTAGTTTGGTAGGGAAAAACATTTACAATGGTTAGACCTGGAGGGTTACCATACCATGACGTCATAAAGCAGTATTGTTTTAATGTCACTCCAGTGTGGAAAAGACAAGGAATTATAGAGGACGTCTAGCCCCATCTCTTTTTTTTATGGAGAAACACTGATTATTTAAATAATGATTATGACACTGATTATGATTGACACTGATAATGACACTGATTATGAAATACAGATTATTTCCCACAGATAGGTGTCCTGGCTCCTAAACTAGGTTTTCACTTGTGACTTGGGAGACAGTGTTTCTCCATAAAATAAAGAGATAGGGCTAGACGTCCTCTATAACTCCTTGTCTTTTCCATACTGGAGTGACATTAAAACAATACTGCTTCATGACGTCATGGTAACCCTCCAGGTCCAACCATTGTTTCACAAATATTCCGGCCTTTTTTCTGTATCAACCTGTTCTGTGGCCTGTAAGTCCGTGGGGACCGATTTCCCTAATGTTGTTCACCGAACTTACATAACATTTGAATATCTCATCATATTTCGATTTTTTATTTTGTCTATTTCCTTTTGAATGGTTTCGACGTTTTTGGCGTTGTTATGCGGAATTGGATCCTCTTGGTGTGTGGTGTTTGCATAATGTAGAATGTCTAGTTATTTCTTTTTTTTTGCAGTTTATACTTTTTATAGCATGTTCAGCCTATAATATTCCCACAGTTGGGACACTAGGAGAGGGAGTGGGATTGAATCTTACAGATGTTTTCGAATTGTTTAGTGCTAGAACATGCTGGTTTCCTTCCGATACTTTCCTTCACAATTTTGAGAGCAGTGGTAATGAAATAAATTCCAAAATAGTACTTTTTACTTTTTGGTTGGGTTTTTTACTTTTTATGATTACTTTTTTTTATTTTCAGTTTTTCAGTTTAATAATGTGAAAGATTCCACAGACTATCTAACTCCTTGTTTTTTTCACTTTTATATGATTTGTGGAAGGCTATGGGGGAGGCCTTTGCCCAACAGTGGGATAATATATGCTACGGAAAAAAAAGATTTGGCATTTCGAATAACCAACTTTAAATCGATATAAATTAAATTGGCATTCAAAATTAAAAATGATTTGAGAAATGTAAAGATGATTTTCAAATACCTATTTAACATAGTGGCATCTGCTTGTCGCCATATTGAATTTTGATTACAGTCATGTCTTTAACGACACTCGCAAGATGTCTTAAATCGATTGACGATGAGACCAAAACTCACCGCGTCGGTCGCATTTGATGCTTCCTACAACGCCACAAAGTAACAAACACACATACATAGGTTGATAAACACATTACTCTCCTCAGTGGGATGAAAAGATACCTATGTGCCTGAACCGACGACGTAACGAGTCAGAACGGAATATTCCGTATCAATTCATAATATTAACAGTGAGGTATTTGCTTGACCATCGTGTAATTTCAATACCTGTATTGTGGGAATATAATTGGTATTCAGTACAATGGCAATGTAATTGGGACAGCTTCAAAGGCATTCTCACAATCAGCCGTTTATGATATTATAATGTAGTAGGTACTATACTAGGTATTGTTTAGTAATTATTTATGTTTACTCACGTGTTAGGGATGCATTACGCTACGCTTCGGAATGGGCAACAGCTGTACTTTCAAAAGTTATTATGCCTTGTGACTGTGACTGTAGCTTCGCTTTCTTTGTTTTTCTGACATTCAAAATTGCCTATCGTCATCATATTACTTCAGCTGAAAGACGTCCATCCAGGACATAGCCTTCCCCCAAGTGTCGCCACATTGACCAGTCCCGTGCGCCTCGCATCCAGCGGATCCCCGCAACCTTCACCAGGTTAATAATAATGGTCTAATTGAAATAATTTCTTCGAGTTTATTAGTACCTAGGTTGGTTGCTACTAAGAGAAGACTGTTACTAGAAATACAACTCTAAAGATTCTTGTATAGTGTTCTTTATACTTCATCATAGGTATGTAAGTAAGTACCTACTTACTTAGGTTTTAAATTTTTCAAAACATACATACAAGGTGTAAACGGACCCCTTCACGAAGCTTCACTTAGCATTCTGTGCCTACATCAAACTAAGTAAATCTTCGGAAAAGTCTTTGCTGGGAAAGGACTTTTTTTTTGGGGTTAAAAATCATGTTTCACGGAAAGACTCGATGTAATGCACTTAAAACATTGTGCTAATGGATACATTGTACAGTACGGGGGTCGTGGAGGTATTTAGAGTTAAGTTACAAACATTAAAAACTTGTGTTTTAAAAAAAACTTGTGGTAAAGTTGCAACTTTGACACCCAATATCTACCCAGGTTCTCAGGTATGGTCTAGAACAAAAAAATACCGCAATGACGAGGAGAACAAGTGCCTTTCGGCTTCGTTAAGGGTACTTTTACACCCATTATTTACATTTCATAGGTAACTACATAATTTTTTTATAATTGTGATAGTTATTTATTCTTGTTGCTATGGAGGGATTGTTTAATTATTTTTAATACCCAGCAATACAACGGTGTACGTAATAAATCCTTCTGTGTCCATTTTGACGCAAAAATAAATTAAGTACTCGTCGCGTCCCTCATTAACTACTAATGAGGGAAACGCCTCGTTATGGACAAAATAAATCCGTATCAGTACCTATGAAAACTGTGTTGTTAAAAAAGCTCAACCCTGTGTTATACTTGCGGTTGGATACTGTCTGTCCTCCATCCTTCTCTATGTCTACTTAAAAAAAAAACTTGTTTTACGAAACCAAACGTTACAATCATCAGTTACCCGAAAACAGTCCACTTCTTGGGGATCCCTTCTTTTCGCATAATGTTCTTTGTCCTAATATACTTCGGCATAACGATTTTGGCACAATTTGTTTTGGCATAATAATACTTCGGCATAATTTTTTTAGGCATACATTTTATGTTGGCATAATCATCTTAAAGACTAATTTGTTTTGGCATAAATTTGATTCGCTTAACGTTAGTAGGCCTAATGACTATTAGCATAATAATATTTAGGCATACAATTAATATAAATAACGTCAGGGGCACCCCGAGGTTCGGTTACTTAGGTTCCTGTAAACCCTGCAGCCAGAAATAGGAGCCCCGCGCGGCGGAGCTCCGTCGACCTGCTGACGGAAACCCTAACCCTAGACGGTTGACGTCAGGGGCACCCCGAGGTTCGGTAAGTTAGGTTCTTGTAAACCCTGTTATTTTTGAATATTAGGCTTAAAAAAGTTATGCTTTAGAACTTTATGCTTAATAAATTTATGCTTTAGAATATTATACTTCATCATTATTATGGTTAGAGAAATTATGCTTAAAAAATTATGCGTAATTATATTATGCGAAAATATAATTATGCCAAACAAAATTATGCTAAGTTATATTAGGTCTTAAAATTTTATGCAAATGGATAGGGAACCCACTTCTTGACATCGAGAATCCCCCAAGCGTCACCAAATGGGCATTTATAAAACGTCGAGAAAAGGTGCACTGTTGGGGTATGTCATTAGTCAGTCCCGCAGCCCTGGAGTACTTACACCCTATTCTCTGCTTTCTGCATCCCGTCTTACTCAGCTACCTTTGTAAGATTGGATCGGTTCATCTAGCTGGTAGTGTTCAAATTACGTTTGTCGTTTAAGATACGTGGTATCCACTTCTCACTCATTTGATCCAGTGGCCATCATCGGTCCTTTTAAAACATCGTTAGGAATACAATGCCTGAGAGATATTTCTCGACGGCATGTAAATCTAAGTCAGAGACCCATGGGTGGCGTAAAATTCTGACACCAGGTTAGGCACTATAATAATCACACGAAAAAGAAATAAGATCGGTCCTTTGACAAGCATAGCTAGTTAACTGCCACTTCAGCTGCTTACTCTGAACGTGAACGAAATGAACTTGATAATTAAAAGCTCCATTACGCCTGGAAATAAAAGGCAAATAAAATATGAGTACGAGATAATTATACAGTACAGATGAATTTCACGATAGGTACCCCAAAAAATTGCCCCAGAAAATGTTGAGGTAAGCGTTCTAAAGCCATTTTTTCACTTTTGAAAATCTCTGGCTAGCGTTAAAACGCTAAATGACATTAATGCTGGTGGCGATTCAGCAGTAAATCGCGAGAGCTAGCCCAACAAAAATGAGGACTTGCCTTGATTTATAGGCTTGGAATCGCAGTTCAGCTTATACTTCGACGGTTTTGAACCGAGTCCATATTAGAGTAATAAATGACCGGTTTTTGTTGCGGTTTTTATTTAACGGTATTATTGTGACTTCGTGTCGTTCGAACAGTTTGGCCACCCGTGTAGTAAAAAAAGCCACCTTTTAAACAACTAAAAGAAATAAAATTTCATTTTATCTATACCAGGGTTCAAAGTGACAATTTGGTTGATTATAACAAAATATATTATTATCAATGTCGCTTTACGTGATTCCGAACACGATTTGCAGCTTCCACGCGTATTTTAAAAAAAAATAGACACAAAACATGTGTTTAATCAATAAGTAGATTATATAGTGCATTTATGTTTAGTTTTGTTTGTTACTATTTCACTACAGAAATAAAGACCCTGTTTGAACTGAATTCGATTGCGTTAAAACAAAAAAGCGGGTTGAGTCAAACGTTAACCTGATCAAGTTATGAATCAGGATTGATATTATCGGATAATTATCATGATAAATATCAAATACCAATGAATTAGCTTTGCCATTCATCGTGGCAACGCTGCCAGTCTGCTGGGCACGTTCCCGGATGACCGTGACGTCACAGTGAGATATAATTACCGTGACGACGTGGAGGAGTACTTTGATCATAAGTGTCCTATTTATTATTGTCGCGTCGATGTAGTGTGAAGGTCCTAGGTGATCTTAATTTAATCTTCTTTTTTCTAAATATTCAGTTTGTATATTTATTTATAGGTAGTTTATAGTATTTAGCAGATTCTTTAACAAAATAAATGCATTAATATCTTTCAAATATAATAATAATCTTGATAATTTCGAACCAAAATCTTTACTAAGACAAACAAGACGACATTTTAAACCAAATAGGAACAAAAGCAACTCCTATTACAGGATTAGGGCTGTGACAATAATAAAAATAACTAGGGAGGAGAATTGGAGTTTTATTAATCGACCTCTCTCAAACAATTCGAGTTAAGGATGCTTGAATCCTGAGCAGCGTTTTAAGATCTGCGAAATGTTTCTGAGGAGTTTCAGCGAATGTCCTTATTCTGTAAGTGTACTTTTATACTTTTTAATACTTATTTTATACTTTTAGGTAGTCAAAACGACGTTGTAAGATAAAATTTGTAAGTACAGCTCTTGGGAAGTAAGTCGTCCCAGGATGTATATTGTACTAGCTTATGCCCTCTGCATCGCTCGCGTGGAGTTCGATAATTGTCCCACGGGATCATACTACCGGGATAAAAAGTATCCTCTGTATTAATCCAGGTTATAAACTATCTATGTGTTGAATTTCATCCAAATCCGTTCAGTAGCTTTTGTGTGAACGAGTAACAAACATGCGACAATCCATCCGTACAAACTTTCGCATTTCTAATATTTTAGTAAGATAGCACGAGCACATGTGTATATATCACTTCACAAACGATTTTCTCATGATATAATGGTTTCTACTTAGAAATAAGACTTCCTCATATTTCATTAAGAGTATAAACATCATATCGGCCCAGAATCACCCACAGCTGGGTGCAGGACTGCAGGCTCTCCTATTTTCTGCCACACTTCCCGGTTCTGTGTCTTATCCAGGTGTTTCCGGCGACTTTGACGATATCGTCGACCCAACTAGCTTTAGGACGGCCCTGGTTTCTTTGGCCTAACCTTGGCTACCACTCGGTCAAAGACTAGCTCCATCGGATATTAAGAGTGTGGCTTCTAAAATACTGTTCCTGAAAACGTAAATCTTTAATCACAGTAAAACATTTGAATTTCTTTTTTTTTAATAAAATAAAATAAAATTAAAAAGAATCGTTAGGGTGCAGACTATATCCAATTAAGTGTAGACATTTATGTAAAGAATTGTAATTTTTATTTAACTGTATGTATGAAATCAATGAAATTAATACTACTAACATAGTTCTTAAGCATTTCTCACCCATATGGACTTGGTTGTTCGAAATAAAGTATTTGAATTTGAATTTAAACGTAGCTTCGCGTATACATATTAGTGACTGTACCACTAAGGAGAGTTTCTGTACTCCGGTTTAAAGACTATGATTGCAGGCTCATTACAGAATTATCTTTTCAGCTTTATCTCTGAGATGGGATTGCGACATTCTTGCGATTTTTAACGATGCGGACGTCTATAAACTATGGTGACTATTTACCATGAAAGTAGAAGAATTTGGACACATACTTTAGGAGTAATGATTGGGTGTTCTAGAAGCGGATTCAGAAACCTCTGAGTCCCAACGACCACTGTCTACTCGGACCAGGTTTCAATGTTCACATTAAAAGCGAAATTCAAAAATACCATTTAACTAAGAAACTTTTTCACTTAAGCTAAACACTGAAAACCTTGCTATATTTTCCAACAGTTTCCGCAACATGGTCTTATTATGAAATTTTCGGCAATATATTAAGTGGTTGGTGCGTTCCAACAATTTATATGAAGACAGAGGGCAATCCGTCTTCTTCCCTCCGAGGGAGGGATAACTTGAGACTTAATTAATTTGCTAAAATGCTCTCGTCGACGCGAAGGCCTTAACATTGTAAGTGTTCAGGAAATCACACTTTGGTACTTAGATGTCGAGATTGCGTAGGCTGATTGTTTGCCCTTAAGTCGCTTATAAATGTTCCGATATTTTATGTTTTGAAATTGGTTCGGAATCGTTTTTAGATATTTTACTGTGTCAAATTGTAATTTTAAGTATTGTTTTTTTAGTTTAATAAAGGCAGTGTATCGCACCCAGTGTGTATTCGGTGCACGAAATTTATCTTCTGCCCACATGATGTCCGACTCTCACGGAATAAATCCTGATAATCCGACAAGCTTATGAGATACCAGCAGACTGACCGCTAACAAGGATTAGGTATTTAAAACCCTTAAGCTTTGATCGTTTATGCCCCATTTAATCCGTGGTAAGTTAGGCTTGGAGATTTACATGCCAGATTATTATCATCTAGCCAGTCTTTTTCCCAACTGTATTAGGCTCGGCTTCCAGTCTTACCGGATGCAGCTGAACACCAGTATTTTAAATGGAGCGGCCTATCTGATCTCCACAACCCAGTTAGTACAGGGTAATGCGATATAGCCAGTGTAAAAAAAAAAGATGGACTCACGTAGATTCTAAGTTATTCTAACAAGTTTAGTGTAATGTAAGTGTCCAAAGTAGGAGCACGAATGTAATTTTAAGTAGTAAACCATGTAAACAAAAAAACAATTTCAAACAAGGGCGCGGATCACCATGTCTGCGGTAGATGACTCTTAAAAAAAAAAATGCGATATAGCTTGGTAAGACTGCTTGTCAGATTTTCGGGCCACTGACTAGGTACCTGTAATTGAAGTGTCTGATAAAAAAAGATATCGACTTACGAACCCTCTTATTTGTCTTTATTTGCGGGGGGGAGTGAGGTGTAAGACTCCCCCCGCGACATCCGATAGGGGTGCGCCTAAACCTAAAGCAACTGACACTAGATCTCCAATAACAGATTAACCACCAAAATAAAAAAAAACAGTCGTAAGACACAAAATACTTTTACAACATAAAAATTTTCTGCATAATAAACATTACAAACAAGCAAAATAAGCACTAAGCATAAACAATAAAGTCTCAGTTTCAGTAAAAAACATTCCCTTTCATGAAACAAAATGGCGGCTCAAGAAGTGCCACTCAAGTGAGCTTGTAACTCCGTTTTTATTGCACTTTATCATCCAGATAATATCCTGCCTTCTACAGCCAGGCCGTTAAGCCTCGTACAACATGTTCTAACAACTAGTCTGTGTTCTTCCATTAAATATATTTGACGATGGACTTAACAAGATACCTTAGACTACGTTTACAAAGCGTTGTATTATGTTGCTGGTCTTTTACTATAAGTATTACATGCATAAATATACAACGCGCCTGTTATACCCTAAGGGTTAGGTAGAGGTGCGGGCCTGTGGACGGTGAGTAATGGGCTAGCTCGCCGTCCGTCCGTCTTATAACGACAAGCCGTGTCGACGGCGCGTTCATGTTCCACGCGCGCCTCAAAGAGATGTCAGCAAACCGGGGTGGATATGTAAGGGCCGATACCTGCCAGGGCTACGAGACTGTTCGAAAGAGATACCGCGGCCCTGGAACACAAAGGGCAAAGAAGGAACATGGATGGGTTTTAGTCAGTACAAGTCGGACACTCCCTTTCACTCCACCCAGAGCGGGAGGAGTCATTTGATGATTTCCCAATCGAAAAGAAAAGGTTAGGTAGAGGTGAACGTAATAGTACATTTACATTTCTTTGTTAAAGTCCTATGTAGTACGTGGGCCTAAACCAGCCACAAATTTAGACTCCGTTGCTGAAACTTTGCCCGACCTGGGAATCGAACTTGGTCAACGAGACAGTCGAACTGAACATTCAATCTACACACACACAAAAGTACAAATAATTTTAATTCGCATTCAATTTGTACCGATAGTAATAAACGTTACAACGAATTGATATCATTACAATAATCGTTTGAACGAGCCTGGAGAGCTCTTACAAACTAGAACTCAATTTAGTCGAGATCTTTCCCAATGTATGTAGTAGTTCGAAAATCTGTTACTCTAGGTAAAATGTCTAGGATCCTCTTTCGCCCTCTCTCGGACAGTTTGTCTGATTTTTAAATTGCTTCTAAAACAGGAGGAGGTTATGTTTTCGACCAGCATCTTTTTTTAAATTTATGTGCACCAATTTTTTCCTGATAACTGGTCCGATTTAGGTGATTATTTTTTAAATAAAAAGAATCACTTAACAAACAAACAACAATAAATAAAAAATAAAAATGTAGAGGAAACTCGCCCGGTGGTCTCATATAAATTGTATTAACTTTACTTTGGTACTCGCTCGTTTTCTTGTTTTCTGTTTCTTGTGTAGTAAGCAACGACTTATTGTCGGGCCTATGCTGTCCCCCATACTTAAGTACTAATGCTGTAACATGATAATATTGTAAAACCAAATCATTTTAAAAGATTAAACATGGAGTTTCTTGCCGGTTCTTCTCCATAGGAAACGACCAACCCGAACCGTGCACCTTTTTGTCGGCGTTTTTTATAAGTGCCCATGTACTTATGTGAAATAAAATATTTTGATTTTTCATTTTACTGTGCTATCCTATAATATATGCATTTTTCGTCTTTATATGTATAAGTGGATGATGTGCTAATAACTTCTAGTTACAACGTAAAATTGATACTTGACAAGGATTTGTGTGAGATACCACAACTAAACAGTTTAATATAAAAAGTTTTTTTGAAAAAAAAAATACTTTACGAATTCGTTGGCAAAAAACTCAATGGCATAAACAAAAGTCACCGACTTCCGAAAGTAATTTTCCACTTCTTGGTAGTTTATTTGTAAGTCGTTTATTTTTTTTTCATAAAAGTTTTATATAGGTACTACTTTCCATTGAAGCTTTTGTCTACTTGAATCATTAATAATCATTGATAATCTACCCTGCGGGCTCAGTGCTGACTGCGGGTAGCGTTCAGTTCAGTGATCAGTTTCCTCAAGATGTTTTCCTTCGCAGTCTTCTCACAATATTAGATACAATATTATTTATTAAACTAAACATTGAAATACATCTAAATCCTGCATCTCGCAAGTAAAGTTATCCGCGACTTAAGACTATATAGAAGAACCCGACCACAACTGTCGGGCAGTAGCCCACCAGACACAACACCCGTCTGGTCGGAGGATTCTCCCTTTTCTATGGGGGATGAAGAACTTTACACCCTGGTCTCCATACCCCCAAAAAGTATCCTACTGCAAACCAAAGCTAAAACAGGCATGTGAAAACCAAAAAGACGCTACAAGAAGTATGGCTGACTATTATTGGTTCTCGAAAGTAAAATAGGCAATTTCGAAAGTCATTACTTTCCCGATGGGTACGCCCGTGAGGTCAGGTCGGTACGAAACTTCGAACTAATCGTTAATCTTGAACAGCGCCAGACTTTTAGAACGTGTATTTTTTATATCTAACGTATGTAATAAAGCGCATTGGATTAAATTAATACTTTATGTATCGCGGGGTGGGTATTTTGATTGGCCTTTTGGTAATAAATTCTTAATAGCATGTTTATATCAAATTTAGTTAAGCATAATAATTTGCCCATAATGCTTCTGCTGTTTGGACATGAGGCCTAAACTCTATGAGAGGGCTACGGTATGAGATATAATCTACCACGTGGCCTCCTTCGTTTTGCTTATTCCCTCATGGTTAGGTATTTCCAGCACCGTTTTGACTGCAGTGGTGATTTGTTTAAAATTAAAATACAGTAAAGTTTAAATAAGAAATTCAAGAACAACAAGGACAGGAAGAAAAACATGAGGAATTAAAATAGAACGTCTATTTTCACAAAATTCAGTAATAATAAATAAATATTAAACCATTTTTTTTCAAATATATACTAATAACAAATTTGTTAATATAAGCAACTTATAACTATGTTAGTATCACTTCACTTGCACGATGCTTTGTGCGTTCTTGTGGAATTTGTCCGCTGAAGCGACGGAACAACACATCCTGCGGCCAAAAACTGTCTTCCA
The DNA here is from genome assembly GCA_950022335.1 of Eurois occulta. Taxonomy (NCBI): domain Eukaryota; kingdom Metazoa; phylum Arthropoda; class Insecta; order Lepidoptera; family Noctuidae; genus Eurois; species Eurois occulta. Next base: position 16,246,981 of record OX465489.1, read on the forward strand.
ACACCAAATGGAGCAAACAGGTTGGTATGCGCACCACAAACGCCTTGAAATTGACCAAACAGTTACCTTTGTTGTTGTTTTGTTTCTTATTAGTCAAGAAACATGAGAAGACACACATGACTTTGATCGAATTGTGTAAATAAGGTCGTCTTATCAAAAATGTTTATAGTCAATTACTTAAATAACCACTTACTTTAGCTGAAAGTTATCTACTAACTTACTTCACTTATAGTAATGCCACATTTTCTTTGGAAATTGTAGTTTCAAATGTTTGTACTGACGTTTTAATTGACTGATCTAAATGTCTATAATAAGGGATTTTCTACATACAGAATAACACGCAAAAATGTTTGGTATGTGTTGTTTATTTTCCGTCAATGTGTGACCGAAAATGTAATTTGAAAATGTTTCAAAATATCGGCTCATCAAAAATACATACATACAATTACTTTAGTCAATTTCTTAATAGAAAATGTTTACTAAAAAACTGGCTATTACTGTAATATCGTCGCCGAGTTACAACATATCAAGCGAAATGCTTCCAATTTAATTTAAATCCAAAAAATGTTTCCAATTAAGTGGCTGAACCACTTATTATTTTTGGAGAATCTCTTTGGCATACACAGGAATTACTGTAGCCAGAAAAGGATTAAGAAATATTGTATCATTTCCCAAATATTCGTCCAGACTATGTTTCTTACTGTTGTAATAATTCGTGAACAGTTATTCTTGTTCGGGGGAAGTATCTCTAATGACATAAGTTATATTTATTGTTATTTTTCTGTATCAGCTTATTTAAATTCTTTGCCATCCATCCTAAGCGGTATTAATTACAGCCGCGACTTCATGTCGTATATTGAAAGCATCAGTCGACTCTCTGAGTGTTTTAAAGACGACAAAAAATTAATTCTTAAGAAACAGTACTGTCTTATCTTAACTTTTATTTTATTAATGTTGTCTTTGACTATCTACAGATCGACGGACGTGTATTTAAATTTACCAAACACCGATCCGTTATTTGTGATACCCGTTTTGGTCACACGCGCCATTTTACGAATTACTGTTATATATCAGTTCTTCATGTTGTTTACTGCTATTATGATTGTGGTTTATTTGTTAAAATGCCTGAATTCGTTGGTATCAGCTGTTCAGGAGAGAGTAGGGAGATGTGATATTAGTTTGAATGAACAACCTGCTATCACAAAAGAGAAGATTCAAGGATGGGTTGAACTTTATCGAGATTTGTCAAATTGCTGCGAAAAAGTGACGCGATGCTTTGGACGCTCGGTATTGTATTTGATATTGAGTTGTGTTATGTAGATTAATATGCTGTCAAAGGATGTCGTTTGCTCACAGAGTAAGCTCAAGTGGCAATGGGCCGGCAACATTAACCGTAGAATCGATGTCCGTTGCGGTAGACGTGTTTTTGAGTGGAGACCTCGAATTAGCAAGTGTAGTGTGGGTCGCCCTCAGACTAGTTGGAGCGACGATCTCCGCAGGGTACGACTGCATGAGAGTTGCCGAATCGATTTAGATTTGATTTAGGGGCGTGCTATTGGAGAAGCCTATTACCAGCACTGGACTGTTGTAGGCTGACGATAATTTAGAATAATATTTTACATACTAAGGGCTTGTGTTAACTTATTTTATATGAAAAACATTTTCTTTTATTTATTTCAGTTTTTATTGACGTTGACAATATCAATATTAAACTTCATTGTGATGATGTACTTCATAATATATTTGTATGCATCAAATGTAAGTAGTCAAATGCATTGAATATGTGTTATACACTATTATTTTTAGGTCGTTCTGGAGCCGAATACCATGAACTCGATCATCGAACTCGAAACGATTGAGACTATTTTTTTCAAAAAATAACAATAAAAAAAACACGAAAAAATAAATTTAATGTTTTTTTTTTAAATAATGAGAACTAAAATGCATATGTGTGTGTAAAACGTATCCACGATCAGCAACACATGCGAACGATACCCATTGAAAAATTCATTCATCGATCGATTCTTAGTTAGCGCTTAGTTTTTAAGTCTAGTTTTTACGCCCCTGGCTGGAGGCCTTACATTCAAGGCATCCACAGGACTTGCCCGGTTTAGCAGTAGCCAACCTCCTAGGTTGAACTGCGAGATGCCCCTCCAAAAACAAAATATTTACCATGACCAATGTTTGTTTTGAGTTCCCGATACAACAACACAGTGGACATGGTAAATATCCCGTTACTAGTGTTAATGATAATGTTAGTGACCATGACAGTTTAAAAACTTATATAAATTATATAAATAACATAACTTTAATTGCGCGATGAAGGATTTTAGTTTTTGTCTTGCGTCATAGATGTCGCTGTCGAAGTAGACTGTTCCTTAGAATTATACCTTTATCAACATCATCTTCCTGACCTATTTTACTTGCAGTCGGCGCAACTTGATTTTTTCTTTTATTATCCTGTGTCAATCCACCGATAATTCCTCCACAATCTATTCATCTCTTTCCATTACCGGCATTATTTGTTCCTTTTAAATATTTATTAATGTTATGAATTACAGAAACTTAATGACTCCATTGAGTTCAATAAATTTTTCCTGGTGCAGTTTGCTTTTTTAATAATGATATTGAACCCATTAGTTGCTGCACAATTATTGCAAAACCAAGGAGGCAAGTTCCACCGGGTGTTGGTTCGAATTTACAATAGAATGGTTATTGGTAAGACTTTATTTAACTATTGATTATAGATTTTTTTTTTATCAAAAACAAAAAATATAAAAGACATCGTGACACTTTTACCAAGGATTTCAGTACATGATTCCTAGCGTAGTATTTGATTTATAAATTTAAATCAGTTGTTCCAAACACAAGTGTATTAACTACTTGGACAAAATATACAGGGTGTAAGGGACGGCTCTCTGCAAACCGACAGGGTGCATTCAGCTCCTTATTTTGAATCATATTTCACCGGAATTTTTCTCAAGTAAATTTTCTTTTTTTTATTGTTTTTTCACTTACTATTCCGTTATTGCAATGTAAAATTACATTCTCTGTACGCAGCACTCCTTTTATGTAAATAATGCGGCTAAAATAAAATAAAAAACCAACAATGGACGTTGAAATACTCTAAGGGACGACACGTAACATCAGCTGTTCACTTCCTGCCTAGCCACAGAGTTTATCGAACTCATCGTCGCGCTTGCCGTTTGCTATGTGCGTTTTGCCACGGTAACGATGCAATGATTATGAGGAAATACAACAAAACCAATTTATTAGATTCTCATAACGTTCCTGAAATATTTTTTTGTACTGGTAATCTTAGTATGATATACTGAATTCAACCTATCAGACTCCAGAGGGCTATCCCTTACACCCTGTATGTTAAAATTAAAATGATAAATGTTAATAGTGATTTTGATTTTCAATGACTGAATTTAGTCCATGGTTCGTGTCACAATATCTCTAACACTATGCACTATTGAAAATTGCTTTCAGATTCAAGTGAAACTGAAATGAAATTGATAAAGGACTTCATCCGCCTGATAAAGAAGAATCCGATGGAGATCAAGTTATTGTCCAACATCCCTGCTGGGATGTATATCCTGCCAGTTATACTCACGTTGAGTGTCAACTATATCATTGTTATGTTGCAGTTTAATCACGTAATTTAAGTTTCACAAATGTCATTTTTTAATATCGGAGATGTCATAAATATTATGATTATGCAAATGTCATATAATTAATTCATATGAACTAAAGTAATTTTCTTTTATTTTTTGGTACAAATTTCTTAAGAACCTTTTAACAATTTTATAGTAATATGTGATTGTATTATTAGAATTATATAGGCTGTAAACAGATCATTCAGAAAGCCGTCAACCAAACATTCTGTACAACAAATTAAGTAAGAATAAAAGTAATAAATGAGAGAATGAAAAACGTGAGTAAATTCTTGAGAAATAAATAAGCAGTACCTACTCGTATGTACTCCAATATTATAATGTTATTTTCCTGTGTTGTCTACTGTGTGTACATAAATAGTAAAATAAATAAAAAAATAATTAAGACTGCGCAAAAATGTTTGCTGGCAAACGGCATTTTTTGTGTGAAAAATTACGGTTTACGGTAGCGTTGAATGTGGCACACTCAAAACCTCGTGCTCATGGATGCATTGGTACAGGGGCCATGAAGGCATTTAAAGTAAAGTTATAATATTTTAAAATTGTCTTTTTTTAAAACGCTCTCAAGAAATAAAACTGGTTCAGCGTAACTTTAATATAACTTTATATCGTGTTTGCAGTTTACAGATCTATGGACGATGTTAAAAGTTTACCCACAATAAAAAATAAAATGATAATATTACAAGATCCTTAGGTTGTTAGTAAAAGTTGTAACCTAATGTTAGTAAAAAAACCGGCCAAGTGCGAGTCGGACTCGCGCACGAAGGGTACCGTACCATTTAGCGGCAATAGTAATACATCATTTGTGAAAATTTCAGCTTTCTAGCTATCACGGTTTATGAGATACAGCCTGGAGACAGACAGACAGATAGCGAAGTCTTAGTAATAGGGTCCCGTTTTTACCCTTTGGGTACGGAACCCTAAAAACACACGCCATGTACATAATTGAAACAACTGACACCTACGTGTGCAGCCGTATCCAGTGAGCCAGCATGGGGCTGTCCCACCTATCACACAATACATTCAGAATTCCGTGGGAGCTAGCACGTAGGTACTCTACCGAGAATAGAAGCGCACCGTTTCCACATCATGGCATGAAAACCCTGACACCCTGGCGTCATTGAACATCTCGGAAGAGCTACAAAAGCGTGGTTCAACAAACACGCAATATGTTTATAAATAGACCTATCCAACGACATCCCACACTATGGAGTATGCGAGAAATAAAAAATCCCACTTTACGTAAATAGGAGAACCTAAAAAAAATAATTTCGAGATTTTGTTTTACCACTTTGTTGGCGTAACTGATCTGTATATTCATGCCAAATTACAGCTTGCTGGTACTAAGCGTGTTTGAGCTAAGCTGCGGACAGACAGACGGACATGGCGAAACTGTGTAGGTCTGTATGTCGATACTCGTATTATTACGCAGAAATAGAATTGGAATGAACAAGAATGTCTGTTGTTACTTGATTCACGTCCGCTTCTGTACATTATGTGAGCTTAAAGTATTGAATAAATAATAACGACATTGCTAGTATCATTTCAAACACAATTTCACTTATTTGATTGAAGCATGATTAAACACACACATGGAAAACCAGAAGTAAAATTGACCCAAAACATAATTTGAAAACATTTAAAATGTTGGCTCATTAAAAATACATAGGTACAGATAATTACTTAAGTCAATTTCATAACAGAAAATGTTTTCCATAAACCGGGCTATTACTTTATTATCATCGACGAGTTACAACATACCAAGCAAAATGGTGCTAATTAAGTGGCTGAACCACTTATTGTTTCTGGAGAATCTCTTTGGCATACACAGGAATTACTGTAGCCAGAAGAGGATTAAGAAATATTGTATCATTTCCCAAATATTTGTCCAAACTATGTTTTTTACTATTATGCTCATTCGTGAACAGTTATGGTTGTTCGGGGGAAGTGTCTCTAAAGAAATGAGTCATATGTTTTGTTATTTTTCTGTATCACTTTATAGCACTGTTTTGCCATCCATTCTAAACGGCATTTATTACAGCCGCGACTTCATGTCATATATTGAAAGCATCAGTCGACTGTCTGAGTATTTTCAAGATGACAAAAAATTTATTAATTCTCTTAAAAAACTGTTCTGGGTTTTATTAACTTTTATTTTATTAATGTTCTCTTTGACTATCTTCAGATCGACGGAGCTATATTTAAAAATAAAAAATATCGATCCATTAATTTTGATACTCGTTCTTATGACACATACCATTTTACGAATGACTGTTATATTTGAGTACTTCATGTTGTTTATCGCTATTATGATTGTGGTTAATTTGTTTAAATGTCTGAATTCTTTGGGATCAGCCGTTCAGGAGAGAGTAGGGAGATGTGATATTAGTTCGGAAGAGCAATTTTACATCACAAGGGAGCAGATACAAGGATGGGTTGAACTGTATCGAGATTTGTCAAATTGCTGCGAAAAAGTGACGCGATGCTTTGGACGACCGGTATTTGTATTTCGTATTGATTTGTAGTGTAGTATGATACATACTAAGGGTTTCTATAAACCTTTTTGTGCATGATCAATATTTATTTATTTATTTCAGTTTTTCTTAACGTTGACAATATCAGTATCAAATTCCATTGTGATGGTGTACAACATGATATATTTGAATGCATCAAATGTAAGTAGTCAAATGAATTGAATATGTGTATGTTACATTAACTCTGACAATTATATTGAATACCAGCAAAAATATATCACATTCATTTAATCATATTAATCAGGGTGCATTACATACGTTGCAAAAGCACGTTAAGCCGTTGCGTTGGTCCCGGATATCAGTGACCCAAAATTCTGACAACCAGTTTCACCAAGGGGTATCGTAGCACTAACGGGGTTGTGGAGGTCAGATAGGCAGTCGCTCCATGTAAAATACTGGTATTCAGCTGCATCCGGTTAGACTGGAAGCCGACCTCAACATAGTTGGGAAAAGGCTAGGCAGATGATAAATCAGGGTGTATAATTTGAGTGTTTATAAAGCGTAAGGCATACGTATTCAGTACAGCAATCTTAGAAATATTGTAAAAACAAAACTGTAGAACAGGTTCGGTTTTAATTCCATTTTGCGACGGTCATTTGTCAAACAAAAAATACGTCGCATCGTTTTGTAGCAGCTTGGCCACGGACTTTGCCCTGCAGCGAATTTCAAGTGGCCAGGCTGTAAGTGGCAAGCTGTCTATGCTCGACGGCCGACGGTAGTAGATGGATGTCGCTGCACCCTCGCAAGGGGGCGCGCACCTTCGTTATGTGGCTATATAGGCTTGGTCAGCGGTTGCAATTATGTTCGATAGGAGCGTAACGGTGTTGTATCATAGCGCCGCTTGCTTCACGCCACCTCTTCGGTCTGTCACCGCCAGGTGAGACCTCCGCTTGCCCAGAGGTCTTTGCCGCTACCGTACGGTATGGCAGGGGCCGACGGTTGTCGGGTTGTTGTATTAAAGTCCTTATTCCGCGCATAAATTTAATTGCGTGAGACAGGATTTTAGTTTTTATTTTACGACATAGATCGTCGTCGTCGTGTCGAAGAAGACTGCTCCTTAGAATTATACCTTAATCAACATTATCTTACTGACCCATTTTACTTGCAGTCGGCCGATATATCCACCGATAATTCCCCACAATCCATTCATCTCTTCCATTTCCAGTTTTGTTTGTTCCTTTAAAGTACTTATACATTTTATAAATTACAGAATGTTAATGACTCCACTGAGAATAATAAGTTTTTTATGGTGATGTTTACTTATACATCACTGATGGTGATGCCATTAGTTGCTGCACAATTATTACGAAACCAAAGAGTGAAGTTCCACCGGGTGTTGGTTCGAATTTACAATAAAATGGTTATTGGTAAGACTTTATTTAGTTAATGATTTTAGAACAAATATTTATCAAAAAATAACCTGGCCAAGTGCCAGTTGTACTCACACGCACACTGGGTTCCGTAGCGCAAAACAATAAAATAAAAATATTTTGAAGGCTCATCCAAATGTTGCATTGTATTACATTCAATTTCATCAATCAATGACTGAATCTATAGTAAAAGTTCGTGTCACAATGTCTCTAACACCGACTAGGCTTATGAACTATTGACAAATGCTTTCAGATTCAAGTGAAACTGAAATGAAATTGATAAAGGACTTCATCCGCCTGATAAAGAAGAATCCGATGGAGATCAAGTTATTGTCCAACATCCCTGCTGGGATGTACATCCTGCCAGTTATACTCACGTTGAGTGTCAACTATATCATTGTTATGTTGCAGTTTAATCACGTAATTTAAGTTTCACAAATGTCAATTTTTTAATTTTGGAGATGTCATAAATACAATGATTATCCAAATGTCATATAATTAATTCATATGAACTAAAGTAATTTTCTTTTATTTTTTGGTACAAATTTAATAAATTTAAAATATGTGATTGTATTATTAGAATTATACAGGCTATAAACAGACCATTCAGAAAGCCGTCAACCAAACATTCTCTCACAACAAACTAAGTAAGAATAAAAGTAATAAACGAGAGAATGAAAAAAAAATGAATGAATGTGAGTAATTTCTTGAGAAATAAGCAGTACCTATGTACTCCAATATTATAATGTTATTTTCCTGTGTTGTCTACTGTGTGTACATAAATAGTAAAATACATAAATTAATAAATAAGACTGCGCAAAAATGTTTTGTGTGAAAAATTACGGTTTACGGTAGCGTTGAATGTGACACACTCAAAACCTCGTGCTTCATGGATGTACAGGTACAGGGGCCATGGAGGTATTTAAAGTAAAGTTATAAAATTTTAAAATTGTCTTTTTTTAAAACGCTCTCAAGAAATAAAACTGGTTCAGCGTAACTTTGATATAACTTTTTATCGTGTTTGCAGTTTACAGATCTATGGACGATGTTAAAAGTTTACCCCAAGTAAAAAATAAAATGATAAACTTACAAGATCCTTAGGTTGTTAGTAAAAGTTTTAACCTAATGTTAGTAAAAAACCGGCCAAGTGCGAGTCGGACTCGCGCACGAAGGGTTCCGTACCATTATCTATAAAAACGGCAAAAAAATCATATCTGTTGTATGGAAGCCCCCCTTAATATTTTTTTTAAAATTTTAGTATTTGTTGTTATAGCGGCAATAGTAATACATCATTTGTGAAAATTTCAGCTTTCTAGCTATCACGGTTTATGAGATACAGCCTGGAGACAGACAGATAGATGGACAGACAGACAGCGAAGTCTTAGTTATAGGGTCCCGTTTTACTCTTTGGGTACGGAACCCTAAAAAACACACGCCATATACATAATTGAAACAACTGACACCTACGTGTGCAGCCGTATCCAGTGAGCCAGCATGGGGCTGTCCCACCTATCACACAATACATTCAGAATGCTGTGGGAGCTAGCACGTACTCTACCGAGAATAGAAGCGCACCGGTTCCACATCATGGCATGAAAACCCTGACACCCTGGCGTCATTGAACATCTCGGAAGAGCTACAAAAGCGTGGTTGAACAAACTCGCAATAATTATTTTTATAGACCTATCCAACGACATCCCACACTATGGGGTATGCGAGAAATAAAAATTCCTTCTTTAAGGAAACAAGAGAACCTAAAAAAAAAGATCGAGATTTTATTTTACCACTTTGTTGGCGTAACTGATCTGTAAATTCATGCCAAATTACAGCTTGCGGGTACTAAAGAGTGTTTGAGCTAAGCTGCGGACAGACAGACGGACATAGCGAAACTGTGTAGGTCTGTATGTCGATACTCGTATTATTACGCAGAAAGAGAATTGGAATTAACAAGAATGTCTGTTGTTACTTGATTCACGTCCGCTTCTGTACATTATGTGTGCTTAAAGTATTAAAAAAATAATAACGACATTGCTAGTATCATTTCAAACACAATTTCACTTATTTGATTGAAGCATGATTAAACACACACATGGAAAACCAGAAGTAAAATTGACCGAAAACATAATTTGAAAACATTTAAAATGTTGGCTCATCAAAAATACATAGGTACAGGTAATTACTTAAGTCAATTTCATAACAGAAAATGTTTTCCATAAACCGGGCTATTACTTTATTATCATCGACGAGTTACAACATAACAAGCAAAATGGTTGCAATTAAGTGGCTGAACCACTTATTGTTTCTGGAGAATCTCTTTGGCATACACAGGAATTACTGTAGCCAGAAGAGGATTAAGAAATATTGTATCATTTCCCAAATATTCGTCCAAACTATGTTTTTTACTATTATGCTCATTCGTGAACAGTTATGGTTGTTCGGGGGAAGTGTCTCTAAAGAAATGAGTCATATGTTTTGTTATTTTTCTGTATCACTTTATAGCACTGTTTTGCCATCCATTCTAAACGGCATTTATTACAGCCGCGACTTCATGTCATATATTGAAAGCATCAGTCGACTGTCTGAGTATTTTCAAGATGACAAAAAATTTATTAATTCTCTTAAAAAACTGTTCTGGGTTTTATTAACTTTTATTTTATTAATGTTCTCTTTGACTATCTTCAGATCGACGGAGCTATATTTAAAAATAAAAAATATCGATCCATTAATTTTGATACTCGTTCTTATGACACATACCATTTTACGAATGACTGTTATATTTGAGTACTTCATGTTGTTTATCGCTATTATGATTGTGGTTAATTTGTTTAAATGTCTGAATTCTTTGGGATCAGCCGTTCAGGAGAGAGTAGGGAGATGTGATATTAGTTCGGAAGAGCAATTTTACATCACAAGGGAGCAGATACAAGGATGGGTTGAACTGTATCGAGATTTGTCAAATTGCTGCGAAAAAGTGACGCGATGCTTTGGACGACCGGTATTTGTATTTCGTATTGATTTGTAGTGTAGTATGATACATACTAAGGGTTTCTATAAACCTTTTTGTGCATGATCAATATTTATTTCAGTTTTTCTTAACGTTGACAATATCAGTATCAAATTCCATTGTGATGGTGTACAACATGATATATTTGAATGCATCAAATGTAAGTAGTCAAATGAATTGAATATATGTATGTTACATTAACTCTGACAATTATATTGAATACCAGCAAAAATATATCACATTCATTTAATCATATTAATCAGGGTGCATTACATACCGAGTTTCCTCCGTGCCTCGGAAAGCACGTTAAGCCGTTGCACATAGGTCGATTTTAGGCATTTAGGCGGTCAAAAATATTTTACAGTGTATTTTGCTTGTTTTAGCTTTATTTTATCATTTAGTGTTGTTCTTTGTGTAATAAGCATGTTTTACTGACGAAACACGGAAATAATTCAACAAAAATTAAGAGTATTACCATATTTTTATTATATAAGTAGTTATAACATTTTTTTTGTATTTGTATATATGTATTTCAAAATAATATAAATCAGCTTTACAAAATAATATAAATCAGCTTTACACTTTATAAAATTTTATAGAAAAAAGCTATTTTATTTTTGTATGACTTCCAATCTTTAAAAACCTTTAAGTCGGAAATTCGCGGCCATTCGCACTTAAAATATGTGTCGTAAACTAGCCTTATATGTAAAATATTTAAAACCAAAAAAAATATTTCGCGAGAGAAGGCGATAACATAACTTAATTATATTTGAACAAAAAAGTTAACCAAAAAAATCAATTGTTTATATATCCTCTTTTAAAATTGAACCGATACTATAAAATGAAGTTAACACACTTAAAATACATTAGAATATAACAACTCATACCTGAATTACTTGAATCCATCACAATCGTTACGAAATATCAAGTAGAATACACTAAAATCTTTTTCTTTAATTCCGTCAATTGAGATCGCGGAGAACAATAAATTACAATTGCGTGAAGATCAAGTTCGAACCTGCGCTGTCGCAAGCAAACGAGGCATGTTTAGTAGGTGGGGGGAGTAAATTCTTGTTACTGGTATATTTCTCTTTCTATCTTAGCTATTATTGTTGATAACCTTTTCATTTAAGAAATTGACTTATGACCGGCTAATTTTTAATAATCGACGTATGTGCGTTGGTCCCGGATATCAGTGACCCAAAATTCTGACAACCAGTTTCACCAAGGGGTATCGTAGCACTAACGGGGTTGTGGAGGTCAGATAGGCATTCGCTCCATATAAAATACTGGTATTCAGCTGCATCCGGTTAGACTGGAAGCCGACCTCAACATAGTTGGGAAAAGGCTAGGCAGATGATAAATCAGGGTGTATAATTTGAGTGTTTCCAAAGCGTAAGGCGTACGTATTCAGTACAGCAATCTTAGAAATATTGTAAAACAAAATTGCAGAACAGGTTCGGTTTTAATTCCATTTTGCGACGGTCCTTTGTCAAACAAAAAATACGTCGCATCGTTTGTAGCAGCCTGGCCACGGACTTTGCCCTGCAGCGAATTTCCCGTGGTCAGGCTGTGAGTGCAGCAGGCGGCAATGACCATATCAACGTTTTTTCATTACGTCACATGTACAAGTGGCAAGCTGTCTATGGTCGACGGCCGACGGTAGTAGATGGATGTCGCTGCACCCTCGCAAGGGGGCGCGCACCTTCGTTATGTGGCTATATAGGCTTGGTCAGCGGTTGCAATTGTGTTCGGTAGGAGCGTCACGGTGTTGTATCATAGCGCCGCTTGCTTCACGCCATCTCTTCGGTCTGTCACCGCCAGGTGAGACCTCCGGTTGCCCAGAGGTCTTTGCCGCTACCGTACGGTATGGCATGGGACGACGGTAGTAGTCGGGTTGTTGTACTGTAGTCCTTATTCCGCGCATAAAAATTGCGTGAGACAGGATTTTAGTTTTTATTTTACGACATAGATCGTCGTCGTCGTGTCGAAGAAGACTGCTCCTTAGAATTATACCTTAATCAACATTATCTTAGTGACCCATTTTACTTGCAGTCGGCCGATATATCCACCGATAATTCCCCACAATCCATTCATCTCTTCCATTTCCAGTTTTGTTTGTTCCTTTAAAGTATTTATACATTTTATAAATTACAGAATGTTAATGACTCCACTGAGAATAATAAGTTTTTTATGGTGATGTTTACTTATACATCACTGATGGTGATGCCATTAGTTGCTGCACAATTATTACGAAACCAAAGAGTGAAGTTCCACCGGGTGTTGGTTCGAATTTACAATAAAATGGTTACTGGTAAGACTTTATTTAGTTAATGATTTTAGAACAAACATTTATCAAAAAATAACCTGGCCAAGTGCCAGTTGTACTCACACGCACACTGGGTTCCGTAGCGCAAAACAATAAAATAAAAATATTTTGAAGGCTCATCCAAATGTTGCATTGTATTACATTCAATTTCATCAATCAATGACTGAATCTATAGTAAAAGTTCGTGTCACAATGTCTCTAACACCGACTAGGCTTATGAACTATTGACAAATGTTTACAGATTCAAGTGAAACTGAAATGAAATTGATAAAGGACTTCATCCGCCTGATAAAGAAGAATCCGATGGAGATCAAGTTATTGTCCAACATCCCTGCTGGGATGTACATCCTGCCAGTTATACTCACGTTGAGTGTCAACTATATCATTGTTATGTTGCAGTTTAATCACGTAATTTAAGTTTTACAAATGTCAATTTTTAATATCGGAGATGTCATAAATATTATGATTATGCAAATGTCATATAATTAATTCATATGAACTAAAGTAATTTTCTTTTATTTTTTGGTACAAAGGACATGGCCGAATCCTGCCCTCAGAATCAATTCATAATTCGTAATGTACACTAATTATTATTATATTAAAGTTACTTCTAAAATAAATAAAAATTAATCGCAACAATTACATATCTCTAGAACAGGCGACAAAAAATCTCAAAATAATAAGTGTGTTAATAGTTTTTTTGTGGTTATGTTTCATTGAATGCAATACAAAATACATCTACATTTGGATACACGCATGAGACAAACACTGTATCTATCTGAATTACGCCTGAAGGTCAGACTAAAATGTATGTAAAACACCTGTGACTGTCAAATTGTATTGCTAGGGTACCTTAAAAAGTTAACGGTTTCACGATTATCGCAGACACCACTTTTCGACCTGCCGCGCGTCTTGATGAATATATTCAAATATTTATTTTCAAGAGTGTGTATCCAAATATCCTAGAGTTATTTTGACGTTTCTACGCTCAAAACCAAAGAGCTCAAAACTATCTGTGCAGTCTTGCGTTGATCTTATCACGTAATACTGTGTTGTCTTTTCGTTATTGTATTGGATATTTTCACTTGACCCCACGCTAATCGGACTTTCGTTTACGCTTCTAATGTTAATATTCTGCTGTGCTTATTAGACTTATATGTTGCTGAAGAAAATCTTAACAGAAGGCGAGTAATGTTCTCAAGAACTGATGCAAATATACCTGACTTGACAAGTTTCCCTCAATTCACACATGATCAATTAATGTTAGTGTCTCTTGGACCTTATCAAGTAAGTAAAACAAGCCCGGTCCTACTAAGTATGGAGAACATGTTAGGAATTATGGCATTTATGAAGTGGAAGCAATATTTTTCATATATTTTGTATGACAGGGAGCCATTTAGCCCCAACCCCTTGGATGCCATTTTAGGCTATTGTTGTAGTTGCCTAGTTGGTAAACGGACAGTTGGATGTTATTGCCATGTCATGACGTTGTTATGGTAATTAGGCTGGGCCAGGTATCAAGCAAATATAACGGCACCAGCTTCATTCCTTGATAATATTTTGTTGATTTTTGAAGATGAATAGGCTTAAAAGTGGATGAAAACAATGAATGTGTCTTGTCTGAGTAATTGCAATGATGTTTTTCTTAAAACGTCTGTAAAAGAAGTAGAAGTAGATAATTATATTTTATACTTTTGCAAATGTAGGTATATATAGGTACTACCTACCTAATTAGATATTCTTAAATAAAAATTCAAATACCATTTTAGTGTTTTATTGCCTATCCAATTGTATATTTTTTGCTAGTCGTTTGGGTCGCTTGGAAGTCATAATATCCAGAAATATCTGTAGACGACTAGTACTCGCTCTTCTTCGATTTGAAATGTCGTGTCGGATAGTGAAGAAACGGCCTTTAAAGCCATTGGTAATAGCATTTCTCGTATTGTTTCGTTTCGGAATTTATGATCATTGCTATTCAAAATGTTTAGGCACATTTTTTGTATCCTATTTATAGTATCTCTCGCTTCTTCTCTGATCATAAAACTTAAACTATTATGATTACACACCTGTAAGCTTTAATTTGACGTACTGTATGTCAATGTAATGAATATTTTTTGTAAGGGCACAGCTCTATACAAATTCCGGCCATGTCCTTTCCTAAGAACCTTTTAACAATTTTATAGTAATATGTGATTGTATTATTAGAATTAAACAGGCTGTAAACAGACCATTCAGAAAGCCGTCAACCAAACATTCTGTACAACAAACTAAGTAAGAATAAAAGTAATAAATGAGAGAATGAAAAAAAAAATGAATGAATGTGAGTAATTTCTTGAGAAATAAGCAGTACCTACGTACTCATATATTATAATGTTATTTTCCTGTGTTGTCTACACTGTGTGTACATAAATAGTATAATAAATAAATAAATAAGACTGTGCAAAAATGTTTGCTGGCAAACGACATTTTTTGTGTGAAAAATTACGGTTTACGGTAGCGTTGAATGTGACACACTCAAAACCTCGTGCTTCATGAATGTACAGGTACAGGGGCCATGGAGGTATTTAAAGAAAAGTTATAAAATTTTAAAATTGTCTTTTTTTAAAACGCTCTCAAGAAATAAAACTGGTTCAGCGTAACTTTGATATAACTTTTTATCGTGTTTTTGCAGTTTACAGATCTATGGACGATGTTAAAAGTTTACCCCAAGTAAAAAATAAAATGATAAACTTACAAGATCCTTAGGTTGTTAGTAAAAGTTTTAACCTAATGTTAGTAAAAAACCGGCCAAGTGCGAGTCGGACTCGCGCACGAAGGGTTCCGTACCATTATCTATAAAAACGGCAAAAAAATCATATCTGTTGTATGGGAGCCCCCCTTAATATATTTTTTTTAATTTTTAGTATTTGTTGTTATAGCGGCAATAGTAATACATCATTTGTGAAAATTTCAGCTTTCTAGCTATCACGGTTTATGAGATACAGCCTGGAGACAGACAGATAGATGGACAGACAGACAGCGAAGTCTTAGTAATAGGGTCCCGTTTTACCCTTTGGGTACGGAACCCTAAAAAACACACGCCATATACATAATTGAAACAACTGACACCTACGTTAGCAGCCGTATCCAGTGAGCCAGCATGGGGCTGTCCCACCTATCACACAATACATTCAGAATGCCGTGGGAGCTAGCACGTACTCTACCGAGAATAGAAGCGCACCGGTTCCACATCATGGCATGAAAACCCTGACACCCTGGCGTCATTCAACATCTCGGAAGAGCTACAAAAGCGTGGTTGAACAAACTCGCAATATGTTTATAGACTTATCCAACGACATCCCACACTATGGGGTATGCGAGAAATAAAAATTCCTACTTTAAGTAAACAGGAGACCCTAAAAAAAAAAATCGAGATTTTATTTTACCACTTTGTTGGCGTAACTGATCTGTATATTCATGCCAAATTACAGCTTGCTGGTACTAAGCGTGTTTGAGCTAAGCTGCGGACAGACAGACGGACATGGCGAAACTGTGTAGGTCTGTATGTCGATACTCGTACTATTACGCCGAAAGAGAATTGGAATTAACAAGAATGTCTGTTGTTACTTGATTCACGTCCGCTTCTGTACATTATGTGTGCTTAAAGTATTAAATAAATAATAACGACATTGCTAGTATCATTTCAAACACAATTTCACTTATTTGATTGAAGCATGATTAAACACACACATGGAAAACCAGAAGTAAAATTGACCGAAAACATAATTTGAAAACATTTAAAATGTTGGCTCATCAAAAATACATAGGTACAGATAATTACTTAAGTCAATTTCATAACAGAAAATGTTTTCCATAAACCGGGCTATTACTTTATTATCATCGACGAGTTACAACATAACAAGCAAAATGGTTGCAATTAAGTGGCTGAACCACTTATTGTTTCTGGAGAATCTCTTTGGCATACACAGGAATTACTGTAGCCAGAAGAGGATTAAGAAATATTGTATCATTTCCCAAATATTCGTCCAAACTATGTTTTTTACTATTATGCTCATTCATGAACAGTTATGGTTGTTCGGGGGAAGTGTCTCTAAAGAAATGAGTCATATGTTTTGTTATTTTTCTGTATCACTTTATAGCACTGTTTTGCCATCCATTCTAAACGGCATTTATTACAGCCGCGACTTCATGTCATATATTGAAAGCATCAGTCGACTGTCTGAGTATTTTCAAGATGACAAAAAATTAATTAATTCTCTTAAAAAACTGTTCTGGGTTTTATTAACTTTTATTTTATTAATATTCTCTTTGGCTCTCTTCAGATCGGCGGAGGTATATTTAAAAATAAAAAATACCGATCCATTATTTTCGATACTCGTTCTGATGACACATACCATTTTACAAATGACTGTTATAT
The DNA here is from genome assembly GCA_950022335.1 of Eurois occulta. Classification (NCBI taxonomy): domain Eukaryota; kingdom Metazoa; phylum Arthropoda; class Insecta; order Lepidoptera; family Noctuidae; genus Eurois; species Eurois occulta. The sequence goes on from OX465489.1 coordinate 16,264,315, forward strand.
TTCAGTACTTCATGTTGTTTATTGCTATTATGATTGTGGTTAATTTGTTTAAATGTCTGAATTCTTTGGGATCAGCCGTTCAGGAGAGAGTAGGGAGATGTGATATTAGTTCGGAAGAGCAATTTTACATCACAAGGGAGCAGATTCAAGGATGGGTTGAACTATATCGAGATTTGTCAAATTGCTGCGAAAAAGTGACGCGATGCTTTGGACGACCGGTATTTGTATTTCGTATTGATTTGTAGTGTAGTATGATACATACTAAGGGTTTCTATAAAGCTTTTTGTGCATGATCAATATTTATTTATTTATTTCAGTTTTTCTTAACGTTGACAATATCAGTATCAAATTCCATTGTGATGGTGTACAACATGATATATTTGAATGCATCAAATGTAAGTAGTCAAATGAATTGAATATATGTATGTTACATTAACTCTGACAATTATATTGAATACCAGCAAAAATATATCACATTCATGTAATCATATTAATCAGGGTGCATTACATACCGAGTTTCCTCCGTGCCTCGGAAAGCACGTTAAGCCGTTGGTCCCGGATATCAGTGACCCAAAATTCTATCAACCAGTTTCACCAAGGGGTATCGTAGCACTAACGGGGTTGTGGAGGTCAGATAGGCAGTCGCTCCATGTAAAATACTGGTATTCAGCTGCATCCGGTTAGACTGGAAGTCGACCCCAACATAGTTGGGAAAAGGCTAGGCAGATGATAAATCAGGGTGTATAATTTGAGTGTTTACAAAGCGTAAGGCGTACGTATTCAGTACAGCAATCTTAGAAATATTGTAAAAACAAAATTGCAGAACAGGTTCTGTTTTAATTCCATTTTGCGACGGTCATTTGTCAAACAAAAAATACGTCGCATCGTTTTGTAGCAGCTTGGCCACGGACTTTGCGGAGTGGCCAGGCTGTAAGTGGCAAGCTGTCTGTGCTCGACGGCCGACGGTAGTAGATGGATGTCGCTGCACCCTCGCAAGAGGGCGCGCACCTTCGTTATGTGGCTATATAGGCTTGGTCAGCGGTTGCAATTGTGTTCGATAGGAGCGTAACGGTGTTGTATCATAGCGCCGCTTGCTTCACGCCATCTCTTCGGTCTGTCACCGCCAGGTGAGACCTCCGCTTGCCCAGAGGTCTTTACCGCTACCGTACGGTATGGCAGGGGCCGACGGTAGTAGTCGGGTTGTTGTATTAATGTCCTTATTCCGCGCATAAATTTAATTGCGTGAGACAGGATTTTAGTTTTTATTTTACGACATAGATCGTCGTCGTCGTGTCGAAGAAGACTGCTCCTTAGAATTATACCTTAATCAACATTATCTCACTGACCCATTTTACTTGCAGTCGGCCGATATATCCACCGATAATTCCCCACAATCCATTCATCTCTTCCATTTCCAGTTTTGTTTGTTCCTTTAAAGTATTTATACATTTTATAAATTACAGAATGTTAATGACTCCACTGAGAATAATAAGTTTTTTATGGTGATGTTTACTTATACATCACTGATGGTGATGCCATTAGTTGCTGCACAATTATTACGCAACCAAAGAGTGAAGTTCCACCGGGTGTTGGTATGAATTTACAATAAAATGGTTATTGGTAAGACTTTATTTAGTTAATGATTTTAGAACAAACATTTATCAAAAAATAACCTGGCCAAGTGCCAGTTGTACTCACACGCACACTGGGTTCCGTAGCGCAAAACAATAAAATAAAAATATTTTGAAGGCTCATCCAAATGTTGCATTCAATTATTAAATATTCAACATTCAATTTCATCAATCAATGACTGAATCTATAGTAAAAGTTCGTGTCACAATGTCTCTAACACCGACTAGGCTTATGAACTATTGACAAATGCTTACAGATTCAAGTGAAACTGAAATGAAATTGATAAAGGACTTCATCCGCCTGATAAAGAAGAATCCGATGGAGATCAAGTTATTGTCCAACATCCCTGCTGGGATGTACATCCTGCCAGTTATACTCACGTTGAGTGTCAACTATATCATTGTTATGTTGCAGTTTAATCACGTAATTTAAGTTTCACAAATGTCAATTTTTTAATTTCGGAGATCGGAATACAATGATTATCCAAATGTCATATAATTAATTCATATATGAACTCGAATGACTGAAAGTAATTTTCCAAGTTTTTGGTATTTCTTAGTATTTCTTAAGAACCTTTATACAATGTTAATGGTTATGTGATTGTATTACTAGAATTATACAGGGTGTAAAAAGACCCTTCACAAAGCCGTCAACAAATCATTCTGTACATCAAACTAAGTAAGACTGCGCAAAAAATATTTTTGGGAAACATCACGGTTTATCTCGGATATCTCTCCTTCGCATTATGTGGCCGAAATAGACCAAAATACGCTGTAGGCAAACTAGGAAGATGTATTAGGTAGGTATTTCAATAAGTGCTGTTCATCGTACCTTGGCCGAAAATTTGGACATGAAAAAGCTGTGGCCGAAGCGGCTGTCGCAATTTCTCAAAATAAAACAAAATAGAGTAGTAAAGATGTTTCAGTCGAGTGTTAGGCAAAAATTTTGGGCAATAAAACCGAGTTTTAGAAAAGTACAGACGACAGCACATCAAGCTTCTACAATCTGTCAAATTTATTTAATAGATTTTCAACTTTATCGCTTAAGCATTAGGTTGATTAGGAAAAGGACAATGACCAAAGTTGGTACCAAAAAGTCTCGCGCCTCAAAACCAAAATATTATAGTAATTAGTTTCATATTTTTTTACGGCATTACGCGTCGGGGATTTGATTTTTGAACTGGAAATATACTTTTCGAGTTTAAAAGTATGAATATTGTTTTACTCCCTTTATATGACGTTCCGTTTCAACTGAATATAAATGACGTTCCGTTTCAATTGAACAAACCCTTGTCTGTCGAGCGGACTCTAAAATTAATTACAATTAAGTAAGATCAGTACACCAAATCGATTTAGTTTGGTTTATTGCTATTTGCAACAAAATAGATTTTCTCAGCCTAAAGATTTTGATTTATCGATTACATCCCTAAATCCCGACTAGTTTATAGCACTAACTATACTCTATGGTTTATAGTTATCTTATCTGTGGCATCTGACATTTGTACTGTACTGACTGACTATTGGCAATGTAAAGGTCTAAAATAAAATCGAGTTTCAGTCAAGCATACTGTGGATGTTACTTTAACTCGTAATTCTTACTAATATTAGTGTATTACGCTGTTTTTAGAGCAATAATGTAATGTATGTGTGTTAAAATACGTCGTTGGTAGCGTCGAAAAAATAGACCTACTTTTTAGGTTAGTTTCGATTTTATAAAATAACTCGGAAACGCGGGTTTTTTTTTCAAAAATAATTTTTGTAGGAGTTAATACGATCAGTGTAGTCTATAAAAACAAGGTTTGATTTTGATGCAGCATGGTACGGGATTCCATACTTCCATGAGCATTCTCTTTTGACAGTTTCGGGTAGCTTGATGTGTTGGCGTCTGTACATCGAATCAAAAGGGGACTAAGATCTACATCTTCATCCACAGCCCGATTCACCCACTGCTGGGTATTTTTTTTTTTTTTTTTTGGAGGGTGGGAAATCATCAAATGACTCCTCCCGCTCTGGGCGGAGCGGGAGGGAGTGTCAGACTCTTACTGACTAAAAACCACCCATGTTCCTTCATTGGCCCTTTATGTTCCAGGGCCGCGGTATCTCTTTCGAACAGTCCCGCAGCCCTGACAGGCATCGGCTCTTGCGGGCCCCTCCTGTTTGCTGACATCTCTTTGAGGCGCACGTGGAACACGAACGCGCCGTCGACACGGCCTGTCGTCATAAGACGGACGGACGGCGAAAAATTTGGGCAATAAAACCGAGTTTTAGAAAAGTACAGACGACAGCACATCAAGCTTCTACAATCTGTCAAATTTATTTAATAGATTTTCAACTTTATCGCTTAAGCATTAGGTTGATTAGGAAAATTTGACAGTTTCGGGTAGCTTGATGTGTTGGCGTCTGTACACCGAATCAAAAGGGGACTAAGATCTACATCATCATCCACAGCCCGATTTCACCCACTGCTGGGTATAGGCCTCTCTTTGCTTGTGCCAAGCTCCACGCTCCTGTGCCAGCCTCATCCAGGATATTCCCGCAATGGCAACAATGTCGTTTGCCCATCTCGAGGCCGGACGACCAACACTCCTCTTTCCATTCCTTGGACGCCACTCGGTCACAGCTTTACTCCACCTGCCATCACCGCGCCTGGCTAGGTGTCCTGCCCAACTCCACTTGAGTTGAATAACGCGATTTCCAATATCGAAGACCTTCGTGCGTCTCCGGATTTCGACGTTTGGAACTACATGAATAAATAAAAAAGCTAAGATATTTTTCAATTTTTTTAGTCAGACCGTTTATACCTAAAAAAAAACACCACCTAAAACAAAAACCGTTTTTTTTTTGGGATGGGAGATCATCAAATGACTCCTCCCGCTCTGGGCGGAGCGGAAGGGAGTGTCAGACTATTACTGACTAAAAACCATCCATGTTCCTTCTTTTGCCCTTTGTGTTCCAGGGCCGCGGTATCTCTAAAACAAAAACCTAATATTTCTTATTTAATTTTATAGCATATTTAAAAGGTTTAAAGTAATTTGAAAACGACGTACTTCAATATTGTAATTGACCCATACATATAGTAATATTATTCTTGTTGGATCATTTGTAAAGTAACATTATCGATGGAAAATATCGAGACTTACCTAAACAATCATCCAATAGTATAACAAGTTTAATGTGTCCAAATCTATTGCTATATTGTATTGCTCAAGGTATACAATTTACTGTCTATTGATATACTGTTTGATATAAAATTACAAAAAATAAATACAACAAAAATGTTGATACTGAAGTGTTTGAACAATTTGATGTTGATTGAAAATATCTTAGGCATATACCGAAATTATTCAAGTGAGAAGAAGATTAAGAAGTATTTCATAATTTCCCAAATATGTGTCCAGAGTACGTTACACACAGCAGCCGTAGCAAATGAACTGTACTTGTTGTTAAAAGGAGGTGACAACGATAACATACAATTAATTCGTGTTTGCTTTGCTGTCATAGTATGCATTAACTCTTTGATATCCGTCTCAATTGGAATCTGTTACAGTCCCGCCTTCAAATCCTATTACGAAAGCATTAGCCGCGTCTCTGAATGGTTTAAAGACGATAATAAATTAAATAATGCCCTCAAGAAAATATACTGGTTCTGCATTACAGTCCTTTTACTTTTAATGGTGTTTGCAGCTTACAGATCTACGGTGGTCTCTAAAAGCTTTCAACAAACCAAGGAGTATGTTATTATATTCGTTCCCATTTTGGCATCTCAAACTGTTTTAAGAGTAACTGTAGTTTTTCAGCAGCTGATGTTGTATGTTGTTGTTACGATGGTGTTGAATTTGTTTAAATGCTTGACTTCATTGGTATCAGCCACTCAGGAGAGACTAAGGAGGTGTGATATTAGTTCGAATGAGCAGTGTGATATCACAAGGGAGCAAATACAAGAATGGGTTGAACTGTATCGAGATTTAGCAAACTGCTGTGAAAAAGTTACGCTATGCTTTGGTCACCAGGTTTTACATTTTATTAAAATTGACAAATACATAAATATTGTTGTAGCTTGTTTTGTAGGATTAACAAAATTCTTTTGTTTCAGTTTTATTTTACGCTAATAATGTCAATATTACATTATGTTTCATTGGCGTACCAAATGTGTTACTTTAATGTTTTAGTAAGTATTTGTTTATAATCATTTGTTTTTCTAGTTGATTAGCTGAGAGCAATTCAAGCATTCACAGTCATTTTGCTTTGGAAATATCTAACATCTGAAGGTTAAACATTTGGTTGACTATTTTGTATATTTTGATGTACATTACACTGTAAGAGTAGAGTAAGGAGGAGGAGGAGTTTTCCCTGATTTAATGAAATACAGTAAAGTCATACCTCTTTTCAAATCCGGGGATAGTAAAGATACTAATAATTATAGACCTGTATCCGTGTTGCCAGTTTTTAGCAAGGTGTTTGAAAAAGTAATGCTTAATCAAATGCTCAATCATTTTAACACCAACAGAATCTTACACGACCAACAGTTTGGTTTCACTAAGGGACGTTGTACAACTGACGCCGGTGTAACCTTATTAAAGCACATATTTTCTGCGTGGGAAGCATCCCAAGACGCAATAGGAATATTTTGTGACCTCTCCAAAGCATTTGATTGCGTAAATCACGACACATTGCTTTTGAAACTTGAGCATTACGGACTAGGTAAACTTGCACTTAGTTTGGTAAAATCTTATTTAAGTGATAGACAACAATATGTTCAAATAAATGGTGTTAATTCACAGGGTTTAAAAGTAAAAATGGGGGTTCCGCAAGGCTCAATATTGGGTCCTTTCCTCTTTCTAGTATATATAAACGATCTACCCTATTTATTAAAAAACCAACCTCAAAATATGGTGTTATTTGCTGATGACACTTCTCTAATTTTTAAGATAAATAGACGGGCCCAAAATCTAGATGACGTAAATAATGCCCTACTTCAGGTCCATAATTGGTTCACAGCAAACAATTTAGTATTAAATGAAAAAAAAACGAAATGCATAAGATTTGCTTTACCAAATGTTAAAAGTAACGAGTGTGATATAGTATTGAATAAAGAGAAATTTGAATTCGTAGATAAAACCGTTTTCCTGGGGCTTACGCTTGATTCAAGGCTACAATGGGGTTCTCATTTGAAATCTCTTGCGGGGCGCCTAAGTTCAGCAGCATATGCTGTTAGAAAAATCCGTCAATTTTCTGATGTAGATACCGCTAGACTGGTCTATTTTAGTTACTTTCATAGTATAATGTCTTATGGCATTCTGTTATGGGGACGGGCTGCAGACATTGAGTCTATATTTATTCTGCAAAAAAGAGGCATCAGAGCCATATATAATCTTCGTAGGCGCGATTCTCTAAGGGAACTGTTTAAGGAAATCAAAATCATGACGGTACATTGTCAATACATCTACGAAAACATAATGTACGTTAGAAAAAATCTACATCTTTTTAATAAAAGAGGTGACAGACACAATTACAGTACGAGAACTAGAGACCAATTAGTTCAGCCGGGCTTCAGACTCGCTAAAGTAGACTCATCTTTCATGGGGTACTGTTTAAGATGCTATAATAAAATTCCACAAAGTATTCTTGAACTGAATGAGACGAAATTTAAATCATGCATTAAACGCACACTATGTAAGCAAGCATATTACAAGTTGGACGATTATATCTCTGATAAAAATGCTTGGCTCAATGCCGGTCCTGCTCCACATGGACAGGGGCGCATAAACTGATTAATGGATAGCATTAAATTATTGTTGGAGCTGCTGAAGATTGTACAACTATCTTTGCATTGTATAGATTCAATTTCTTTTGGTATTATATAACCGCATAGCCCATATTATGTGAGTACTATGTAATAGAAAGCTATCCTTCGTTGGAAACCTACGTCATTTTTTTTTTTTTGACTTGAATTTGCCCTGGCGGTTAAGTGTATGTCATGCTCACTCAAATGTCTCGCTGATGGTGGCGCGTGTGTCGGATCAGTTAGTTCCCTTCAAAATGGTTGAGTTGAATGGTGCTGATACATGCGTGACTGGTCATCTCTTGGTTGCCACGGCTTATTTGAATTAATTATTTTATTTTTTTGAATTGTTCTTTTCCTTGTTTTTACTATGGACACTTTTAACGTGCACATCTTGCTACATCGCTCTCACATAATGTACCATCTAAACATGAATGATATAGCCAAGGTTTTGTAAAAATATTCTGATTTAAAAGAGTGTCCATGGAGTTTCTTGCCCGTTCTTCTCCATAGAGATCTACGTTAGGGAATGGGCAACTACAGTACTTTCACAGTTTTTATGCCTTGTGACTGGGACTGTAGCTAAATTTCATTGTTGTCTTTGTTTCGACAGTTCAAAAGTGCCTGTAACGGGCCTACTTGAAATAAATGCTTTGATTTTGATTTTGATTTTTAAGGGGTGGTCGCTCTCGACCACCGCAGGCGCGGGCCTGTGGACGGTGAGTAATGGGCTAGCTCGCCGTCCGTCCGTCTTATGACGACAGACCGTGTCGAAGGCGCGTTCGTGTTCCACGCGCGCCTCTAAGAGGTGTCAGCAAACAGGAGGGGCCCGCAAGGGCCGATGCCTGCCAGGGCTGCGGGACTGTTCAAAAGAGATACCGCGGCCCTGGAACACAAAGGGCAAAAGAAAGAACATGGATGGGTTTTAGTCAGTAAAAGTCTGACACTCCCTTCCACTCCACCCAGAGCGGGAGGGGTCATTTGACGATTTCCCATCCGAAAAAAAGGGGATAAGGGGTCATTTACAATGAGGGTTTTTGAGCATACTCTTAATTGTGCAGTGTATAAAGGCTGAAGGTTGAAGAGCATAGGTAGTTTAAAGATATCTCAAATACTGTATTTTTTTTGTAAATTACAGAAAGACGATAATAGTGACACCAAGAAGATGGTTTTAATCATAATTGCTTACGTACTATTGATGATGCTGCCAATCGCTGCCGGACAAATGCTTTGTAACCAAGGGATGAAATTCCACAGAATAATGGCTCGACTGTATAAAACAATTATTATAATTGGTTAGAAATATTACTTTCTAAGGAACTTGAACACTAAAGAAAAGCCTAAATGATTGTATTAGTGTTCTACATCGTCATCTTCTTGCCCTTGTCCCATATTACTTGGGTGTTGGGGTCGGCGCATCATATTTTTTTTGGTTCAACATGCAATGTTATTTACATTCGTGGATTTTTTTCATTTATCACAATTAGTTTGGAAATAAAAAAGCCACAGATACCTAAACTAAATTGGTTCAATTCTTATAGTCGGCGGAGATTGTTTTTACTTTAATTTCACCATAACACCTCGGCTGCAATCCTCACCTCGGGTGAATTCCTCCTCGGCTGCAATAACAAAGTTTCCCCACTTGTATCAAAATTTACTATTTCCATTCACCGTCAACCATCACGCTATTTTGTACCACCTTTTCTTTAATATCATTCCTCACACAATCCACCCATCTATTCAACGATCTAGCAAACTGTTTAACGACTTACGTCATTTAATTTCAGAATCCAGTAAGGCTGAAGCGAAACTGATAAAAGACTTCATACGTCTGATAAAGAAGAATCCGATAGAGATCAAGTTGTTGTCTAACATCCCTGCTGGGATGTATTTACTGCCAGTTATACTCACGTTAGTTGTCAACTACGTAATTGTTATGCTACAGGTTAATCATTTTGTTTGATTTTATATACGCGCCTACTAGCTCGTACAAACATCTCCCTACCGTCTTCAAACGTCTTCTTAATGTAAAACTAGATATAGTCGCACTAACATAACATAACATCACGCTTTGTAATCCCCGCAGGGTTAGGCAGAGGTGTACCCACGTTTCGCCAGTTATGTTATAAGTCCCATGTAATGGGGGGCGAGCCTACTACCATCACCCGGGCACAATGAGACCAGACTCCGTGGCTGCTACTGCGAAAATTCTGTTGGAAAATCCCAATAAAATTTTGCCCGACTCGGAAATCGAAGCCAGGAACGAGGCAGTCTAAATATATGTGTGTATGGTCGCACTAAACTTCTCAATTATATGATGCATGAACTTATCTAGTTATTTACTTGAGCACGATACCGTAATTATGTCGAAAATAGTTGCACAAAGGTTTAGTGTAAATATCCGATGTTTTTAACTACTCCGTCCATCCCATTTGTTTACCTTTTTGTTTTATTTTGCACTTATCTCGGTATTATTATGTAGCTGTTTTACGGCCATCACATCATTATCTCAGGTCCAGGTGAAAACCTGCGTCGGGCACTAATTGTTAGGCTTTCTGCTGAACTGGGCCTATGTAAGACACACAATATTTTTTTGTTTAATATTGGTTGTGTGCACTTGTGGCATGTGCTAGATAAACCTATTTTCTTTCTTTTATATATTTTTGCAAATGTTTTAATTCATACTTTGTATTTCAAAAAGTCACATAAGTGAATAAGTGAAAACCTATAATTTTTTATGTTGAAATAATTTTAACTTATGTCGTTATGTTATATTACAACTTCATTAAATGTTAAGTATATTGTTATTTTTTATTCATGTCCGTCTGCTATACATATTAGATCTGTAATTTTTGTCTGTTTGTTACTTCGACTTGTAGTTATGACTTAAAATCTCCCAATGAAACTTAAATATTAAATATATCTTAGGCTACTGAGATATTTTTTATTTCAATTGATCGATTAGTATCAAGTTCTAAGCAGTAGGTAATAGTCTAGTGGTGTGCCCGCGGACTGCCAAGTCATAGGTCTCGAGTTCGAAAGCTGATTTTTCGGATTCCTGTGCGTGTTGTATAATTGTCACTTGATTCGGTGAAGGAAAAACATCGTGAAAAAACAAGCATGCCTGAGAGATATTTCTCGCCTGCATGAAAAGTCAGTGGCCTTTGGCTGGCATAAAATGATGTCAGCAAACCGGAGTGCAAGGGCCGATGCCTGCCAGGGCTGCGGGACTGTTCGAAAGAGATACCGCGGTCCTGGAACACAAAGGGCAAAGAAGGAACATGGATGGGTTTTAGTCAGTACAAGTCTGACACTCCATCAAATGACCCCTTCCGCTGCCCAGAGCGGGAGGGGTCCTTTGATGATTTCCCATCCGAAAAGAAAAGGCTAGGCAACAACCACACGATAAAGAAAGAAAAGACCAAGTTCTAAGATTTAATTTAAATTTGACCATATCCAAGTCCCATTTAAAGAAAGAACACGACGTTGTGTTGGTTTTCAGAATATTAAATTATTAGATACACTGTAAAGAGAGTACCTGAAAAGACGAGGCTTTTGGCCAATAGTGACATTCAAAGTTTTTTAAAAATAGGTACATAGTGTGTCATATAAAGATATTCATGATTATCGATAATATAATATGGCGGTGTTTAATGTGGAAAACATTACCTAGAATTTGTCACAGACTCTGTTAGTGTGAGTCGGACATTGTTAGAAGTTCATTACTTTATTAAATTACTTTACAATCTGATCATTCAACCTATTACTTTTTCGTCGTTGCCGAGGCACACATTACAAACAAAAATGTCTTCATTAAAGTGGTTCCATAATTTGCTGTTCATAGAAAATCTCTTAGGTGTATACAGAAATTATTGTAGCCAGAAGAAGATACATAGACATTTTATTATTTTCCAAGTTTTCGTTCAAACATCTTTGCACGCCGCATTCGTTAATCTTGAAATACAGTTCTTGTTAAACGAACAATTCAACAATCATATGAATGTTATTTATGGGGTGTTTTCTGTCTTAACTTATATTATGTATATGTCTTCTATCGTGGCCTGCATCAGTTACAGCAGCGCCTTCGTGTCATATAATAAAAGTATCAGTCGAGTTTCGGAATATTTCAAAGATGACAAGATGTTAATTATTTCATTTAAGAAAATTAACTGCGCTATCACTTCTTCCTTTTTCTTTTTATTCGCGTTTGCCACCTACAGATCCGTGGACATCATCACGACAATTTTTCAAAAGAACCATGTTACGGATCCATATTTTCTAATTCCAGTTTTTATATCACAAGTTTTCATAAGAATGACTATGGTTTTTCAGCACCTTATGTCGTACGTTATTATAATGATAATAGTTCTATTGTCCAAAAGCTTAACTTCGTTGATATCCACAGTTCAGACGAGTCTAAGTAGTTACCATATTAGGTCGGATGAGCAATGTAATGTCACAATGGAGCAGATTCAAGGATGGATTGAACTGTATCGGGATTTATCAAACTGCTGTGTAAAAGTAACGCTTAGCTTTAGTCGCCAGGTAAGTATTTGAAATCACATAAAGTATTATGTTTCATCATACACCTAGTTCAATAAAAAAAAACTCTAAACGTCATGGAGTCACACATTCTTGTAAATATTCCTGTGATTTGAATTGTTTGTGTTCAATGTTACTCGGTTTAGTGCACAGTACCTAGGCTGTAATAATAGTCTTTTTCACTGTTCATTATATTCCGAAGTAGAATAAAATTGTAATTTTATATGTATGTCAACGTCGTTCTGAGTTTTGCTGGTGAATTATTTGTTTAAGAGAATAGTTTTACTGTAAGATTTAAGTTTTTTTATTTATGGTTATAAGCAAAACGTTAACGTAGAGTAGAAATAAGATTGTGCCCAATATATTCCCTTGTGACACTCCAACTCCTTAGTACGTTGTACCATTTTGATGTATACATGACTTTGTTGAATCTTTGATCTAGAACATTGTTGTTTTTCCAATTTGTTATAGTGGCGTATTTTCAAGGGTATTTTGCGTAAATGCACATGTTCTACATGGCATACATTTTTGAACATATGAGTAAATAAGTCAAAAGCTCTGCTTAAATCGAAAAGATTCAACAGTTCGATATTTTAGTTCATTTTTATTTTATATTTGGTAGATTGACTAGAAAGTTGGGTTTTTTAATGTGTAGGACCATTTTTGTTGATGATACTAATTGTTTCTGCTATATGGGTTTGTGGCTACGAGTGTACAATTTTGGTACTTGGTAAGACTATTGTTATCTCCAAAAGTAGTTCCCCTCGAGCAAGCCAGCGAGTAGACCCCCCAGCAAAGTTAATATTGACGGTAGACGCTTCCCCGTACGGGTCAGGCGCTGTGCTATCACAAGTAGGAAGCGACGGGTGCGAACGACCTATAAGCTATGCGTCTAGAACGTTAACAGCAGACGAGAAAAAATATGCTCAAATACAAAAAGGGGCAACAGCTATAGTATTCGGAGTGAAGCGTTATCACCAGTATTTATATGCCTGAGCGGTGCCTTTCACCTTGCGTACGGACTATAGGCCGTTGTTAAGCATCTTGGGTCCATAAACCGGAGGTATTAAATGCATTAAGTTTACACTGCCTCACGTTAGGCAGGTGAAAACTTGTGTGTTGGTAAGGGGCGAAGAGTTGAACCCTGAAGATAGCACGGTGTTCTTGGGCTTAACTTTAGACGCTAAGCTTCAGTGGGGGCCTCATATAGATAAATTGTCGAAAAAGCTGAGCTCTGCAGCATACGCAGTTAGAAAAATTCGTAATTTAACCGATGTAGAGACAGCCCGATTAGTTTACTTCAGTTATTTTCATAGCATAATGTCGTACGGCATTCTATTGTGGGGGAATGCCGCTGATATACAGACCATTTTTGTTTTGCAAAAACGGGCGGTTAGATCAATTTATAAATTGAGTCCAAGACACTCTCAGAGAAAAATTTAAGGAAATTAATGTAATGACTGTTCCTTCTCAGTATATTTATGAAAATCTTGTGTATGCTCACAAAAATATAAAGCTGTTCAAGAAGTATAGTGATATTCACAATATAAATACAAGAAATAGACATAAATATATTGTACCCACAACAAGGCTCAAGAAAATAGGTGGATCTTTCAGATGCCAATGTATTCGCTTTTATAATAAACTACCAAGCCACATTCAAAATTTAAGCCTTAATAAATTCAAATCCTTTATAAAACGTAAGCTTTGCCAGAAAGGATTTTATACTATTAAAGATTATATAGAGGACAAAAAAGCTTGGGATTGAACTGCTCCAATTTGAATTGACTTTACTTATACCTATTTTTATTTTACTTTTTTACAATTTGACATTTTATGAATTTTCTTTATACACATGACATTGTTTACTTTTTCAAGTATGATATTATTTTTTTTTGACGAATATTTACATGTTAAATATTTTATTTTATTTTTTATTTAGTTTTCTGTATATTGACATTTAATGAATTGACATGATTATTTAATATGACAAATATTTTATTATTTTTATATTCTGAATGTGAGGACCATGTGGGTCTTTTTCTGATTTTGACTATTGTCTGGCAAACTGCCGGACAATGGTTAAAATTAGAAAAACAGTGCTATAAGCGACCCACCCAGATGTCCTTTCTTTGGTATTGTTTGTCGTGATGTTGAGCTCCTTGAGTTATAAGTCGAGCTCCACGATAACTGGCAAGTGCTTGCATTGACTGAACGTTTGTGAATGTGTGAACAGTGTAGGCCTTGTAGATTCCTAGAGGTGTGATAACTTTTGTTAACCTCTTATCTTGTTTTCCGTTTTTTTGTGTAGTAAGCAACGACTTATTGTCGGGCCTATGCTGTCCCCCCATACTTGAGTACTAATGCTGTAACATGAAAATATTGTAAAATCTAATCATTTTAAAAGAGTAACCATGGAGTTTCTTGCCGGTTCTTCTCCATAGGAAACGACCAACCCGAACCGTGCACATTTCATAAGTGCCCATGCAAAAAATCAAAATCAAAATATTTTTATTTCACATAGGCCTATGTGAAATAAAAATATTTTGATTTTGATTTTTTGATTTTGATTTTATCGGCCAACCGACTACAGCGGTATGCAATATTTTTATATGCATACAATTATGTCATCGAATATTAGCAGTAAAAATAACAGTGCCGATTATGTCCCGCGCTCCGTTAGGGTATAAGTCACTATCAACAGGCAGCGCAGCAGCGGTGCAAGCGCGGGGGCAGGGCGAGATCGCGACCAACCACGCGCCACTGATGACCGCGCGACATATGTTTACTTCGTCGTTGACGGAGCGCTACCTGTTAGACTTACTGATTTGCTATGCAACTAACGATAAAACCCGATGCGCTGACGCCCATACCAGCGATCAATCCAACTCGTCTTGAATTGTCACTAGATAACTTTACTCCTTAATGTAATTCTTTAGTTATTCATTGTTTAATTGAGGTAATTGCTCAATTAAAGGGAATGGGATATTATGTATGTATGTATATGTGTAGCATACCGCGGCTGCGACCCGGAGATTAAAAGTTATTAAAGTTAGTGTGTCATTGACAGGCGTGTTTGATGGTTGTCCGTCCTATACCTGTATTTCTAACAGTAGTCAACTACATTTTACCATACTACGCTATTGAAATTTAGTTGAAACATAATAGACAAATATAGGAGAATCCAATAGTTAATATAACATTACACAATATCACATCTGTAATTCCCGAAGGTGTAGGCAGAGGTATACCTAATATTACATTTCACCAGTTTTGTTTAAGTGCCATGCTAAAGGAGGCGAGCCTATTGCCATCAACCGGGTACACCATGCCTGCTCCTGAAAAAATCACATATACATACGTTAGCACGCTGGCTGTAAACTGTGCCATTGTTATACTGCAGTTTAACTTCATTAGATAATGATAGCTAATTAATCATTTATTCGTTTTTAGTAATTATATTATTTTTAAGAGTACATAAATACTCGTAGTTGGATGGTGTCTAGTGATTACTTAAACTACTTATTACTAAATTAAAATGACAAAAATTTTCCGTCCACCAAAATTATAGTTTTACCATCGCGCGTCGCCACCGAGACAAACAACGATAAAAATAAAGATGTCTCCAATAAAGTGGTTGAATCGTTTAATATTTTTGGAGAATATCTTGGGAATCTACAGAAACTATAGTAGTCAGACGAAGCTTAAGAAATCTTTGATATTTTTCCAATTATTATTTCAGAATATTTTTCACTTTACAATCCTTTTCAGTGAAGCCCATTTCTTGCTAACAGGACATGATAGTACTAAAGCTACATTCATTCATATTTGTTTTTCTGCATTAACTTATTTAAACTCTGTGTCATCTGTTGTAACTGGTATTTGTTACAATCGCGCCTTTTTGTCATATTTAGAAAGCTTCACTTATATCTATAATTGTTTTAAAGATGATGAGTTTGACAGATCTCTTAAGAAACTGAGCCGGTTCAGCATTGTTCTTATACCATTAGTTTTCGTATTTAGTGTCTACAGATCTGCTGAGATTTTAATAAATTATGTGAAAGATGACGGTGACACAAATATAATGATTTTTATACCCATTTTCGTGTCGCAAGCTTTTATTAGAATAACAATAGTATTTCAGAAGGTCATCTTGTTTTTTCGTATCATGGTAGTGGTTAATTTGACCAAAAGTATGAATTTAATGATATCGGCTGTTCAGAACAGGGTAGGAAGGTGCGTTATTAGTCCAAATGAGCAATATGATATCACAAGGGAGAAGGTTCAAGGATGGGTTGAAATGTACCGGCATTTAGCAAACTGCAGTGAAAAATTGACGCTGTGCTTCGGACGACAGGTACGTTTTGCCATCCCCAAGCCTCCTCGATATAAAAAGAGTTATGTTAATTTAATTTTTATCGCGGGATTCAGTTCCTGGCTTTGACTATATTGTAATGTTATTATTGTGTTTCAGTTCATATTTTCGTTAATAGTATCAATGATATATTACATGCTGTTGATTAATCATATGTGCAACAAGAATGTTCCGAATGTAAGTGTATTAAGACTAGTTTTTTATTGTTTAGAATAACAATGGACATTTTTTTAACAGTAAAAAGAAATGTTGGTCAGTGGGTAGCCTTGTGAACTCTAAACTCACGTGTTCTTAACTCTTTCAGGGTCAGTGGTTAGCTACGCTAACCACATATTTCGGATTTTATTTCTGTAAGTTCATGCTTTCTAGCGATTATTTCTTGAACTATCATAAAAATACACCTTACGCTTGATTTAGTTTAGGCAGTTAGTGGCGCCGCTATTCGTTTGTGTTTGTATTGTTCGTATGCAAAAAATTCGTTGACAGTGTTTTTGTAACGTGCTCGGAAAAAAATTCAAAAATAAGGTGAGTCTATTATTTTTATGAATAAGATTGTTTTATCAGACGTATTTAGACATCTTTAGTAGGTATTTGATAAACAATGTAAGTATGTAATTTTGATTATGATTAAAAAATTTACTAATTTTCATAGTGTTGTTTTGTTCTACAGCGGCGGTGGTTACCGTAGCTAACCATGTGATTCCTCAAAAGCCTTCACTCTGATATTTTTTTCAACCATGTTTTCAGTATTCTTTAGCCTAAATATAACTATAAAAAACATAAAAACACGTATATTGTAACTTATATGAAAGTGCCCCTGAAAGAGTTAATAATTAAAATGCACAGATTAGCACTACGTCTGTGCAGTTAATGCTTAGTCTGCATCTTTTCATCTGCGTTTGATATTAAAGCAGAATAACACTCTAAATGTGAGTTCATCGCGGTTTGGATGAGCTCGACCACGCATTGATAAGGCGAAGATCGATCGCTGTGCTACTCCATGTTTTCTTCACCTAACTCTCGCTTACCCTAACAATGATGTTGATTGAAATGACGAACTACTTTATTTTTAATACATTTCAGAAAGGAGACACAAAAACAGTGTTTATTGTATTGAGCTTTACAGCAATGACGATGTTGCCGATTTATGCTGGTCAATTGATGCGTAACCAAGGGTTTAAGTTCCATATACTGTTGGCTCGACTTTATAATACAGTGGTAATCATTGGTGAGATATCATTATTTATAATAGAAGCAAAATAAGTTGTTTAAATTACTGGCAACTGTATCCTTATTTCGTATATTAATATTTTAGATTCGAAAGAAGCTGAAGCGAAATCCATAAAGGATCTTATTCGTCTGATAAAGAAGAATCCAATCGAGATTAAGTTGTTGTCTAACTTTCCTGCTGGAATGTATTTACTGCCAGTTATACTATCCTTGGCTGTCAACTATGTCATTGTTATTTTACAATTAAATAATGTTATTTAATTCAGGTTTTTTAAAGTGTGTTCTTTAACTCCTGAGTTTAGACTTGATTAAATTACGTAGATATTGTGTTATATGTTTTAATTTCCTTTCCTATTGTGTGACATGCATGTTTGATGTTTCTGATTGTATTTCATGATAATATTTTACATTCCTACTAAACAGAATATTCCATCTTATCATAAATAGCTAATCAATACGTGGTAAGTAGGTACACCTACAATAAATAGTGAGGTGGTGCTTACTTATCTTTGGTAAACCACTTACCAACATTAATAAAAAACATTCATTAATACTTTGAGGTCATAGGCGTAAATATGTCTACGATGAAGTGGTTGGATCATTTTTTGTTTTTGGAAAAACTCTTAGGAATATACAGAAATTATCATAGCCAAAAGAAGATGAAGAAATATTTTATCATTTTACAAATTTTTATTCAGTTTTCGCTACACGCTTTCATCCTTATTAATGAAGAACATTTTTTATTAGGAAGACAGGAATTCGATCCAAATAAACTGATGCTTGGTGGTTTTTCTGCTGTATCTTTTGTAAACGCGCTGTCATCCGTCGTAGCCGGTGTCTGTTACAGCCGCTACTTCATGTCTTTTATCAGAAGCACCAGTCGTGTCATCGAATGTTTTCGAGATACCAAGTTTATTCATGGTCTCAGAAAAATATACTGGTTCAGCATCACTTCTACAGTATTATGTATGCCAATTTGTCTGTACAGATCTACGCAGATTCTTATAAATTACACACAAATGAGAGGATATAGGGATATGTTTAATTTAGTTTTCGGATTTATCTCACAAACTTTGATAAGATTTATAATAATATTTGAGAAAATCGTATTTTTCTTTGTTGTCATGATAGTGGTTCAATTGGTCAAATGCTTGAAATCAACGATATCAGACGTTCAGGAGAGAGTTGGGAGATGTGATATTGTTTCGGATGAAAATGAGCAGTGTGACATCACAAGGGAGCAGATTCAAGGCTGGGTTGAACTGTATCGGGATTTGGCAAACAGCTGTGAGAAAGTTACTCTATGCTTCGGACGACAGGTACATTTCATCATACTTAGGTGACATAGTTATTGGTTTTCTTTTCATTCATTTCACATTGCTATAAAGGTCAATACTTTTCAAACGTCATTCTTTTGCACCACATGGGCATATGGTGCAGAAGAATGTCGGTATCGGCATACCATAATGGGACTACCTACCAATATCTTTGCTGCTGTCAGACATCTAGTTTCTGACTACAAAGTGTAGTACATATCAGAAAACTTCGCATTGTTTACATCGAAATAAGTAACATTAAAATCCAGTTTTATTTTAAACACATTTTGACTTTGAATATGTGTAACGTTAAGTAGAAAAAAAATAGTAATGACGTAAAGAATATGTGACTCTTTTGACTTCGTTTAGGGATTTTTTGCACTCATATCTAAAACTGCTTTGTTATTGTGTTCTTATGTTTCAGTTCATCTTTTCATGTATAATGTCTACGTCGTACTACATGCTGCTAACGAACCATATGTGCAACAAGAATGTTCCAAATGTAAGAATATTGTGACTTGTTTTTTGTTTAAAAGCGCATTTTGAAATGAGAAGGAGGCATATAACACAACTGTGGGTGTACTATGAGGGACACTCTGCCTCGCCCTCCGCGAATTACAGGCGTGATATTATGATGTTAAGAAGGCATGTTGCAGCTAAATAACATACGGTCTGAATATGGCATTGTGTTGAGTCTCGGATCTCGGCATGTTTTAGCGATTTCGATCACTTTTTTTTCAATTAAAGTTATTTGAACAAGGCAATAGTGGCTACTCGTATATTAGGCCGAGATCTATAAACGTTACTTATTCATGTTCCTATCTCTGCAAGATAGAGACGGGAACATACTTTATCTAAGCAAAAACATGAGCTAAATAACGTTTAAAGATTAAATCTGCGTAGCCTTAGTAGGTTATTCACCTAATAAGTTAGGAGAATATTATGCTTAGTCAACTTGATTTTTTTAAAATTTTATATAGAAAGGAGACCGGAGAACAGTAATTGTTGCATTGAGTTTCATATCAATAATGATGCTGCCAATCATTGCCGGACAATTGGCTCGTAACCAAGGGATCAAATTCCATAGAGTGTTGGCCCGACTTTATAATACAATTATAGTAATTGGTGAGACAATTTCTATTGATATATTATGTACATAAAAATATATTTTTCAAAACATATTGAACATAGTTAGCGAGACGACCTGGACACGTACTGCGTCGGTTTGTTTGGGGTGGCTCGGTAAAGAGCTCTTGAAAGGAAGCGGCGGCGGCGGAGGCTTCTGTTCAGCAGTGGAACAGAAAAATACCGTCACAAAAATCGACGAAAAAATAAGATACAAAGTGGAGGACATACTGGACGTACTGGAGGGTCTCCCACGGGAGGACTGATGACCTGAGGCTGCGGGAAAACAGGACAGGTCAACGTGGTTAAGCTTGGGAGAGGCAGGGTGAAAATGTTAAGCTACGACAAAACAGCGCATAAGATTATAATCAGTGTGTAAATAAGATTTTATCATGTCGTGAAAAATGAGCAGACATATCGAATGCATTTTGTACCTGGTCTAACAGTATTTATACAATTTTTCGACATTCATTTTAGATTCAAGAGAAGCTGAAGCCAAATTGATAAAAGACTTAATTCGTCTGACAAAGAAGACTCCGATAGAGATCAAATTATTAACAAACGTTCCTGCTGGGATGTATATGCTGCCGGTGGTACTGATGTTCGCCGTCAACTATATCATTGTTATAATGCAGTTTAATAATGTGATTTAATTGCCTTGTTGGTTTAATGTTACTGTTGCGCATAAGATCCTGGGTTCGATTCCTAGGTCGCGCAAAGTTTTACTGGGCTTTTCCATCAGAAATTTCTCAGTAGCAGCCTCGGTTTCTGGATTTGTGCCCTGTTGATAGCAACAGGCTCGCTCCCTATTGCATGGCACTGAAAATATCTGGCGAAATGTGGGTGTAATATTACTATTAGGTACACATCTGCCTATCTCTTGGGGGACGACAAGCGTGCTGTTTCGTTATGTGTGTTTTTGATTGTTTTGGTATTGGTAAATAGATGTTCATGCCGTAAGTTTACCTACGATGTTTAAAGCAATTACAAATCATGAAATGATATCATTTGGTAATGTCTTTCATTTTGTGTGACTCTCTCGTTTCTAAGTAAGTTTTATTTTTCCGTTGCTTAGACGGACGGACGGCGAGGACGGATTGCGGCGAGGCGAGATTGGTGGCGGCGACCTCTCGCGTCCGGCCCTGGTTCAAGCCATGGTCCGGGGCGAGAGGGAATGGGAAGGGCCGTCACCTCCTTCTGCGAAGCAGTCATGCTAGCGAAGGAGGTGGCGGAGCGTGAGAGGGAGAGAACCTCACGTCCCAGCCGCCGCGGGAGAAGCACCGGGCGTCGGGGGCCACGTCGTAATGGCTCTCGGCCACCGTAGGCACGGGCCTGTGGACGGTGAGTAATGGGCTAGCTCGCCGTCCGTCCGTCGTATGACGACAGGCCGTGTCGACGGCGCGTTCGTGTTCCACGCGCGCCTCAAAGAGATGTCAGGAATCATGGGGGGCCGATGCCTGCCAGGGCTGCGGGACTGTTCGAAAGAGATACCGCGGCCCTGGAACATAAAGGGCAAAAGAAGGAACATGGATGGTTTTTAGTCAGTAAAAGTCTGACACTCCCTTCCGCTCCGCCCACAGCGGGAGGAGTCATTTGATGATTTCCCATCCGAAAAAAAAGGTGCTTGACAGTGTGCTAAACGTACAGCTAGAAAAACATTTGCGGCTGCACGATGCACAATTCGGTTTTCGACCTGGTTTATCCACCGAAAGTGCCATCGCTTATCTTAAGCACACTGTCGGGTACTATAGTGACGGGAGTAGACCAGTTTACGGAGCGTTTCTAGATCTCACCAAGGCCTTCGACCTGGTCTCATACAATATTCTCTGGGATATGTTAAAGGCTACAGGTAACCCCAACGAGTTGCTAAACGTTTTTAGATACTGGTACGATAACCAAACAAACGTTGTAAGAGGAAGGGGGAATGAGTCGTCTGTACCATGCAGGTTGGAATGAGGCGTGAGGCAGGGGGGCTTAACCTCCCCTAATCTTTTTAATCTGTATCTTAATGCATTGATCGAGGAATTCAGCAACGCGCATGTGGGCTGCTTTATTGACGGATTGTGTTGTAACAACATCAGCTACGCTGATGACATTGTATTGTTGGCTCCCTCGATCAGTGCACTCAGAAAATTGGTTAAGATTTGTGAGAACTACGCTGCTAACCATGAGTTACTATATAATTTGAAAAAGTCGGAACTCATGGCTTTTAAGGCTGCTGGCAAGAAATGTCCAGAAAATGTCCCACCTGTTAAAATTAACGACGGCCCGATTCTTCGGGTACACCGCTTCAAATACCTTGGACATTTAATTGCAGACGATCTTGAAGATGATGACGAAATTGAACGGGAGCGCAGAGCATTGGCATTGCGAGCGAATATGTTGGCCCGTAGGTTCGCTCGATGTATAGATGCGGTCAAAATCACGCTTTTTAAAGCATACTGCACATCTCTTTACTCGAGGGCCCTATTGATCAACTATTCTAAACGTGCAGCCAATGTGCTGCGTGTTCGACAACGCTTTCAGGGCTCTGTTGCGACTGCCACGATATTATAATGCATCTGCAATGTTTGCATAAGCCAGAGTAGAGAGAGAGCTATTCAGCAGTAGTGCGCAAAAAGAATAGGCATGATGAAAGCCCCATAGTGAGGCATCTTATAAAAACCACCCTGTCTGTAGTAGAATATAAGTAGGTACTTACATAGTTTATAAGTTAAATTGTTTACCAACATTCTAGAATTGTAAGTATTTGTGTAAATGTAATTGGATCATGTTGTCTGTTAAATAAATAAATAATAATAATATCGTAAATGACGTATTGTTTTCTGAAATTTTAGTTCTTATTAGACTAGCCACTTGCACCTGTTTTGCTCACTTCTTTCAAGTTGTCATAATAATATCGATATTTTTTTTTAACTTTGGTCCACACTACCTAATTTCTCCTGTATCGTGGGTGCGTTTAGGTTAAATGTTTGTACAGTGCAGGCTATACCGAACCCGCGACACGCAGCACAGCAGCCAATCTCTTAGCAAATTACCACCGTTTTCCTAAAATCTAACAAACTTTAAAAAATGTGACAACACCATATTCGGCATAAGTATGTTCGATTGTCAATTGTTTTTTATGACGTCAGTACCCGAGAAGCGACCGCTCGCGCCTGTGTGTTGCCATAGAAGTTTCCTCATTTTAGTACATTTTATAAAATTTCGATCGGGGTACTTTTTTTACTTGTTCTCCAAAAAGTATTACATAAATAGAATCTAATCTCGATATCTAATAATACCCTCACGGATCGGACACTGTTTTTTTTTAACATTATGATATAAGACATAATAAAGCAGCACATACAGAGGCACATGAAGCTGGAGCTAAATCCGTCTTGTGACTGAATAATGACAATGCTTCTTCAAGGCTTCCAACGGTATATTACGGGATTTAAGAGAAAAAGAATTACCGTCCACAAATTATTTATGTGAGTAGTTACAAATGTATGTTCTAACTAAGGACCTCTACGTTCATTTTGCATAACTGTATTTGATAAATTTATAGATAAAATATTATATTTTTCATAAGGCTGCAGACATGAAACCAGCGGCGGCGGAGTCATTATTTCTAGTACTAAACCATTCCAACTGTTGTTTACACGGCGACCAATCAAGCTACACAACCAGTTTATGCGGATCTCTCATTGTACGGGTAATCTATACAAAGCGAGGCCATGTTATACTGGAAATGTATAGTTTGATGTGTCGCTGTGTGTTCACCTGTTCGTGAATCTGTTTTTCTTTTGTTATATCAAGATCGGATATCGATGGAGTAAGCTTTGCTTGTGAAATTTTATTTATTAGGATAATATATATTGATATTATTTGGAAAAGCACTAGAGTCCCGACATAGCTGGCCGGGTTTGCTTGCTGAAATGGCAGGGGCCGGCCATATTTGTCGAAAGTCCCTACCTCCAAGCTAGTTAGAGCAACGACTCGCTTTATCTAGGCAACACAATTGAAGTGTGAACTAGAAATGAAGCAAACTCGCAATAAAAGCTATTGTTTTTGAGTTTACTAGATGGCGCCACTGTCCAGTAACTTTTATCCTTTAAAGTACCAATAACTTATAAAAAAAATATTTTATTACGTACTAGCTGTTGCCCGCGACCTTCGTTGGCGTGAAATTATTATAATAGTACATTACGATATTAGTGCGTTATGATGGTTATAACATGCGAGGCGGAATTTCAGCCCGAGCCGAAGGCGAGGGCCTAATTGAGCCGAGCATGTTATAACCAATACGCACGTATGTCGTACGACGTTTTTTAACACATTTGCAAGGAAACAGAAAAAAAAAAGATATTCACAATACAAGTAGGTACAAAGAAAAGAAAATTTGAGAAAAATGGCGCGAGGATTATTTTCTGCCGTGGCTGCGTGAAAATGTTGGCAAAGACACTAGAGCATGCAGCCAAGTTAGTAAATTACCGAATAAACTGTTTTTTATTTTAAATAAACTCAATCTGTGAATGCACACTGTTGCTTTCCCGTCATTTTAACAGCGCGCTAGCGCTGCCTACTGACTGGCGCCGCGCGGCGATTAGTTCGAAATTTGAATAGCAACAGCGCGCTGCTCACTAGCTGGCGTTGTGCGGCGGCGATCAGTTCCATATTTGAAATGCCAAATAATACTGTTATGGAATTTATATGGACTATAACTTAATTATTTGCTTTCATAACACACGCGTTTTTTATGACCCGCTTTACATATTTAAAACCGGTGGAATTACATCAGCTTTACGAGCAAGGGTGTTAAAAAAAATATTATTTCATTTTTTGAATCTCGTTTTATTAGATTTATAACATCAGGTATCTGCCAGTAAAAGTCCCGTCTAAATCGGTCCAGCCGTTTCGGAGATTAGTCGGAACAAACAGACAAAAACTGAAAAAATGTGTGTTTGTTATAAGTGTCGTATATATCCATTTGAATTCAGTAATAAGCTGTTATTTTGGTATTACAAACACACACTTCAATTTATTTGTTTGTATAGATGTATAGATAACAACATAGTGTAAACTTCAGTTACATATTTACAATATTCTCCCAAAAATTAGCAAGCATGAAATATTAAAAAAAAAACAATCTTTCTCCAAGTACTAACGAATAAGATCCTAAAATGCTACTTAAAATTAAGTCATCAATCTTTAAGTCATAATTAATCAGGAAAGGCTAAATCTAAACCACAATCATGAGTATTAGTAAAAATACGTGAAAAGAAAGCGCGCAACACCAACACTATATGACATATGGCATTTCGGAAGAACTTACGATAGCCGCCATTTTATATACACAGGCCCTATATAAATACGCGTGAGATATGAAATTTAGCGACAGTTAGTACGGGTAGCGATAGCTATCGTTTACAGTTACGAGTTTTTGGTACAAGTTCACATTCAATTGCTTTGCTAGCTTAAAATGATTGTACTACAGATGTGGAGAGATATCGAGATATCGATAACAGATTACTATCAGTTCTGCGAAGTTACGCTACCTAACTTAATTTCAATAATGATTGAATTTAACTATCTTTCTTGTAGCTCCGTTTTCAAAGCCAACTTCATACTCATTGGAAGCAAAGAATTGTTAGTCTGCAATGAACAATGAAAAAAGTGAAAGTGGAATGAGTTTCACCTAAAAAAGAATGTTATGTTTACAGTAATAGTGATAAAATTCCATTGTTTATTCATTTTTGATCTGACAGAGAAAGTAAACGAACATTGGCCACTTGTCCAATCATCAAAACGATTGCCCGCGCGTTACCTAGCAACTACATACACACTTACTTTTTAATACTAATTATTATTTAAATAAATAATTTATGAAAATGTGACTATACATTTTTTATTCACACTATTACTTTACGGGTTCTGAAGTGCACACTACAAAAATGGCTCCAATAAAGTGGTTGAATAATTTAGTGTTCATTGAGAATCTGATTGCCATATACAGGAATTATTATACCCAGAAGAAGACTAAGAAATGCTTCATAATTTTCCATATTTTCGTTGAAATAATCTTGAACACTCTAATGACCATAGTTGAAGTATACGTACTATGCACAGCAAAACTCTATAAACAGATAAACCAAATTTATTCCGTATTAGGTATTTCATCTTATTTCTACTTTATTCTAACAGTCTATACTGGCCTCTGTAACAGCTGCGATTTCATGTCATATTATGACAGCATCAGTCGTGTCTCAGAGCGATTTAAAGACGATAAAAAGATAATTACTTCTTTTAAGAAATTGTACTGGTTCAGCATTACTTTTGTTTTATTAATTTTTACGTTCGCTGTTTACAGATCTTTTGACGTAATTATGAGTTTCGATCAAATAGACTATGACACCTTTTTGTATTTTGGTATGTCCGTTTTTTTATCACAAGCTTTGGTAAGATTCAATATACTATTTCAGAAGCTTATGTTTTTTGTTGTCATTATGATAGTTGTCCTGTTGTCGAAATGCTTGAATTCGTTGGTATCAGCTGTTAGGGAGAGTGTAGGGAGGTGTGATATTAGTTCGGACGAGCAATGTGATATCACAAGGGAGCAGATACATGAATGGGTTGAACTGTATCGAGATTTAGCAAACTCTTGTGGAAAAGTATCGCTAAGTTTTGGACGCCAGGTACTTGAATTACTAATTTAATCATATAGATTAAAGTGTGCCTCGGTGTCTTTAAATAATTCAACTTATGCCTAAGTTTATCGATCGTTTTTTCTCTTATTTTTTAGTTTTTCTGTTCGTTAATGATGACAGCATCGTACTACATTTTGCTGACGTACCAAATGTGTTATATGAACTCTATGAACGTGAGTATATTACAGTTGTTTTTTTTTTAATAAAATGGGTAAGTTCGAACATTGGCTTTTTTAAACTGTGGTTCCTTTTGTTTTTGACAAATTACAGGTTCAAGACAAGAAAATAGCGATGGTTATTGTAATTTATGTTTTAATGACGTTGCTTGCAATTATTGCTGCACAGTTCGTTCTTAACCAAGGGCGACAGTTCCATCGAGTTTTGGCTCAACTTTACAATAAAATGATTACTATTGGTAAGTGAAAGCATTGCCTGCCCAGATGATCAAGTTCTTCTTCCATCGTCAGCGGAATGAATGAAACATTTAAGAGAAATGGGATGAGCAAGACGAAAGTTATGATGGCTGAAGGAGAACAGGATGTATCGGTGTGTGCTGCGATAGTAAATGAGAAGGGTGTGCAGCAAGTGAATGAGTTTATATGTTAGAGGAGTAAGTATGTTTGCAAGAGATGGAAAAAAATAAAATAAAAATAGCCTTTATTTACTCTGACCTTCGTATACATAATATTAAGTCATTTAGAATAAAAATAAAATAGGAATTAAACTTATTTGTCACCTATATTCTAAACTTAATTTTAATTATAACTGTATGCCAGGGCTGCGGGACTGTTCGAAAGAGATACCGCGGCCCTGGAACATAAAGGGCAAAAGAATGAACATGGGTGGTTTTTAGTCAGTAAAAGTCTGACACTCCCTTCCGCTCCGCCCAGAGCGGGAGGAGTCATTTGATGATTTCCCACCCGAAAAAAAAAAATTATAACTGTATCTACATATACATGTTTTTCCTTTTATTCGTCCATTTTATCAGCTACCAGGTCAGGCTGTCTTGTGACATAGGCCTTCTCAAGTTCCCTCCATTTGTCGATCCCTTGCTATCCTCCTCCAATCCATAAGCAGATCATTCTCCCATCTCTTTATCTGCCTTCCTCTTCGTCTTAGTCCGTCCCTTGGGTACCATTCTGTAACTTTTTTGGTCCACTTTTCTGTTTGTGTTCTCATCATGTGGCCTATCTATTTCCATTTCAGGGTTCGTGTTTTTACTTTAACATCTGCTATTTTAGTGGTGTTCCTAACTGTTGTAGCTTTCCATTTGTATTTCAACCTTGGACCCATCATGCTCCTTTCAATTCCTCTTTGACATGCATCTAGTTTGTGTTCCATCTTCTGAGTTAGTGGCCAGGTCTGGCAGCCGTAGGAAGCGCATGGAAGTATGCAGGTGTTGTAGACAGTTCTCTTTTCCGAGATGGGCGCCGATTTATTTTTCATGATTTCTCTGAGTGACCAGTGCCTTTGCCAGGTATTGTTTTATCTTACTTCTGTTACAGCTAAATAAATAATAATGCAAATGATTTCAGATTCAAAAGCAGAGGAAGTGAAATTAATAAAAGACTTTATTCGTCTCATAAAGAAGAAGCCATTGGAGATCAAGTTATTGTCCAACACTCCTGTTGGGTCGTACTTTCTACCAGTTATACTCATGACCACAGTCAACTATATCATCGTTATGTTGCAGTTTAACAATATTCTTTAGTTTCTTGTTTGTCATAAAAATTATACAACATCTATCAGTCTGCCATCACGTTTAAGTTTTAAAGGGTTAAAATATAATTTTAAAGTTAAAGTTAAATTTAAATTATAATAGAATTTGTTGCATTTTTACTTCACTTTCTTAGGTAGACACGATCTATCATGATTTGTAAACGTCAGTCAACTAGAGTTAAGAAATGAGAGTGGGCTTCAGTGGCGAAGATTCAATACAACTCAATTCCTACCGCCTTCCCTTTGAAAAATGGCACAGTCAGTATTCTGTAGACAAATAATAGTATTGAAAAGAGTGTCCATGGAGTTTCTGCGATCTACGCTTAGGAATGGGCAACTACAGTACTTTTAAATCAAATCAAATCAAAATCGTTTATTGCTATATCCATAATGTACATCATACTGGTGGTAGATAAAAAAAAGAAACAATTATGGACCCTGTCGGGCACAGCAATTTTTTAAAAGAAATAGTGAGAGGAAGAGCGCTTAATTAAAAATTGTTCATTATTATTACTGTAGTATAGTTTTTATATAAGTGTTTTAGTATAAATTATTGTGTGTATATGTGTAAGTACTATAGCATAATTTATTTTTGTTATTTTACTTATTAAATATCTGTTATTCATAATTAAATGTATTATTATTGAATTTATCCGTTTGATATTCGTAGACTGTGTAATAGCTTTTATTAATTAAGTATTGCTTTAATTTATTTAAAAATGTACTGGTTTTATTTTGGTTTCTTATGTCTTCTGGTAATTTGTTACATATTTTTATTGACATGGAATTTGGACTGGATGAGTGTGAGTCAAGGCGGGAGGGGGCTTTAATCTGTTTCTATGGCGCAACGAATAATTTGTTTACAAGTTATTATGCCTCGTGTCTGTGACTGTAGCTTCGCCTTCTTTGTTTTTCTGATATTCAAAAGTGCCTGTTATGGTCTAATTGAAATAAATGATTTGAGTTAGAGTTTTATCGCGTTGACTTACAAGTTTGAATTTTTCACAGCTGAAAGAGATCGTAGACTCTAGTATTTGGTATAAATTTCGTTTACTTGATACCTTTACGCGTTCCTGAGAAAAAGTATCTTGACAATCAGACAGATGGACAACAAAGTGATCCTATAAGGGTTCCTTTTTGGCTGGCTGACTGGCCACAAACACACACACACACACCAAACACATTCTCCCTTACACACCCCATGCGCACACTAACCTAAATAATTCTGATTTTGGTATTCATTTTGATTTGTACTTTTATGCGATCGGCTTTTATGTTAACTTTATTTTGATTTTAATTTAATTTGAAATCTGAGTTTTGATTCTTATTTCAATTATTAATTGTGTCTTTCTATTATAATTATATTTACCTACTTTTTATATTGATTTTTATCCAATTTTGATTTTGATTGTATTGTTACATTTCTCACTTAAGTATTGTAAATGTAAACCGGAAGAGCAAAAGTACCTAATACAAGCAATTCTTTGCTTAAAAGGTACTTCCTATCATTTGATTTTTATTTACATAAGTCTTAGAAATATTTTTTTTATTTTTTCTTTTGAATGTACGTAACCCTAAAAAGTGAACGACCTTGAGTGAAATGATCTTTAACTTAACAGTGACGGACTTATCTTTGATCGGACAGACAATGTATACGAACATGTTGTCACCTAGCAACTACATACATACTTTAAAAAAACACTTATTTTTTTAAATTAATTTATTCATGACAATGACAGTGTCAAGTGAATAGATAAAATTCTGTAGATAGAATTTTATTCATATTATTACTTTACCGCCGTCACAGCGCAGAGGACTATAACTAAAGATGACTTCAATAAAGTGGTTGAAAAATTTAGTTTTTATTGAGAATCTCATTGGCGTCAACAGGAACTATTGTAGCCAGAATAAAATAAGGAAAGGCTTCATAGGTTTCAACATGTTCGTTCAGATTATGTTGCACACAGTAACGGTTATACTTGAAATTTATGTATTGTTGATAGCAGATCAGTCTAAGCGGATATCCCATATGTACAGTATCTTTAGTATTTCATCGTATTTGTTCTTTATTTTGTCTGTCGTGATCGGTGTTTCTTACAGCCGCGATTTCATATCATATTGTGAAAGCATCAATCGTGTCTCAGAACGACTTAAAGACGACAAAAAGTTAATTACTTCTTTAAAGAAATTGTACTGGTTCAGCATAACTTTTATTTTATTATCTCTTACATTTGCTGTTTACAGATCTTTTTATATTGTTAAGAATTATAATCAAATAGACTCTGCTACATATGTGTATTACGGTGTTTTCATTTATTTATCACAAGTTTTGGTAAGATTCACTATATTGTTTCAAAACCTTATGTTTTTTGTTGTCATTATGATAGTCATTATTTTTTCTAAATGCTTGAATTCGATGATATCAGCCGCTCAGGAGAGAGTAGGGATATGTGATAATAGTTCGGATGAGCAGTGTGATATCACAAGGCAGCACATTCAAGGATGGATGGAATTGTATCGAGATTTAGCTATCTCTTGTGGAAAAGTGACGCTCTGCTTTGGATGCCAGGTACTTCACCTACTAATATTTTTTAATCAAGTAGATTATAGTGTGCCTTGAAACAATTCAATTTATGCCTAAGGTTATCCATTGATTTTTTCTTTTATTTTTCAGTTTTTCTGTTCGTTAGTGATGACAGTATCGTACTTCATTTTGCTGACGTACGAAATGTATTATTTGAAGTTTTTAAATGTAAGTATATTACGATTTCATTTTTTACTAAACAAAATGGCTAGGTACGAGTATTGCTCTCGTAAAACTATGGTTAATTTTATTTTTAGATTCTAGACAAGAAAATAGCGATTGCAATACTAAGTTATGTAATAATGACGATATTTCCAATTGTTGCTGCACAATTTCTTCTAAACCAAGCGGTGAAATTCCGCCGAGGGTTGGCTCAACTTTATATTAAAATGATTATTATTGGTAAGTAAAAATATCGTAAAATATAGTAAGTAATTAAAGTGGTGGACATGAAAAAGCTGTACCCAAGATGGCTGCCGCGATTCCATAGAATGGAACAAAATAGAGTAGTGAAGATATTTCAGTCGAGTGTTAGGCCAAATTTCGAAGCATGCAAAGCCGAGTTTTCAAAATGTACTTCGAGTTAAAGAAGAAGAATAAAAATGAAAAAACTCAGATGTTTTGTGTTTTTTTAGTTAGGTCGAGTATTTCTGGGACTGCCCTCGACAAGGCAAATGTATTCTGCTATGCTCCTCCAAAACCTTCACAGAGACAACCAGATAAAGCTAAATAAATAAATAATAGTACAAATAATTTCAGATTCAAAGGTAGCTGAAGTGAAATTGATAAAAGAATTTATTCGTTTTATTAAGAAGAATCCATTGGAGATTGAGTTATTGTCTAACATTCCTACTGGAGCTTATTTACTGCCAATTATACTCATGTCGACAGTCAATTATATCATAGTTATGTTGCAGTTCGCTAATATTCTTTAGAATTTGTCAAATTTCATGGATTTAAGTTCATCGTTTGACTTCAAATATATCACTATTTGACTGACGCTATTTCAATTTAATTTAACTATTTATTTTAAGTCATTAATGTATAAAGTACAATTCAAATTGTGTTTTAATTCGTTGCATTTTGACTTCACTACCATGAAAGGCAAGATTCCCTGGACAAGATGACATTATTTTTCTCAGTGATAACGATTTTCAAAATATTTATACTGACTGGAATCCCCATCGATGCATAAACGGTTACTACGTGATAGGTAGATTATTCTGAACCCTAGAAATAAAAAAATTTGGATGTCCCCCGGCATAGAAATTTTCATCGGTAATCTAAAATCAGCTGTTCTATACTTACATTTTGACGGTGTACACTTCTCAGTATTGATTACAATATAATAAGTAATGCAAGTTGAATTCAAAGTCTCCTTTGTCAACTTTAGCCATTATGGACCATAGAGAAAGATAAATAGAATAATAGACGTTTTACAGCACGCATACTACTTGTAGATATATGTATGTGATATGAACGACAAATGCTCTTACCTGAAACATTTTATTTAAACAAAACTGTTTTCATTGGTATTTCTTACATGTAATTAAATTATATTTTGAAGTGTAAATAAATATATCTTACGTATCAATACGTAAGATACATTTATTTCACACAATTATAGTAATAACGTAACTGTACCATACAACGGAACGCGTTTTACAATGTGTCATTGTCTATGTCAAAATGGCGGTACTGCGCTTGCACAGATCCTCCGTTGCGTACGTACCTACTGTTTGTGTTTTTGCGATTATCTTTCAATATTTTTGACTCCTGCTTATCTCTACGGAACAAAATATTTTTACTTATTTTTACCAAGAAATGAGTAATTATTTATAATCTTTTGTTTTATTTCGTGTTTCCCTTGTCAATGTAGTTAAACTGTTGAAGAAAAACGTCATTTTCGGAGTCTCAATAAATGGAAAAATGTGATAATAACACTTTCACACTTCACTTCACTTTTCTTTTCTTCTTTTCTTAAGAAAACCTTCTTCCCTTCCTTTTTCTTTTTTTTCTTTCCTTCTTTCTTTCTTCCCTTTTTCCTTCTTTTCATTTTTTTTTCACTTTTGCTGTGTACTGGGCAAGTGTACACCTGCACAGAAATAGGAAATAGATTTAGTTACTTGTTTAGTTTACTAACAAATTACTAACGCCTTTTTACTGTCTCTTGTTTATTTTTTTGTGTGTGCTACTAACACCCCTACTAACGCTTACTGTGTATAAATGTATGGACGTATGTCTGAATTAAAGTATATTATTATTAATAATATTAATAATAAAATATACTTTGTCTCAGTATAATATGGTTAAAAATCCTTAGTTCAGGTAGAATGACCACCTGAAATAAAGATTTTGGATCTTGTTGAAATGCCTAATAATTTTTAAACCATAACTAATAATTCACAGCACTTTGCTATTTTAAAACGCCTTAAGGTTTTTAATAGCAAAATCATTATTCATACATTTATTGACAGCAATCTGATAGAAGGTATCATGAAACTGTAAACTGTTTACGTCTAGTTATTTGTAATGACAAGTTCTTTGAGCCTATTATTTTTTGCAATTTAATATGACAATATTCACGAATATGAAACACCAAAAATTATCGTTGTACACTAAATTTGATAACTATGCAAACGCCCATACAGAAATTGGCCATGTCCTTTCATCCAGATCCGTTCAGCCGTTCTGGCGTGATTGAGTAACAAACATCCATCCAAACTTTCGCATTTATAATAGTAATAAGATAAGATTTTGAATTTCAACTTCAAGTAGTAAGATAAGATTTTTAATTTCAACTTCAAGCGTAGATATTTTCGATTCCGTGTTGGCATAATTTTGTTGAAGTACTGAGGTTTTTTGTTTCATGCTTTTGTACTCTGCCAACAATTACATGCTTAGTCCTTCATTTATTTGATCATCAACTTTAACCCACTGTTAATTGTAAGGTAGTAAGGTACTAAGCCAGTTCAAAACTGCTTGTCTGTTAAACTGTACAGTTATTGCATATTCTTTGTTAAGCATTGATCTGATATGTGGTGTCCAAAACTTTGGCAAGACCGGTGAATATCCAACGTCAATTTATTAAATGAAACTGTTACTATAAATTTACTGTTATTTTATTGACTTTCAATAAATAATCGAAAATTCGATCACATTGTTTGACAGTTCATTACCAATGAAACTAATTACTATTAAATTGATTTATCAAAATATGGGGTGACCTCCCGACGTCCATTAAAAGTATTTAATTTCATGATCACTGTTATTACTCGACTCCCTCACCTTCGGACACACCATTACAAACAAAAATGTCTGCATTAAAGCGGTTGTATAATTTATTGTTACTTGAGAATGCCTTAGGCATATACAGGAATTATTGTAATGAGAATAGAACCAAGAAATGTTATATTATGTTCCAAATTTTGGTCCAGACTATATTGCACTCTATTGTAGTAGCCGGTCACCTATATTTTGTGTTAATAGAAGATCAACCTGATTATATTTTTTGTCATTTTCTTATTTCTTCGTTTATCATAGCATTGTTATGCGTTGTGACCGGTATCAGTAATAGTCAGGCTTTCTCGTCGTACATCCAAAGCATCAATCGAGTCTATATATGGTTTGAAAAATATAAAAAATACAATAAATCTCTAAAAAAAATATACTGGTTTAGCATAATTTTTACATTACTATATTTTGCGTACTGTACTCTCAAAACTTTGGATTTTATAATTAATTTTAAGCCAAAAAACTACGATGTGTTTCTAATACTTTTCGTGCCCCTTTTTATATCACAATTTTTACTAAGATTTACTTTATTATTGGAACAACTAGTGTTGTTTGTTTTTATTATGATAGTTGTTAATTTATTCAAATGCTTCAACTCTTTGATATCATCTGTTCAAGAGAGGGTAGGGGGTTGTGATATTAGTTCGGATGAGCAATGTGATATCACAAGGGAGCAGATTCAAGAATGGGTCGAACTGTACCGGGATTTAGCAAATAGTTGTAACCAATTGTCACTATGCTTTGGACGCCAGGTACTTATTTGAACATTTTAATTGATATTACCTTGCGTACTCTAAATATTTATGTATCTTTAAACATACTATTTACATTTTTAAATATTTAAATATAAAACAATATCAAAAAAACTTTTAAATATAAAAAAATAGTAGTCCGCCGGTGTCGGGAGCAGGGTCCAAGCTACCAGTGGTTAGGGCTCCAGAGACAGGAACCTCCTCACAATGCGAGCCGTATCGAGGAGTACTGCCTTCTGAATCAGGCCCTTGATCCAACCGCCTAAGGAGAGCCTCGATAGATGGTCATCGAGGCTCTTGGCCATAAGGCCATTGGCCGTCACGACAATCGGCACAATGATAGCCGAGTTCACATTCCACATGTCGACCACCTCGTGTGCCAAGTCGAGATATTTTATTTGTTTCTCTTTCTCAGCTTTCACGAGGTTTTCGTCATGCGGGATGGTAACATCGACTATCATTACGCGGCGCGCTGATCGGTCTATCACCACTATGTCAGGCTTATTGGCGACAATAGTCCTGTCAGTAATAATAGACTGATCCCAGTACAGCGTGACATGGTCTTTCTCGAGAACTGGGTCGGGCACATACTTGTAGTACGGTACATACCTCAGATCTTTAAGAATGTTAAGTCCTTGGATACTCGTCTGTTGTTTAGTAATGCTACTTTTTATTTCAGTTTTACTTTTCCATAATATTGTCAGTGACGTTCTACATTTTGCTGACTTACCAAATTTGCTACTTGAGCGTTTACGTCCACGTAAGTTCACATTATGGCTCGGTTCAAGTTAAGTTGGATTTTAATAATAAACTCACACAGTTTCTCAAGGAAGTACGCAAAAACACCACCTGCTCCGATCCTTACAAAGTCTTTTCGGCTTGTCCTCGTTCATACATCCTTTTATACACGCACGCCAGTTGCAAGCCCTAATGCCAGGTGAGTAGTACCTACTCGCAACTCACTTGGTTCAAATTTTGTCAGAACATCTGAGGGGCAGTTCTTTTAGTGGTTATTGTTTAATTGACTTCTTTGGTGTTACTTTTAATTTTTTTTTTCAATAAATTAAAGATCCAAGACAAGAAAATAGCAATTGCAATAGTAATTTATGTTTTATTGACGGTGTTGCCAGTCGTTGCTGGTCAGTTGGCACATAATCAAGGGGTGAAATTCCACCGAGTGTTGGCTCGACTTTATAATAAAATGATTATATTTGGTAAGGAAAGGTAAAATTTTCAATGATTTAAGTCATTGAAATAACCGTGATCAATGTTGAAAGGATTTTTTTTTGTGAGTAAGTCTTACCGGAACGTTGCTATCTAATCAACTACAAATGCCTGGGACACACAAAAGTAAATTACTTCTTTCTTTTTCCAACATAGACTTTATTTATTACATTTGTCTACGACCTCGACTACCTAAATGCCAAAATATAAAAACACAACAACAAAAATAATGATGTATTTAGAACATACAACTTCTAAACTGTCAAATTTAAATGGTTTGATCACGTTTGTCTCAACCCGAATGAGATTATAAGCGAAAACAACAACGCATCGGGTTACATTCATCTGCCTTTATTAATAGTCGTGGTGTCTAATTTAACCTATTGGCTAAATTAGAAAAATATATTCTATTTCAGAGTCAAACAAAGCTGAAGCAAAATTGATCAAGGACTTCATACGTCTGCTAAAGAAGAAACCAATAGAGATCAAGTTGTTGTCCAACATTCCCACAGGGACTTATTTACTGCCAGTTATACTCATGACGACTGTCAACTATATCATCGTTATGTTGCAGTTTAGTAATATTGTTTAAAAACTCGCAATTTCACATAACTTCTTTTGATTCTATGTAGTGTTCATGTTTTTGTGTAGTCAAAATATGAATGACAGAATATTGATCATCGTTATTAGTGTAACTGTATACTTACAAATGAAATTATTCAGACAAACGAGTATAATGTAACTACCAGAAACTTTGAAACAAGTCTGCTAATAAAAAATCTTAATCAATCAGTAATTCCCTCAATGTCAGTCAAGTTACTAGCAGTCCAAACCACTGGACCTGGAAACACCACGTAGCAAAAAGTTTTGAAAATTAATCCCATAAAAGAGACATTTTCGGCGAAGGATATGCTTGCCATGGTGCAGTAGATATTTATCAGCTTTTTCATTTATTATAAAGAAGTACAGTTTGTAAGTGTGAATTTAGGGGGTAAATCTTCGAAACTACTCATCAAATCCCATGAAATCATTCATTAGTGGGAAGTTAGATGTAATAATTTATCCTTGAGTGTTAGGCTATAATAATATTTAAACTGTTCCCATGAGATAATTGCTAACCATAACGCTACAGGCTAAACTTAGTTTAGAATAAAATTACCGACAAATTTTCATCGCTAAGAGATTTAGAAACATGTAGAATTGTAGGTACTACAAATGTCCTTCTTAAAACTTCATTATACAATGTCCCATTACACGTGTATCATAATAATATTGTCGTTTCATTACATTAATTGACTGTCTGTTACTAATAAAACCACAATATAGTTAATTATAATAACAATATGCAAACGTCCTTTTAAACTGTTACTTAGTCATCGTTATCGAGACACGTAACATTGTAAACGACATGTCTTCAACGATATGGTTAAACAAGTTTCTGTTTCTGGAAAATCTTCTAGGCATATACAGGAATTATTGTAGCCAGAAGAATATTAAGAAATGTTGCATTATTTTCCATATACTCATCCAGACTATTTTGCAAACTATTGTCATTTTCGTTGAAGTATATTTGGTAATAAGCCATGATTATAATCAAATTAATTATATTTATAGTGCTTATTCTGTTTCTGCGTATATTACCACTGTCCCAGCCGTCGTGACTGGCATATGTAACAGCCGCGCCTTCATGTCTTTTTATGGAAGCATCACTCTTGTCTCTGACAGGTTTAAAAATGACACGAAATTGAATAATTCTCTAAAGAAAACATACTGGTTCAGCATAACAATGGTTTTTACTTATATCACCACCGTCGGTGTCCTTAGATTGGTGGAGGTTCTCATAAAATTGGCACACACCCATCCGATAGTTGTGATTCCCATTATGGTAGCACAGATAAGTTTCAGAATGACAATAGTTCTTCAGTACCTCATGTTTTTTGTTGTTACC
Source organism: Eurois occulta (assembly GCA_950022335.1). Lineage (NCBI taxonomy): Eukaryota > Metazoa > Arthropoda > Insecta > Lepidoptera > Noctuidae > Eurois > Eurois occulta. The sequence continues at coordinate 16,302,526 of OX465489.1, forward strand.
ATGATAGTGGTCTTCTTAATCAAATGTTTGAATTCGTTGGTATCAGCCGCTCAGGAGAGAGTAGCGAGATGTGGTAATAGTGCGGATGAGCAGTGTGATATCACAAGGGATCAGATAGAAGAATGGGTTGAACTGTATCGGGAGTTGGCTAACTGTTGTGAAAAAGTGACGCTATGCTTTGGACGTCAGGTACTTTTATTATATATATTCCCAATATATAAATATTAAATATAATTTACTAATTTTTTGCTACAGATTATTTTTAATTTTTAAATTTTTGGTGTTGTTATTCCTGTTTCAGTTTTTCTTCTTGCTGCTTTTACTCTTAGTGTACTTCATTCTATTGACGTTACAGTTTTGCTACTGGAATTCTATTTATGTAAGTATCATGGTCATTCTTCTTCTATTATCCCAATTTATTTGAGGTCGGCCCAGCATTTCTTCTTTTTACATACTTTTCTATAACTCGTCATCAGATCCCTCTTTCTTGCCATATTATCATCCTTCACACAGTCCGTCCATCGTTTCTTTGGTCTTACTCTACTATTATACCCAAACTTTCCTCACGACATTTCCCATTTTCATATTTATGCAAATATGATTAATCTCATTTAAAGTGTTTCTGGTTTACTGCTAAAATTAAATTACAGGCTAACAAAGAGCATTTTACAATTTCTCAGCTACGTATCTATTCACACAACAAATGCGATACTTCAAAAATATACTAAAAAGTAGTACTGAAGCAAATGGTAATTCGTATATTTTAAAAGTTACAGGGAGAAGACACTGACGAGTATAAGAAAATTGCATTCATTTTATTTATTTATACATCTTTAGTAACAGCACCATTAGTTGCTGGTCAAATGGCAAGTAACCAAGGATTGAAGTTCCGCCGGGCATTGGTTCGACTTCACAATACAATGATTACTCGTAAGGCTTTAATTTATTCCACACGTTCACTGATAAATGCTTGCACTGACTGGACAGGTCCACTCAAACCTGTGTACTTCTTTCTTCAAAAGACTACCTATGCCAGAAGAGAACCTGCCGCCCGGGCGTCGGGGGCCACGTGGTGGCTCTCGGCCACCGTAGGTCTGTGGACGGTGAGTAATGGGCTAGCTCGCCATCCGTCCGTCGCATGACGACAGGCCGTGTCGACGGCGCGTTCGTGTTCCACGCGCGCCTCAAAGAGATGTCAGCAAACCGGAGGGGTCCGCAAGGGCCGCTGCCTGCCAGGGCTGCGGGACTGTTCGAAAGAGATACCGCGGCCCTGGAACATAAAGGGCAAAAGAAGGAACATGGATGGGTTTTAGTCGGTAAAAGTCTGACACTCCCTTCCGCTCCGGGAGGGTTCATTTGATGTTTTATAATCCGAAAAAAAAGACGAGAACCTGCATGGTCCTCACAGTCATGATCTGACCAAAACAATGGCTGGACTTTAAAAGAGACACTCTTGTGATCTTTAAGTTGTAAAAAATGATCAATAATATACTTACAAAAATAGATATCATATAATTTCATTTCTAGTTTTGTTTTTCAGACCAAAATCTCTGGTTAAATCTCAGGATATTTTGTTACAGACACAGGTGCATGTGAAGCAAAATCTGTAAAGGATTTCATACGTCTCATAGAGAAGAATCCAATAGAGATCAAGATACTGTCCAACATTACAGCTGGGATGTACATGCTACCCGTTATGCTCACGTTGGCTGTCAGCAATCTTATTGTCATCTTACAGTTTAATCATGTTATCTAATTTAACATTTTTAATCATCTAAATGTCATTAATCCAATAAAATCAACAACATAAAAGTTTGAATAACAGTTCTTCTTTGATTTTTATTTGTCCCTTTTATTCATTTTTTCTCTAATGTACATTATTTAATTTTAAACGTATATAAAACATTAAAAATAGGTGGTCGATCGGCATCAGGGACAAGGTTCACGACGCCGGTGGTCTAGCCTCAAGAGAGAGAAGCATCATATCGATGTGCCGTGTCCAGGGGAACTGCTTGCTGAATCAAGCCCTTGACCCAGCCATGCAATGAGAGCCCCCTAAGGTGTCAGTCGAGGCTCTTTGCTATAACCCCATTAACCGTATCGACTATCGGTACAATGATTGCAGAGTCCACGTCCCACATGTCGACAACCTCGTGTGCTAAATCTTATCGAGATACATGTTTTTTTTATTTGTCTTATTGTTAAATTGTTGCCTATTGGGTTAGATGTTTTCAATGGGGTAGTAAAACAAAGCAAAAAAAAATAAGAAAGGCGGAAAAAATATTTCCTAATGTCAGGTGATATTAGGTAATTGTAAGACATTTCTTAGAAACATTAATCGAAAGACAACTTAAAAAACATGAATTATTTAATAACGATAAAAATTAAAATCTCTTTACTTATTACCATCATCATTCCCCAGCCCTTATCTCAATTTATTTGGGGTCAGCATAGAATATCTTCTTTTTCACACAGTCCATCCATTGTTTTTTTTTTGGTCTTTTATACAATCTAAGGCATTGGCATACCACGTCGTGATGGCTCTCGGCCACCGTAGGCGCGGGCCTGTGGACGGTGAGTAATGGGCTAGCTCGCCGTCCGTCCGTCGTATGATGACAGGTCGTGTCGACGGCGCGTTCGTGTTCCACGCGCGCCTCAAAGAGATGTCAGCAATCATGAGGGGCCCTCAAGGTCCGATGCCTGCCAGGGCTGCGGGACTGTCCGAAAGAGATACCGCGGCCCTGGAACATAAAGGGCAAAAGAAGGAACATGGATGGTTTTTAGGCAGTAAAAGTCACACTCCCTTCCGCTCCGCCCAGAGCGGGAGGAGTCATTTGATGATTTCCCATCCGAAAAAAAAGGCATTGGCATACAATGTGGCAATGCCGGTAGTCTCTTAGGCACATTACCGGTTCTCTGATCTACAACTCCGCTTCTAACCGAGTATTTGCATACGAATGTTTTATAAGGAGGAAAATGTTTTGTTATAGTATTGAATTCTAGACTTCTTCTTTGTTTTCCACACAATTATCATAATTGAAGTAGTGTTTCACTTTCATTAATTACGAAACCTATTAGAAATTTTATGAACACATTAATGTAATGTTTGGCGTCGTCAAAATGATTGATGGACAATTACTTAATACTTAACTACTATTGAGTTTGCGTTTATCCGTATAAACTTCAGCAACGATTACAAAATTGTCGTCGTTAATATATATGACGCACATAACATTCAAAACAAAAATGCCTGCGTTAAAGTGGTTGTACAGATTACTGTTTGTGGAAAATCTTTTAGGGATATACAGAAGTTATTGCAACCAGAGGAAGATTAACAAGTGTTTTATAATCTTCCAAATTTTTATTCAGACTTTATGCCACACTTTTCTCTTTATCATCCAAATATACTTTTTAACGATCGGCGGTGGCTATACCAATCCGATAAATATAACTTATGGTGGTTATGCTACTACAGCGTATACTACCGCAATGTATTTTGTCTTGAACGGCATCGTTTACAGCCACGCCTTTCAATCGTATTTGAGAAGCATCAGCCGTGTCTCCGATACTTTTAAAAATGACCAGAAATTTAACAATTCTTTGAAGAAAGTATACTGGCTAAGCATGGTTTTAATTTTATTAATCATCACGTTTTGTGTCCTAAGATTTGTAGAGGTTATAGCTGGTAGTTGGATGGATGAAGTGGTAATAACGAACCGCTCGAACTCTGAGCGCTTCATTGTGGGTGTCATTATGGTTTCACAAAGCCTTTTAAGAATTACAAATGTATTCACTTACCTTATGTATTTTGTTGTTATTATGATAGTGTTTCTTTTGACTAAATGCTTGACTTCGTTGATATCAACCGTTCAGGTAAGAGTAGGGAGGTGTGATGTTAGTTCGGATGTGCAATGTGGTGTCACAAAGGAGCAGATACACGAATGGGTTGAACTGTATCGAGATTTAACAAACTGCTGTGATATGGTGAAGCTCTACTTTGGACGACAGGTATATGTTTTTGTGATTTAATTTTTTAGTCTCAACGTATTGTTCCAATCCTGGGCAAAGACATCCCTCTATTTCTTGCACTTCTCCTGATGGTGTGCTTGTTCTCGCCAATTCGGATTTAATTTAATTTGTTATATTACTATCATACGTAGTTATATATGTATTATCAGCCTACCTATCCGGTTTTATTCGAGAAATCTTCAACAGTATATACTTTTATAGTCACTTGGCTTTGTCACGATTCATACATAGTTACATTGGTCGTCAAATACTCTATTAAAAAAAAAACCCTCGGATTATGTTTCTCATTCCTCTGCTTCGCATGGCCGTTATTTTCTGTGACCGGTAAAACTTTCAAACTTCATGTGTATATTTGGGATATACATATCTCTATTTCCATCTATTTTGTTATTTGATTCTTATTATGTAGTAAACACGCTCGTTATTTATTGTTTATAATTTATTTATTGTTTTTTTTCAGAATTCCGTGTTCAGACTATTCATATTTTCTTGTTTCAGTTTTTCTTTTCGTTATTGTTGTCGGCTGCATACTACGTTATGTTGATATTCCAAATATGTTACATGAATCCTTTCCATGTGAGTATTTTTCAAATTGTGTTATAGTTTTCCGATATACACACAGAAATAAATATATTTTGTAGAAAACCAAAAAACTGTAGTTCCAGGATCCTTTGGCGCATAACAACATTAACATAGAGGTGCTTTTGTTTAAAACAGTGGAACAACATGATGGCGGCGTTCATTTCGATTTTCGCTAAAAGATTCTTGTTTAAGTTTTTTTTAATATATCAAATGGTATTTTAACACGCTTGCTTTTATTGGCTTCACCTAAGCTGTAACCAAGTTAAAATAATCTTAGAAGTTAAATTTGACCAACTTCTCGGTTTCCGATTTAGCTGAAATTTTGCATAAATGTTTAGTTTGGATGACAATGCACGGTTACTTAAGTGACGTCATTCTAAATCCAATATGGCGGACTCCCAAAGATTTATGCATTCTCATAATTATGGTTATCAAATGAAAGGGTTTGCTAAAGAAATACGAGAAATAGAATGACGTCAGCCTAGGCGTGTTTTTTTAGTTTTTTAAACTATAATATTTTATTATTTAAAATTTACAGAAAAATAGCAGCCATGGGTCTGACGCTGTACTAGTTATAGTTTGTTACATGTCAGTGTTATTAATGCCAATAATTGCTGGACAAAAGGCGAGGAACCAAGGAATAAAGTTGCACCAGGCTTTGGTTCGACTTTACAATACACTGGTTGTTGGTAAGACACCCAAAAATCTATTTAGGTATAATAAAAATCTTAATTATGTTTTTTCTAGCTTACGCCCGTGGCTTTGCCCGTGTGGAGTTCCGTAATTGTTCCACGGGATCGTACTACCAGGATAAAAAATCTGTCTATCCTATGGGTTAATCCTGGTTATAAACTATGTGTGTACTAAATTTCATTCAAATTCGTTCAGTAGTTTTTGCGTGAGAGCATGCATGTGATTATCAATGCTCGTGCCTTGTCTGTTTGAGAAGAGGCTGTTGCCCGACAGTTGGACAGTGATAAGCTGGTATTTTAAGAGGTTAAATGGGTGATGAAAGCTTGTATGGAACTTCGTCATTTTTGGCGGTGGGAAATCCCTTGGGCATGTCATCAATAAGGCCACTTAACTAACAAAGCGATTTCCATTTGATTGGTAAGACTAGCACTTCGCCCGCGACTTTGTCCACATAAATTGTGATAGCTCGCCAAATTTGCATTACATAAATATAATTTATAGCCTATCAAACACATCACCCACAAAACCCACGCAACCACCCACCCACGAATAATGTAGCTTTCTGCCAGTAAAAGAATTTTTTGAATTGGATCATTCGTTCCGGACGTACAACTTTACAAACAAATTATTTTTATCTCTTTCTAATTGAACAAAAAAGAAGAATAGATATAGTAGAGTAGTTTCCATTTAACTGGTAAGATGACTGACATTTAATTGCAGGTTCAAATGAAACTGATACGAAATTGATAAAAGACTTTATTCGTCTGATGAAGAAGAATCCAATTGAGATCAAGTTGTTGTCCAACATCCCTGCTGGGATGTACATCCTGCCAGTTATACTCACGTTAACTGTCAACTATCTTATTGTTGTGATGCAGTTTACGCATATTATTTAATTGTACGTATTTATATTTATAGTCATCATCTGCCAAGCCTTTTCCCAACTATGTTTATGTGTATTCAGCTGCATCTGGTTAGACTGAAGGCCTAACCGGATGCAGCTGAATACCAGTATTTTACATGGAACGACTGCTTATCTGAATTACTGGGTAATACGATACCCCTTGGTAAGACTGGTTTTCAGACTTTCGGGCCACTGACTACCATTAACGACTGTCAAAAATCTACAAACAGCCGGGACCAACGGCTTAACGTGCTTTCCGAGGCACGGAGAAAAATCAGTATGTAATGGAAGCACAATGGACCCATCCACAGATCGACCCGTTTAGCTATTATTATTTAGCCATGAGCTTAATTGTATATCGTTACAGTCAAATGTAACCTCTTGGCCACGACCTTAACGTTGAAGCGGCACAGACTGCTGACAAAACAAATGAAAGAAATTCTTTAGAGCACGCCGGTAGTCACCCCGATATGGAGGAAGTAAGTGACGCGTTCGCATATCGGTTGACTTAAGGCGACGAATTGTTAAACAAACTGACAATGGTCAAGAGGGGACTGAGCGTCAGAGCGGGGCGAGGATTGCATTATGCGCGCTAGCTTATAATTAAAGGACGTAAGCGACAAAATGGTTTTGTTATTTTATTTAGTTAGAAATGATAATTTGAGAAATATTCCTTCTACTATTTTAAAGAGTATGTATAGACTCATCTACGAAAAAAGTTAAGAGGCTTAAATCGGTCCCGTTTGCCCATAAAATGTGAATCTCTTTTTAAAAAGAGGTGTGTTTGATATATTTTTCTCTGTTAAAAAAGTTACCTAATCATGTATTGAAAACTAACAAAATAAGGTTTTTATCATGTACTTTCAGGTAACCAACTTGTATTTTGATCCGTTTTGTATTTACTGAGAAAAATTGAGATCATTGTCGCCAAAATTTCCAATGCGTCCTCTTAAGTCGAATCGCTTGAAGTCGTGAAAGAGACCTAAAACTACATACGGAGTCTTCAAGAAGCCGTAAACAAAGCATTATATACATCTAATAACACTACGCAAATGTTGGTGGGAAACAACTTTGCTTGCTTTATAAAAATGTCATTGGAAGAACGGGGTACCTACCAAAAGAGGTGGAGTTTTTAAAATGATTGTTTATATCAAAAATTGTTTCTAATAAAACGTTTATGACAGATAAGAGCTATGCTATGCTAAATGTTACTATTGAATATACGAAGTTTAAATCAATGAAGTTGATTTTTGAATATTTTTGAACAACCAAATATTGACTTGACTGACAGGAACATGTCTATCCCTCTTCCCGACCCTGTTCAACGTTATAGGCAAAGAGAAGTAACTTGACTGGCTGAGCGTAGTAACTGGAATTAATTATATTATCATACAAAGCAACCTCGTCCATCATAATTAATGACACAATCACTCAGTTCAGTAGGTTATTCCTTATTATTGAATTAAAACTAGAAAAAATTATACTTCCGGTCATTTCTGTCATAACCATATTCCTGTCGCTAAGGTGTACTACATTTTGACATTTACCAAAATGTCTCCAATAAAGTGGTTTAACAATTTAATGTTTATAGAGAACCTCTTAGGAATATACAGGAATTATTGTGAGCAGACAAAGATTAAAAAACGTTTAATTATGTTTCAAGCATTCACACAAATTTCGTTTAATTTTTTTGTTGTAATTGGAGAAATTAAATTGCTGCGAGGAGATGACTTTAATCAAATTAATTTGTTTTATAGTTGCCTTTTCAGTTTAACTTTTGTGAACCATATGTCATCCGTCGTCACTGGCATCTGTTACAGCCATGATTTCATGTCATATTATAGAAGCATCAGTCACGTCTCTGAAAGATTTAACGACGACACGAGATTGATTAACTCTATTAATAAAAAAATACACTGGTTCAGCATCATTTTGATTTTGAGTAATACCGCTTTTGCGATTTTCAGGTCTGTGGAGATTCTAATAAAATTCTTCCATGTAAATCCGTTCGTTTTGTTAACCATTTTTGTATCACAAATAATTACAAGACTAAACACAGTAGTTCAGCAGCTGATGTTGTTTTCTGTTATTATGCTGGTGGTGCGATTGTTAAAATCTTTGACTTCGATGGTATCAGCCGCTCAGGACAGGGTAGGGAGTGTGTGTGATATCACAAGGGAGCAGATTCATGAATGGGTTGACCTGTACCGAGATTTAGCAAACTGCTGTGAAAAAGTAACGCTTTGCTTTGGACGACAGGTACTTGTATCTGGAATTTAATAAATATGATAAAGTTTTAAGAATAGTAATTAAAATTTACTTGTATCTGGAATTTAATAAATATGATTAAGTTTTAAGAATTCTACTCAAAATTTGTTTGTAAATATTCATTTGTTACAGTTTTTCTTCACGCTGGCAGTATCGATATCACATTATATTTTTATTATGTATCAATTGTTTTACAAGATTGCTATAAAAGTAAGTTTTCGATATTTCTGCCTGGGTCATGATTTTAAATTGATCGTATTTTATACTGTCAGTTTTGTAACATGAATTAAATTATTTTAGACTGGAGATTTCGCAGAGTTCAGAAAAACGGGACTCATTATATGTGTTTACTTACTATTAATGATGATGCCAATAGTTGCCGGACAATTGGCTCGTAACCAAGGGGTGAAGTTTCACAGAGTATTGGCTCGACTTTATAATACAAGGATTATTGGTAACAATTATGTTATTGCAAACAAAATATCAACAACGTTTACTTAACGGAATAAAATAAATTAAGTTTATTTATTTTAGATTCCCATGAAGCTGAAGTGAAACTGATAAAAGACTTTTTACGTCTGATGAAGAAGAATTCGATAGTGATCAAGTTTTTACCCAAGATTCCGGCTGGGATGTATATGCTGCCAGTTATACTGTCGTTTTCTGTCAACTATGTCATTGTTATGTTGCAGTTTAATCATATTATTTAATTATCTTATAAGAAATGTTAAAGGTTGATGTTTGGAACTTATATTACTCAAAACGGTGGCTGTAATTAGAATTGAATTGTATCGTTTGAATAAATGAATATAATCTATTTTCTTCGTAAATAAAGTCTTTGAAGCTTTATTTGTAGTTTTAAAACAGTAACTAAAGACATGGTTATTTATAGTTTTAAAATTAAATATTTGTTTGCATTACTAAACTATTCTACTCTACTCATTGACTGTTCAACCTTTTCCCAAATCTACACAGATTACAGCGAGTCGTTTGATCGCTTGGATCATGCCATATTTCTGCTTAAGCAACTGGCTATGGGGATCAGTCGGAATTTCTTCAGGTGGTTCTCATCTTATCTGGCCAACAGATGTCAAGCTGTTGTTCTAAATGGATATACGTCGAGAACTACAATTATTCCCTCAGGGATTCTACAGGGACCGCTATTGGGACCCTTGTTGTTCAACATATTAATCAATGATGTCTCTTTATGTTTCTATAACACAACGGTACTTTTGTTTGTGGATAACATGAACATCCTAAGCGAAATTAAAACTTACGAAGATGCTGAATAACTGCAACATGATCTGGACAGATTCTAAGAGTATTGTATCGCCAAGCGTTTAGATTTAAATGTTATTTTATTCACATGGAATTACAATACTTACCAAATATTGTTTGCTGTTTTTATGTTGGTGGTACATTTCTTATTTTTAAATCTTTGACTTCGTTGGTATCAGCCGCTCAGGAGAGGGTAGGTAGTTGTGATATCACAAGGTAGCAGATTCATGAATGGGTTCACCAATGATTGTTTCTTATAATTATCACAAATGGTTTCTGTTATAACGTTTATGACCTATATGAGCAATGTCATGTTAAAATTAGATTTACGGAGTTTAGATGAATGAAGTTGATTTTAGAATGTTTTTTGAACAATAAAACATTGATTGTTATCAGGAACATTTCTACCCAACGAATTCAACATGCTGTAACGACCCTGATCAACGTTATAGGGAAAAATTGTAACTTGACTTGCGTACGAGTTACGAATTGGGTGTGGAATAAATTAGAACACTACAGATTAAACACGAAATCTTAATCACACAATACTTATAACTCAATCACAAACACACTACTGACCACTATTCACTTAGATATCGCACTTCTAGTTCACTTCAATTCGCTTCGTTGTATCTCCTAAATCAGATTCATTGCTGCCGCAAATCTATTAATATGGCGCCGACCCATCAAGTTTCACAACTTTCTGGAACCATCTTCACAGTTCCATAGTGGAACATTTCGCACGTGTATCGCACGTAACTTAGAATGTTCTCGTAAAACAGTAGCTGAAATAAATTTTATTATAAATAGTAACCTCGTTCATCATAGTTATTGACACTATCACTCAGTTCAGTAGATAACTCCTTATTATTAAATTAAAACTAGAAAGAGTATGTATACTTCTAATAATTTCTGTTATAACCATATACCTGTCGCTAAGGTGTACTACATTTTGTAAATGGCATTCACCAAAATGTTTCCAATAAAGTGGTTTAACAATTTAATGTTTATTGAGAACCTCTTAGGAATATACAGGAATTATTGTGACCAAACAAAGATTAAAAAACGATTCATTATCTTTCACGCATTCACCCAAATTTTGTTTAATTTTTTTGTTGTAATTGGAGAAATTAAATTGTTGCGAGGAGATGACTATAATCGAATTAATTTGGTTTATGGTTGCTTTTTTGGTTTAACTTTCGTGAACCATGTGTCATCCGTCGTGACCGGCATCTGTAACAGCCGCGACTTCATGTCATATTATAGAAGCATCAGTCACGTCTCTGAAAGATTTAACAACGGCACGATATTGATTAACTTTATTAATAAAAAAATAAACTGGTTCAGCATCATTTTGATTTTGAGTAATACCGCTTTTGCGATTTTAAGGTCTGTGGAAGTTCCAATGAAATTCACCCTTGCAAATCCATTATTTTTGTTAACCATTTTTGTATCACAAATAATTACAAGACTAAACATAGTAGTTCAGCAGCTGATGTTGTTTGCTGTTATTATGCTGGTGGTGCGTTTGTTAAAATCTTTGACTTCGTTGGTATCAGCCGCTCAGGACAGGGTAGGGAGTTGTGATATCACAAGGGAGCAAATTCATGAATGGGTTGATCTGTACCGAGATTTAGCAAAGTGCTGTGAAAAAATAACGCTTTGCTTTGGACGACAGGTACTTGTATCTGGAATTTAATAAATATGATAAAGTTTTAAGGATTCTAATTAAAATTTGTTTGTAAATATTCATTTGTTACAGTTTTTCTTCACGCTGGTAGTATCGATATCACATTATATTTATATTATGTATCAATTGTTTAACATGATTGCTATAAAAGTAAGTTTTTGATATTTTTGCCTGGGTCATGATTTTAAATTGATCGTATTTTATACTGCCAGTTTTGTAACATAAATTAAATTATTTTAGACTGGAGATATCGCTGAGTTCAGAAAAACGGAACTCAGTATATGTGTTTACTCACTATTAATGATGATGCCAATAGTTGCCGGACAATTGGCTCGTAACCAAGGGGTGAAGTTTCACAGAGTATTGGCTCGACTTTATAATACAAGGATTATTGGTAACAATCATGTTTTTGCAAACAAAATATCAACAACGTTTACTTAACGTAATAAAATAAATTAAGTTTATTTATTTTAGATTCCCATGAAGCTGAAGTGAAACTGATAAAAGACTTTATACGTCTGATGAAGAAGAATCCGATAGAGATCAAGTTATTACCCAAGATTCCTGCTGGGATGTACATGCTGCCAGTTATACTGTCGTTTTCTGTCAACTATGTCATTGTTATGTTGCAGTTTAATCATATTATTTAATTATCTTATGTTATGTGTATGTTTAAGGTTGATGTTTGGAACTTATGATACTCAAAACGGTGGCTGGAATTAGAATTTAATCATAACCATTAATTGGATTAATCGCTTTCAAAGTATTCAAAAGAAGTTCCTAAGATATAGGCGCCAGCACATCAAGCTACCCGAAACTGCAACCATGAACCTAATGCTATAGCGATAAAGTTGAAAATCTATAAAAGAAATTTGACGGATTGTAGTAGCTTGACGTGCATCTGTACATTCGGTATAGATCTTAAACTTATTTACCCAACTATTAGAGCCGATGCAGAGTTTTATATTTTTTCACTAATTGAGCGGAGAAAACTTGCTCCGCTTCTTGTTTGTTTGTTTGTTTCTTGTTTTTTCTTTGTTTTTGTTGCGGAGTGGTTGCTCGAAGGCTGCGCTGACGTCCATTTCGAGGTCACCAATTTGGGTGTATGAAGAACAGGGTGCAAAGCTCTTCAACCCCCATAGAAAAGGGAGGATCCTCCGACCAGACAGGTGTTATTGTCTGGTGGGCTACTGCCCGACAGTTGTTGTCGGGTTCTTCTATATAGTCTTAAGTCGCTAATAACTTTACTTGCGCGATGCAGGATTTCGATGTTTAGTTTGTCCTCTGCGTCATAGATGGCGCTGTAGTACTTTTTGTTCTATGTTGCTGTAGTACTTTTTGTAGTACCGCTACAAACCCCTTTAAACAAGAATACCATATGTCGGCAAGTTTTCTAGTCTAGTATATTTTGGTATTACAGCATGTCATAATACGTCAACGAGATATTTGTTTAAACGTAAGATACCATGAGAACCCCATGCATTTGGGCAATGTCGCCATAGGAAAAATATAATAAAATAATAATAATAATAAAATTCTTTATTTCAGTACAGTGACAACATTGTTACAGACATCATAAGATATAACATACAGATTATGTCCCACAGATAGGTGCCTTGGCTCCCAAACTAGGTTTTCACCTGTGACTTGGGAGACAGTGTTTCTCCATAAAAAAAAATGTCATTATGTATGTCATAGCCTCATAGGTAACCAAAATATAGCAAAAAAAAAAAAAGAAAACATGAACAAAAAGCAATTTCTTGAATAGATCAATTAATTAATCAATACCAAAATCACAATCACTGTTGTGAGAGGGTGTGCGTGTCTGTGTGTGTGTGTCTGTGTGAGTGTGTGTGTCTGTGTGGGTGCGTGTGTCTCTGTGGGTGCGAGTGTCTGACAGAGTGTTGATGAGCTTGTCGTATTCTCCACCAGTGTCCCTAAACTAAATAAAATATTTCGAAAAAAATTTCTTCGATGATCACTGACACTTTTTTAATCTTATCGTAATTCTCTCCGAGTACTTACTTCTTATATCCTCTTGCCTATCTACTGTGTCTTGTGCTACCCTAATATTGTCAGTGAATACTTTTAATTGGCCTTCTTTCACTAACTGTCTACTATCTGTATCGTAATTGTATGTTTTCTTAAGAAATAAAATAAAATAAATGTGTTGAGGTCGGCTTCCAGTCTAACCGGATGCAGCTGAATACCAGTATTTTACATGGAGCGACTGCTTATATAACCTCCACAACCCAGTAAGTACTGGCTAATACGATACCCCTTGGTAAGACTGGTTGATCTTTAGTAATTAAGGAATAATGCAAAGCAAACAATTATAATAATATTTTAACAACTTACTTTTGTGGATTTATTCAGCTTTTTGCGCAGTAGATTCTCACAGCATGAGACTACGAACGCACTGGCAGTGGCTTAGCATAATCAGCTTATAATGTTCCCACTGCTGAGACACACGGCCTCTTCTTTATGAGAGGGAGTGGGCTATAATCCACCACGCGGGCCCAGTAGTGGTAGATGTCACATGTCTTCGATTTTTTGGTTCTTGGACATGCCGGTTTCCTCACGATGTTTTCCTTCACCGTTTTTGAGAGCAGTGGCGATGAAATAAATTACACAAAGTAATGCGCCTGCCTGGGTTCTAACCCACGACTTACTGTTCGTAAGTCGGGGCCGGCACCACTGGGCCACCGGTGCTCCCTATGGGCCACCGCTGCTCCCTCCAGCAGTGGCTTGCTTACTGCCTATAGGCTAGCGAATCGCCAAGCGAGGAGCGAAGTGAAATGTATGTTCTCAAATCTTCACAACTGGCCGCACTGCACACTTGGCGCCTTCGCTAATCACCTAGCGTATATCGCAGAATGCGTTCGTACCTTAGTATTTAGTTAACTTAACCTTTCTTTTGATGTCTTCCCCAAGATCAGAGTCTAAAAGACCTTTCTGCAATCTTCTATCTTCTTTATTGTGTGTTTAGTGCCTAGCCTGGTGTCAGAGTTTTTAAGCTGCCCATGGGCCTCTGACTTGGCTTTACATGCTGTCGAGAAATATTTCTCAGGCATGACGGTATCCACGCCGTGATGGCTCTCGGCCACCGTAGGCGCGGGCCTGTGGACGGTGAGTAATGGGCTAGCTCGCCGTCCGTCCGTCGTATGACGACAGGCCGTGTCGGCGGCGCGTTCGTGTTCCACGCGCGTCTCAAAGAGATGTCAGCAAACGGGAGGGGCCCGCAAGGGCCGATGCCTGCCAGGGCTGCGGGACTGTTCGAAAGAGATACCGCGGCCCTGGAACATAAAGGGCCAAAGAAGGAACATGGGTGGTTTTTAGTCAGTAAGAGTCTGACACTCCCTTCCGCTCCGCCCAGAGCGGGAGGGGTCATTTGATGATTTCCTACGCTCCAAAAAAAAAAAAAAAATTCATGACGGTATCCTGGCGCAGTTTTCTTTCACCAATGCATGTGATAATTATGCAATCTGCTCATGAATCCGAAAAATCAGAGTTTGTTATAATTTCCGTACTTATAGATATTTTATTACGATACGAACTCATAGAATCATGAAGGCAAAAGTAGTGCTGCTCGTAGGAAAATATTAATTTAGATAACGATTAAAACATGGAAAGGATCCCGCCTGCTTCCAAATGCGCTTGTATCTAGTTAGTACTTTTTTGTAGATATCATCTCACGGGAATGTACTGCTCGGTCAAAGAGGAATATCCTATGTTCAAACCCATGTCAATGTGATGGTCTATCCGTGCAGGATAACTTACAAATTTCACCTCTTTATAATATTTTCATTGGTATTGATCAGCGCCAAAAATGCAGTACCTACACGGTCAAAATGTGTAAAATGGCTGATTTTTGCAAGCATTTTCTTCGCTTAAAATGTCTCTTTTAAGGGATTCTTTTTTTAAAACTCCTTGCTATGTGAATACGTGTGTGTTAGTAGACCAGCGTTATGAACGGCACAGTTGTCAAGAAAACCACGCTTCTTGACCCCGTGGTTTGTGCCGCTAGGTAGTTTGACTGGCAGTGAGGAAACATTTTCTATCAGCAGATTGTTGGTAGTTTCTGGTAGTTAAAGATATACAGGTTTCTCTAAGTACTTTAATTTCACACATCTCTTATTAACGCAACAATATACAGTTTAATTTGTTTTTTTCGTCTCACTAATTACGATATCAATATTCTATCATTATTTTTTTAAAACTACACAAAAACACGATTTAAAGTTATGCGCAATTACGAAATTTTAAACAATATTACTAAACTGCAACATAACGATGATATAGTTGACAGTCGTCATGAGTATAACTGGCAGTAAATACGTCCCTGTGGGAATGTTGGACAACAACTTGATCCCTATTGGATTCTTCTTTATCAGACGTATGAAGTCCTTGACTAATTTCGCTTCAGCTTTGTTTGACTCTGAAATAGCATAATATATATTTCTAATTTAGCCTATAATATGATAAATTACACATTATTAATAAAGGCAGTGAATAGGACCCATTGCGTTGTTGTTTTCGGCTGTCTATCATTCGTGTTGAGGCAAACGTGATCAAACCATTAAATCTTACAGTTTAGTTGCATGTTCTCCATCAATATTTTCGTTTTTGTGACACATTTTGGCATTTAGGTAGACATAAAAGGTTTTATTACTTCTAATACGGGTCAACAGGCTTCCCGGGCATTCTAGATGCATAAATAGCACCTTTTCGATTATACTTATTTAAAAAAAGTTCCCCTCAACATTGTTCACGGTGATTTCAATAACATAAATCATTTAAACTATACATTTCCTTACCAAAAATAGTCATTTTATTATAAAGTCGAGCCAATACTCGGTGGAATTTCACCCCTTGATTATGAGCCAACTGACCAGCAACGATTGGCAATATCGTCAATAAAATATAACTTACTATTACAATCGCTATTTTCAGGTCTTGCATCTGTAATTTATTGAAAAACATTTAAAATGTAACACCAAAGAACTCTTTAAGCTATTGCTTAAAGAGTTCTTTAGACTACACACTAAAATACACTAAAATAATTGCCCCTCAGATGTTCTGAGACAATTTAGACAAGTGAGTTGAGAGTACTACTCGTATTACTAAAAATCCAACTTAACTTGAACCGAGTCATAGTGTAGTTCAGGTACTGGGGGTCAGTGTGAATCGGTTTAGTAACAACCAGAATTTATTTTTGTGTACCGAGTTACTAATTGGGTATCTAATCTTTTAGCTTCATAGAAAATAAGCACTTTTGTTTTTCGGATGGGAAATCATCAAATGACTCCTCCCGCTCTGGGCGGAGCGGAAAGGAGTGTCAGACTTTTACTGACTAAAAACCATCCATGTTCCTTCTTTTGCCCTTTATGTTCCAGGGCCGCGGTATCTCTTTCGAACAGCCCCGCAGCCTATAGAAAATAAGCACTAGTGTTTAAAAAGTTTTTGTAATGTTGTTATTCTTTTGGCAAAATAAAGATGATATGATTACAGTAACTTACGTTTACGTAAACGCTCAAGTAGCACATTTGGTAAGTCAGCAAAATGTAATATGACACTGACATTATTAAAGAAAAGTAAAACTGAAACATAAAAGTCGCATTACCAAACAATCAACAGCTTTCGTATCAAAGGACTTAACATTCTTAAAAATAACATAAATATTTAAAGTACGCAAGATAATATCAATTTAAATGTTCAAATAATTTTAATTAAATTACCTGGCGTCCATAGCATAATGACACTTTGTTACAACTGTTTGCTAAATCCTGGTACAGTTCGACCCATTCTTGTATCTGCTCCCTTGTGATATCACATTGCTCATCCGAACTTATACCACAACCCCCTACCCTCTCTTGAACAGATGATATCAACGAATTCAAGCATTTTGATAAATTAACAACTATCATAATTAAAACAAACAACACTAGTTTTTCAAATAATATAGTAAATCTTAATAAAGATTGAGATATAAACACGGGCACGAAAAGTATTACAAACACATCGTAGTCTTTTGGCTTGAAATTAATTATAATATCCAGAGTTCTGAGAGCAGAGAATGCAAGAGATAGAAAAAGAAAAACAATACTAAACCAGTATATTTTTTTTAGAGAGTTATTGTATTTTTTATATTTTTCAAACCATTTATAGACTCGAGTGATGCTTTGGATGTACGACGAGAAAGGCTGACTATTACTGATGCCGGTCACAACGGATAACAAAGCCGTGACAAAAGATGAAATTAGAAAATCACCCAAAATATAATTAGGTTGATCATCTATTAACAATAAATATAGTTGACCGGCAACTATAATAGAGTGCAACATAGTTTGGACGAAAATTTGGAACATAATGTAACATTTCTTGGTTCTATTCTCGTTACAATAATTCCTGTATATGCCTAAGGCATTCTCAACTAACAATAAATTATACAACCGCTTTAATGCAGACATTTTTGTTTGTGACGGTGTGTCTTGAGGCGAGGTGTGAGGCCATTAATAACAGTGACGATAAAATTAACTTGTTTTAATGGACGTCGAGAGGTCACCCTGAATTTTGATATGTCTATTTAATATAAGGAAGTAGTTTCGTTGGTAATGAACTGTTCATCATTTTGATCGAATTTTTGAATATTTCATTATCACATGAAGACTGGCGGTTACGAATCATACATAAATGCCAGTCTGTCCTCGGGGCCCACACAACTGGCAGTCGCTTTCAAAGCGTTTTGTTATTCTACAGCGACTTATCATGACTGACACGAAGTTTCGGTTGCTTATCTATACATATAATAAATCTGTAGACGTGGCGTTTCTGTACATTGAAAATATTTAGAAAAAAAGTAGTAGGGGTGTTAAAGGAGCACTAACAGAACCCATTTCTACCATTTTTAGAATTTTTGTCTGTTTGTCGGTTTGTCTGTATGTTTGTGCGCGCATCACGTAAAAATCCCTCATCATATTGAAAATCGAAATATTGAAACATATGAAGCATTTTTCCGAGTAACATTTAGTGTTTATTTCATCAAAATCGACCAACAGACGCAAAATATATTAATGTTTAAAATTTAGTTAGTAACCTCATACGCGATTTCTATGATTTTAATTATTTATGTAAATAGGTTTAGCCGAAATGTAGTCGGAATGGCTGATAATGAATTTAGTTTTATTTTTCCTTTTGTGTTTACTCTTTGCATGTAAGTAATAAGTACTACGTACAACCCATTACGAAAAAAAATCTCTAAAAATTAAAAAAACAAAATTTGATAAAATCCACGACGTTGTGTGTGTGCAGCGCCGCAGTCAATTGCTCAGCCACTGCGCAAACCGTGCCGTCACATAACTGTGGTTGTGACTTCGTCGGGCATTGATGCAACTTTGCTTAAAGGTGGCCGGACTGCACATTCAATTTTGAAATTGCCGCTGAATCTCGCAAGCGAAGATACCCCAACATGCAACATCACCAAAAACGGGGGATTCCTTTTGTAGCAGTGGAAGTTAAGCCTATAGGACGAGTGCACAATGTCGCAGAAGCATGTATTAGAGGCGTTTCGTTCGGCCGCTTTAGACCCTGTGGACAGTGAGTAATGGGCTAGCTCGCCGTCAGACCGTCTTATGACGACAGAACACTGACACACTAGACACTGTGATGGCTAATGACGATAGTACTGCCTACCCCGTTGAATTTCTCAACTCCGTGGAGTTAAAAGGTGAGGCGTCCCATCAGCTGGAGCTTAAAGTTGGCGTTCCAGTTCTGGTGATGCGAAAACTTGATGCAACCAGACTGTGCCCGCCGTACCAGGCTGGTGCCGTACCAGGCTTCGTATCATAGAGCTGGACAGTAACATTATAAAAACGGAGCTGCTAAAGGACAGAGCGTTTTAATTCCCCGCAGGCCCACATTTCAAATAACTTGCCATTTCAATTTAAGAGGTTACAATTTCCCTTAAAATTGGTTTTTACAATGACGATCAACAGATCCCAGGGCCAAACCATAAAAGTGACAGGCATTCAATTGTGCACTCCATGCTTTTCAGCCGGTCAATTATATGTTGGTTATTCAGTGCCCAAAATTTGCACGTGCTTGCGGAAAATAATATGTCATTTAATGTTATAAACAAAACGGTACTAGAATAAATAGTGCCCAACAAGGCGTGTGATGGTTCACTTTGAAAATAAAGTTGTATAGCGCTAAAATAAACGGTTTTAAATTTTGTTTGGGACTTCTTTTTGTAGTCATCACCCACATTATCACACTTTGATCAGCAAGTCAGTTCTCACACATCACGCCATGTAATCCCCAAAGGTTTAGGCAGAAGTGTACCTAATCGTACACCCACATTTCGCCAGTTATGTTGAACTCCCATGTGATAGGGGCCGAGCCTATTTCCACTAACTGGGTACAAATCCAGATTCCGTGGCTGCTATTGCAAAATTCCTGATGGAATAACACTATTATTTATAGTATTTTTTTCAATTGCATACATTGTTTAATGTTAAGTGGAAGAGCGGAGTCACACAAACATCGCCTTGCTCAAAAGGTGATCTCTAAATCATGTGCGATATAGCTTTATGTAATTAAAATAATATTTTTTTTTAACACAGGACCTCATGTTTAATAGTCGCACTTGTGACCACTCGACCAACGAGGTAGTCTCTCACATACATACAAAATTTCGCGCAAAAGTCGCGGGCAACAGCTAGTGTTAATTATATACAGAGTGTGGACATTGCATTGTTTCCCTGCATTTAAGCCTGTATGCTTGGAATCATAAAGCCTTAACGTATTTCTTTAAATTGTCAAATTTGAAATTGGAAGAGTAATTAAAAAAGTTAGAAATTTGATAGACGGACTTTGTCATTCGTGAAAATGGTACTGAATGGTAAACTTGTTATTTTTTAGAGTGAATAACAAAAAATTACAAAAATGATTAACCTGCGAAGCAGTGAATAATATGTGTGTGCTATAAGTATTAATAAGTTGCTGAGTATTTTTTTTTAAAGTCTTGACAATAGTTTGTTTCCTGACGTATTTTTACGCTTTTCCTGGTTTAAAACCAGGGCCGTAATTGATTTTTGGCTCTTTCCCTTACCCTCAAGAACAACAAGCCACCGAGCGTGGGGTTCGTGTGTTTAAATTGTATTACATAAAATTATATTGAATTTAATTGGATTGATTTTAATTGTTAAATTGGACTGATAAATTAGTTTTGTTTTAAATTGATTGTAATAATAACTGTTTCACTAAAAGTCGTACTGACGTAGTTCGTAAGTACTCATTACTAACCCATATGGACTCTTGTTCGAAATAAAGGACTTGATTGATTGATTGATATTATACGGAGCAGCATCTCTCCAAGACACCGAGTGTGAAGTTCGTGTGATATTATACGGAGCTGCACCACGCTGGTGCGATTCGGAAAGTATCTTATTCAAAAGATACATAGACGAAGACACGTAGTACATGTAGTCGTAAATTAATATAACATTGTTATTATATACTGAAATTGTATTTTTTAAATTATCTAATCAAATTATGAGTTATTTAAGTGGTAAAAAAATCTTTAAACTCTTAATAATCAATGTAGGCTATTTTTTACCGGAAGCTTCTAGTATAAAATTAAGTCTACTGACCCAAAACCTAATCTTTGCGAATAATTTGTTATAATTTTTTTTTAATCTACCATAATATATTTTTTAAAATTGAAAATTGATATCTTTTTAAGGTTCCGTTCACAAAGGGTAAAACGGGACCCTATTACTAAGACTCCGATGTCTGTCCGTCCATCTGTCACTAGGCTGTATCTCATGAACCGTGATAGTTAGACAGTTTAAGTAAATTTTCAGAAATTATTTATTTCTGTTATTTAAGTGGGGCTCCCATAAAACAGACATGATTTTGCCCTTTTTGTAGATAATGGATCGGGATCTTTTGTGCGCGAGTCCAACTCGCATTTGGAAGCTTTTTTTTTGAAATTATAGAGTTTTATTTCGCTACAACATGCCAAGTACATCATTCCGGACCACCACACACCAAAATATTCCATCAGTAACTTAAAAAAAAATCAACAAATATGCAATGACTGCTGTACTCAAGGCCCACATGTCGACAACCTCGTGAGCCAGATCTAGATATTCGAATTACTTATCTTTTTCTGCTTTCACGAGGTTCTCGTCATGCGGGACCTTTATTTCAACAATCATTGCGTAACGCTCCAATCGATCTATCACCACAATGTCAGCCTTATAGGCAACAATAGTCCTGTCAGTGACGATAGGTCGATCCCAGTATGATATTACCATCATCGAAAACTGGGTCGGGGCATACTTATAATATGGCACTTCTGATTTCACAAGGTTGTACTTCAAAGCAAGTTGCTGGTGGATAATCCTGGCATAGAGGTTGTGTCTATGCAAGTACTCTTCGTTAGCCAGACGAGAACATTATTATTACGACTCTAATCAACGTTATTGAAAAAGAACAATAATTTGTCTTTGTCGCTGAGTACAGTAACCGATATGAATTTTATTAACACGCATACTTAACAACCTCGCTCATAAATCACAATTTTGACACACAATCACTTTATCAACAACTCTTTCCTAGTAAATTAAAACTACGAAGAGTTATACTTACTACTCTGAGTTCTTGTAGCTTAGGTGTATCTACATTTATGAGACTAACCAAAATGTCTCCAATAAAGTGGTTAAAAAATTTACTATTTCTAGAAAACCTCTTAGGAATATACAGGAATTATTCGGAGCAGACAAATATTATGAAACGTTTTATTTTCTCCCAATCATTCTTCCAAATTATATTGCACTTCATTGTCGTAATTGGTGAAATTAAATTGTTGATTAGAGGTCATCCATATAATCAAATTAATTATATTTTTGCTGGTTTCTATGCCGTTACTTGTTTAAATTCTGTGTCATTCGTCGTGACCGGCATCTGTAACAGCCGCGCCTTCATGTCATATTATAGAAGCATCAGTTGCGTCTCTGAAAGTTTCAACGACGACACGAAATTAATTAAATCTTTGAAAAAATTAAAATGGTTCAGCATTATTTTAATTTTGAATTATATCGCCATTGCAACCTACATATCTGTGGAGGTTCTTATAACATTTTCCCAAACAAACCCGTTATTTTTAACAACCATTGTGGTATCACATATAATTACAAGACTTCACATGGAATTACAGTACCTAATATTGTTTGCTGTTATTATGTTGGTGGTACATTTGTTAAAATCTTTGACTTCGTTGGTATCAGCCACTCAGGAGGGGGTAGCGAGTTGTGATATCACAGGGGAGCAGATTCATGAATGGGTTGATCTGTACCGAGATTTAGCAAACTGCTGTGAAAAAATAACGCTTTGCTTTGGACGACAGGTACTTGTTTCTAGAATTTAATTAATATGATCATGTTCTTAGTATTCTGATTTAAATTTGTTCGTAAATATTAATTTGTTTCAGTTTTTCTTCACTCTAACGATTTCAACATCATACCATGTGTTAATTATATATGAATTGTCATACGCGATTATTACAAAAGTAAGTTTTTGATATTGTGGACTGGAAACTGATTTTAAAATTGATCGTATTTAATGAAATCATTTTGTAATATAAATTAAATTATTTTAGGCTGGGGACACTGCTGGGTTCAGGAAAATGAGACTTATTACATGTGTTTACTTATTATTAATGCTGATGCCAATCGTTGCTGGACAATGGGCTCGTAACCAAGGGGCGAAGTTTCACAGAGTATTGGCTCGACTTTATAATACAAGGATTATTGGTAAAAATCATGTTTTTGCAAACAAAATATTAACGTTTACTTAACGTAATATAATATATTAATTTTATTTATTTTAGATTCCCATGAAGCTGAAGTGAAACTGATAAAAGACTTTATACGTCTGATGAAGAAGAATCCGATAGAGATCAAGTTATTACCCAAGATTCCTGCTGGGATGTACATGCTGCCAGTTATACTGTCGTTGATTGTCAACTACATAATCGTTACATTGCAGTTTAACCATATCATTTAATTCTACATTTATTACACATGCTTGAGCTGGCAAATATGTCTGGATGTTTATAACGCAGTCATTCAAAACATCTTAATGATTTTATGAATGAATAAATTTTGATTTTATGCTTTTGGTATAGGTTAATTGACATCGTTTTGTTAATAAACGAATTGGAAACTATACTTGTTGCTTTATATTTACCTTGTTGTTATTGATCTAACGAAACTAGCGGTGATTGTTATGGCATTGCATTGATTGACAGGTGATAAAATACATGTAACATATTATGTAAATGTATGGGTAGGTCTGTTGGTCTAGTGGTTAGTGACCCTGACTGCTAGGACGGAGGTCGTGGGTTCGATTCCCACACAGGACAAATCTTTGTGCGATGAGTACGATTATTTGTTCTGTATCTGGGTGTAAATTTATCTATAATATGTATGTATTTAGAAATATATAAGTATGTTTATCAGTTGTCTGTTTGCCATAGTACAGGCTCTGCCTAGTTTGGGATCAGATGGCGGTGTGTTGGTTGTCCTAAGATATTATTATTATTATTATATTATATTCTTCTTAGTCGAAATACTCTTATCAGAGTGGTCGTGGTTTCGCAGACAAGGTACAAAGAGACATGTTCGGTGGGTCGTTAACTTCCCCGAGGATAGCTTTTTCAGTGATGTGCTTTCATTTCTGCCGGTTGGTTATGTATGTTATATTTATTATATAAAAACTACTTGGACTCTTTTAATTTTATAACGGATCGACAATATGGATTTAGAGCTAAAAATAATACAACTGCAGATACTATAGAAAATAATATTAAGAAAAATATTGTTGGAGGTGCGTTTATCGATTTAAAAAAAGCCTTCGACATCGTAGGTCCCAAACTGCTGTTAAACAAACTAGAAAACATTGATATCAAAGGAAATGTACTTAAAATGTTCAAATCTTAGCTGACACTGAACATGAAATCAGTGAGTTGACTGCATCATTAAACTTTCACACGAAAGAATTCGAAGAGTACCAATCAGAACATAAATTACTAGCAAAAACGGTGAAGGACTTAACTGGACAAAATTCTAACCTAAAAATATTAATGACGGACCTAAATCTACGTGTCAATTATTTGGAACAACAGACTCGTTCAAACAACCTCGAAATTCAGTGTCTGCCCGAACACAAGCAGGAGAATCTGTACACCGCCGTTCAGCAGCTGAGAACTGTGGTGGGATGCAACCTGAGAGACAATGACATTCTTCATTGTACCCGTGTTGCCAAACAGCAAGCCGCTAACACCCGTCCCCGATCCATCGTTGTCCGGCTCACCTCCCCAAAAATTCGTGATACCCTCCTGGCGTCAGTTATAAATCATAACAAAAATAAGAAGGTTAACTCAGAGAAACTTAATACTCTGCAGATCTGGGTATTGCTGGAGATAAAATGCCGATGTTCGTGCTTGAACATCTATCTCCTGCCAATAAAGCGCTGCATGCAGCCACTAGACAAACGGCAAAGGACAAGTTGGTCTGGGTGAGAAACAGCAGGATTTTTGTTAGGAAAACTACCGAAGACGAACATATTTTAATAAAGAATTTAGGTTCCTTAAATAAGTTAGTATAGTTTTAAAAGAGGCTGCTTTTCTTTCTTATATACAAAATGTATGTCGCTGTGAAATTCATAATGTCCATAATTTGATAACTTCAATATATTCTATCAGAACTGCCGAGGATTGCGGAAAAAACGCATATGGTTTTTCGCAATGTTTGTATTAATAACTACGATGTTATAATTTTTTCGGAGACCTGGCTTAACAATACCACCCAGAGCAGTGAGCTATTTGATGACAGATATACGGTCCATAGGAGAGATAGAGAAACATGCCAGCTTGCTGGTAAAGAGGGTGGGGGAGTTTTAATAGCTGCCAAAAAGAATTCAATCCTAAACGTGCGGAACATTTTGAGGATCTCTGGGTAACTTTGGACCTCCTTCCAATAAATGTTTTCGTCGAATAGCTTTCTGTGTTGTGTACTTGCCGCCGCACGTACGCCTTTCTCACTTGGAAAATTTCTTAGATAGTGCCTATTTATTGACAGTGAAGCCTTACACAAAAAGCTAAAAAGTTTAGACTGCAACAAAGGTGCTGGTCCAGATGGCATACCACCAATATTCATATATGAGTGTGCAAATGAGCTCGTCACCCCTCTGTTGCTTATTTTTAATAAATCTTTGTCTAGTGGAGTCTTCCCTTGAAAGTGGAAGGAAGCAAAAGTCGTCCCCATCCATAAATCCGACGGTGTGGACTTAGTTTAGTAAAATTGAAATGGGTCTATAGTTCGCTATAGACCCATTTCAATTTTATCAACCGTAGGTAAAATCTTTGAGACTCTGATCTGCCCTCACATTCAAAATCACCTTAAAATTAACTTAAGTGATGGATAACATGGTTTTGTGGAGTCTCGATCCACAAATACGAATCTGACACTTTTTACTGAGTTATTGACGACAGCAATAGACTTTGGCCATCAAGCTAATGTCTTATATACAGATTTCAGCAAAGCGTTTGATCGGGTCTCGCATCAAATTCTCATTGACAAATTAATAGTCTATGGTATCGCTGGAACCTTACTTTCATGGTTAAGTTCTTATCTTGAGAATAGAACTTTTTTTGTAGTAGTCAATGGCTTTCGATCAACCGTCAGACACATATCCTCGGGCGTCCCACAAGGGTCTCATTTGGGGCCGGTTTTATTTAACTTTTTTATTAATGATATTCCGAACTGCTTTCGACACTGTCAAATTTTTATGTTTGCCGATGACTTAAAATTCGTAAAAATAGTTAAATCTAAGCATGACGCCTCTGAATTACAAAACGATCTGGATGAATTGGTGATGTGGTGCCAAATAAACCAGATGCTTCTAAATCCTAGCAAATGTTACCATATAAAATTTACCAAGAAACATCATTTCATTGACCAGGATTATTATATTGATGGAGAAAAAGTTAAGGAATTGGACACAATAAAAGAGATAGGTGTTATGTTCGATCGGAAATTAACTTTTATCCCTCACATAGATATTATAGTGAAGAAGTCTTCCAAAATGCTGGGCTTTGTGATCAGAAATACAAAACAATTTAAAAGTTGCAGGACAAAAATTATCCTTTATAATTGTTTGGTTCGAAGCATGTTAGAATATTGTAGTGTGGTCTGGCGGCCGCACTATGCTACTCACTCATTGCGTCTTGAACGTATACAAAAACGTTTTCTTGGGCACTTCGCCTATGCTAGCGGTTTGTCCAAGAAAATCCGTTCATATATTGATAGGCTCATATATTTCAAAATGATTTCTCTGGACAAACGTCGACGTCTGAACGCGATGTTTGTGTGCAAAGTTATGGCCCACAAAATTGACTGTCCTCAAATATTAAATAATTTTACCTTCCGTGCCCCCTCAAGAATTCCTCGCAGTCCTATAACGCCACTTTTCCCTCCGCAGAGAAGAACGATTCTGGGTGCAAAACCTCGCGTAGGGAGGGAGTAGGGAGTTTTGCAGGGTTGTGAACGGTTGCAGTGATCAGATCGACCTGCATTTTGACGGCTTAGGCAAATTGAAACCCAGTTTTTACAAGTATCTCCCAAAACATGGAGTTTCTTAGCCCTGCGTTATCTCACTGGGTGGGTGAATTAAGGTTAAACGTTACCTTTTTTTTGTATTACCTAGTTTTATTGTGAGTTTCGTGTGTCGGGAACAGAATCGAGTTGCGAGTGACAGTGGTAGCGGTACTGAGTGCAAAAAACGAACAACAAAGAGGGTAGACCGATTTGTCTGCTCATAAACACCCACCCGCAATAACTTCAGTTTATCCGTGATCATGGTGTTTGCAACAGCGCCGAAATATCGGGAACTCAAAACAAACAGTGGACATGATAAATATCCAGTTTCTAGTGTTAATTATAATGTTAGTGACCATGACAGTTTAAAAACTTAAATCACGGAAGATATCCTGTATGTGACAGTATAAGTTTAGTTTTAAACCGTGCAAGCTTAAAACAGTGTTTAAAGGAAGGTAATGTTGCTTGGCAGCGTTGATCAAAAATAAAATTAAAAGGATCACGTATTAATGTCGCGACGGCGCAATTATTGACAGTCAATATTGACCTACTGACAAATTGGAATTAACATAATGTTTTGCTTCCAACCATTAAAACCATTACTTTATCGTCGCCGACGTTACACACATAATGTCTGCAATAAAGTGGTTGAACAATTTACTGTTTCTGGAGAATCTTCTAGGCATATATCGGAATTATTGTAACCAGAAGAAGATAGCAAAATATTTTATAATTTTCAAAATATTGTTCCAGACTATGTTATACTCCTCGGTTATTGCTATGAAACTATATTATTTGTTAGGAAGAGTCATGCCTGATCAAGTGAATGTAATTTATTGTGCTTTTTCTACTTCAGCCTTTGTAAATTCTGTGTCTTCCGTCTTTATCAGTATCTGCCACAGCTGCGCCTTTCAGTCATATTACAGAAGTATAAGTCGTCTCTTTGATTGGTTTAAATATGACACACAATTAATAAAATCTCTGAAGAAAGTTTACTGCTTCACCATAATCTTCATTTTATTATTTATCGTCTTCGTTATCATCAGATCTTTAGAAGTGTTGAAAAAGTTTCCACAAATGAATGAGTTTCTTATTGTTTTGATTTTTGCAGTACAAACGATTATACGACTTACTATTGTTTACCAGCAAATAATGTTGTTTTTTGTAATTATGATAGTCGTCTGTTTGTTCAAAAGATTAATTTCGTTGGTATCAGTCGCTCAGGAGAGAGTAGCGAGATGTGGTAATAGTTCGGATGAGCAGTGTGATATCACAAGGGAGCAGATACAAGAATGGGTTGAACTGTATCGAGATTTAACAAATAGCTACGATAAAGTTACGGTATGCTTCGGTCGTCAGGTAGGTATTTTTTTCGTATTTGGAAACGAATAATTTAAAAATTATTATAATAAATCGGTCGGTTTTGATAAGGCCACGGCAATGTTTTATCAAGAAAACACTTATACTTAGAAATATAATAGTAAGTGACTTAATCTTAATCTTAGTAAATTAATAATTATCTGTCGGCAGTCCTTGCTCTCTATCTATACAAATAAATAAAAATGAAGTCTGTTTGTAATTTCAAAATAACAGCTTTTTACTGGATACTGTAGTCGGGGTGGGTCAGGTTCAGTTAAAGAGCTTTGTTACACGGTAAAACTTTAATAATCGGATTGAACAAGTCGCGCCATTTGCTTTCTAAAACTACCTCTTAGACGAGTAACTTAAGACTAATGTCAAAAGACACCTTTAACCTCATTGGTTATTACAATATTCAAACTGACCAATCAGTGATCAGTAAAACGTAACCTTGAAGTGACCGTGGCCACCGTTGGTCAGAGCGACCATAGACAAACTCTACGTCTATGGGCGCGTTCGGAAACACGCTACTTAGGCTGGCGAGTATCGCCGGGGTGGAACGCCTTTGCCTTTGCGACCAGAGAGTATTCGACCATCCGCTATAATACATAATTATGAAAGTGTATACCTACCTAGAACGAAAAAAAAAACATTTTTTTAAATGTTTGTCTACCTGTCTGCTTGTTCCGGCTAATTTCCAAAATGACTTGACCGATTTTGTGGAGACTTTTACTGGCAGATAGCTAATGTTACAAGGAGTAAGTTAAGCTACTTTAACTTACTTTTTAAAAAGATTGACATGAAATTTTTAACAAAATCAGATTGAAATAGGGAAATAATCTTTTTATCTAGATATGCGGTAGCGTGTCAAGCCAAGTTCAAGCTAACAGAACTGGCTAGCATAGTAATTTCAAGAAGGACGAATTTCGTGGGCACCAGCTAGTTCTAAATAAAAATTAGTGTTTGTTTTGTAGATGCCAGTAATTTCATAAGGTACCCCCTTAAACTAAAAAACAAAAAATAAAAAATAAAATAAATAAATAATAAAAATAAAATGCTAAATAATTATGTCGATTACATTTTTGTGGTAGGTTCATTTAAATGTACTGTTTAAAAACGATTTTTTGTGTTTCAGTATTTCTATTCGCTAGTTTTGTCAATGCCAAACAACATCTTGATGATTTATC